>JAHLJT010008446.1:203209007-203249801 GCA_031308135.1 Acheta domesticus
TACAGTTGCAAAGGGCTCTTCTCCGCATTAGTGAATACTTGAAAGTCGGAAGTGTAATAAGAATACTTGAAAACCAGACATTCAACTTAGAGATCCAGAATGAAGAAGTTGATTTTTTCTTTTGTGATTACAACATACTGTGTATTTAGTGTAATAAATAAAAAAGGAGACGAAGCGAGAGACGATTAACTCTGCTTGAAAGGGAGTAACTTGTTGAGCTACTAAGGAGGCAAGTTACGTTCCTCTTACTTTCTTTGGATCTCAACGTTCCACTAACCTCTTTCGTTAAAGTAGAATACTTGTATCGTTCTTCGATGAACTTCGTTCTCGTTTTCAAGAGCATAAGGCGCAAGAAGAACAATGGCTCGAAACAAGGATGGTGGTGTTCAGAATAAATCAACTAGCGCACCAAATACCTCACACTTGTATAACAAAATCCACGTTGATCCTATTAGTTCCGTTTTACATATTAAGTTACGTAAGAGCGTTGTTTATTGACTTACCAGAAGTTTGACGATCTTTTCTTTCCTTGTTCACAGTTCTGTAATTTTAAGTCACTTCATTTGTAAATAGATAAGTTGATCTATTTTGAAGTAGTGTATTCCCCACCAATTGTCGAATCTCTACTCCAACATATTTGGATAGATAGATAGCGATGAGATTAATTCCAAAGGGACGTATCTCCAAGAAAAACATTTTCATGATGGGGAAGAAAACATTCTTTGAGAATGGGAAATTCTTCAGGATCAACATGATAGTTCAAGATAAGATTCAACGGTTTTTGATACTGTTTAACAAAGCTGAAACGCCACTTTTGAACACAATATTTGCCAGCATAATGGATGAGAGTCTTAAGAATATAGAGAAACATAAAGCTAGAAAACGGAGGACGAAAACGAGGAATGGAGACATCCCTTTGGAAATACTATTTACAGTTATGAACTTTTATTTTGTATTTTTGTTGACTCAGTTCATTCGTGTATATTCTTATGTGAAACAACTAGACGGCGAAGTCGGACAATCGACACAAGATAACATCGGAAATGGGTCTTGCGAATTAAAATAATTTCTTGGAAATCAAATTAAATCAGTGGGATATTTGTTGTAGCTCACTGAATGTAATGAATGATTAATATTGCATTCTAAGTAAGATATTGGCGCAAAATCGAAATGAATTACGAGGATCGGAAGGGGCATTACGTGAAGCATAGAGGTGATCGCTTCTATTTTGTGAGAACATCCCATAATGGTATTTTTCATTCGATATGAAGCAGCGTTCTTTCAGTGGTGAGTTATCGATGTGTGTAATTTCGCAAATACATTCATTTCTGACATAGTGACGTTGAAAGACAGAGGACAGATCTACTCAATTCTAGGTTAGTAAATACTACGTTATTTACAATAGGGTTTCTTCCTCCCTGAAACTTTCTCTCTCTCGTTGTCATCTCCTGTCCATTCATCTGTTCATATTCCTCCTTTTCCTTCTCTTCTCGATCGCCCTCTTTCTTACTCCCACTCTCTCTATCACCCTTTTTTCACCTCTTGCACTATTTTCTTTCTCTTTCACTCGCCCTCCTTCTCTCTCTCGCTCTCTTTTTCTCTCACTCTTTTTCTCTCACTCTTTCTCTCTCACTCTTTTTCTCTCACTCTTTCTCTCTCACTCTTTCTTTCTCACTCTCACGTGCTCTTTTCCTCTCGCCCTCTCGCTCTCTTTCTCTCTCTCACCATCGCTCTCTTTCTCTCTCACCGTCGCTCTCTTTCTCTCCCTCGCTCTCTTTCTCTCCCTCGCTCTCTTTCTCTCTCTATTTCTCTCTCTTTCTCTCTCTATCTCTTTCTTTCTCGCTCTCTATCTTTCTTTTTCTCGCTCTCGCCCTCTTTCTTCTCTCTCTCTCCCGTCCTCTTTCTTTCTCTCTCTCTCCCGTCCTCTTTCTTTCTCTCTCTCTCCCGTCCTCTTTCTTTCTGTCTCTAGTCCTCTTTCTTTCTATCTCTCCCTCTCTTTTACTCTCTCACCCTCTTTCTTTGTCTCACTCGCTCTCTTTCTTTGTCTCTCTCGCCCTCTTTCTTTGTCTCTCTCGCCCTCTTTCTTTGTCTCTCTCGCCCTCTTTCTTTGTCTCTCTCGCCCTCTTTCTTTGTCTCTCTCGCCCTCTTTGTCTCTCTCGCCTCTTTCTTTGTCTCTCTCGCCCTCTTTCTTTGTCTCTCTCGCCCTCTTTCTTTGTCTCTCTCGCCCTCTTTCTTTGTCTCTCTCGCCTTCTTTCTTTGTCTCTCTCGCCCTCTTTCTATCTCTCTTTCGCCCTCATTCTTTCTCTCTCTCTCTCGCCCTCATTCTTTCTCTCTCTCTCCTCGCCCTCATTCTTTCTCTCTCTCTCTGTCGCCCTCATTCTTTCTTTCTCTCTCACCCTCTTTCTTTCTTTCCCTCTCTTGCCTTTTTCTCTTCCTTGCCGTGTTTGAGGAGGCGGCGGCAACAGGCTTCATAACTCTCCGGGCGTCACAAGTCACCGCCTCTCCTCACGCCGCGCCATGGGGCTGTCGTGGCCTGGGCGAGCTCGCGCTTTTGGGCGGCGCGCGCACCTGCCAACCCCAAAACGCTGGTGGCGCCGGCGGCGCGAGGCGCGCGGCGCTGAGCGCGGGCGTTGACCTGCGCGCGCGGCCCTGCCGCGGCCTTGCTTCCGGGCAGAGGCGGCCTCGGCCACGCGCCGCTGATTCATCCCTCCCACTCCGCGCGCCCCGCCCCAGCCGCCGCGCCGGGCGCCCCGGCTGCCGCAGCCGCCCCACTTCCGCCTGCTCCCGTCTCCGCGTCGCCCGCGGTCCTCACGTGCCCCCGATGGCGTGCAAGGCAATCGCGGACGCCTACACTCTCCTGCTCGTTTCAACATTTTACCACGGAATGTTCAAAATGTCCGGGAAATTTTTAGAACAGAAGTATTCAATACTTCGTTTTCTTTAGCGTTTCTTTAACGTCAGCTTTAGACGGTGCCGTCCAATCGGGAGCTTAAACGTCACCACAATGACTTGAATGTTATAACGTTCAAGCTCCCGATTGATGACACTGTACCAGCCGATTTACGTCAAGCGCCGCGTTAAAAATTCGAAATATAGAAACAGGTTGGGAAAAATAATTATGTTTGACTTACCTGGGACCTCGGATAGGAGCGGGTGGTCATTGGGAAGAGGAAATTACACAATAGCGCGGTTACGAGTTAGAACGTGCACTATATAGACCAGTATTGTTCAACTGCTGGCCCGCGGGCCGCGATGCCATTTATTGTGGCCCGCAAAAGGTAATTAGTCAACCGTGAAAGTCCCTTGCATCCATGTTGAGCGAGAACATTCAGAGCCTAGCGAGCGTGCCCTGCCAGGGTCATTATTCACTTCATGTATAAATAGGTTACGTAATATATAATAATTTTTTTCTAGAAAATTCAGAAATTCAAAATCATCCCAATGTGTTTCACTGAGCTATGCCTGGTATCATGCATGGTTCCATCATCCCTCCCCCGTTTCAGAACAACCGAGCAAACTGCCAAGATCAACAAGACGTGATTATGTGTGGATCGCCCGAGTAATGAAAATATGGCCCGCAATTATATTAAAGGTTTTAGATTTGACTCGTGAGCCCCGTGAGGCTATCAGACGCACTTTTCCGCACACCCGCTCAACTACGCCTCCTTTAAGAAACCTAGAAGCTACAATAGTAGAAACAGGCACCACTACAGGTCCAATAAACTTCATCTCCGCGTACGGAAGCCCTTCTACGCCACTATTCTCAGACGACCTCGACGCACTCTTTTCTGCAGGAGCAACCAGTGTTCTCGGCGGCGATTTGAACGCCAAAAGGCTCGAAGACGAACACGCCGGCCGGTAACGTGTTACATAAATATCTAGAAATACCAGTCACTAGTGCTACAACCACCTTCCGGACTGACTTTTCTTTTCAATCGTATTCCGTTTGACATCCTCGTCCTTATTATCCACTCCACATCACTTCAACCTACCGAGACCGCGTAACGAAATAACATCTGATCATCTCCCCATCATCTCCGCTATCTTGTCAGCCGCCTTCCCTTACTCCCTAAAGAAATCTTTCGACTTCAAGACCGACTGGAAAAAAATATCAGGACCGGATTGCGCACAAGATACAGCCTCTGACAAAAACGTCAGAAACGCCGGAGGAAATTGACTGCACTCATAAAAATTGAATATCAGCTCAGAACCACCTACAACATGAATTCAACAAGAACGCCTCTAAGAAGCGGTCGCGAACAGCTGCCGGCGTATATTATAACGCTAACTGAAGAACGTAGAAGGGCGCAAAGAAAAGTCTACTCCTCCAAGTGTAGACTACTCCAAGCCCACCGCGAAGTAGAATGGGAGCGGTTCATTCAAGAAGCGGATGTGAAAGACCGAGGTGATCTTTGGAAAATCCAAAAAATTCGAAAGAACCCCGTACCGCCAATAACGTCTCTCAACAACCCGACGAACAAGACGAAGACGTACGACCCGGCGAGAAAGGCGGAGATATTCGCCGACACACTGCTGAAGCGCTTTACGCCTTTAACCCTTTCCAGCCCAAATTATGGGTAATTAAGAATATAAAATAATTTCCACATTTATCGCTTCTAAATGCCCTCAACAACACACATAAATGAATTTCTTTAGTTATTTTTGTTACATAGTTGAACTTTTTTGGTGGGTCCATATGGACCCAGTGGGATGATGGGGTAGAACCTGTTGATATAAACACATGTAATATATATGGAATTACTCACATATATACGTGTATGTGTATAACACATATGTGTATATATAAACATTCATGTATATCTTTATGCAGGTGTACATATATGTGCATGTGTGAGTATGTGTATATGTGTACATATCTATGTATATACAGGGTGTCAGGGGGAGGAAACGTCGAAACTTCGAAATAAGCTCTTAAGACTATTTTAAACATATTTGTCTTATAAACTACGTGGATATTCTGAATGGTTGAGACGCAAAAGCACTCAAAAGTTGGTTTGAAAAATAGATTTCTAGGCAAACATTTGTATTATAGAAGCATAGAAACACTCAAGAAACATATAAGTCGTTTATTTTTTTACAAAAGAAATGAATATATATGAAATGGCAACGACACGTCACATATCTCGGCATAACATTCGTCCGCAAAAGTTTTTGGAACAAACAATGCAGAAAAGCTGCCAAAAAGATTGGTTCGCTCATTGCCAGACTCGCGCCCATTTTCAGAGCAAAATCAATCTCCGGCAAAACCAAAGTGCTGCTTTACAAGACGTGCATCCGTAGCATAGGCACTTGGTTTACGTCGCCTACCTTACGTGGGCGACAGCCGCAAGCGACAATATGCGACTCTGACTAAAGCAGAAAACAGGTTCGTAAAAACTTTGTGTCACCCAGAGCCAGGCCGACCGTACTAACACTACCTTCAAAAATTAGACTTACCCACCATTGGCGAATTTATTCTGACGACTGCTACATCACAAGTGACAGAGATTTTCGACAACCCCGAACTTTCTCAAGCTTTTCATTAGTACCGACCATATTACCATAAGATGCCCACAGCCGGGTGCAAGCACTTTCCATCTGACGCCCGTTGTCTACAACCTCCGTAAGTACTTCAATTACCAGCCTAAAACTAAAATCTTTCTTGTATTACACATGATCTTCTCCAAAAGAGCAAATCTTTAACGTTAAATAAGTTTCCATTCATGCAGCGCGGACTAGCCGCAAACATTACTTTTTCTACACCGACTCCTCCCAAACTCTTTTACTATTTTTTCTCTTTCCAATTTTATTTATTCATACCACAGCTATGTTCAACTGCGGCGCGTCTCAAGACGCCGACATAATCAATTTCATAAATTGAGAGTGTTTCCAGGGCCTCGCATACGTGTATACGAGGCAGGGCTCTCATTGGCCCCCAGCCCAAACATATCACACCCCGGCGGAAGAGCGCCTATCTGGCCTAGGCCGCCTAGATCATATATGCACCTCCACGGATGCCCGTGAGGTCTTGCAAGTTGGACACCCCTGGTGTAGACTATATCGCAGACAACATAGAAGTCTAACAATTAAAATTATTTTGGAAATTCATAAGGCAGACGGACTGTGCAATTGGATGTGCCGTGGTCGGCATCATTTATCATGTCCCTTGGTGGTCGCTTGCGTTCGAATCGTCCTGAATTGTCATTCGCCGTCTTGTTCTTTGATACCGTCGTCTCATTTCTACCATTTCTGCCACCTCTACCTCTTTCTCGTTCCCATTTTCGGCTCCTTGTGGACGTCACTTTCGTCTGCGCCTCATCTTCTGTGTTTACTTTCGTTTCCTTCTGTTGTTTTGTGATAAGAGGAAAATAATAGTAGTATTGGTCAACCGCGGGAGAGAGGTGGCCTGTGACGATTTCCTATCTTTTACCGCAGGCTAGTCGTCGGCAATTCCAGAAGCTGTATAACGCGCCGCACGCAACAAGAGAATGCAGTGCATACTCCCGCCGCCGCCGCCGCTATCCGCGCGCTGCCGCGCGGCCAAAAGGGAAAGCGGCCGTGACCCTGACCGCCCGGCGCGCGGCTGACGAGGTGACGGCGCAGCTGAGCCGGGAGCTGCTGAGCGGCTGGGCGAGCGCGTCGCCCCGGCCCGTGGACCTGACCCGCTGGCCGCCGCCCACTCTCCGTCCCAGCCCCCTCCCCCGCTGCCCGCCCGTGCCCTCTAGCCACTCTTTCTGTTCCCACCCCCTGTCTTCCCCACCCCTCTACCCGTCCCAGCGTCCCCGTCACATTATTCCGCCCTTATCTCCCGTCCTATGGGACGGTCCCTTCTCCTGCCTTCTTCTCCCCCTTTCTCATGTTCCTTCTCCCATCCCCTTCCGCTTTCCTCTCCCGACCACTTCTACTATCCCCCTTCTTCCGCCCTTTTCTTCCATTTCGACCATTCTTCTTCCTCTTACAATTCTTACTCTCCGATTCCGCCTCATCATTCCCTTCTCTCGTCCCTGCCCCTCGTCCTTGTCCCTCGTCCCTTCCTCTCGATCCTGCCTCCGTTCCCGCCTCACTACCCCCTCACCACTTGTAACCGCGTTCCCCTTGCCGACTGCCAGTCCCGTCGCCCGGCCTCCTGCCCGCTCCGAGCCCCGGCGTAAAGTCCTGGTGAAGGCCCTTGCGTTCGCTCCCACCTGTGCTTTCCTCCACCTCCCGCGCCTGTCGTGCCCATTCCCACCCACGCATTATCGCCTCCATCCTGGAAAAGCGGCCTAACCGGTTCCCGGTGGGGGTTCTCATGTGGGCCAATATGGATACATGGTTACAGCGACGACCCTGCCGGAGCAAAGTGTTGGGACTTGGAACTAGTTTTGGCCAGAAAATTTCCTACTTAATTGGATGTTTGTGTAAAGCGGTGTTGGATTGATTTATTTTTCATCTGATGTCTTCATTGATAACTACTCTGAGTCGACGAATCATTAGGAATCGAGTGTGGGTGCATGTTTGTATGGTTCTGTACGTTTATTGAAAGTAAGTGTCCGTGCGAGAAATGTGTTCTAACGATATGAGAAAGAGAAAAATGAGAAAAATAATGAGAAAAAGGTAGAGAAAAATGGGAAATGGTACTGCACGATACAAGCGACATGAAAGCACAATATAACATACTTGTTTATCGCATTACTTTTCTATTACTGTGTTATATCCCGGGAACTGGTTCCCATGCTGGAGCGTGTGATCAGTCTCCGACTCACACGGCAGCTTGCGCGTTCCGCAGCAGTCCTTCCCCCAACTGGCACCCACCAAACTCGTCGGCTTGTTGACTATCGTCCCTCCTGGTACCTGGGCTAGCGAGGCAACGAGCCAGTAAAGATCAGCGTCAGTCATGGCTCGCGTCAATCATGGCCAGCGTCAGTCAAGACCAGCGTCAGTCAAGACCAGCGTCAGTGTAGACCAGCGTCAGTCTAGACCTGTGTCAGTCTAGACCGGTGTCAGTCTAGACCGGTGTCAGTCTAGACCGGTGTCAGTCTAGACCGGTGTCAGTCTAGACCGGTGTCAGTCTAGACCGGTGTCAGTCTAGAGCGGTGTCAGTCTAGAGCGGTGTCAGTCTAGAGCGGTGGTCCAGTCTAGAGCGGTGTCAGTCTAGACCAGGCCTTTAAGCTCTCTTCTGATTTCGGGGCATATCGGTAGTGAAGTGCGTTTAAATGTGTATGTTTGTGTAAGGGGAAAGGAGGGAGACAAAGGTGAGAAAGGAATGATCGCGCGCAGTTCGTGAACTTTTTTGTTGTAGTACTGGTCCAGCATTCGCCTGGTATTGATCGGGGAAACCATGAAAGAATACCGATAGAAGAAGAAGGGGAAGACTAGGAGGAGAAAAAGGGGAGGAGGAGAAGGGGACGAGGAGAAGGGGAGAAAGAGCTCACAGGTGTGTTTGGAGGTTTGCAGGTCAAGAATGTCGTGAAGCTATAGATTTTTCGCTTGATGCTAAGTGAAAGGGAGGGCAAGGGAAATTTATGGCATACGGTCTTGATTTCTGCCCCTTCTTTGGCCCTGGAGCCAGTGGCAGATGGATCTCGAACCTTACCAGAGAGTAGCTTTACTTTCCAAGTATGAAACCCTGTAATCTTCATTCTATAGTAATCCTAAGAAAAGGGGAGTGGCCAGTTTCCTGATTGAAGCAGCTGGTACAGAGTTGGTCGACACACCTGGTGTTTCGGTCCTTGATTGTAACTCAGACCGTTACTAAGTAGTAGCGAGGAGAAAATCGTGCAGAGATTTAATCAAAGTTATTTTAAGAGGATAAGAAGTACTGGGGCTCTTACCGTCCTATCGATGGGAAAATGTGTGGCATGGATTGAAAATAAATCTATTACATAATCTAATATGAAAGTTTAAATTGATCAGAGTGAAAACATTAATTACAATAATAACACTGTAATAACAGAAAATGTCTAATGATCATACTCGATAATAGACAGGATGCATTTATTAGTCGGACACTCGGCTACAAATCAACTTCAGCGAGAGTGATTTTTATATTTATTCCGCATACTAATTATCTTAACGTTTGTAGCCTGGAGTACGTACTGCATTGCCAACAGATAGTTTGTGCACGCCTTAGCGGGCAGTAATTGACTGCAATCTCGATCTTCTGCGCATGCGCAAATGCACGAAAGCGATGCGAAACTTGAACTGCGCTTTCGCAGAAGATCGACATTGCTTTCGATTGCTTTAACGTTCGAGGGTGCACAAACTTCCTAATAAGAGAAAATGGTCATAAGAGGGATATTTCTTTGCCTTGTAAGACAGTTCTTTAAACACGTTTGCCACAGGCATTCCTTTTCAGTTTGGGAAGAGCGATATATAATTGAGTACTTGTAGAACTGAGAGATTCGACAGTACTGCAGGCTGCAGCTGAACTTGATTCATTGTCGGAACTGTTTGTCAGTAGATACAATCGAAAGATCGCCTTATACCAAATAATTACACGGCCAAAATAGGTGTTGGAATGACCTTTAATCACATGCTCTTCGTTCATGTCATTTTGAACGATTCAATTTAGCTTCTGATGAAAGAAATAGTGTATGAAATATGACTACTTATGGAGGGAGCGCAACAGTCCAGAAACTCAATAAGCAGCAAAGTTAGCGAAATTAGATGAGAACAGATCTGGTCCGTATTAGTACATTCAGTCTGGTATTCATTAGACGGCGAATAATACATAAATGAAAGATAATTGCTACAGTTTGAATCGTGAAACTATCGGTTAAACTGGAAACGAGTGGTGAGGAAAATCTGATTAGAATTTCCAGTTATTAAATAACGATGGCTATTTAATATACAGAATGTTTCAAGGAAATTTTGTACAAAGGTACAATCAAGATTTTGGCAAAGAGTGGTAGTAGAATGCAGCCAAACTGAATTGCTGTTAATTGATTGGAAGTGTGCAATTCTTGCAATAATGTGGAAAGGGCATGGAATTTCCCTACTTCTTTGTAATAATATTGGAAAGTAATTGCAAATGTTAATTACTGATTGAAGTGATACAGTCTAGCGAGGGGTTTATGATATAATTACAACTTTCTTTCAAAGTACCGGTAAGATATTTGAGAATATGTGAACCCTCCCCTTTGATTCTAAGAGGTTTCGCAGTTGCTTTGTTGTGAAAAAATGTTTCAACACTAATGCATCAGACAATAAATGTTGCAACTTTAACGTTAGCTTACGTAGTTATTTATGGCAAAGAGAAAAGAAACATTCTTCTACGACGACCCTATTGTCTTTTGTGACTGGAAACGTAGTATATCTGGAGAAAAAGATATTTCTAAGCTTTGTGAAGAAGTTGAATAATATGAAGTTGTCGATACGTTTCAACTTTCGACTACTGTATTAAAATAAAAGAACATTACACTAGAGGATGGTTCTCATGATACTTCTCATTATTGATGGAAGCATCATCGTTAGTGGAAAAGTAAATAAAAAGTTATTACTAGAAAAGTGACATGAAAGAGAGTTTCAAACCATCAAGTTCTGTTGAGTAAAAAAGACCGTTCTAAAGGAACTTTGCGTTTCACAAATTATTCCATTGTAGATCGATTGTAACAGGATGATTAAAAATTGCTTTTTGACCCGCAAAGTGAGGCTTCTGTTATCCTTTATTATGCCATTTTACGAAAAATAAAAATGAAATGGTCAAAGATGATTTATATTAGCAAAACAGAGAGTCAAAGGCTCATAAAACCCTATCTTATCAGAGAATCGTTGTCCAAATAATCATTCTTAACTTGTATTCCGATTTCTCTTTATATTATGGGCAACAATGTTAGAAATTATTCATTCAATTTTATTCGTTCATTAAAAGGACGTTTCGAAGAGTTTGTTCGTCAACATCAGGTTTTTATAATTTTTTTAATCCAATATAAATGTGTTACAACTTTTCGCATCACACAGTGTAAACATATTTCCACACATAATCTATATATTGCCAGTATATTGCTTGATGCTATGGAAACCAGGTTTTACCCGGTGTAATGGAAGAACATAAATCTTCTTTATCTTGTATTAAAATATTTTATAAACGCTCATTGATGAAGAACAGCCTCCTCAAAATGTGGTTTTAAGAAATACATGAAATTCTTCTTCGGCATAACTTCTTACCTGGTTGTCCCTAATACAAGAAAAAATCGGATTAATTATAATTGGACAATCGCATTATAATATTAAATGTTGAAAGTTTGTTGCTACACATTAATGTATGAATCAGAGAATGATGAATCGCATTATAATATTAAATGTTGAAAGTTTGTTGCTACACATTAATGTATGAATCAGAGAGAACAAGCTACACTTCACACGCCAAATGCAGGATAATGTGGACGGAATTATTAGGCGATGAGTGTCGGGCAGGGGCGGTGCTAGTCCCGTCACTTTCGCAGTTTCCTGAGGGTCATCGCTGTGCTGCGAGCAAGGCTTCCCCTTCGTAGCGCCGCTGACAGTATGTATCCAAAGTTACGTCACCATGGAGCTCGCCTTTATTTAACTCAAGCTCTTATATTCTGAGGTCATATGGCAATTTTGAATCACTATATACATAATCGTTGCAAAATTTTGTTTGATTGATTATAGAATATAGTATTTATTTGTTTGTTTGGTTTGTTCGTTTCTTTGTTTCTCGTCATGATGTCATTCTACTTACATGTGATACTTTAAGGATTTAATTGATCGATTTATTTATTTACTCAAAGAACAGTAAAAACGTACGTATACGGAAGAAGTGCCGTATGGGGGAGAAGGATAGATGACAATTTTGGACATATAGGGAAACCATGTACGCAAATCCTAATGTGCTACTGCTGGATAGATAATTACTCTCCAGTCGAGCATTCAATAGATTTCAGACGAAAAAAAAGTAATTTTTAAATCATGATATAGAAACGTTTCCTAGAGCGCAGATTGAAATCGCGTATAATTCGGAAAGGATGCGTCGAATGCCCTCAAAACAGATAGTGATGTCCCTTCAAAGACGCGGATTTTGTGACGAGGGATAAGTTTTCACGGGGATACGAGTTTTGGGGGACAGCTGAGGAAATATGGATTAGGCGGAGAAAGGTAGAGGACATGTGGGTAATAAAGGCTAGTAGGTTGGGACAATCGAGGAAGGCGGGGACAGACATTTCAAGGCATGGGACACACACTTCTAGATCCAAACTGACCATGATGTTTCAGTACTTACAGTCATTGAAAAGTAGAAGGCATGGATAATGAATGTGACCATCCTAGCGGATTTCAGAGTGGATTAGGAGATCGAAACAAATTATGAAATATATGCAGAGAGATCTGGAAAAGCTCTGGAAAAGGGGTATAACGGTAGTAATTGGGGCTCCAGGGTTTATACCCGGAGACCTTACAAAATATGTAAGGTCCCTAAGCCTGAATGTGGGCCTAGCAACCAATTGCAGGAAGAACGTATTGTTCGGTACATCTCATATCCTGGAAACACCACCCGAGATTCCTGGTTTTTGGTACGACCAAAATCCTGAGAAGTAGCAATTGACGTAAGAGTAAAGAAGTGACTATAATAATATGATAATAATATGAATTGAATTCAGAACCATAGAGGGAGAGTCAATTACGATATCAGAATGTTAAGTTCTATTTGTATTTCAACATTCGTGGGTGCTTAATGCACTACCTCTTCAGTTACTAGAATGAACATAAACATTTTAAAATAATCCAACGCTATATAACATCACAGACAGAGCAACCGAAACTAAACCGAGTCCTTTAAGTACAAACACGTGCCAAAATGCATTGTTGGTTCCAAAATTGTAATTCCATCTATTTATAATATAAAAATATTGTTTGATTATTTAATGGACTTGGTTTAGGTATGTGGCCTTGTAATTCATTTCCTGTCTGTGAAGTCATAGAGTTGTATCAGTTTACAATGATGATATTTATTTCAGTACTTGAGGGGCTTTAAGGCCCACGAAATGTAATTGAAATAAATAAACAACTTAATATTTTGGCGTCGTAATTGAATTGCCCTATATGGTTATGGATTCATTTTATCATTTTAATAAAGGGATGTTAGGAACATGTATCATCTTCAATAATAAAATTAATAATAATTTTATTATTTATTAATAATTATTTTTATTAATCATTATTATTATTTACAACAATTGGAGAGGAATAAATTACTATGTAAATCAAGTATTGGTTTTGTATATACATTTCCAATCAGTAAAAAGTTTAGAGAACGTTGCATTTTATGCATCACCACTCATATTTCGCCGCAGCGTGACTTTTAAAGATGCTTAACTGCTACTATAGTGCTTTCCCTCACGAACAGAATTGAGAACTCGGCACCAATTTTATCCTTTCACTACCATTATACTCCGTTTTACTTTTCACTCACTTCTCTGATTCTTCAACCCATTTCGGTTGAATGTGCCTATTCGTTCTACTTGATTAATCGTATTTTTACTCAATTTTACATCCGTTATCAAATCGACGTAAAATTCTCTAGTGACAACAAAAACACTGAATTGAAGAAAAAATGTACCGCCATTTAATTGTCCCAAACTCCAATTTATTAGACTTACACAAATTAATTTCACTTTTGGAGAGTCCGTATAGACATGTTTCCAAAACTATTTTTTCATCAAATAAAGACACATTGCTTTACTATCAGTAAAATATCTTAAGCAGTCTATATATATTGGAATCATCTGATGAATATTTTTCAATCATAATTTCAGCTATGTGAAAACTCAATTAAAGAATTATTGTTATAACTCGATTAGCAGTCATATTGCAAATACATAACAATTACGATGTATCCTGTTTTGAAACAGGATATCCAAACAACACACTCAAAATTTAAAAATACCTCATCAGTGAGGGCGACTCTTCCAGTGCAGTAATGTGGCAAATTCTCCACAAACGTATGAAAGAAATTCTCTGAATAGAAACTGGGTCACATAGGAAGAATTAAATAAAAAGATAAATTGCACTCTACACTTAAACATATTTAACAGTGTTGAATTCAAAGAAAGGATGTTTTGATGCATTGTTGGTTTAAGGAGAAAATAGTTTTAAACAATTGCAGTTTTTAAACACGTAATATGAACCATTGTTTAATTTATGGTTTAAACCAGAGTACTTTAACCCTGCACCGGGAACATGTGGAGTGAAATGTCCCACGCGTTTTTCATTTTTATATTTTTGTAGGTTGGCAGTATCTATTGGTCATCCTGTTCGAGCACTTTTCTTTTAATGTGGCTACCATCGTTGAGACGCGATTACACTGGTGAATAGTGCGTTTATGTAATTGTATTAGTGGTATTGGGGCATTGCATACCCCACGTATCATATCGCCATACCTGCACCGGTAGGTAGAAATCGCTCATATGGGTGATGCAGCATGTGCCCAAGACAAAAGGACAAAAAAACAAGTGTTCAATGCTACGATTGTGGTAAATTGGTTTGTTCAGACCATAAGTTCACAATATACTATGATTGTGAAATCTTCAATAAAATTGTTTATGGTAACTGTACCTATGCTCCATAATTAATAAATATATGTTAAAAATATAGCAACTGTTTTTATCACTTTTTATAAATTAAACTATCATTACGTGGATGTATTTCAATGATAAGATTTGTTGATACTAACCGCACAGTTTAAAAATACGGGTTTTTGTGCTTGGGGTGCATAATGTCCCACGTTTCAGTTCATGTTCCAAGAAAAGGACGTTTCCAGTCTAGGGTTAAATGAGACAGCCCTGTCTTTATTACAACGCTAATCATCCCTAGTAGGGCAAAGGCCTGCTGCGTAACGCAGGGAAGTTCCCCACGCCACCTAGATTAAAATTACACAATGGATGTCAATCCAGGAGTCAAAATTACACAATCCATAGTTACTGATTTTAGTCAGAGACAGACAGACAGTGACAGAGACAGTCAGACTGAGACAGAGAGAGTCTCAATCCATAGTCACTAACTCTTCCTGTATTTAGCGCACTGTAATAGTGAACAAACATTGAACATGCGAGTGTTTGCGGTAGCAGGCATTACTTATTACGCTGAGTTATTTAATTTCACAAGAATTCAATGATGATAGTGTTCATAGTAGTTAAGGATGCTAGTTGAGAATTGTCTACGCTTAGTTTGAATTGAAGTAAGAACTTAGTTTGAATGAAGATTTTTATACTCTCTAAATGCTCAGAGAACGCTCAGAGAACACACTAGTCCATGCCTGCCTAAAACATTGGCCCTAGGGTAGAAGCCCTGGCAGCCGCGAGATTACGGTTTGCTACAACAGAGAGAGACGTAATTCTTGAATCTCAGCTCTGGGAAAATTAGGTTCGTAGACCTCGCAGTCTTCCGGGCAAAGAGCGCTTCTGTCGTATTTTTGTTTTAAAAATTACTGGAGAATGAACGCGAGAGGATTAAATTTCCTAGTCAACAAAGACGTTCTCCTTTTCCTGTTGGTTTCGTTTGCAGGATTGTCAGTTCAATTCTTTTAGCTTCCTTACTAGAACGCCTAGCAAACTCTCATCTAATCCAACTGAATAGCGATTTTAGTGCGTCAGTCCGCAGAGTGAGGAAAGGATGGTAAAAAGGAAAGGAAGTAACCCCAGGGCTCCCGGGTTTTGGGTCCACGATGCGCTGAATGCAACTGGTTGGGCAGGCATGTAGTACACCACACCGTCGCCATATATTCTACTGCATCTCTTTAAGCATAAGAAATTATTAATTAGGAGCCTATAACAACGGAATCTGCTCATCTGTTTAGCGCGACATTAACAATAATAAAAACAATATTTTATTTTTTCGTTTTCGCTACCGCTAAGATAGGGCCTTGACCTAAAATACGTATACTCGTAGTAAAGTTAGTCTTCAGCACTACACATATTGATTATTACATGTGAAATTTTCTTTAAATTGACACATAACATTTAATTACAATATGCAGTTAGTAACACAGATGACGCTACACAACTTTGATATTATCAAATTGTACGTGAGACATCTATCACATTGGGAAACATCATTTTTAAACAGTGCAATTGGTTTCTGTGATAATGCTATAGATTTGCATTCGTTCAAAGTTTTCAGTTACAAGTGTATCATAACCATTCGAAACATTAAAATCCACAGTGCAAACAAGTATTTTGGTTAGCGTTACAGTTTCTCACTTGTATTATCAAATATCAAGAAACTGCTATTTCGTTTTAAGAATTTTCTCTTAAATCAGTCACATGAGTAATTACAAATTACAATGTGAGACAACGCTGTTGCACATTCTGACTTCCACTCTTCCCGATCAAGAAGTGTTTATATACTGAATAACAATCCAAAGTGAAACAGCGTCATTCAGAGACATTGAAGCGAACCAAATGTTCAAAAGCGTGATGTTTCTGTTTCCACCATTAAAGTAAAACATCCACAAATTTTCTTATATTTTCTGAAATATTGCGAGTATTACAATTTGAAAGAGACACTTTGCATCCTTGTAGGTGCTATGGTTCTTTCATAATTACCGGAATTAGAAGTGTATAAAGATGGATTTTCACTCGGTTATCGGATAATTTGTGGACAACGGAATTAAATTTGTGGGATGAAGATCGAGAATCACTGTTTTAGAGGCCGTACAATTTTTTTTAAGAAAATGTTTTCTTGTTTTAAACGAAGATCGTACCATGCAGGCAAGTGCCTCTGGCGCTGTGTTCTTTCAAACTTCTGTTAAGTAAGAGAGCAAATTGTGCTCTGTAGTTTGACGACGCAAAAGGAAAACAGAGGAACCCGAGAGTCCAGTGGTGGCGAGGTCTTTAAATAACACTCGACCACCGGTTGGAGAAGGCTGTAGGTTGCTGCTTTTATTTGTTGTGGAAGAAAGGGCTGTGTGCTTTGAAGGAGGAAACGAAGAATGTGTTTTCCTGTTGCTCCACTGTGGAATGTATTACGCAGCGGTTCCTTCCAGATTATACTACGCGCAGCTGAGGCCTGTCACTTGAGCCTATTGGGTTTTGGAATTGTGTGGCTTTTGATGATACAGCTGAATATTAGTTACTAATGGCTTCTCGGAACTGCTGAAGATCAGATCAGCAGTCGAGATTGCGGCACATGGGTCTAACAAATAAACTATATGATAATTATAATTTTGCCCTTATTAGGAAATACAGGTTGTCCGGGGAGGAAACGTCGAAAATAGGAAAATAAACTCTTAAGACCATTAACAAGCTTATTTTGTCTAACACACTACTTGTATATTCTGAATGGCTGAGCCGCTATAAGCACTCAAAGTTGATTTGAAACAATGATTTCTAGGGAGAAAATTGCGTTGTAGAAGCACAGAAACACTCCAGAAACACGTAAATTGATTATTATGTACAAAAAATTAATATTTATTCAGAAAGAAAAATTAACTCAGAAATAAAAATGGTGCTTCTTTTGCAAAGTTTTGCCTAGAAAGCATTTATTCAAACCAACTTTTGAGTGCTTATTGTGTCTCATCCATTCGGATTATCCAAGTAGTTTATTAGACGAAGGATGCTTAAAATTGTCTTAAGAGCTTATTTTCGAATTTTCGACGTGTCCTCCCCGTCCAACCTGTATAGGTTTATCTAATATTCTACTAACCTCCCTTATGAACCATCTTTAAAATACTATGCAAATATTGCTTACCTGGGAACTTAACGAACGAAGAAAAATTAAAAATTTGAATTGACGCAATTGTAGTACAAATTACGAGAGGTCTGTATCGCTCGCTGCCCTACGATTGCACCTAATTTTAGACCGTCAGAACGCACCAGATGACCCTCAGATATGCAATCCGCCTACTCTATGCAAATGATGCGAATGCCCTCCTGAGTCTACAACAGTGCATTCTGCCTTGGGAATGCGTATAAAATTGCTGTGATATACAGGCTCCGACAAAATCAATTAAATAAAACACATTAGAATAATTTATGCTTCTGAGACCAAAGCAGTATATGAATTATTTATTTCTAATATTATGAGGAAGATGCTGGTGTACTTTTGTTACTGTAAAAAATCTTCTCCATATATATTTTATTCACCCAACTTATTACCCAACTATTAAAATGACATGCTAATATCAAACTCATTAATTGACTACTGATATTAAAATTTGATTGCCCTATCCAGCTCAATAAATTAATAACTTATACAATGGGTTCGTAATTTTCCAATATCTATCATTTGCTTACTAGTTTCAGCATGGGCCACTCGATCCACCCGCCATACGGAAGACGAGAAACCTCTGAAAGTTATTGTTTATGCAAAGATTGCTAGCTACAGATTATGCAGGATTGCATAATAATCATGTGATCTGATATTCATTAAAACAGTAACATTGATTTATTCAACCGATTTTCTTCGATAAATTATTTTGGTCATGACCTTTTACTGAATGTCTAATCATGTTTTACGGTACCAAGAGCTCACTTCTCATATGTCGCCACGTAGATCTTCTGATGACGGTCCTCTGGGCGCCGCGTTGTCCGCTCTTCTTTCTTGCTACCACTATCTTGTCTAATACTTATCGCCGATATTTCCTACTAAAGTCCCTGTCGCGAATACTTCTATCTCGTGCATCAGATGGGCACCTACCCACGAACTTATTCGCCTCGAGTTCCACTAAACTATCTATACGGCGCTGATTCTAATATATCCACACTTCTGTCTTCCCTTGGTTTTTACCCAAATCACACGACTTATTAAAGTTTGTGACTAAAGTCCTATTATTCTCTCGCTATGAAAGTTAGAGTTCCAATTTCTAAAGTTCCAACTGCTCGTCACAAGCAATTATTTCTCAACCAACCTTTCGCGTCGCGATCCCTTAAGAGAGTGATCGAGACGATGCCTTCTACCTCGCAAGAGATAATCTTTTCATTGTTTTTTCCAGAAACCCTCTCACATCCGGTCATTTAACTATTATCGCACCAGAATTACACGAGATCCACCCCATGTTTACGGGTTCCCTAGCAACCATATGCGACTGTCTGATCTTTTCCCTTACAATGCTCCTATATTCGAGCATTTGCCTAAATACTGTATATCCAAGTTTTGGTATATTACATTACCTTCAATCCCCCACGCTATTTTTTTTATTTTTTTCTGTTTTTGAATATAACTAATTCCATCACCCCAAGGTTAATTTCATTTTGAATGTTCATATATTTTAATTTGCTTTTAGGCTATTGTATTTATTCATTAAATTGCATTCTTTCGGTGTAGGCATATCTGAAGAAGTGATTAACTGAATAATGAAATGGCATTGTGATTTTTGATATAATAATTACTACATATCAAATTAAATTAAAGAATTTCGTTTGAAAGGAAACTGTGGTCATTTTCGTAAAGAATCCATAATCAAAGGATATTTATTACACACTAACGAAGATATTTGACAATAATGGTTGGCTGCCACGAACAAACCTAAATTCTCTTGCTATCTGAGTAATTAGCAATGAATCTCTTTGTTACACTTCAAGCCAGTACAGAAACAAAAATACGGGGTCATTTCAGAAGTCATGGCAATTACTTTTATCAGTCAATGAAGCTGCAGGAAACAAACATTAGGATATGCGATGGAAAGTCGGATGGATGAGACACAATAAGCACTCAAAATTCGGTTTGAAGAAATGCTTTCTAGGCAAAACTTTGCATTGCAGAAGCATAGAAACTCTCCAGACACATGTAAATTGTTTATTATGTACAAAAAAATTAATGTTTTCAGAAAGAAAAATAAACTCAGAAATAAAAATGGTACCGAATTTACACAATTCGAATGCTTTTTTTATTTTGGGTTAATTTTTCTTACTGAACAAATATATTATTTTTTGGTAAAAAATAGACAATTTCCATGTTTCTGGAGAGTTTCTATGATTTTGCAATGCAAAGTTTTGCCTAGAAAGCATTTCTTCAAACCGAATTTTGAGTGCGTATTGTGTCTCATCCATTCGGAATATCCAAGTAGTTTATTAGACAAAGTATGCTGAAAATTGTCTTAAGAGCTTATTTTCGAATTTTCGACTTGTCCTCCGCGCACAACCTGTATTTGTTTATCTAATATTTTGCTAACCTCCCTTATATGTTTACACAAAACTAAACAGAATGTTTAATACTCTTACGAGCCAGTAACCTTCAAAAGAATCCCCCAATGCGTCTAAACAGCTTTGCCAACGATGAGGAAAGGGCGGAATACCATCAGCTGTGTGTGATGCGTCTGTGTGCGCCACCTCCCCTCAGTGCGCTGTAAGGATGTCCTCCCTGTTTGCAAACCGCTTCCCATGCAGCGGCGTCTTCATTTTTGGAATAAGATCAAAGTCTCACGGACTAAGAACAGGAGTGTACGAAGGGTGTTCTAAGATCTGCCACCCCCACCCCCGCACAAGATTCTGGACATAGGCTGCAGCGTGGCTTGTTGCATTATCATGGCGTAGTATTAGATTGTTGAGAAACTCTGCTCATTTTCTCCGCAGTGTACGACGCAGAGTTTGCAGCAGGAATGATCTGAAATACGTGACAGTGACAGTTTGCCCCTCACAAACAGGATGATACACGAGAATACCTTGGCTGCCATAAGCCAACATAAGCATATCTTTGTTGGTGATGGAGTCCGTCGAAACTTGTGTTTTCGTGGTGAACCACGACACCACCATTCATTTGATTGCTTCTGTGGTTAGGGATCATACTCTCGTGCCATGTTTCATCAATTGGAATAATGTGATTCAATACCTTCTTTTCAACATTTTTTTTCATGTTGGAATTGCTCCAGATTGATACGGCGTGTCTCGTATCGAGTCCCTTTTTGCACCTCTGTTGAAGCAAATGGCAGCCACTTTGCACAAACCTTGCGCATCGTCAAGTCATTCCGTGAAATGCGGAACACTGTCGATGCAGACATACCAGTGTATGCAGCTAATTCCACCACAGTCGAACGTCCTTCATCTGCTAAACAGTGTTGGATAACAGCTTCTTGCACCTGTGTGTATGTGTGTGTGTGTGTGTTTGTGTGTGTATGTGTGTGCAGACGCTGGACGTCCACTTCGCGGCAAGTCAATAGTTGCTACGCGTCTCCGCAGAGTTGCCACGCAGAAATGCAATTTTACCTATGCTCCGCCGTTCAACTGTAGTGACATCCATGTCAGAACACTTGTCTCTAGAATATTCTTTTGCATGTGTTGTCTACTAGTTACCAATGGACTCGACATCATCTGGTGGACGCATCTCGTGCTGTGTATACTATGTTTTCAAATGTATGTATTGCAATAATCGCATATGCGGTTATTCGAAATAAATAAAATATTTGCCATGACTTTTGAAATGACTCTCGTAGTTCAATAAGATCAATGCAAGAAGGCAATATAATTATAGTTATAATGTGAAGACGAACTTAATTTCCACTTTGTATATCTAGAAGGCAGGCCGCTACGTCACCTGCAAAGTGCACAGTCGTTTCGCCAGCTAAAAAAAAAAAACGTACGGGAGGGTGCGCAGCGAATGGTTTCGAAGGAAATGTAGAATGAATTTTTTTCTACTGAATCTTTCCGAATTTTAAGAATATTTGTAGCATTCGAGAACTTCAGAATGCTGGTGGGAAAAAATACATTGTTACAAACATTCATAGTTTATCAATTACAAAATTTACCATCAAGAAAACCAAGTATGTTATATACCTCAAATCGCTTCGAAGATATTTGCTTTGTACAAATTAGATGGTTTACTTTGCATACTACTCCCTCTCCTTTATAAAAGACCAAAATCACGTTTTCTCACAAAATGTCAGCTACCATTATTTTCATGCGCGCCTTAACAATAATAATAATAATAATAATAATAATAATAATAATAATAATAGATTAGTTTGATCCCTCTATCGATACAGCTGTCGCACACTGACTTTGGTTACAAGCTCCATGGTGATGAAAGGCCTGTATCACATTTATTTTACATGGATGATCTTAAAGTGTTTGCTAAAAATGAAGCAATTCTCTCCCAAATGCTGTCAGTCATCAATGATTTTAGTAATGACATCTGCATGAAGTTTGGATTTGATAAGTGTGCAAAAGTCAACTTAAAAAGAGGAAAAATGACCACGTCAGAGAACATTGAAGTTGATACACACTGTGATTCAAGATCTTAACCAGGTAAAACTTACAAATACCTGGGCATTGAAGAATGTGAGACCATCTCGAACGACACAATAAAAGAGAGAATTCGCAAGGAATATTACAGAAGAGTGAGACTTGTCCTGCAGTCCGCTCTGAACTCAAGGAATAAAATATCAGCAATAGGTAGTTTGGCGGTGCCTGTAGCCGAATACAGTTTTGGACTAGTAGACTGGACTGAACAGGAAATTCGCATCATGGATCGAAAAACCAGAAAACTGCTTACAATGTATCATGTTGCCCACCCCCGAGCTGATGTACATAGACTTTATGTGTCACGTAAAGAAGGAGGAAGAGGCCTGAGACAAATTGAAGCCTCCTGGCACAATGCAATAACCGGGATGGGAAAGTATGTAGTCAGCCATCAAGATGACCCACTAATGAGGCAGGTCATGAAATCTGACCGAAGAATGGGAAACAGAGGCATTGTAAGTGTAGCAAAAAGCATTGCAAAGAAAACTATGCAAGACACGTCAAATAACACAGACACTGAACTTCTGGTACTACTAAACATGAAATTTGAGACACAAAAAATGTTAAAGAAATCATGGAGAGACAAACCACTCCACGCACAATACCTAAAAAGAATGGGCAAGGTGCAGATCAATAAAGATCAATCATTTATGTGGCTTAAAAGGGGAAGAATGAAGCCAGAACCGGAAGCACTTGTAATAGCTGCCCAAGATCAGGCCTTGAGAACACGACATTAGCGGTTCTCAAAATTTCCCAAGATGATAAATGCCGCATTTGTCAGGAACACGTAGAAACTATCGATCATATTGTCTCAGCTTGTCCAATCCTAGCAAAGACAGAATACCTGAAAAGACATGACAGGGTGTGTAGCTACCTCCACTGGCAGATCTGTACCGCCCTCGAAGTTCCGAGCACATGCCCCAAGTGGTACGAACACTCACCGAAACCGGTGACGTCTGTTGGATTGTGTACGATATTGTACGACCAACAAATTCAAACTGATCGCACGATAGCGGCAAACAAACCGGATATAATTATTCTGGATTTGGCGAAAAAATCGTGTTTACTTGTCGATGTTGCTGTACCTTGTGATCAAAACGTCGTAATCAGGAGGCAGAGAATCATCTTAAATACAAGAGTTTGGAAATCGAGATCAGCCGAATGTGCGGCGTAAAAGCACAGGTCGTCCCGATAGTTATCGGAGCTCTGGGATTAGTTCCGCAAAATTTGTGTAAGAACTTGGCTAAACTTCCAGGTCATTCAAAGGACTGGGAAGTGCAAGAAATTGCTTTATTTGGCACAGCTCACATTTTGCGCAAAGTATTGTAGAGGCACCGACAGCCCCTAGATCTACTCCTTAGGTAGCTGGTTGCAACCTGGAGTAGATTTTATATTCAGCCGACTCATAACATCTTTAGTCGTGATGTAGTGGAATAATAATAATAATAATAATTTAATAATAATAATAATTCAATAATTTAATTGCTTTATTTGGAACAGCCCACATTTTGCGAAAAGTATTGTAGAGGCACTGAAAGTCACCGGATCTGCTCCTTAGGTAGCTGGTTGCAACCTGGAGTAGATCTTATATTCAGCCGACTCATAACATCTTTAGTCGTGATGTAATGGGAAAATAATAATAATTTCTACATTACGGTTTGTGCCGACGGAAATTTGACATCTTCCATGCAATCCGTTTTACAAGGGAAGCATAGTAAGAGTTACAATCATTTCGAAACACTGAGCCCATTGCTCATCACTCAAATTGGTCTGAATTGACCAAATTGATCAAAAGCGTTTTAAACGTATAAACAATTTTGATTTTGTGACAAGACATCTGTCGTTTATTTATGCAAATACATAATTTTTTAAATGGTTTTGTAGAGATAAGACACCTCTGAACACGATTCAAAAATTTGGGAAACAAAACTTTGTATGTAACTTAATAATTATTGTTTTCTTAGCGTAAAATTTGTTTAAATACCTGTTCATAGATTAAATACATAATTGCAGACCACACATTCGTTATCTTACGTTAAATACGAGTAAATAGCCTAGAAGAATTGACAGACGTAGAACGCAAGTCTCCACATGGCTGCAATCGAAGGCGCTGTTGAGGGGTCAACGCCCCCAAAGGCACTGGTCGAGAGACGAGCAGCCAGTCAGACGCTATGGATGACGTAGTCGTAACATTCTTGTAGAGATGCCATGAATATAGGAAGGGAGGGTCGCTCATTGTGCAATGGGACGTTTAGACTGAAATGCTACATGTGGCGCAACACAGCACAACAACTCAAAAGACTGCACAAAACGGAAAGCTCGAAATATTCCTTCACAAAGTGAATGTTAAGGAAATGAAAGAATTTGCTCGCAAAAATCTATTAACCCTTTCATACAAGTGTTTCTTAATTTTTATAACAAACAGATAGCTCACTTAAGATGTTCCTTTTGAAAGGCCTCTGAGCCGATAATGAAACGCGGTTATCACTAAATCAAACATATGAGAGGGGCACATATGATGCTGTATAGTATTAAATTATAGCTGTTTTAAATCAAGAAATGTTAACACAGTTGTGATTTTAACAGAACCCTATAGATTTCGTAAGCTCATGATAACAAGCTTGAAGAGACTAGTTCATACATATACGTATTGTCCTATATTATAAAACAATATTTTTCAGAAATTTAGTATTTTTACGACCACGACGACTGTTAATGTTCTCCTACTACCGCGGAAAACAGTGGAGGCCATTCTGGATCGTTGTGTCGACGCTGCAGGTTGAAACAGATTGGAATACCAATTCCTGCGCGAGGAGGCCACGCAACTGAGCGACAAGTGCTCCAAAATTATTTCTTTCACAGCTTGCAAACATTGTACTCGTAGTTATACAGACCCATAGTTATGATCTCAGCTAGAGTAAGGTTTACAGTATTTATATATAATCACTAGTAGTAATTATTTACTTAAAATAAGTAATTAACTAAAACCATTCATCAGTTGGACACGTGTAACTAAATTCCATGTACAATATTATTATTCGTTACTCAGCATAAATACGTAGTAACTTATTTACCGATTAATTATTAATATCTCATTGCTGTTATTTGCAGTTGCGTTATTACCTAATTAAACAAATTACGTCTCTCACCCTTTTGTAATGTTTCTCGTAATTGATGTTATTTGTAAATTTCTCTTTAATTATTATACTTAATTATCAGACACATGGTTATACCTGTTGCGTTTTGGATTAAGAAACGCCTCTTACTGTTCGGATATAAACCACTACACTATCCTGGTTACAATAGAATCAATTTAACTTTTTAGACCTAATGTCCGATACAATTACCGATTTGCGTTCATCTGCCCGATTTCCGAACAAAACTGGGGAGTTGTGGTCTATGAGTAATATATGATTTTAATTTGTATCTCAAACGTTGGTTAATTCTACATACCTTTTGAAGGGTCATGATAACCAAATGCAGTTTTCGCGTAGCACTACTGAAGCACGGGGCTAATAATACGACGTGGGGATATTGTTTGTAATACTTTTAATTTTTGAGGAATTTTGTCTCTGATTTTTGAAATTGATTGTTTTTTTTACCTGCACTTAACAAATCGTAAAGTCGACGATGGTCGAGTTGGTTAGAGCGTGTGCCGACTTAGAGCCTCGGTCCGAAGGGTCGCG
Source organism: Acheta domesticus (assembly GCA_031308135.1). Taxonomy (NCBI): domain Eukaryota; kingdom Metazoa; phylum Arthropoda; class Insecta; order Orthoptera; family Gryllidae; genus Acheta; species Acheta domesticus. The sequence goes on from JAHLJT010008446.1 coordinate 203,234,860, forward strand.
GGTTCGATTTCCGCCGTGGGCACTGTTGTTTGTCCCTTGTTTTCATGTATGTGTGTTGTCGCGGAAGGCATTGTAAGTCTGCTGACCACAGACCGAGGTGCCCGCATGCTTGTCTAGTGTAAGGTTAAAAATGTTCCCTTGATGGACATAGTGGGTACCCAGCGCGAAACTGACATCCCCTGAAGCTGCAAAAAGCCCCAGGAAGAAACAAAATTAATAAATCGTAAAATGAAGAATATGTACAATGATTTTCATTTGAAATTATTTTAAAAATAATATTGTATAAAATAACCTATTTCTGACATGTTATTTGACAATGTACGCCGCTGCCATATTAAAAATGTCCTATTATAGCAGCGGTCTATTTGCCTAAGCTTGTTCACAACAATACGATACAGAGGATTCGTAGCATCGGGATAGTTGCGTTAATTATTTATGTCCTGGTTAGTTAGAGACGTAGAGTTTTGTTGTGCTATAATGTTTTGTGTCAACCTTCAAGCACTTCGTTCATTAGGTTGCATAACCTTCTCTAGAAAATATGGCTAAGTAAATGTGACTAACAAAACCAAGTTTATTGATCTGAGTCGAATGAAAAGCATGGGTAGTTCTCATAATTCTATGTTAAAATATGGTTGTGATTAAAAAGGTAATGAGAATGAATATATGAATAAAATTAAGTTATTACTTACTTTTATTATTGCACTGTCAGTCATTATTTAAAGGAGCGTCTGTGTGTCCACCAGCGGATTTTCAGGGCGTGGTGCGTAATGTAATGAAAGAACGCGCGCATTATTGCGGTCATATTCTTTCAAGAGTTTCCAAACACGTTTTGTTTACTGCATACAGTGGCGTAGCTTAATCTTACCTCCGGAGGGTGATTGCTTATATTAATACAAGAAATATAAAATATACAAGAATATAACATTATAGGATATATCATTATAACATTGTAGGAATGGGTTGTTGTGCATGGTAGTATGTTGTATGGGGAATTGTTGTTGTTGTTATTATTATTATTATTATTATTATTATTATTATTTCGTAATTCACCACTAAAGATGTTAGGTATATTGCCACTGGTATATTGTTACGACTCCTACCACAATTAGGTATGTCTTGTGAATTGTTTCAGCCTGGCTTCAGCGTTCCATAACGGTACATTTCCTAGCATTATTGTTAGACCTGGCAGACCTAGCTCGGTTATTGGATTCTGGTTTTAATGAACTTGTAATTTCTGAATATTAAGTTTATTGCCCAATTCCCGGAGAGATCAGTAAATACTTTGGCATCACACTGGACAGCAAATTAAGGTGGGAGAAACATGGAACTACGTAGTGAAAGGGCTCGCTGAGGCGGAAGTGACATTTTTGTTTCGACAGGGAAGATCCGTAAGGGACGGGAGATGTCGAAGACGTGCTTAGCCTTTGTGCGGACTGGCGTGAAGCGGAAGTGGTGGACAAGACACCAGCGGAGATAGCTCAGGATATCTACAGATATCACTGCATTGACTCTGACTGGGAGGCTCTGGAGTTCGAGTCCCGATGGTGGCAGAATTGTCAACACTAGCTAGAGAGCTAGATCGAACCCAGCCGCTGTCTGAAGGAGAATTCCAGCAACCGACTGCTCTGATCGGTAGTTTTCCGTTTTTTATTAAAACCATGCGAATACCAGAGCAGCACCCTAACAAACTGGTTAAGGACTGTATTTGATCTTTCCTTCCTCTTCCTTGCCCTATTCCCGCTCCTTACTTACACACACTTAAGCGTACTACTCTATCGCACATGGCGGGAGGCTAGTCGAGAGCTTAGAGGTTTAGAGGCTGGGCCGTACCCCGGTGGGGAAGAGGAAAATCCCCGGAAGCAGACATGCAGGTACACGCCAGTTCTCACCATCCAGTGCAACGCCACCGGCCGTGATGAAAACCTGCACTACACTCTTAGAACTAACGACCAACGCGCCCAGAAACAGGAAATAATCAATGCGAGCGAGACCAATTGAAGATAGCTCTGCGAAGACAGGGAAGTATGCAACGACTAGCGTAGAGTCTGCAGCAACAACATTTTCGTAAACTTTCGTAGTGCTTCGCTGCATTTCGTAGTGTTTTAATGAAGAGGTGGTGAGAACCTGGGGCGATCTTTCAGGTTATATTCCACGAAAATTTTACAGCATTGTTTTACTGTAATGGACTGAGAATTAATTCCAAAAATATAATGGTTTCCCGTAAACGAAAACAGGAGATGATGTCTTAATTTACTGCGTGGTTGAAGAAATTTCATTATAATGGCTGAGGAAAGTTTAAAGAATATGTCTGAAGAGAGGAATATATGGAGGAAGAAAATTCAAATAAAGTAAATTTGTAAGAACTTGTTTGTAAGAAGTTGTTTTGAAAGCATTACAAACCAGTTAATAATAACTAGTTGTATTAATATTATTATTACACTAATACTATTTTCATTCTTATCATCAATAATGTTATTATGAATATTCTTATTAATAATAATATTAATGTTATTATTACATATGCTGTTTGACTGTTCAAAGAATTGCCTCCTCCAGCCGGAAATCAAACATGGTTCTTTCGATGTACGTCCAGCTGCTTTGAAACCGGGAGATACGGGTTCGATTTCCGGCTGGAGCAGTCAATTCTGTGAACAAACATGGTTTCATACCGCTAAAACTGGTTCAAGTACCGACGGACTTACGAGTTACATTGGTACTGGAAAGTATGCACTAGGCAGACTTAGGCTCACATCGTCGCTATGATTGGGAAAACAAGGGTCTATTTGACCTACGTTTTTCGACTAAAAGCTATATCTCAGCAGTGCTAGAGATGTCCACAGATACTGGAAAGTGTAAGAATATTATGAGCGAATATGAATATGCAGAGCATGATACGATATGAGATAAACCTTTTGGGAGAAGTTGTCTAGTAGTAAGTCCTGTTTCCTTGTAATTTTCTAAATCAATATTTAATACGAGTTTTATTCATGTAAATTTCTTTTATTTACTTGTATTAAAAGTAGTCATTATCATAAAATACAAGGGACTTTATTTATTTGGTCAAAAAACAGTAAAAACTGTATCTGACGTATGGGGAAAGATATTATCTGCGCACATTTTCTTGAGGCCCAGAATTAAAAAAACAAAAAACTATTAGGACAAAGTTGCAATAAACTCAGTGGATTTAGTCCCAAAAAATCATAGCAAATATTCAAGAATGACTCAGAGAGTTTTCTCTGATTAAAAAAATTAAAACCTAACTAGCGAAAATAAATTGTACTGAAATGTAGTGTCGGCAAGGGGAGTAACAGCGACAGTACAGAGGGGGAAGGGGTTGTTAAAAAAGTTTGAATAAACTATTTAATAATTTCTGTAATAAAGTAACAATTCTGCAAACTACAAATCACGTGACGTGTAGGAGAACGCTAAACCTGTCTGAAGGCAATCCAGAATTTATGCATTTTGCATAAAAGCGTTTTTGCAACTTCACATCAGAAGACCAGTTCTTTGTCACAGAATTTATTACGATAAGGAAACGCGAACTTCGTTTGAACTATTTACGTGATCAAGGCTGTCTGACCTGAGAGAGGCAGTGAACGGAGATCGCACGATTCGGGAATATGAAAACATCTGGCCGTTTTCTCTCGTGCTGTCCTCAAATTGCGTTCCTGCCTCCCCCTTGTCCGTGCATCTCTTCGCCCTTGCCCTCGCTCGCGTCCGGAGTGCGTCGTTCTTGCGTTCGACTTTCGAGACGCGCCGACCAGCAACTGTCGTTCTTCGCGAACGACCGACGCGCCCTACTTCAGACGGCGAACGGGTGGCGGAGAAGTAGAGATCGTTGGGGACGAGCGTCTGTGTTCTAGGTTGTCATCGCAATGAAATAAATAAGGTGAACGCGCTCATTCCGATGGGAGGGGCTCAACAACGCACTCAAGCGTAGTTCTTTTTCCTCCAAAATTTAGAATCTTTCCGCTCCGTTAGTGATAGTTTCATCGTTGAAGGTGATGGATTGATTGATTGACGAGTGATTCCGGGTGCGTTAACGGCTAAAGGTAATTAGTAAGTGTAGTGCATGTTTATGTCGTGGAAGGTGGCGGTGATCCCTCCCCACTGGCTGACGGGACCTGGCATCGACCTACATCTTCCACCAGCGTGGCATCGCACCAGCCGGGAAAAGCTATAAGCTCCCGACTGCCCTCCTCACATGTGTGGTAGTATAGTGCATGTGATTGTACGTGTGTGTAACTAAGGAGAGTGGATAAGAGGAAGAAGAGTAAAGATTTCGGATTTCGTATTTTTCGAGTTGTTGCCAGTGTTGCAGTCATGTATATCAAATTTCCCCTTAATTACATTGCAGTTTATTCTGGGGACCGACACTGACCTTTACATTGGCGTTCTCCGGTGCCAAAATGGAATTGGTGTGCTACTGTTCAATGTAAACAATTTGCAAGGTGATTAAAAAAAGATTAAAAAAACAAGAAACAAAGTAGAGTTTTTGATTGACTGATTAATGATTCTAAGCACGTCAATTGCTAAGATCCCATAATTGTTGTGCATATTTTAGGTCGGTGGTCCCCCGCCGGCTGGCGAGATCCGGCGCCGATCTACGTCGACTTGCGGTGATCCCCCCCAACCAGGTATCTCCCACCAGCGTGGCACCGCTCCAGTCGAGACAAGCTCTGAACTCCCGATTGGTCTCCCGACAAGTGTGGTAGTGTAGTGCAAGTGAGTGTAAGAGTATGTAAATAAAGAGCGAGGAGGAGTATGTGAATAAGGAGAGAAAGGATATATCGCGCGCGATTCGTCGCTCGTTTGTTTGTTTACTACTCCGGCATTCGCCTGATGTTAGAAACCACGGAAAACTACCGATCAGAGCAGCCGGCCGCTAGAATTCTCCTCGCTAAATTCTATCTAGCTGTCTAGCTAGTGTCGAAAATCCTGCCACCGTCAGAACTCGATCCCTAGGACCTCTCGGTCAAAGGCACTGCAGTTACGTAAGTTTATGCCCTGAGCCACCTTTGCCTGTAAAATGGTGTTGCGATTGTTTTGTCATCACCACTACACTTTGAAAAGTATTCTCTGAAAGCCCCTAATATGAATTTCATTGCTGAGAAGTTTTACGTTCAGAGCTTGAAAAACGGCGAATTTTGGTTCTCAATTTCGCTGCGAGGAACCAACATTAAAGATGTATTATTAAGTTAGTGTACAAGAAAATTTGACGTTTTTAAAAAATCATAAATTTTTTATTTCAGTGAAGTATTTTTAAAATGGAGATTATTTTTTCTTCCAAAAATTTGTTAAAAATTTACTCAGAAACTATGGTGTAAAGCACATTGTCTTTGGTGGCGAAATTAATAGCTTCGTTTGCCTGAAAAATGACAATTTTTGAGATGTATTACTTTTTTGTACATCGACGATTTGGCCATTTTTTCGTCGTTGTTTGCCTGAGATTACATTCCCACATTTCTGAGGATGCAAATTTTTAAGTAGTAGAAGTTGCCGGACGGACGTCAGGCACTCACACGTTGCAAACACGCGGCCGTTGTGGATTTTCCGGTTTTTGAGGACCCTCAGGAAATGGCGACCGGAGTGAGACTGGGTCGTCTAAGAAATCGGGAGTGTTCCGGTTGCGATGGAATTCTCAGGCTTGAAATTTATTTCATTAGCAATTATTTTCAAATATACTGTTGGATGCTTTTGATATAAATTTTAAAGTACATTATTGGTTTCGTGGCTCAACTTTGAGAGTTCATTTTCTATCACTTATAATTTATTCGGAACATAACATTCTAACTGAGAAATTACAAGAAAAATAAATCAAGGGATAGTGTCTCAAATAAAGCCATGAACTCGGTTGAGGCTGATAAGAAGTGGCGAAATCCAAGTTTGTGAGCTCGAATTCTGCAGAAAGCCACAACTATTACATATCATATACTCCTCATTGTCGTCATTCAGTTGCCTAGGAAGGTAAAATTGGTTGGTTGCCACCCCTCAGGAGATAAAACCAATAATAATAATAATAATAATAATAATAATAATAATAATAATAGTAATAGTTAAACTTAGTTGTAATAGGAAGAGTAGTAATAGTAATAATAATAATAATCGTAAACGTTTCGCGGTGCCTATAGTCGAGTACAGTTTCAGGCCAGTGGATTGGACTGCGCAAGAAATTCGTATCATGGATCGAAAAAACACAAAACTGCTAACAATGCATCATGCCGTCCACCCTCGAGTTGATGTACATAGACTTTGTCACGTAAGGAAGGAGGAAGGGGCCTTAGACAGATTGAAACCTCCTGGCACAATGCAACAGTCGGGATGGGAAAGTATGCAGTCAATCATACAGATGACCCACTAATGAGGCAGGTCATGAAATCTGACCGAAAAATTGGAAACGATGTTAGTGTACCAAGAAGCATTGCAAAGAAAACTATGCATGACATGCCGAATAACTTCAGATGCTGAACTTCAGATGCTTCTAAACATGAAATGTAAGACAAAAAATTTTAAAGAAATCGTGGAGAGACAAACCCCTTCCTGGGACAGTATCTAAAAAGAGTGGACAAGATGCAGATCAATAAATCCCAGTCATTTATGTGGGTTAAAAGTGGGAAAATGAAGCCAGAATCGGAAGCAGTTTTAATAGCTTCTCAAGATCAGGCGTTGAGAACACATTATAATAAAGCGGTTCTCAAACTTTCCCAAGATGCCGCATTTGCCAAGATGAAGTTGAAACCATTGATCATATCGTCTTATCTTCTCCAATTCTAGCAAGACTGATTTTTTGAAAAGACGCCACAGGGTGTGTAGTTACCTCCACTGGCAGATCTGTAGCGCACTAGAAGTTCCAAACACATGCTCCAAGTGGTACGAACACAAAACCGGTGACATCACAACTTGGACTCAATAATATACAGTGTTGTACGACCAACAAATTCACACGGAACGCACGATAGCGACAAACAAACCGTATATTGTTATCCGGGATTTAGAGAAAAAATAATGTTTACTTGTAGATGTTGCTGTGGCATACGATCAAAATGTCGTAACCAAGGAGACAGAATCGTCTTAAATACAGGAGTTTATAAATCGACATCAGCCGAATGTGGGGCGTAAAAGCACTGGTCGTACCGATAGTTATCGGAGACCTGGGATTTGTTCCGCAAAATTTGTGTAAGAACTTGTCTAAACTCCTAGGTCATTCAAAAGGCTGGTAAGTGCAAGAAATTGCTTTATTTGGAACAGCTCACATTTTGCGCAAATTATTGTAGTGGCACTGACCGTCCCTCAATCTGCTCCTTAGGTAGCTGATTGCACTCTGGAGTAGATTTTATATTCAGCCAACTCTTAACATCTTTAGTGATATGGAGGAATGATAATAATAATGGCAGGAAGTGCTAAGGACAATAGGAGAAAATCTTTATAAGCTTGAATTCATGATGCAACAGTTAAATTTAAAATAGTTCATCACAAATATATTATCTAGGAACCTACATTAGAAACAATGTAGGTTCATGTATATGACATATATTCTCGAATCATCTTCAAAATTGTGTGGATAGTTCAAAATAGTGATTGTATCCACACCCACAGCCTATTTGAGATTTAGCAACGAAACAGTTGTGGTTTAAGTATCACTTGAAGTATCTTCATAATAAAGAGTCATCCTATTACTTGGATCTTGACTGGTGCATTTAGTTTTGTCGGAGGGCATTTTTGTCCCGCTGATTCAGGACAGAAAATGTTGCGTATTCTTGTATCTATTGTCAGCATTCTTGAGTATGAAGTAACAAGATGCCTAACAACTATTTTCTCTGAAGAAGGGGGTTCAAAACTCCAGGACAAAAGTTGATTGATTATTGTGTGTTTGCGGGTTCGTCAACGGCTATGGCTGCTAGTCTCGTAAGTGTAATGCACGATTTTATCACGAGAGGTAGCGGTATTTTTTGCCCACCAGATGGCGAGATCCAGCGCCGATCTACAAGTCGGTTAAGGGTTCCTCTAATCTCGGCAGTTCCCTCCAGCCGGACCACCATCCCAGCCAGGACGAGGTGTAGTCTACTGACTGATCTCCCGACATGTGTGGAAGTGTAATGCGCGCAAGTGTAGCTGGGAAGATAGGTAAGACAAAATAGGTAGAACAAAAGAAAGTTTGCGGCTCGTTTGTTTGGGTACTGCACTAGCATTCACCTGATATTAATCGGAGAAACTACCGAAAACTACCAGGGTAGCTAGCCCCTAGAATTCTTCTGCAGACAGCGGCTGACTTCAACCTAGCTAGGTCTATTTCGTTATCTATGTCGAAAATCCTGCCATCGTCGGACTCGAAAACTAGAACCACCCCACCTCCCGGTCAGAGGCACTGCAGTGACATCAGGTGATGCTCTGAGCCACCTCAGCTGTATCAGGGCGTGGGGGAGACCAATTAACGAGTGAAATGAAGACCATCTCAGCGTATTCAGCATAGAGTGAATATATCACATGAGTGCACTTGGGTATGTCTTATTTTCCAATTCCTCGAATTAAACGTTTCGAAGTGTTTAAACTGAAAATGAGGCACCAAGATATGGATTAATTATGATAGTGTTAGTGACAAATCAATACTTTTCCTACAGGGGCATCAAACTATCTAGGGACGAACGATCTCCGGTATCCTGTCAGAATGCACCTGTAAAGGAATAACATAGTTTTTGCATTTATTTATGATCGTATAAGATCATTCTGCTCATTGTGTCATATAAACACATACAAATAAGTGAATTATTTCTATTGTCCCAAAGATGTAACAGTTTCTGTACCAAATCAGTAAGTAATGTAGAGATAAATGATTATGGTTAAAGATTCTCTTCTAACCACCTACAAGAAACGCCGTGAGGAATGAGATAATTAGATCTCCGAATACTTGTATTCTTGTTTACTTTTGGCGCAAATGCCAAGTGAGCTTTTTAAGTTGAGACATTATAGTTGGTTGTTTTGAAGCAGGAATATTCCTCCCTCCAAAATAAAAACATTATATTGCGAACATTTTCAGCGAAGCGAATTTCAAGAGGTGTTTTAACGTCTAAATTCAAATGAACCTCGCGGTATATTTGAAGACCTCGGAGTAATAACATGCTGTGCCACTAAACTTAAGTTTTGAGAAAACGACAAGTAAAGTTTAGACATCGCATTCAACACAGGAATAAAGAACATTAATTTATTCATTAAACTGCCATCTTGCGGCGAATATTTAAAATAAAAGCTCAACGTCGTGATATATCGATGGGGCGTCAAAATAAACTAATATCTCAATTTCATCAGAAATGTGGCGTAGCAGGTTATTGATCCAAGGTCTTCATTTATAAAGGGAGCAGGTAATTGAGCGCTGATTAGCAAGTTTAGAAAGTGTTCCTGTTCTCACCGGCCCCGGTCTCCTTCGTGCTGGGTGCAGCCTCAGTCACACGTGTCGGCGTTTACCTCGCGTTGAGGCTTTAAGGGCGTGGCGTGGACCGGGGGGGGGAGACGTCCGTCCCTTCCACGCGCTTCGCCCCGAGGCGGATAAAGGGCGGCGCACAGTGCGCCGCAATACCACGAAATTCGCGCCTATAATTATGCGTGACATTGAAAGCAAACAAGCGACGAGCACCGTAATTTAAATAAATACAAATTTTCAACAGGGAATGTGATAAATGTATCCTGTTGTTCGTTGCCATTTGCTATTTAATTCCATGGAGGGAAAGAGGCAAGTGTACCTCTTGCGTTTGCATTTCGTCAGTGATGTTTTTTTTTCTTTTTCCCAGATTTTACGTAATTTTTACGCAAAAAACGATCCATGGTTCGTGTATACTTTGAACTCTTGTTTTTATTACGAGTAACCGAATGTTACATGTAGCAATATGTTTATTTTCACACAGAATGAAGTTATTGTAAAAAATATTATTTTGCAGTGTTCCCATTTATTTTTCATGGTCTTTATTTTATCTTATTCAGTTCATGAGCTAGAAATGTCCTCAGCTAAAAAATATTATTTGATTATTAACCGACTTCCAAAAGAGGGGGTTATACAATTCATCGTCTACGGATTTTCTTTTACTTTTCCTCCGTTGTAATTAGTATAGAGGAAAAATGTATTCGGTCGAAAAATTAGAAGTCGAGATTTCGTTGGTAAAATCCAAACGACAGTCTCTGAGACGAAAAATTTTCTTTTGAACCATGATGTATGTGTATATGTTTGTACGTACGTACGTACGTACGTATGTATATATAAAAGGATGGATTGATGGATGAAGAAATAAATGGTGGGTGGTTGGTTGATTCGGTGGATGTATATATATGCCTTGCACAGTTAGGAAAAAAAGAGATGCTTTTGTGCTTCAACTTGGTACGCACGTTAGAACTCAGGGGTAAATTGTGCTACTGCCGTTCCAAATATTTTTAAGATTTGTATTTTTTGTGGATACTTCAAAAGCTCGTAGGACATTTCCAAAATTTTCTTAGTAACAACTAAATTTTTTCTCCGATTTCTTGCTCTAATATAACAATATGAACATACCATTTTATCTTTCGATTTTGTGATGATGTTTTAAAAAGATTTTGTCATTACCGGGTTGGGATGGTTCCAGTTAAAAATAATTGCAATCATTTTTATTTTAAAGTTCCTTTTTTGTGTTCCAGAGTATGTTTCACTTTTTTAAATTGGATTTTTATTTATAATTCGCTGCTTCATTCGTTGTAGTTACAACGTTCGTTGCACAACATTCGTTGTATCACTCACTGCTAACGAAAATAAAATAAACGACCGGTGTGGAGAACATCACAGAAGGACTTGTTGCTAAGAGAAAAAGAAGGAAGGATATCGAAAATAGAATGAACGAAAGTAAACGAAGCAAAAAAACTACGATACAACAATGAATACAACTAAATGATGTACGGACATCTTCAAGGTGCAAAAAACAGAAAGTACTACCCCAAAACGCAGAACATGCGTTTTAGCTAGAACATGTTTACCAATAATCTTTTTTTTCTACGCGAAGTTTTCGGTCCATTTCGCCCCAGTGTGTGGAGCAGTGGCGGCGGCGTTGGGGCCGGGGGCGTGGAACCTGGGTGAGGGTGATTGAGGGCGCGTGGGCGGCGGAGGGGAGCGAGGGCGGAGCGGGGAGCTCTCGAGGCGATAACGACCCCGCCCTCCTCCTCATCCCCATCCCCCTGCGCTCTCGCACGTCGTTTTCTCCCTTGGGACGCTGCGTTTACAATATGCCGCGCATCTAAACGCGGCGTTCGCGCTCACTAGGGATTTTTTGACGGATTTTCGGATGCGGATGGCCCAGAGAATGCGTGCCACGAGTCCTAACTTAATGCTTGTAATGTCGTTTATTCTTTGAACTGATTTCTTGTACACGATATGGCTATTTCTTTTGGATAATTGAAGAGATAATAGTATTGGCGAGGAGAACGTGTATTGTCAAGGAAGACTTTTTTCCCCAAAAACACGTTATAATGGTTATGTTACAGTAGGCAATGCTTACATTTCTCAATATTTTTTAAGACAGGATTTATTTACATCTTCAATGTATTTTTTACATTTTGTGTAATCTCCGAGTGATATCGTTTTGATACGACGAAGAAAATTTGATAATTTAATTGACAGGAAACCAAAAGTATTGAAATGACTAACTTCGTTTGGTTTTTATCCTCTCATAAATTAATCGTTTAAATGGCAATTCTCTCAAAACACTTTCTATATGTCACAGAACATGGAGCCTTTTTCAAGGACATACAATATCGTATGATAAGTAATTAAAATGATTTCGTAGCGTTTAATTTTTGAAATTTCTGTTGTACCTATATACAACGAGTGCTATGACAAGACTGAAATTTAACCTGCTAATTGTATAAAGAAAACTAATTTTATACGACCATTACCACTTAGACCAATTACACATGTCTCTTTTCAAACTCGTGAGGACCAATTTTCGAATATCTCATAAAACGAGAGGTAGAGCACCAAATCATGAGAGGCTAAAAATGTTAAAAACGCATGTACGTTAGCCTCTTCATGGATGGTTTGCTGTATAAATAGAATTACGAGTTCCCACTAGTTTAGCATCGTTAACAAAATTGGTGTACATTTCATGTAACAACCATTTAATGCGAACGCTCTGATGTAAATCGATTAATGCAAAATCTGCACAGACTATGTGAAATGCATGGGTTCACAATTTGAGAGATTAGCGAGACCGAAATGACCAGACAAAACGAAGTCGAATGAATGGTTACATTCCGGGATACCGCAATGTTTTCATTGATGAGCGGTACTGCTCATAAATGATGGAAACATCTGTCTTCAGCGTTCTCTTTGAAATTTTAAACAATTTTTCTAAAACAACTTGGTTTGTTTCATTTCCTCCAGATAAATTAAAAATAATATTCCACCTTCAGGATTAAACTGTTAACCAAAATTTGCTTATTCTAAGTACTAAAGCACTTGTAATCGATTAACACTCCTGAAACGAAACAAAATAGCACATACGGGTGTGGCTACAATTGCTCTGTGCTAGTGTTGCGAGTTGGAACCTCCACGTAAGGGACATGTGTTCACTTTGTGATTGTGTAGTAGGAGAAGTCAAATCACCACGTATGCTGAATAATCATCTAAATCAGCATTACATAATTTTCTAGGAGAGACATGAATTGGATATATGCACTTCGTTGTGAAGAGAGCAGCAATAGCAGAAAAATGTGGCAAAAAATAGTAATAAAAAAAGTTCTTAATATCGATTTCGGATCTGACAATATAATTTGCATTACAATATCCTCTTATATTAACGAGTTAAATAAACGCTCGAATATAGAGGTGCATGTAAATAAATTTTTGTGTGAAAAGGTTTTGCTTCACTACATTACTGCACATATCAGGAGAGCAGTCGGGAGCTTTGAGTTATTCCGGCTGAGACCAGGGGTGGATCCAGCCAATCATTTTGGAGGGTGCCATCATAGATTTTTGTTAAGTAATAAACATGTTTGTTATTAAATTTTATTATTTTGGTAGTGTGAATATGAAACTCTACAATATTATTTTTAAACTAGTGTACCCGTGCGAGAACTCTCGCATGTTAAACCCCACCCTTTCCCTAGCCATTTGTCTATCCTTTCCATTAAGGAGGAGAGGAACTTCTAATGTACTTAGGGAAAATCAAACAAAATAACAATGCAATTGATGCAATTGATTGCATCAATTGCAATCATTGCAAAATATTGCAAATATTTTAATCAATTTTGCCAAATAAAAGAAGGGAACAAATGAAAACTCTAGGCCTTTTGGGGAAGGGCCATGACCGCCATGGCCCCCATGGCCCCATGCATCCGCCACTGGCTGAGGCGGTGGCGCGCTGAGGGAAGATACCTGGAAGAGGAATTCTTCCGTAAGCAGACTTGTAAGTCAGCACCAAATATCTCAATCGAGCGGGGGACGAACACCGTCAAATCCGGTCATAAAACATTCATTACACTAACGCGACTAATGACCTCAGCAGTTGACGTGCCCAAAAACTTCAATTAATCAATCCAACCTCCATCAGAGCCTTGGGTCAGTACAACCGTGGCCTCCTGCTAGCGGTGTGTAGAGGAAAGTTTGAACGAGAAGTGATCAGCGCTTTCTGCGGTGTCGTCCTAAGGGTACAGCTACGTGATCCGCCTGGAGTTGCTCCTAGGATATCGTAATTGACTGATTAGTGCAACAGGTGTACAGAATTTATCCTCTTCGCAGGTATAGATAATCTTGGTGTTTGATATTGGCAATTAATTTCGAGATGTCCTAGAAAGATGGACGACCATGGTGCAATGCTCCTCATAATATTTGGTCTGTTCTCGCCATGCTGCCGACATAATATTCTTGGGAAATTCTACTTGTGGTATTGCAATTTTTTTCCAATTCTTTCTTCCACAATTTGCCTCGCTACTGTAGTCAACTTCGCTGCCGACACCTATCTTTTGTATTTGTAAATGCTGCAATTGCCTCAGATGCAACACGGACGCCCCTGCTTTTGCAGGAGCATTAACATATCGGCGATGGCAATGTTATTTAGATCAACTCTAATAAACTCTACTCCTTGTCCTCTAGCCACTTCTGCACTCTCTCGCCACACTTTCCTTCGTATCGTTCCTCTTCTTCTCGTTTTCTGCCATCCGCTTTGCCTCTTTCGTTTCGTCTTCATTCGTTCCTCTCTTACTCCAGTTGTTGTTTTTTTTTGGTTACGAATTTTTTTCTTCTGCTCTTCCTTTTTCTGCTCTGCCTTATTCTGCTCTTCCTTCTCTTGATATTCCTTCTTCTTCTCTCCCTTTTCATATTCCTTCTTCTGTTCTCCTTTCTTCTGCCCTTCCTCCTCCTCCTCCTCCTCCTCCTCCTCTCCTTTCTGCTCTTCCTTTTTCTGCTCTTTATTTCTTCTCTGGTATTTAACTTTTCCTCCTATAACTTCTCCCTCCTTCTCTTACTCCTTTCATAGCTTCGCAGCTATTACAGACAATCCGATCTTTTCTGTTGTCCGAATTCCATTGCTGTTTTGCCTCCATCCCTTCTGCTGTTTCCTTCGCATCTTTTGCTTACATTATCACCCTATCTCTTGGCCCGCCTCCTCCGCAAGCTCCTTGTCATGCACCGCGTCATGTCCACAGTCGTCACGGTCGCCTCCCCCACCTCCTCCCCTTCGTCTCCGCCTCGAGAAGTTTCTTGCCTCTCGCTGGTGCCGCTTGAGTAGCGCGGCGCCGCGACCTGTATCTCGCCGCCAGATAAAAAGAACGGGAGCACGCACTGCGCGCCGATAACGCAGGCGCGTGCTCGTTTTTCTCTCATCTCTCTTTGCCCCTCTCCTCCTCGCCTCCCTCCGCCAACGCCTCCGTCCCGGCCCTCGCCCCCGTCTGCGCTGCAACCCCCGGGCGGCTTCCCGTCTCCGTTTCGATTGAAA
>JAHLJT010008446.1:203249901-203259929 GCA_031308135.1 Acheta domesticus
TGGTCACGTGTGTGGGTGTGGGCGTGTGGGCGTACGCGCGCTCGCGCCCCTCAGGTATTCAGCACACGGATGTAAGGCGTTCGTTTGCGCGCCCGCAGGCAGCGGCTGCTGACGAAGCTTGGAGCTCGGGCAGGCGGAAGCAGTACCAGTGGCGGTGGTAGAGGGGGGCACGAGAAGCAGAGGATGTAACGCAACGCGAAGGAATAAGAGGCGGCAACCGTAGTTGGCAGCAGTGGGGGTGCCGGAGGAATTCGCGACGGCAGCGCGGGTTACAAGTTACCCATGAGTCATGAAGCTGGTGAATGGAGGTGATAAAGGGTGTGTGATGGAAGTGTTGGTGCAGGAAGCGACCGTAGAGGTGAAGATGATGTAGGTGTTTGTAGGGGTGGTGGAGACAATCATGGTGGAGCGATGGACGGCGTGGAGGCCACATATGTAGTGCTGGTGAATTCTATAACGGCGATGAGGGAAGTTGTCTCTATGAGGCTGGTTGTGGCGACAGAGTTGGTTGTAGTCAGCGTCAGCGGTGTACTATGGGCGATTTCGGAGCGGGTGGCATGAGCTGCAGTGGTCCCTGTGACGATGTCGGCTTCGGTGTCTCCAGTGGCAGCGGTGTCGGTGGCAGAACAACGCCTAACTCGTAGCTGTCGACGGGGGGGTGTTGACAGTGGCGGCGGCGGCGGCGGCGGCGGGGTGGCCCGGGGCGTCGCACGAGCGCGCGGAGGGGCAATTGCGGCGAGGGGACGGGTAATTCATTCCGACGCTAATGCCGGGCCACGCGGCGGGCAGGCGAACAAATTGATGCGATTGGCAGCGCGCGGCGAGAAGAGGGGCGCGGGCGGAAGTGGGTGCTTGCGCGGTGGTGACAGCGGCGATGGCGGCGGAGGTGGGGGCGGCGGCGGAGGCTGGCGCGGCTGCTGGGGCGGGGGCCGCGGGGTGAGGTTGGTGTGGGGAGGAGCTATGTGAGTAAGGGGCTCCGAATACTCTGCAGAGGCGATATGGCAGCGTCTGTGAAAAGAGATCTAGGAGGAGGACGAAATGAAAAATGTACGTTATCTTGGGAGAATGAGAAACGTCGGCAAGTCATAAGATCTCGAAAAAGGAATCGAAAGTCCTGCTGAGAATAGTAGACATTTATTTTCCTGATGAATGAGTGGAGCGGATAGAAATGTGTCCCAGAATCTTTAATTTGTTTAAACTCCTATTTAATTAGTAATTTCTGTTGGTATCGTTTGTGGCGATAGGTGTTGTAAATGATATTAGAATTGTTATATTGTAATGTAAGGTAAACGATTATAATTCATTATCAATGATAATAATGTGAGATAAGGGAACTAGTTATACAATTTTAATGAACAGAGAGTGGACTTTGAAGCTGAAACCAATTTGCCTGGATTGAAAAGAAAATGTGTAGGTTGAAAAGTTCAAAAATTAGAAACTGACCAATTACTTTTTTGAATTCCTTTGATTGTATTAATTCTGAACATAGTGTCTTACGATCAGCAGCATTCCGAGTTCACGTCTGTAGCGTAAATGATCCTATTGAGTTTGTGATAATAACCCCCTAAACAAAACTAGTGATGATACAACAGTACATACACTCTCGCATTATTTCTAAATTTTAAATTTTCGTATATTCAGAAAAATCAACGAAAATGAGATTCACGCCATTCGTTTAAGCATGTTTTCTTCTATCTCTGGAAAACATTACAGAAAAAAATTGGAGCGGTTTTTGAGGAAAAAATGTTACATGTTTTAAAAATTGCCTTCATTTTGTGCCAAATTACAAGAAAACTACTTATATTTTTGAATAACTGAACATGAAATTCAATATGAACTTCAAAATTATAGTTGTAGGAAGACGACCCAGAGAAAATCTGTGATTTCAACGAATATGAAACCTGCACCATTCTCTTAAAGCGTCCTTTATGCAATCCTAGAAAAAAGTTTGATATGCCATTTTTTAGAAAATTTGGAAAATGTTTGAGGCTTTATGTAAAGTACCCTCAAAAACCAAAATATTCATTTGAAACTCCCAAATCCACAAGTTCATTTAGATCGATTGGGGAATGCCAATTTTGAAGAAAATTGATTGAACGGTTTAGGCACTAACGTTTACCGCAAACAGACAGACGGTCAGACAGCCGTTTTGCCGTCAATCGATTTTTCGGTATCAAAGACAAAAAATGGATTCTGGCAACACCACTTGTTCGAAGCCTTTTTCTATATTTGGAAACAGGATTTATCCACGTTTCGTTACGAGGGCTCTGCAATAAGAGTTTTTCTGCCGAAAATTCAAATTTTTCCGGCATACGAGTAGATAACGTAATTTTCTTACGCAATACCTTCGTAGGGGCGAGAAAGTAAAATTACTAGTCTGCAATAGAAACGATAAACCAAGTCGAGTGAGGAAAATCTGGAATGAATACGGCGAGCACGACGGCGGCTATGGCGACGGGCGCAATAGCAGTTAGGACGGCCACGATGACAGCGGCAATTGGCACGGCATGAATGACGACGATACTGGTTTTGTCATTGGCTTCGGCATCAGCTTCGCTATCACTGACGGCGACAGCGGGGTAACTAGGCGGCACTAATGGCGGCGAAGATGTTAGCGACGACAACGCCTGCGACGGCAAAAGCGACTGCCATGACGACGAACGTTGGCGGCGGAAGCAGGAAGTCATTCGGGTTGCGGCATTCCCGTGGGGATTGTTCACAAACAAGTCGAAGAGCCCTAGGTGGCGACGCGACGTCAAACTGGCGTTTGTGCGGGAGGCTTCCGATGCTCAGGCAAATGTTTTAACGGCGAAATGATGTGCTCTGCCGCAGGCGGAATGTCTTGTTGACAGTTGGCTCACCTCTTCTTAATGGATGACACTTTTTCCTGATTTGCTGATTCCATTAAAACATCTTTTCGTGCACAAGTACGCACGTACACACTTAAACGCAAATTCATACATAGTTTTAACGAGTGCAAATGATTCTGAAAGCCTTGGAGTTAATAGAGTAGCATAGCCAATTTTGTTTCATCTTATGCTAAATAAACTCATACATATGAAGATATTTTTTACAATTGTTGGGCATATTTGTCGCAGTAATTATAAAATTTGATAGCTTCTAAAAGTGTGCTATAAAATACAGTTGTAAAAGCGCAATGAAATCTGTTCGCTACTGAATAATGTATATTAATTACTAATAGATGTGTGTAATATAATTGCCATAGTGTTTTAGTGAAAGAATGTGAAGTACTTAAAATTGATTAAAGCCCAATAATTTATTAAGACATTCAAAAAACTAATAAAACTAGTGGTCTGTGGAAGTAAAAATGTTAATGTCACATTAAAAACATTAATAAAGCAATTATATGCAGGAGGGATTACTATGCCATGGAGTACATGGAGTTTATTATTCACTCTTCATTCTGATATAATCATAATATATTTTCTTTCTTTGCCTCATTTTCTTGTTCCTCCAGGAAAATAATTTGCTCATGTTTGTAGAATATTTAATACTAATGAGTCCAAAAATGTCTTAACATTCAAAAAATTATGATTATACCTACATGCTGTATGATTAATAGAATCGAACTATCGGACTTTTTCATCCCTCTTGTGTACTAATATTGGTGCCTCTAAAACATTTTCGAAATTTTATCAAAAATAGCTGCACATTTAAAAAATGTTTTGTTCCAATGGAGCAAATATACCCAACCAGCATACATATATACGAGAGCGAATTTTGATAGCAATCCATATGCGGTTGAAATGAAATCAAACCTGGACAAATTTTTCCGGGTTGAAACTCACTCAGAGGTATATGGTGGGTCAATGTGATGATTCCTAAGTGATGTAGGCCACTGATGACCGTGATATCGTATGCAGGCGAGTTAAGACGTGTGAAACATTCGCGCAGGTTAAAATAGTAAATGAATAATAATACGTAACTTTTTCAAATAATGCGAGAAAGTTTGAGCTGTTTTTGCACCAGCAGGTTTGCTTTTACATGCTCCCTCCTATTTCTCTTCCACAAGAAAGGTACTAGCGATTGGTTGTCTCAAAATATATAAGACTTACTTACTAACCAACGCCCACCCTTGGCATGTTAGCCATTTGGTAACGCGGTGATCAGTACAGACGTGCGTGCAGTTTTTCCCTCACCGTGTTGGAATTCACACGTTCTTGATGATCAGGCCCGTAGGTGGCGAATTACTGTTGTTCATTTAGCGTTACCCAGAATACACACCACAGACGCGAGCAACTAGGTTCCCGCTGTGAAATATTATTATTTTTCCTCTACATCAAGACTGAAGATGCTATGAGTCGTCTGAATATAAAATCTACTCCAGGGTGCAACCAGCTACCTAAGGAGCAGATCTAGAGACTGGTAGTGCTTCTACAATACTTTGCGAAAAATGTGGGCAGTTCCAGATAAAGCAATTTCTTGCACTTACCAGTATTTTGAATGACCTGGGAGTTAAGCCAAATTCTTACACAAATTTTTGCGGAACAATTCCCAGAGCTCTGATGACTATCGGTACGACTTGTGCTTTTATCCCATTCAGCTGATATCGATTTCCAAACTCTTGTATTTAAGACATTTCTCTTTTTCCTTGGTTACAACGTTTTGAACGCAAGGCAGAGCACATCTGCGAGTAGGCACGATTTTTTCTCCCAAGTCCCGGATGGCAATGTCTGGTTTGTTTGCTGCTATCGAGGGATCCGTTTGATTTTTTGGTCCTACAATATACACAGTCCAAAAGACGTCACCGTTTTGGTGAGTGTTTGTACAACTTGGGGCCTGTGTTTGGAACTTCGAGGACGGTTCAGATCTGCCAATGGATGTTACTATACACTTGTTAATTCTATTCAAGTATTCGGACTTTGTTAGAATTGGACACCTGAGACGATATGATCAATGGTTTCTACTTGTTCCTGGCAAATGCGGCATTATTATAAAATTGTGAGGTGATATTATGTGGTTGAGAGGTGATCGTGACCTTTTAATACCATCCCAGTATTCGTCTTATGACCGCGGGAAACCACGAAAATCCTGTCAGGATGGTAATTCCTGGGATCGAACCCGGCCACTCCAGACAGTTTATGTACAGTATATCTACTTACTGCTCTGCGCTACGTATTCCCACGTGTATCGTAGAAACCCGTGCAGGAAGGTAACATACATTTTCACAACACACGTTGAAAATGTATTGGGGTTGCTGCTTGGTGGTAATGCAGTTCTCCTTTCTGCATCTGCGACCACGTGACTTTGTCTTCGCACAAAGGCCTAAAAACGAGGAAAACGTTGAATCATTTGTAATGCACATTGTTACCGCGCATATTTCTGGAATAATTTTTAAATTAAAATGATACGCATTAGACGCATCAACAAAAATAATTAACCTAAATTAGAATATGACTGACTGTGAACCTGTGACGAGAGAATGGTTGACCGCAGAATGATTTCGCACGCTCTCATACACTCATGCTCACGAGGAACATATTAATTGAAATTTAAGTATTTCGTTTGTATTATCATTTAACATTACTGGAAGATCACTATTGTTATCAACTAGTGTTGAAATATCGTTACAAAATTAATGTACCTATTTGCATAACATCCTTTTATAGTTAATTAAATAAATGATCTCATATTTCATTTTCCATTCAGGATTAGGACAAATGTATTATAATATCGGATTTGCGAGTGAGGTGGTTGTAGACATAATATTAACAAGATATTAGAATGTTGGTAAGGATGTCATCTAGAATGATCATGTGCTAGAGCTTGAAGCAAAGAGAAATGTTAATTTTGCATATCTGTATATTATCACTCTACAAGAACTTCATGATATAATAACACATTCTGAAAGAAAAAGAGTTTAATACGGAGAGAGAGAAGATTATATTAGGTTTTAATTTTAAAACTGAAGTGGAAATATTGGTTCATAATTTTACATATACTCCATTACTAATACTCCGGAACTAAATAGTTGCAATTTCCGACTCATCGGAAACAAATCATATTTTTTGGTAGACACGTATCTTGATCTGCGGAAGAAACAATTCGTTCACGTGATGGGACTTCTTCTGGTCCCTGTAACCGACAATTCATATACACTGAGAGATGTGTTGCAAGAAACTAGAAACGAGCAGTGTGTAAAGATACCGGTGCTGGTAAGTAGGCTCATTAAAAATTAGTTTCCTGATTTTCCTAAATGCTTGTATATGCGACAAACTGAGGCCGGTGCAGATCGGTCTATGAGACGATCTGTAAACAGATGGTTCCATTTGTTGTTTCAATAACTGTTCTAATTTCATCTTCACTCGTGAACATTTTGTGATGTCATTCCGAACAATGATTCTCTGTGTCCTGAATTATAATTGTTTCAAGGATACATTCTTGCATTAATGCATACCAAATTAATTTAATTTTTAAATTTAATTTTTAAAATAAAAATTTTTGAACCTTTCAATTTTTGTCTTAGTTCGTTATTTATTTCAACGTATGAAGGTTAATTTCTCTCACAAGTTTTTGTCCGAATTCACCTTCGTTTAAATAGAGAATCACCTGAAATAAAAAAGAACAATAGCTTATTAGTCTTTTAATAATCTCACTGCACCTCCGTGCACGTTTTTCAGCGTCTGGGCCAATGATATTCCCCACCATCTCCATAAGGTTTTTCGTACAGTTTTCTGCTGAGATGGTCTCTTGTTTTGTCTATGGGTATATTCACAGTGTGTTATATAGCTTCACTATCTGTGTATGTTTTCTTGGACACAGTTGGAATAGATTTATTCAAATAATTGTTCTCGATGTTCTCGCGGCAATAAGTCGATTTCTTTATGAAGGGAACGATAAGGAATAATTGCCAAAATCTGTAGCTGATATGCATTTGCAAATGGTTTTTATTACACGGGAGTGAATATTTCCTTATTAATTGTTGTCAAAAACCACTCCTTTCTAAACGTATTCACTATTTAGCTATTGTAAGTGAAGGTATGGTTTTCAAAGGTCAAGAAAACGCGCACAGATTGCACTTGTGCTCCTAGTACGTCACACATTTTAACTGTTTTCGACATTAAATAACTAAAAAACATTGCAGAAAACAAATGAAGGAGTAATAAATATGTCGGGGGAAAACTCTCTCGCCAAGCAATTGAAGCGAGTAACTCTTTCACTTCACTCAAGAGGTGGGCGAGAAACTCAAATGTTCGGGGATCGGTTTTGTGAACCTTGTTACGATTTTCCACATTTTTCGTCGTCCATTGTCTCAACACTTGTCTGCGTTAGACGGTTTTCGGTCGTTACATTGGGATCACTGTCAGAGAAGCGATCACTTTGGACAAAACTCCACTGCACAATACGGTGCTTTCAAATATTTATTGCTCCCCCTCTCGCCAGAGTGTTTGTCCGCACGATTGTTGTGGGGAATTCTCGGGGTGTCGTAAACTGCGCCATCCTGCGCGACGGGTCGGCCAGCCAGCCACACAGCCAGACACGGTGAAGGCACTACCACCGAGAAGAGATGCACCAAGCGCTCTGGTAAAGGTAGACGTACACGGATGTACGCGGCTTGCGTCAGTTGGTGTGTGGGCTGTTATGAAGGATAGAAATGCTATTACGAAAAGCAGGAGAGAGCTAACCCAATATGTTTGTTTTTTGTTTCGTTGTTTTTCTTTCGTTCTTTCTTTTTCTTTCGTTCTTTCTTTTCTTTCGTTCTTTCTTTTTCTTTCGTTCTTTCTTTTTCTTTCGTTCTTTCTTTTCTTTCGTTCTTTCTTTTTCTTTCGTTCTTTCTTTTTCTTTCGTTCTTTCTTTTTCTTTCTTTCTTTCTTTCTTTCTTTTTCTTTCTTTCTTGCTTTTCCATCGTTTTTGTTTTTCTTTCTTTTTCTTTCTTTTTCTTTCTTTTTCTTTCTTTCTTTTTCTTTCTTTCTTTCTTTCTTTCTCTTTCTTTCTTTAAACTGTGTGTGACGCATGGGAGGGAAGTGCAATGTTTCCTTGAGGTTGGGAAATTATCCAGACTCTTATCCACTACAAGGTGAATTGTGAATACATGTAGCAGCGAGTGTTTTAGGAAAACATTGATAAAACAACATTTTTGCTCCTGCTTATATAAACTATTTGCATCGGCGATTCAGCCCCAGGTTTAGACTTTAACCGTTATTATGCCCCACGTGAAGAAAGCGACCATTACCGCCAGAACGTGGGGAATGATGTTTGATGTTACTGCTTGGCTTAGGAGGAGTAGAGTTCGACATTGTTCTTTCTGACCGATAATTTTTCTATTTTTGTAATACTACGACTGTTGCACTCGTGAAATTAAAACCACCAGTGTTTAACTATACATAACTAAATGCTCAATCAGGGTGGTGTATCTCACAAGATTTTCGCTTTTTCTATCCGATTTTTCTTACCGCTTCTCCCTACTGACCATACATAAACGGTGATTCATTTATCTTAGCTGGAGGTGTACATCGATCGCTCTGTCGATGTCCAGTAAACTTATGTACTATAACATAACCTCTTTGATTTTATCATATCTTTAAGTTATTTTCAATATTTATTTTATTATAAATATTTCATTTATTATAAATATTTTATTTTTGTTCTGTAATTTTAATTATTTTACTGTTAACATTATTATCGATATTGGCGTAACAAGAGACAAAGGAATAGGTTGGAGAACGCGAGACTGTGGCCATGGGCCCCCGCCGCGCGTGCCGCCCCTCGTTGCCACCCCTGTCGCCGCCGCGGCGTCCTCCTCTTCCGCTCTAGTAAGCGACCCCCCCCCCCGTGCCCGTCTGCGCACAATTCCGCTCGGTTGACGACTGCGGTAACGTCGGCGCTCGAGAGGAGGATGCGGCCACGTGAATGCTGCGCAGAACTCCTCACAGGAGTTAACGGTTTAGGGCAAGAAGTCATTGTTCAGGTGCAGTGTATGGACTATTCAGCTCAATGAAAGGTGACTGTGGTATAATTCAGTGATATGAAATTGACCTCAATTCATTCGAATATATTCCAGGTTTATTAAGTTGCTTTCATTTTAAGAGGCGGTTCCCAAATTAATGTTTAGTGTTAAACGAAATTACTTAGCTGGAACACTGCTACTTTCCGGTCTGCGCAATCTGGTAAGGGCGCTGATTGAGTGATAATGTTTCTTGCTATTGTTCCAGTACTTGCCATCCGGGATAATATCTGGTTTGAACGGTCTTGATATTAATTAGGCTGCTAGGACTATATTTAATTCATGGCATATGGATGAAGTAATAGGATATGATATTCCACAAGCAAGGAGGAAATATCTTAGCAATTACAAGAAAGATTCAGTTGCATGGCTGGGTTCCGCGTATGTAATCTGCATATGAATCTTTCTTTTTGTGTCACTCTCAAAATTTATTGTCTGAAACACATTTAAAATAAGAAAAGTGCTTTTATTTCTGCCTGCAACAACATGCATTGCAATTAATGTTTTCCATTAAGGAAGAGAAACTGTCTTTATGAATAGTATGCAAAATTTTATTATCATCTTGTGGAGAGACAACGGGACAAAAACAAAGTACGTCAGTGAAAGTTGTTGTTTCTGAACAGACAAAGCTGCGCTCAGAAGGGCATTCACCGGAAAGCATAAACGCATAGGACGGAAATGCAGTAATGGAAATTCGTTTTCAAGGTATCATTTATTCTGTCACCTAAATAAGAGTATACATTTTTCGGAAAAAGAAGTGTATGATTTGTTTTAAACCAATTGTGAAGGTAAATACAATTCTTTTGATTTCGTATTTCGAAATCCATTATCTCTATCATAGCCGTAAGTAGCGTCTGAGCAATATTTCTTGACCAGATCTTCAGGTGGAAGGATTAATTACAAATGAAATGTTAACTTAGAGACTTTACATAAAATATTGAGAGTATAACATTATAAACGCGTTATAACAAACTAATAGTAAAAGAAGGAAAAACCGTTTCAGTGCACTTTTCAATAATAGAATACGTAATAATAAATATACATAGTCGGCTCCATGGCCGAG
>JAHLJT010008446.1:203266451-203461258 GCA_031308135.1 Acheta domesticus
TGATTCGTCAGTTGCAATTTTCTGTCTTGTCCTCTGTTTTGAATTCCAACTTTTCGATTTCAATAGTTTCATACACATACTTGCAAGAAGCTGGCGTGGAGGAGCTAACAATTAGGATACAGCTCTCCGTATCGTTATACTGCTCTGACGACATTTCTTTCGCACCATACTTCTCTTCACTGGTAAACGTGTCTGCTCTAAGAAACTGGTAGAAGTGCGATAACATTACCCCAGCGGCGCATTTTATACTCCTGGCCTCCGCCCTGTTATCTACTCGGTAGTATGTGGCCTTTGAGCGTTTTCGGAAAGCAGGCAAGACCATTCACGAGACATTTTCCTTTTGTTTCTCAATGGAAAACAGACAAGGTCGAATGGAAAAGGGCCACTTCAGTAGAAAAAGGAGGCACAAAAAACACATCAATTTCTAAAAAGCGATTCGCTCATATACAAAGATATACACATATTTGAAATAGTTTTTTAAGCACATTACGATACGCTAAACATTAGCATAGGGTTCCATTAAAAAAACAAAGTTTACCTTTTATCTTCATACTAAAAAATAGTGCAAAGACGAAGTATGTTGTATTCAAGTATTCCCTGTTAATGCAATCGACTGTCCAAACGGCATATTTGGTTCTCGTACGGTTGAGGAGATAAAAAGGGTGTTATCACAAAGTTGTTCCATCCTTTTGCCCTGTATTCACTTGCCCGGTTGCTTGTAGTCCCGTGCTTTTCGTTGCTTCCCCTGAAAGTTCATTCTCTCTTCTTTTGGGAAGTGTGGAATAGGTACTGTACTGGAATTACTGTTGCGAACATCAAATATCGAATATATATACAGTTAGTAACAGTCTTGTTTGTACAGTCGGTAATTTGATCGAAATTCGTTAATTTTAAGTGGAAAATTAATACTAATGAAAAATATATTACAGATAATTGAATTATTCCAGTTACGTAAAATGTAACTTTGTACACCTAGACGAAACGGCCTTAAATGTGAAGTTCACCAGCACATTTTGTTGCTTGCAAACCTTCCTAGCGGCTAGTTCCCAAGCGACTAAATATGCCGGTGAATTTAAAATTCAAGGCCATTTCTTCTAGGTGTACAAAGTTACATTTTATTTAACTGGAATTTTTCAATTATCTTGTAATATATTTTTCATTAGTATTAATTTTCCACTTAAAATTAACGATTTTCGAGCAAATTATAGACGGTACAAATAAGACTGTTTGTATGTAACTGTACAGTAACTGTGTATGTAACTGTACGTATGTAAGAGTTTGGGATGATAACTGCCTCAAAAATAATTGAGAAATAAAGGAAAGAAATGAAGATTTATCACAATATTACTAATTCGGTACTTTTGATTTGGAGGAAATAGGCTTTCACTTATGATTTTAAAAAAAGAAACATTCCTTGTACTTTCAATTTGCTTTCTAAACCAATTTAGAACGCTTTGTTGAAGGACACGCTTAACTAAGAGAAATTAATAGAAAAAAAAACGGAGGCTACAGCTCCAGGACACGAAAGGACACAATTCATTAGACCAAAAAGCAGGCTGAACCTCTAGGAGTTACTTCAGCAGCAAATAAGGAAAGTTGTTTATGTAGAGACCAAACTGACTCATTTTCCAGGAGTAAATCCGGAGAGAAATGGCTTAGTGCTTCAATTGATGTCACTGCAGTCTCTCTGACCGGGAGGTCTTAGGTTCGGGTCCCGACAGTGGTACAATTTTCACTAGCTTGACAGCTAGGTCGAATTTAGTCGTCTGGAGGAGAATTCTAGCGGCTGGCTGCTCTAGCTCGGCCGGTAGTTTTCCTTTCCTTCGATCAACATCAGTCGAATGCCGGAGCAGTACCTAACAAACGGGCCATGGGCCGCTCGCGATTTTTCCTATCTCTTCCTTGACCTATTCCTCTCCCCTTACACACACTTTCACTAACATTCACTACACTACCACACATTCTGGGAGACCAGTTGGGAGCTTAGAGCTTTTCTCAGCTGAGGCGGTACCCCGCTGGTTGGACATATCTGATTGGGGAAATCCCCGTTAGCCGACGGTAGGTCGACGTCGGATTTCGCCATCTAGCGGGGAAGACCACCGCCACCTCGCGAGCAAAGCATAGGCTACACTTACGGGACTAATGACCCTAGTTGTTGACGTGCCCGGAATCACTAACAATCAAGCAGTCAATCCAAGGGTAAAAACTCAAAACTTAATCAAGAAATCAAACGGAGACCACTCCTCCCAGAGGCGAAACGGAAGCTACTCTTCAAGAAACTGCTCGCTCCTCCCGACCAAAGACATGCTACTCTTCCAGAATACGCAACGGGGGCTACTCCTGTCTGCGAAGAGGCTACTCTCCCACGAATGAAACAAAGGCTACTCTTCAGCAGAGGAATAGGCTACTCCCCGGGGGTGACGGGAGGCGTGGGCCCTGCCCAGCCGGGCGCGACGATTCTTCGCTCCGCGCGGTCCGGACCGTGTGGAGCGGAGCGGAGCACAGCAGAGCAGAGCGGAGCAGAGCAGTGCAGAGCAGGGGGGGAGAGGGTAGAGTTGAGCGGCGTAGCGCGGCGGCGGCGGCGGCGGCGGCGGCGGCGGCGGCGGCGGCGGTGGTGGTGGCGGTGGCGGCGGTGCGGCGGTGCGGCGTCGCGGCTCACAGCGCCGCGGCGCCTGCAGCGAAAGTCCCACGTAACCGGCGGCGGCGGCGGCGGCGGCGGCGGCGGTGTGGTGGTGTTTGGTGGAGGAGGCGGTCGCGGGCGGCCCTCTTTCTCCGCCGGGCAGAACAATTCCGCAGCCTTGTCACGCCGCGGCGCGCCCGCTGCCCCTCTCGCCTCCCCCGCACTCTTCAATGGGGATCGCGCGGCGTGGCGGCCGCACTCGGCACTCCGTGCTCCGCGTCGCTCACGCCCTGCCACGCGCCGCGCGCCGCGCCCCTCCCCCTACCCGTGCCGTGCCGTCCCGCATCGCTCCGTCACGCTTCTCGCCGTCCTGACGTGCCTCGCCTCGCTCGTCCCACCTCGCCTCGTCCCGTCTCACCTCGCCACGACTCCCCGTTCCACCGCGCCCTTTCGCTCCGTCCCGCCTCTCCCCATCCTACATCGCCACGTCTCGTCACCCCTCCGTCAGACTCGCCTCGTCCCATCACACCTCGCCCCGCTCTCTCGCCGCCCCGCCCAGCCCCGTCCCGCCCGTAAAACCCCGCCCCGTATTACCTCGCCCCGTCTCGCCTCCCCATCCCATCACATCCGGTCACGTCTTAGCACGCCTCGCCCCACCCTTCCTATCTCGTCCTCAATAGTGGTCTTTTCTTTAACTGAAGGGTATATGTTTTGAGAAAATTTTTTTATTTATTTGACTTTTGTAACAATATGTTCATCAATGATATTCTAACGAGTAAATGACGTTTGATAACACCATATCGATAGATTTTTCGAAAGATGTATAGCTTTGTCTTGCATCTAACGCCATAAAAGGATTTTAAGAATTTTGATAGGTAAATAAACTAAGTGGGGTCATTGCACACGAAACAGGCAACATTTTCCCTTCCCCTTCATTTTAATAGTAACTCAGAATATCTACTAGTGTTGATTTAAAACTAAGAGGCAGTTATTTCAGTAAAAACAAATCCATCCCATGTTATATTTAATGGCAAATTCATGAAAATTCCTTCCTCCTAGTTAAGTGAATAATATACAGAAGGCAACATAACAACAGGAAATTTACTGTTTCCTGGTTCCATCCCTGTTTGTAACGTGTGGTGACAATTTTATAACTTTTTATAGTTCATTTTAAGAATAAATGATAAAATGACGAAAAGCTTTTAAAATAAATTAAATAATTAATAATTCATTTTCGATTTTTCGTTTTTGAATTGAAGATGAAAAGTGATACTACAATATAATAATTTTTCGAAATGTCCCAAAAATCGAAAACTTTTGTAGAAATATTTTTGGTGTGTTTGTATTGCAGTAAAATATGTCAGTACAAATTCCGTTTTGTGATGAACAGAAAGTACGTATATTATTTAGACCCATAATTAATAATAATAATAATAAATATTAAAATAAATCAGTGACAGGGTCTTGAGATGTTACGAAACAATAACAAATTTTTGTTAGTGTTTCGTAACTTTTCAAGAAGACTTTTCGTGTCGTGAATGATTTCAATAGAATTATGTCAATAAAAAACTATTCAGGTATTGCCGTCAGTAACGAGAAAATGTATCCTATTTTGGAAACTTTAATGATGTGAAAAAATACCTGACGCGCGTTGTTTGATTGCGATTTGCATGGTTTTGATGAGTTTAGTGATGACAGCAGAAATCACATTATTCATTTATTATACTTCCAGCTTCTCAGATTTCCCAGGAGAACTTTATTAACTCCATGAGAACCGACGTGTTATAGTATGTTTACACCATTAAAAAACGGGGAAACTCTTTCTGACAATAAAACGCACAGGAGAATAATACTGGTGAACAGCAATAAAAGTGGAGGAGAAAACTTCTTAGCAATCGTGATTTCTTTGAATGATTGCATAACATTGGTGTTTCGTTGACTGTGGTAAAATTTTTAGTATTTGTAGCGTAGTGTTGTTCTCTATCTTTGTTTAGGCACGGAGTTACTGTTTCATAATGTAGGTCTTTTATTATTTGAACCTTTCTTCACCCTAAGTGATAGTTTCGTCTTCGATACTCACCGAATATTTACAAAACAATTCGAATACGCCACCATGCCTTATTGCTTCGTGGAACTTCCCACGTTCTCTTACATCCAGGCCCGACCATTATCCCGTTAAAATCTTATTTTAGTAGCTGTCGATGTAAATATGTTGTGGAATCGGATCAACTTTGTGAATGAGAAATTAGTTCTTAAAAAAAGAACGTGTCCGTGTCCCCACGAAAACGACCATAATTACAGATAACAATAAAAATATTTATGACTTTCCCGTTCCTCAAAAACTGGAAATATTAAAATAAATTTGCAAACAATGATTTTAATTCGTATATTGATAAATTAATGTAAAATGTATGTATGTATTTGGCATATTAGGGTTGGATTAATCCGAATTTTGTCAGCTAGCAGTGTTTTGAGGACTGATCCCGGTTTTTATTTACCACCCACGCCTGGGAGTGAGGGAGACATATGGCGAGCATGGCATATTCCCATTACTGTACCAGATTATTAGGCTTGTCTGAGTCTTTTGTTAATTCACGCTGCTTTAGAAACTGAGACGATTTGTATTAGAAAGCTTCGGCTTCATTTTTGCCCCGCCCGGGAATCGAACCCACCGCATCACAGAAAGCTACCACGCTGTCCATGAGCCACTCGAAGGGCCTTATGTAATATTATTTTTTTAAATATATACAATTTAGTTGGATTATATTGCAATTGCCCACCTGGATGGCTGTGGCTGAGAGCGTGCGCTTCGGTTCGAAGGGTCGCGGGTTCGAGCCCCGCCTTGGGCATGCTTCTTTGTCCCTTGTCTCCCATGTATGTGTTGTCGCGGAAGCCTCGCGTTCTGCTGACCCTAGATCAGAGGACCCCGCAAGTGTGTTGGTGTCTAGTGTATGGTCAAAAATGCGTCCCATCGGGCTGTCGGCTGGAAAAAAGTCCCCAGGAAAAAAAATTGCAATTTATTCTGCTACCCGCCGTTGATAATCCCCATCCCTACCGATTTCTCATGGTACGGGCATGGACATGATATGCGACTGTTAAACAGAACATCTCATTTATATCAACATTGAAGAAAAATGAAATACTATGAAGACATCGCAATAACATGTGTGTTTTGCGAGATGTTCTATGAAAGTTTCATATAATTTAGTTCTGATACCAGATACATTCTGGATTTATTAAACAGATATGTTTGAAGCTCGTAATGCCTGAATTTTCTTAGTCTTACAAACGCTCTTGACCCATAAAAGTTAGTATACGATCACAAAACTTTTATTGGAGTTGCGCACCCTTGGATCTGGTAGAAGGCTACGCGAAACATTGCATTACTCATAGGCCTTGAGTTGATTGCTTCAACTTAGGTAACTTGAGAAGATTATTGGTTCCAATATATGTGTGTGTGTGTGGAACGTGAAATGAAGTACACGCATCTGACTGAGAAAGTGCACTTGAAGGCACTGGACATCTTAGAGGCGCAAACACACCTTCCTTTCACTGTGCGAGGCAAAGAGTGGGACAAAGATTGAGTCATGCTGACTTCAGGAAGTCATTTAGCTCTTCGTATTAAGTACAAAGGTAGAAAATAACGCAAGCGATTCCTTTTTTTGCACTATTTTTATTTCAGTGACATCAAACATTTTTTATCCAAGAATGACATAAGTATTTCATATCTAAAATCGATATATGATTAGGGTTGTCTCCTTTCTATTTCAAAATGAAACGTATTTAGTATTGATTACACAGGCCAACCAAAAAAAGGGTTTCAAAAACTTTTTAAATCTTAATAGCTGATTTTTATAGTTTTTTGGGTGATGAATCCGCATCTGAACTCTATTTCTTTCCATCACCCACAATTTATTCAGAATTTGATCTATTAAGATATGGGAAAATATGCTATATATGCTAATAAAGTGAAAAATAAGCATCCTCTAAAATACCAACAGAACTTTATTTAAATATAGAAGATGGCTTTATATTCTTAACATTACATTCTACAAAGTCTTTACGTGCCCATTGACGTATATTGTCTTTGCCAGGTAAAAATTTAGATTTAAATCCCCTGAAATAGCACTTTCTCCTCTACCCCGTTTGCTCACTCTCTCGGTGAAGTGACCAACAGTAATCTCTCATCATATTGGTGTTCCTGCGTCCCTAATAACGTTTTTTCATGACTTTCAGATTTTAATGAAGACGCTCATCTTGTTCTTCACTTATATCACTTAAATCGTCCGGAAATAATTGTAAATGACTGTTTAAGAAGTAAACCTTGAGACTCATTAAACATCTCAGTTTCTTCAAATCTTTCAGCATATTGCTGGATAATATTGTTTTTTTTGTCAACAACGTGATTAAACTTATCAACAACGTGATTAAAAGCACTCTACGCTTAATTTTCATTTTCTGTGAAATGTTCAAATTTGGAATCAAACAACACTTTTCTTATATCAGTCTCAATGAAGATACCCTCTTAATAATTTTGCTGCAGACAAATTGCGTAAACTTTTCACAAAGGTACTTGAAACACTGCTCATCTTTAGGTAAGACAATTGTTTCATGAGACCTAACTTTATATGCAATGGAGTCAGAAGAATCCTTTGTTGATCCACCATATGTTCCCGTAGAATGTTCTTTTCCCCCGGGTGTAAAGGTTTTGTTACAGGCCATTTCTTTCTAGACTAATGCTAATCTCGTGCTCTACTATCCCATTCACATAGTAAATATGGGAATTTATAACTTCCCGCACCTCATACATATCTAGATACTCAGAGCAGCATTTCCCTAGCTGTACAGATAAACTGTTAAATTGTGAACAAATGGTGGTTGATACGGCATTTTTATTGTTATTTTTTGGAATCAGCACACTTAAAATGATAAGAATTAGGCAAATACACACAGTTTTTTGGTCGTTGGCCTGTGTTATCATAAGTAATGGATCTACTGAAACGTTTATGATTCCACATCATTTTTCTAATTTTTTCGATCTGTGATTATTTTGTGTTGGCAAAAGAAGTGAACTCAGTTCTTGGACAGCGTCTCTGTTGCGAGTATTATCTTTGTCCATTATTGCCATTTCATGCCGTTATTGTTTTGTTGTGAGTTAGTGATCAGACTGAGCGAGGGGGATGTAGTTTTAATTGGCAAAATAAATAATTTTTATTGAACGACGGACTTCTTTACGCAGAAAAAAATAATAAATAATTACTTCTTATTATTGGCTGTTAATATATAGCTAAAACGTCTCAGTAACAAGAACAATAAAAATTGAACGTCTAAAATTTGAATGGAACTGTTTGTCTTTAAGTATATCAGTATACACATTCATTAAAAGAAGAGATAACAAAGTTTACTTCTTATTTAATTGCGCCATTGGTGGAATGTTGAAAAATACATCTTTTCTTTCGTCTTATATGCCCGCTGTACTAAATAGAAAATATAAATAAGCAACATATACTGTAAATATAAAGAGTTACAATAAATTTAAAATACTTTCATAATATTTAGAGAAAAAGGCATTTTGTGTCATTGTGTTCATTTAATAATTTCAGTTGGATGTTTAAGCGAGTCAAACAGTTATTGAAATGGTACAGACATTTAATGAGGAAATTGTTAGATGCCAGTATCTCACCTGGCTGAGAA
This sequence comes from Acheta domesticus, assembly GCA_031308135.1. Taxonomy (NCBI): domain Eukaryota; kingdom Metazoa; phylum Arthropoda; class Insecta; order Orthoptera; family Gryllidae; genus Acheta; species Acheta domesticus. The sequence continues at coordinate 203,274,766 of JAHLJT010008446.1, forward strand.
GCGAAGTGAGTGGATACTGTGTGAACATACCAACAAGTCACGATTCACCGAATTTGGAGGTTGCAAACTGCCGGTATCTTTAAGTCATATATGAACAGTTCTCGAAAAAACGTGCAGCAGCTTTCCTGATATACACATGTTCACATATACTAGTCGTCTGTACACGTCCAAGTACACGTGTCCACGAACTGGTTCACTTGGAATTTCTAATGGAAAGAACAGGTTGGAAAGATAAGATTTGCTAATTGTCCCTGCTTTTGTTTCCTCCATTGCCCCATCATCTCTAACTACATAATATTAATTATCTACCTAGGAGTATTATTATTATTATTATCTATCTATGAGTATTAAGTACCTAGGAGTATTATTTGACAAAAGATTAACGTGAAAACCCCATATACACGCAACTGCCAATAAAGCTTTGGTCAAAACGTCGAAAATGTTTCCTTTAATTAACTCTAGATCTGCCACTAGTATCGAAAGCCGAATATTACTGTACAAATCAATTATTTATCCCATTCTAACCTATGCATGTCCAGTATAGGGTGGCGCAGCACCCAGTAACCTTCAAAAGTTAGTTGCATTCCAAAATAAGTTCCTAAGAAAGACCCTCAAGGCACCTTGGTTTATTCCAAATTCCCAAATTCATCGCGAGCTAAATATATTGCCAATAAACAACACATAAAAAAAATTCCTGACCATTTCTTTCAATATCTTTACTCTTCCCCCTGTTATCTACAATATTTAATCTGGGCCGCCGAGCTTCATGGCCCCGTATTAAATCAAGATTTCCCAGGGAGAGACTGAGGGCACCGTAACTTCTGTTTGCACACCTTTCCTAGCACTACCTTAATTTCAACGTAACATCTCAAACCAAACCTTGAAGCCTGAACAAATCTTCGAACCTTAGACCATGTTCTCACGAGTAGGAATTTGCTATGGATGGGCATATCCAATGGGAGGCACTCATTTGCTATGGATGGCCATATCCAAAACGTTATAATATAAAATGTACTGTTTTCAAACCCCTCGAGAGACATAAATGTCGAACGAGAATTAATAAATAAAAAAAATTATCTTATGGCATCATTGAAAGCTAGCTTGACAGCTACGATGATTTCAGTCGCTGTCTGGAGGAGAATTCTAGCGGCCTGCTGCTCTGAACGGTTGTTTTCCGTTGATTCTCCGCGCGATCTTTCCTTCCTCTCACTTGTCCTATTCTCACATCTTAGTTACACTAACATCCTTCACACTACCACACACGTCGGGAGACCGGTCCGGAGCTTAGCGCTTGTTCCGACTGGGGCGGTGCCACACCGGTAGGTCGAATATGTTTGGGGAAAACCCCGCTTGCCGCCGGTAGGTCGGCGCCGTATCTCGTCATCCAGCGGGGGATGATCACCACCACTTCCCGAGGGAAACATACACTACCCTTACGGGACTAATGACCTTAGCCGTTGATGCGCCTGGAATTGCTGATCAATCAATCAAAAAAACCGGTGTGTTCCACCTCAGTCGCCGTGGCCTTCCTGCCCCGTGGTTCCCTCCCGTCGCTCTCGCCAGCTGCCGCGCCCTTGGCCTCGCTGGCAGCAGTCGACGCCACGCTGCCGGCCCCGCCGCGCTGTCCATACGGATGGTCTCGATTAGGGAAAACCCCTCCCCCCACGCGATCAGGGCGCGCCCGTTTGATGGCCTGACCGCAAGTCGGCGTTGCAATGGTGATAGTGACGTGGGCCGCGGTTGCGATGATTGTGGAAACGTTAGCGATTCGTCTCATGACCTAGAAAGCTTGTAGTCAAGCGATACCCAGCGGATTTGCAACCAAGTGAGAGAGGTTGGCCGTGTTGGTGGTGGTAATGATGTTAAGCGAGGTGGTGGTAGAGTGGTGGTGAAGGCGAAGGTGATGGTAGTGACAATTGTAGAGAAAGTGGTTGAAATAGTGGCAAGAGAATTTGAGCCAGTAAGACATTGCATGTGAGCCTATGCATCTGACTTTCTTTTATTTACACAAGAAAAAAGGGAAAAAATGTATGTTACTTTTTGTGGCAGTAACAGTTACATTTAATGACCCGATAATAGGGGATAATGTAGGAGGTGTATCAATGCATGAAGCAAAACTACGAAAAACCTATTCGGTAATATATGACAATTTATACAAACGCATTATTATTATTATTATTATTATATTATTATTATCAAATGAATACATACCGATTCGTATTATTCAACTTAACAAAAGTTATTTTGAACATCGCGCACTTCTGAAGTCTTCAATTCATAGAAGGCGTCTTCTGAATATTTTATTTAAATTATTCATTGTTCAGTAGAATTGAATATGGTACTGGTATTCACATGCTGAAATCGTGGAATAAATAAGTGAAATCTTTATCAGTGAAGAGTTTATTCGCATTTCGCCGGCTAGTTTGGCGGTTACGACAAATTTGGACAATACAAATTAATGAATACAATGTTGAATAAAATTGTATTAGAACCGTCTATTAGAATTAATTTTCTTTAATTTTATTAACATCTGTTGTTACCGCAAAAATCTTACGGAAATCCATATTGGAAAGGAAAACGAGAAATAATCCACAAAAAAATCTCGTATCTTTAGAAATTATAGTTGTGGACTGGATCATTCAAATGTTATTGTGTAAATATACAAGAACTTTTTGAAAATATTATTTCTCTTAACTTCTCCACATATGTTGACGATAATTACATTGGAATATAATATACCTATTTTAGCAATGGCAAGTGTTTGTGTTCATTTGGATGGAATATGAATAGTATCTGAAATTTAGTCTATTGAATCGAAAGCAATGGATTAGCGTTTGGAGTCCAAAGTAAGACATATCTGTTTTTATCATGTGCGGCTGCATGTGCCTGCAGAAAAACACATTGTCCAACGTCGAGGTACCCAATTCGATAGAAATCCCATTAATCATATCTAAGACAGAATTATTTAGTGAAGATGTCAATCAACTAAAGGTGACAATAATTCAAAATATATCATCGTACGAAATGCTACTTTTCGAATTTCAGTACTGAATGATGAACAAGACGGAATGTCTCGCTCAAGACCGAATGACATCCTCACCCGAAATGTTTACGTATGTATCTGTACATTTTAGTCTTGATTTTAAATAAATACAGAAAGCTGAAATGTACAGCTGCACATGTAAATATTTCAGGTGAGGCTGACATCGATGCGCTGTGGAGAGAGGGGGTCAGGCGAGAGCAGGGCAGAGAAATCGACCTCCTGGGTTCAGTGTTAGAGGTCATGTATCTATCAGACGGCAGTGACAGTAGAAACTATGACAAAAGATCAAAACATTCATCGATAAATTATAAACAAAATCAGGCGGAGAAATCTCATAAAAAGTAAATACCCGGTTGATGAGCCAACGAACCTGCTGTTAAAAAAAGAGATATCTTAACACATGAAGGTATCAACTGAGTTAGCCTTGAGCCAGAATTGCCACTGTTCCTTTAGCAATTCAGAGTAGGAGGTCCTAGTGTTTGAATACCCATGATGGTCGATTTTCGTCACACGTTACATAGATCACATTTAGCCGCTGTCTGGAGGGGAATTATAGTGGGCGGCTGTTCTGATCGGTAGTTTCCCATGCTTTCGATCAATAAAAAAGGATTGCCTTATCAGTACCGTAACAAATGGGCCACGGACCTCGATCTTTCTTTCCTCTACCTTGACCTATCCTCTCCCCTTATTCATATACACTTAAAATTACATGCACTACATTAGCACATAGTAGGGGTTTCGATCGTGTTCCGACTGGCATGGTGCCCCGCTGGTGATACCTGGAAGAAGAAATCTCCTGGAAACCGACTTGTAGGTCGGCGCAGGATATCAGCGTTCAGGGGTGAAATAACCACCGCCACCTCCCGGGATAAAATAGTTACTACATAAACGGCACTAATAACCAAAGCAGTTGACATTCCCCGTACCATCAATCATTAACACGTGATACATCTTGCGTTTTAGTGCAGAGTGAGAAAATTGAACGGGCGCGACTAAAGATGTTACAGGGGCCGAACCAAGCAACTCGCCGGTGCAGGCAGCAACGTGGGGCGGGCTGAGTGGAGACATCGTGGCGTGGGCGGGATCTGGGCTAAGGTGTGGGCGGAGCCTGCGCAGGGCACGATGCGGGGGCGGAGAAATCGACCTTGGGCGGCGGAGGCCGCGCCGTCTGCCGGGGCAGTCCCCAGACGCTCGCGGAACGCCAGAAAGTTGGAGATCAGGTTTAATTCACTTTGCCGGCCGGTAGGGACCCGCGTTTGTGGAGTAGAAAGTTAACTGCGCCCGGGCTATATCGAGTTCTTGATTGTACTCATGAAGAATGGCTCCTCTAACTAGTCCCCGGTCGTTTTAAATGTGACGGTGAATTTGTGAACCGCGCCCTCGGAATGCCCGTTTAAATTGTAATTGATTGGAGTAAAAAGGCTTTCTTCGCGAGGAGCGTGATGGTGCCGTTGAATGCCTGCGACGTGACTGGACATCCATTGGTCGTCGGAGGACGATGTGAGGGCGATATATCAACTTTTCGTTCTCTTGGCAAACTTTTTCTTCAATCAATACCACTAAGTAAATTAATTTCTGATAGCCTCCTATCAAATAATTCTTCATGTATGATTGCACATTTTAATTATTTAATGGAATACAAAATAGTTTTCAAAATTAATGAAGTTAATTGCATTATATATTACATATTAATAAACGTTGCTCATTGTATTTGTTCCAAGTTCCAGAATCTTTGTTTTAAATTGTAAAATGAACACATCCCTGGTCACACCACATTTTCATATTTCTTTTTTTTAAGACGAAATGTTATGAGCGACCTGTACCTCTAGTTTTCTCACTTTCTAAAAATTCTTAATGATCTTAACGTATGTAATACATTTTCACTTTTTATTTAACCAAACATTTATTAGGAACTTATGGTTTTAAAAACAACTTTAGTTACTTTCAGGATGCGTAAAGTATTTGAGGATACTCTGAATATGAATGAATGAGATAAATATATCAGACGCTCTACGAAACGTACGGATGAAAAAAGTGAAAACCTCTACAAATGGAGTAAAATGTGGAGTACATATTTATTCAATATAAAAGTCTTCCGTTATAATGACGATTTCAAGGCGAGGCCAAAATCTTTAGATAAAGAAATATTTCTCAATAATGCTTCGAAAAAATAAAATTACAGAAATTAATTCTTTGAAATATACTAATGCAAAAAAAGTACCTTAAATATGTTACGTTCCTCTTTATTAAAATTAAAATTTCCCAACAACTATAAATTAATAAAAGTTCTTGCACAGAAACGCGGCACGTTTATGTTACATGATATTTTGAAATGAGGTTTTCTTTATTATTTTACTACTATTTTACACATTACCGTTATAGAATCATTTGAAACTTTTTTATGTTCTTAATTGTAATGTTGAGTTTGAATACGTAGGAGTGATGATTTTTATGAAACTTTGCTTTTCGTTTTATTTACATGAGCATTCACTAAAACAATCACACTTATTTTCTTTCGATATCTGTTTGTTTTTTTACAGTTTTAATTTTTTTTTTCATAATTTTCTTCGGGCATTTAGCCTGCTGGTAGAAATATCTAAACAAAATATACATTTTGCTTTAAATAAAACATAGACGAGGACTAACATTCAAAAGGTTATTTTTAAAATGTCAAATGATCGTCGAGTAATTCATTTGAAACAAAGGTTATGATTAAAAAAGGTTTTCAACTCGTAATATTGTACATGCAGATGTCGATCACATCAGAATGTCTAATTCAAAGGAAAACATATCTAGTTTTGTAATTAAATTTTAATTCAACATATACATCTGGAGTCAATTACCATTCACATCAATTAAATATTAAAGAATTAGTTTTATTAAGAACATATTTCAAGCAATTAGCATTTTCATTCACGTCTAATGGTCATTTGGCGTTTTCATTGTAAGAACAGTGGCGTCTCTTAGAATTGTTTTTCTGTAACGTGCAGTACGTCACAACTATGTTGACCTACTCCCCTGTTGTACATTGGGAAGAAACATTAATTCCATCAGGCCCAAAATGTGATATTAGTTTTGAAATTTTGCAATGTTTAATGACAAAACAATGAAGTCAATACGCACTATACGAATAAAACTAAAATAATTTGCTTATTACCCTTGATCTTGTTAATTTTTAAAAGTAGTAACAATGCGAAAATTCGGACTCCTGAAATCAATGGAGATCACGACCACAGAATTTTATAATAATTAATGTAATTATGTAAAATATTGATAGTCACAATCGAATATAACGTTGAACTATCTATTTACTAAAAAAAGGAGCCTATTTATACACTGTGACTATATACTGTGAAAATATAAATAACCAAGTTACATACTGTAACAATCTGTAGCGCAACAATTCAAATACAGAGAAAAAAGGGACTTGCAATGATTGTAAGTCATTAAGACCGTGTATTTTATCGATGAAAATTTTCGTCAAATGTAAAAAGAAACAAGAAGTAAGGATGTTTCCCCCGGTTCGTCGGCAGGTTACTGGTTGGAAGTACCTACCAGGTGTGTCTGCGAGTAGAAGGTCATTTGCAATTGACTGTCGTCGAGTCCGTCGGCGAATCTTCGATGTCCAAGTCATGTTTCCTTCCAGAGAGCTGTTCCATGTCATCTGAGCTCCCACTGCACAAACAAACACATCTTTGGGTGGTTTGTCACCCTTTGTTATTTGTTATTTTCGTTAGTTGTTAGTAGCGACAAGCTGTTCCCATGCGTTGTGTTAAATGCTTAGTAATGTTATTATAATTGTCAGTTGTAGAGAAGACAAGCTATTTTACAGGATGATAATTATTTGATAATTTCGATGCACACGTTTTCGCCGGTCAGATACGCGTCACTTTATACATCGTTGATGAACAAATTGGAATCAGGACTATATTTCCAAGGAAAATTCCAATTCCTTACCATCACTTCTTTCACGCCGTTAATTGCCATTAACGGCCATTTAGTTCATGTCTATAATATTACTCAATATTAATCATTCATTAAATATTGAAATTGATAATAGAAATAATGAGAATGTTAATATATTCTCATATAATACAATGTAATATGATATGAAAATCAATGTTTCTTAGTTTGTATTTTATGCGCTGTCGTCCCGTTCACACGATTGCGATAAAACTTCGTCAACTTATGGTTTGCACTTGCGCCAAGAATATAGGCATAGTACAATGAGAATGTGCGTGTCTGTAGCACACACATGCACGTTGATGTTGATTTTATGCTGTTTAGGCTGACACAAGCGCCGCTGAACAACACAGAAGCTCTATGCAACCCGCCGCACCCTCAAGTATTTACCCTCAGAGTCCGAAAGGGGTACATTTTGTACCCCACACCATACCTTTTGCTAATATAATTGCTTGTGTCATTGTTTACATGTCCATGTTTTCTCTACCAGAATTTGTTACCGTTTTGCATCGAATAAACTCCCATTAGAAATTGTTCTATAATTTCTCGGGTTTAAAAGGTGCATTTTTGCTCATGGGGTCCAAAATGTACCCCCTTAGGACTGCGTGATACAAACGGCCTTTTATTTTTTTGTTCTTTCATTCGTAAATATGCCACTGAATGATATTCAGAATTACCGCTTAACGTCACTAGTTACCATTTTACCGACCAAATGCCTTGCATGCTGCTTTTCTCGTATCTAAGTGAGTGGGTGAGATCACTATACTGCGATTTTTCTAACTTTGCCTCTCAAGGCCTTTCTTCAGAATGGAATATATCACATTATTTCGCGTTTTTTCTCAGTTGTGCCACTAGATATCGTATGATCGTGACCATATCAAGCTGTGCTTACGATCCTGTGACGTCTAGCGGCACGACCGAGAAAGACGCGAAATGCCACGTGATATTCCATTGCGGCCATAGCAGCTTCAGAGGCAGAGTTAGAAAAATCGTACTATAACACTGGTAAAACCGTATATAATATTTAGCGGCGCACTATCGAACATATCCATTTACTTCTTCACGTAAAGAGAGCAATAGCAACAATTATTGAACCTACGACAAAAAATGCAGTAGCATCAGGAAGTAGGCGTCATAAAACGTGGTTGATGCACAATGTGTGAGAGAAAAGCAGACAAGAAAACAGACGTTAAAGGCAAGTTATGTGGAAATTGGATATGTAGTAATCAGTCCAAAAAGATAGTGTCATAGCAATGTCAGAAATGCTAGCTGTACTAAAAAATCAATAACCACTATTAAATGTATTGATGGTTTCAAACACATTGATTTTGATTAATATCCTTTTTTCTTGCAGTTATACACCATGTTTAAATGTTTACAATAAACAACAACAATAAAATGCTTAAAAACACTATGTTTAAAATAAATACTGGTGGAAAACAAATTTTTAATGTTTTAATTGATACTCAGATACCAGGGTAAGGGGTTAGTTCAAGTAAAATAATTTTCAAATAAAAATAACTTAAAAATAAAAATAAAACTTTGGGGTACAAAATGTACCTCCTTTGGACTCCGAAGGTGAGGTTTGGCTCCGGACTCCGGAGGGTTAAGCGCGTCTTCGCTGTATACTATGCCCCAGTGATTGTGAAATATCGGCTGAAATTACTTTAACTTTATCTAGGACTAGTAAATCAAATTTCTCCAAGACAATGTCATAGCGAATGCATGCCCAAACTTGAGGGAGACCGTTTTAACAATAGGTTACTTGACTACTATGTACAAACCAGGACAGAACAAACCCATATTCGCGAGAAAGTTTTTAAGGGCATAGCGTAAAACGTGATTAACAATAATCGTGAATAACAAGTGCCAGTAGCGTGTGAAGTGTAATACATGGCAATAGCGAAGCATTGCCGGGCCCACTAATAGAGCAAATTTTTTAACTTCCCACTTTATATCACGCTTGAAGCTAGATTTCACGCTATTCCCTTTGAGATTTGGTGTCAGTGTACTCGCAGCACTCTTGAGGCGAGCTTACGACTTACGCGGCTACATGCTAGGAGACTGCGGAACAAAGAGGCAAATAAATAAGTCATATTTTGAATCAAATCTAATTTCTTGATGGAGCAGAACATTTTAGACTTCAGTCTTCTACATCGCTTGTGGGGCTAGTGAAGAAAAGTTGGAGTTCGTCTCACGAAATGAGACTCACGCGTAATCCCACAAACCGGGAGCCATGGCTCAGGTAGTCAACTGATGTCACTGCAGTGCCTCTGACCCAGAGATTCTAGGTTCAAGTCCCAACAGTGGAGGGAATTTGAACACTAGCATGATTCGAATTCAGTTGCTGTCTGGAGGAAAATTCTAGCGGCCGGATGCTCTAGTCGGTAGTTTTACGTGATTTCTCCGATCAATACCAGCGTTACCCTTAGAAACGGGCCACGGATTGCGTGATATCTTTCTCTCGCACCCTTCTGTATCTTTCTCGCACCCTCACCCCTTATTCACACACACGTACACTAACATGCAATACAATACCACATACCAGGAGACCGGTCTTTGTGCCGATTGGGGCGGTACCTCGCTAGTAGAAGATACCTGGTTTGGGAAAAGCCCGCTAGCCAACAGTAGGGCGTCGTCGTATCTCACCATCTACCGGAATAAGATCACAGCAACCTCTCGAGGGAAAAACAGGAACTAAACTTACGGGACTAATGTCTTTAGAAGTTGACGCGCCCGGAATCACTAATTAATCAATCCAAACCTAATCCCACAAAGTCGGAGACCTCGTAGTATTATTATTTCCTTTGCACCTCTATATTCGCACAACCGCGTTTTGTTCGGAGTATGGCTGAAGACATACTTCTGTTCAGGGAAAAGGTTCATTGTAAAGCAAGTGATCAAATCTACCCCTGATTTGTGAGATGTAAATGGAAACGAAAAGCGGTAGAAAAGTTCGCGTTTTTTTAAAATTGCCTAGCGCCTTTTGCTCAACTGCGACTCATAGCCATCTCTCGAGCATTGAGCTTATACATATTCGGAGTAATCCTCCGTTAACTTTTGTCTTTGTCTCGTCTCAGCCAGTCATTGCATTTTATCCTTTCGACCGGGGTCTCGGCGTCGTTAGTAACCTGTGTTCACAGACGGTCACCCATCCATGAATACGTGGCGTCTCTAGTTGCTCAACTTCCGTGAATTCACGGAGTGCAATTAAACAATTTGTCTAAAGACGCCGGCTTCGGTTCGATATGGATTTTTCTATAAATATATGGAAAATTAATTCAACATGTCTTTTGTCTACAAATCTCATCACCGGCATTACGAGATTAAATTAGATAAAGCTTTGTAGGGGTCAATAAACCACTCAATTTATTCAAGGCTAAAGTTTTCGTTAGCTACATTGTTGGTATATTTGAGACTTGCATTTAAATGTAAAATAGGTCAGTTGACTGTGTTGCAATTGCTTGCCACAAATGACGTGAGGAAAATCGTATTGAAGATGGTGAGTGTATCATCAAAATATTTTAATTAATTTTATAACCTGCAGTGTAAAATCCAAAATTCATCGCACTCTGTCGTGAATAGTGACATAATTAAAAATAAAGAATAGAGAGAGCTAAAAATTGTGCAGCATTCATTTTTCATGAACTTTCTAAATTTTCAAAAATTGCTTATTAGAAAAAATGTGAGAAAATATGCGGTGTTGTAGCACCAGTACTTTTATTTTTGTTTAAAAGCATTGATGAGATTTGTAAATCAGCAAATAAAACATCTGACTGAACCTCCTTAACCGGGTAAAAAATTGTTTGATTTGCTGAATCGATAATAAACCACTTTTTTAATATTACATACACCAGTGTCACATACTACTTGTAATAATGTTGAAATCACGGTTCAGTTTGAATACATATGACATCATTGGCTCGAAAGAGCCCTTCACTTTCTTACTTCCACCATTGATCACCGAGGCGTTTCTAATAATCTAACACTCTCAATTCCTCTAACGAGTGAATTCAACTGATAGCATTTCAATTGGATGGAAAACACCTTCATATGCAGAAGCGAACTGCAGTTTCTTTCTTAAAGACCTGGCGTACAGATATCTGATTAGTTATGAGTAAATTGGCGAATAAAGAGTGTAGACTACGCGTTGCGCTGATGGGAAAGATAGTGAGCATGCAAGATTTCATTTCCCCTCAGACACGCAGCGTGGGATCCGAGAGCTCATGTTTTCCCACACGTACGGCTTCGTAGCCGGGTACTCTAGGTAAGCAAAATAAGAGTGAATGTCTGCTAGTCACGGGCCATGCAGTTGTTTTGCACTAAATGAAAAGTCTATGTTAGTAACGGGAATATCAACTGTACTCAAGAAATGTGTTGGCTGCTAACATAATAACGTTAATTACACATTACCATCGAAACTATTAAAGGAGATATATCACGAAATTACTATGAAAATTATAAACCCACGTTACTAAGCAAAACCACGCTAAGAACGATGTTGTTTACTGCGTAAACGTGCAGAGAAAAATTATATTTTGTTTCTGTCAAAAGCACCGTTCAGAAACATAACTCAAAATGATATTCAAAAAACGGGTATGCGTCTTCAATGCTTTGATGTGTTTGCGCCATAAATATAAGTTTACATGTATACTATTTTCTTGTACTTCATACTGAGCACACACACATTATTCGTATTTGGGAACTCTAGACACATACGAAGATTGCACTTCTCCCCGTAAGTTAAACACATTTTAAACTGTTTTTGACTTCAAATAAATGAAACAGGACCTGTAGAAATACTATCCGTTGGTATACAAAAATGAAGAGAAATAACTTCATCGTTCATCGCAAGGTCGTGAATCGCCCACCGAAGAGAGTTAATCACGTAAGTGGTACATAGGCCCTTACGCATCCAGTATATGAACATGTGTGTACTCATTGGACCAACCCCTTAGCTGGAACGACCGATTCTGCGGTGCATTAATCTAGGGCACTAACTTCATATCCTCTTACGTATGCGAGACTCGTCTCAATATGCAAAACAACTTCTGTTCTTGCGAAATATCTTCAACGGGATGAAAACCTCCTACCGTGAGTTCACGTCCACCGTCGCCAGTTTTTAGTCCATTGCATATTAACATCCGCTTATTAATATGTAATGGAGCCTTCTAAATTAGAACTTGAAATTTTCTGGATGGCACATCATCATTATATACACAACTGTCGTCATAAAAACGACTTCATGCATCGTGGTCAACTACGTTCTGTTAATTCTAGCTTACATTTCATACAAAAGAGCAGATGAAAGGCATTTTGTAATTCTAAATCTGTTTCCAATAAATATAGTATACTTTGTCTCAACTCGTATAACATTTTACACATGAACGCGAACAATTCTGTTCATTTATATATGTTATAATTATGGATTACGAACCCAAAATGTCAGACACAATATAAAATTATGAAAGGAACGAAAAACACTACTACGTAACTATTGAAACATGAGAAAAACAGATCTTTTTATCTGGATGACTACAATTAGTGACCTTAACTTAATGAATTTTAATTGCGTTGTTTTCATTGTCACTGATAATCATAGACATCACAGTGCTAATAAACCCTATTCATCATGGTTGTCATCATCATCATCATCATCATCATCGTCGTAAGTCATTGATAGCCATTTTATTGCAAAAATAAAATAACACGCAAAACGTCGTCTACTTTTGTGAACTGGCGCACTAATACAGTTAGTACGTGGGATACACTTAAGTTTATTTGTTTATTTGTCAAAAATAACAGTAAAAACTCTATATGACGTGTGGGGAAAGAGATTTATCTGCGCACATTTCCTTGAGGGCCAGAAAAAAAACACAAAAAAAACGTTTACGACGGAGTTTACTACGGAGCTCATGTCGGTGCCACCAGCGTCCTCTGCAAAATGCATGTAACAGCCATTCCGGAACTCAGGTAATACTAATGGGCAACAACGGAGGACCCCACAAGAAATTACAATATAATCGCAGTAATATTTTATATATTTCAGAATTAGTCCTACAAGTATATTGAGATATGGCAAAATCATATATATTGATTATTTTCTTTCCTTCTGGACTTTCTAGGAGGACACAGATGGATACATTATTTTTCGAAGAACGAGGTCAACATTATGTTGCTTCGATTGCACGACTCTTTTCTACATCTGCAGATATTAAAACAAGCTTGCAATATGTGTATTGGAAACACCTATCTGTAAGAAAACACCGGAAATATAAGGCAGGAGGTGTAACAATGTCTTAATGTCAACGGCCACTCTAGAAAAATAGAAGTATACGCCGGGGTCCGTCGTTGACCCCCCCCCCACATTGATAAGAAACTGTTAACCCGGGAAGGGCCCGGCTTCGCGTAACGGCGTAGTGCAAGTGCAGGGGCAGGGCGGGGCAGTGCGGAAGCGGATGCAGGCATCCTCGGGCTGCGGCGTCTGCCCTGGCCACGATCTCGCTAACCTGGATTCACGGGCCAGGGAACCGGTTTACTCCCGGGACGGTACGCCGCAGCCGAGGGGGCGGGGCGAAGGACGCCGGCGGCGGGGCAGCGTCGATGACCGGTTGCCGCCAGACCGGCTGCCGGGCGCCGCGTCGTGCCTCGCCTTGACACTGAGAACGGCGGACTCGGCTTTATTGCCCACGGCGCGCAATTTATACATGTATTTATTCAGGAATTGGTTTATTTTTGACTACTTATATTGACTAATTACATCAGTCTACAAAAATAAACGGTTTTCTTTCACGAGAATGAAAATAACAGATTCTAGAAGTATTTTTCATACTGAATTCAAATATCATTTCAGTTTTCCTTCATCCGGCAGAAGTTTTGTGTGATATTAATTCGAACTTTTTATAATTTTGATCAAATCAGTAACTAGCTATCTAACTCTAAATGGTATTGTACTCTTTCTGACTTACATTTTGATGACTCATTCTGTACCTAGAAAGTAGTAATGATGATTTTCGGGGATACTCTCTGTCAGGAACATCTCTCTTCTTGATTTAAAAGTAGACAGTGAACGTATTAGAACTGCACTTGCATTAGTACCTGCTTTCCACTGTAGAAATTTACTGATGAAACGGGCCCCGTGCTCATCACTGACAGCCCTCAACATTTTCCGATTGATATTACATGTAATTTCTTAAAACACAGATTGAATAAAATTGCTACATACAGGTTGTCCCACCAACTATGGGACCACCTCCATAACTTCCAAACGGTTCAGATATCGAAATGCAGTTTTCGCTGAATAATGCAGAATCATAGGGCAAGTAACATGCCGTAGAGAAATTGTCTATAATATTTTTAGTTTTCGAGAAATTTAATCATCTTTGATTTTTTAAATGGAACTATATATTTTTCTTACCAGCAATGCATAGATCATGAAAAGAGGAATAAAATGATGTATCATATGCTAGTATGATAGTGGCTAAAAAAGGGCATTACAGTAAAAATAATTTACTTGAACATAGTCTTACATAGTCCTTCGAAAACATACTTCATAATCATACATGGCCTTAGATGCGGCAATAATATTTAACACAAAATTTCCCACGCGAAATAATCGTAAAATCGAAAAAAGGAAATATATGCTTGATATTTTTTTTACTTTAATGCGCTTTAGTATATTTTGAAATGGTTTTTACATTTAATTGACTTTTTTCCTGTCTTTTTGTGGTTCGCACTTTTCTTTTTCGTTTACAATTGACCTTCTTGTAGCGCAAAGTAACGATGATAGTTTTACTGCATTTGGCTACTGGGTGATTCAGCTTTGGGTAACGTTTTGCAAAAGGACTTCGCTACATGTAGGAAGTCAAGTTTGACGCCGCGCAGGCGTCGAAGCATTAGAATTAGAGCTTAGACAGACGCCGTTAGGGTGTCGCAAGCGGGCATTGCCTGGGAAGGCCCGGAATGCAGGTGTAAAACATTCCAAAAGTAATTTGGAAACTTCACGGAATTGTAAGAACTAACACCAGTCAAGTCGAAAGGCAGAACCACATGGCGCCCGCAGTGATCACGTGATGCCGGTTGCCGCGCAAACGCGAGTATGACGTTCGCGAGTCACGTGGGCTAAGGGTATGACATTCAGAGCGCGAGCCGCGTGCGGAGGTGGAGGTGGTTCTTGAGCAATGTGACAGAGCTCGTGCGGATGCACAACACTCCGCCCAGGGCGGTGCGTTGACGAGCGATGCTCGTGGGGAAACGCGTACGTCGGGAAGCCGTCATGAAATATCAATTCCACTTGCCACGGTGGCCACGTGGTGGTAAGTTGTGTGCGTAGGACATTGATTAGTGGCGAGGGCGATAAGTCAAGCAATTAATTGTAGGTAGTTAGGGACCGCTCATTGCGATCCGGAGACAGTTTACGAGAGCTGTATTTAGATATTTTTATTCATTACTGATTTAAATAATACTGTAAATAAAACTCTGTAAGCAGTTGAGCTCTTAGGTATGATTTGTAATGAGATTCCCAGGACATCACACTTGGCACAGGCCGCGGGCATATCGCATAAATTGCCCACGGCGCTTGTTCCACAGGAGACCGCTCGCACGTTCCAGGTTCTCTAGCGCGGTCCTTCTCTAAGGACCTACAATTACTATGTTTGAGCAACTCATAAACTCGTCGATTTAATCTGAGAGAGGTCTCTCACTAACAGCGTATGTCATCATTGTTGCTTTCCCTGTTGCTGTCTAATCGTTTTCGACTAATTGTATTGTAGAGTACTAGTGGGAATTTATTGCAGTTCGCTGTTGGGTGGCTCAAGGACCATTCACAATGAAAACATTAACATAGACGTGAAGACATAAACACGTACTTATATACATGGACGTACCATTCACAATGACTGTGAATGAAAACGCACAGTCATTCGTCATTATCGATGCAATAAATACTCGGCACAGAACTTCTACATACAATCGAACGGCATAAGTAAATGACCGCGATCGTGGTACTATATTGCGGACGCAATACGATAATGAATCACAATTTATGCTCTAAGAAAATCCAATAGCTTCTCTTTAACGAAAAAAACTAGTAGTAACTGTTGTACACGACACGGTTGTCAAATTAAACTAAAGGAATGCGAAAGTTTTCAGCTTGCAAACTTTCATGGTTACGGTTTATGTTTATATTCTCGTTGATATTTACATTCACTATTCTGAAAAAATTCCACCGAAAAACATGGCACCACTGTTTTTTGTTTAAGTTATGTTTACGACACTTTCGCGTGACGGTGATGTTTCGTTGACGTTATGTTTCAGTGAGTTTTCATCCTTGACCCAGCCCACGATCACCTCTCCATAATTGCCCATAGAGCGATTTCCGCAAGAGACCACCACTCATGGTCGTGAGATATGTGGCACGAATTCTGTACGCCATATTTTGTTGTCTCCGTGCTCCTACCAATCCATTCTCCAGCTAATGTAGGGCAGAGTATCAGTGGCAATTAACTGCAAGTCACTTTTTCCTGTATCAACCCTGACACTGACCCCAACCAGGCCTACCGAAATTGATACATTATTACAACTGAAACAATTTCTTACATATTGTTAATATTTTCTTCAACAAGTTACTGTTATTACTACTTACTATTTTAGCATACAGAATGAAATTATTGTGAGTTCTAATTCATATTCTAATTCGTTCTTATTGGAGTTGATATTGGTTTTTGAAATAAATAGAAAACTTGTTTGAATCCGTCAAAATATGGTGAATAAGAGTGATATAAGTTTGGATAACATCTAAATTCATTTAACTTAGCCCTTAATACCTGTGTGTGTGTGTGATTACTCTTTGATGATTTGTGTTATGTTTGTGATATGTTTTGAAATATGTTTTAACTTTATCGATAAAACAAACTGGCAACGCTGACAAAGGTTGCCTCTGCTAAGCTTTCAAACTGATCAATGAAGCTTTGGCTGCCTGAAGGTTGATTCAACGTGTGGAGTTCAGGATTTATATAGAGAGTTACTGTATCGTGGTATTTTAAACCGATATTTTATTGTATAAATCCCTTTTATTGCTCCCTCCGGCTCTTCTTAACAGTTATATCAAAGTCACCGAGGCATGCCACTAGTTTGAGTTCGTCACCTTGTGACATCTTCTGCATTTTTTTGGTATTAAATAGAAATCTGTATCTGGACCGGCGTTGATAAGCGGACATACGTTTTGCATTATTTTTTTCAAAAACACACAATGATCTACCTAAGTTGGCCACAGCAAATATATTCGAAACAGTTTGAGGTATCGAAGTTGTGGATTGCGCCAAGTTGTGGCATATAATTGGGGAAATTATATATTTCGTTTTCTAGTTTGCAACTTCTTAATTTTTGAAATATTGACACAAATTTATTTTTTAAATGAAAGCATACATTTTCTAATTAAAACTTAGGGTTTTGATTGGAGTATAGATGCATTTCATTATGGAATAGGAACAAAAATTTTATTGTCTTGCTCTCCGAGCTAGTAACAAAGAAGTAGTTTGTTAAGCTTGATGTAAATACAGAAAGATATGAATACGAAAATTGGAGGTAAATGCAAGAAAGCAATACAAGTAAGTAATATTAAATGGAAACATGAAGTTTCTATTTCAATTTCTGTCTATAAAGCTTAAAATCCTCTCTTTTCGCCTTCCGAAAAAACTGTTGCCGAAAGGCACGGAAAACTTGGATTCTAATGAAACGTATAACTGATTTTTTACTGTTTCTTTCCTATTATTAACAATACTTATGTCATTGTATTCTTCTCTACGAGTACGGGAATGGTGGTAGAAAAATATGCACTTCTGTTTAAAAAATCAAAGTTGTGTCAATATATCTAATATTTAAAGAAATTTCCAAATTACAAAAAAAATGTTATTTCCCCTTCATCTACAACTAATTGGCGCAAACCGCATCCTAATATTCGATACGAGCTTTTAAATCATGTTTAAATATTGATTTTCAAAGTGCAGCAAATGACTTTGCTTAAGAATTTAAACACGGTGTCCGAGTTTTCACCTGGGTGCAATTGCGGATACAATAGTTTAATTTCCACACCACCGTATGGTCGAAAAAGCGCATAAGAATGGGAAATAATTACACATGGCCGTGATTTGAAGCGTCTGTTAGCACGTAAAAGTAGCGAGTCTCTCCTAATTGCTGCTATAATTCTTGCACAGAAAGGGCGCAAATCCTTCTGTAACAATGGTCCCGCTTTTAGTACGGGCACCTGAATTCTCAAAACATGCGCGCGAGTGTAAGAAACAAGACGGACTGTCTACCGCTGTATGGAAAAGCGGGACATATCAAATACGTAGCCTACAAAGGAGGACATTTGAGCCTCCTCTCCCATCCACAAATTTTGGAAGGATGTGCTGCGCAAAAGGAGGGTGTGTTCCCGAATGGAGGATATGTGGTTAGTTTACCACTGCAAAGTCCCTTATATATTGGAACGATAATGCACATATGCTATTAGAAAGGGATTTGAAGCCAATGCTTGAGCAATATGAATAACTACAAATGTCATTGTTAAGAAAAGCAAGTTGATCACACGTCATAATTGCACATTCTACAAGATCAGTGCTGAACACTACGTTAACCAGAGATACCCTCCAATACCCCCAGAATTCTATTAAACGAAACATATATTTTTTATTTCATATTCATCGTTTACAACCTGTGTCTTGAAGAACTGTTAGACAAATAATTGTGAAGAACAACAGATTAAACCGCAAAAATACGTTACCTAGATTTATTGTTACACTGTATATCAATCATTCAACTCGAACCAACATGTATTATTGCAATTCTCTATGATTATTGCCATATTCTAAGATGGTAGTTTTCTCTTTCTGGCCTTACTGCGTAAGTAGAGAAAGTATTTAATCGAGCGGCGGAAATCGCCTGTTTTTTCGAGAGAAAAATCCTTTTATTTCCGGTCCCTGATAACAAAAAAGTGGATGAATACCTATACATTGTAAATTACTTCCTCTAACATGTTTAGTCAGAATCCACTTTTGTGTCCATGATAACAAATATAGATTGACGGTAAAATATCCGTCTGTCTTACATGGTTGTCTGTGATCAACACTAGCGCCTAAACCGTTCGGGTAATTTTCTCCAAAATTGATATACCCCAATCTATTTGAACGAACTCGATGCCCTACGTGGGTCAAGTGGATATTTTGATTCCTGGGGTGCTCCACATGAAGCTTGAACTACACATTAAATTTTTTCAGAAATTGTTCCAAATTATTTTATTATCCTTCGTTCTCGGATAGCAAAAAGACAGCTTACATGAATGACGCAGATCTCATTTTCGTTGCAGTCCCTAATTTTTCGAAAATTTTAAAAGTTCAAACAATTTTATGACATCTTCCTACAACTACAATATTGAAGATAAATATTTTATTTGCATATAATCTGTTGTTCAAAGACATCTTGAAATTAAATAATGTACAATTTTTCGAAAATCCAAGTAGGTTTCTCGTGATTTTATGTTTGAGACAATTTTTAAACAATTATTTTCTAAAACAAGCTGCAACATTTTTCTTTAAAGTTTCTCTTTGTATGTATTAAAAAGGTCAAGAATGGTGCTAATCTCATTTTGGGTGAACTCCATATTCTGGAAAAATGCAAAAAGAAAAAATTACAAAAGTATAATATTGAAGACAGATTTTTGACTAAAACGAAATCTGTTTTTAAACTAGTTGTGCTACAGACTTTTATAATAAATATGGGTGAAGAAGGAAAGAAAATCATTCTGAGGATGTGGAACCATATACAGAAGGTAATGAACCTGGAGGATATCGAGTAGAAGAAAAAATAAGGTAAGAAAAGGAAAAAATAGAAGCAATGTTTGCAAGGAGGAGAAGTAAACAATAAGGTGAATAAAATAAATAAGAAACTGGGCCAAGACGAATAAAAGACTATAATTATTGGAATGAAGAAGACAGAGATAGAAGTTCCAGAGAAAACGTTCTAAAGAATATCAATAAGGCAGAGAAGAAAATGAACAAAAAAAGTAGAGAGCAAAACTGAAAGTGAAGGCTAAGATGATGACGAAGAAAAGGTCACGCGGAGTATCGAAAGACAAGGCCAAGAAGAAGACAAGAAGTAAAGAAGAAAGGACATCCGCGGATAGGGAACCAAAGGCGAAAAAGGAAGAAAATAACACGCAGAGAATTGGAACACAAGGACGAAGCAGCAAGTACGCAAGACATTTTGTGCGGATTCCGTCCCTTTTAAGCGGATGTTGGCGAAGCGGTGAAAGCACCGTTTCGCGCGATGGGAAATAAAAGAGAACGCGGCCAGCGAGAGACCGGCAGCCCTCGCGAACTGCTTTTGCCCTTCCGCGCAGCGTCTCTCCGCCAACGGGACCGCGCCCTCGTCACGCCCGCAGCCCAGCCGGCCTGGCGCTTTTGGAACAGGTGGCTCTCGACGGACGGCTCTCCGGGAGAGCAAATCGTGCACAGAATTGCGCTGGCCACCAGAAAAACGAATCAATTCTGTGGTCCCAGGGTAAATGTTTTTACTTCTCGGCTGTCCGGGTGACGCCGCGTCGTTGGCAGTGAGGCCGACGTTTCGCCTAACATTTCGTAGGCTTCCTCAGGGCAGTGACATGATATTGTACGCGTCCAGCATTATATGTTGTTCTGCCTGGGCGAAATGTTAGGCGAAACGTCGGCCTCACTGCCAACGACGCGGCGTCACCCGGACAGCCGAGAAGTAATGAACTCGAGCCGCGGAAGCTTGCGTGTAAATGTTTTTAAGTAAAAATTTTGGTTTGGAGAAAACACGGGTTAGATTATTTAGCCGTAAGCTGTATTAAACCGATTATGTTAAGCCTATTAAGTTATATTTCCCAACGCTTTTTTGTCGTTAATAAGGCAACATGAATTCGCTCGTTTTACTAAAAAATATAGATACTTAAAATGTAGTTTCAATAATTAACCAAATTTCGCCAAAAATTGGCTTAACCGTTCACTGGTGACACGCGGCCCCAGTGACCGGCGAGGAAAAATAAACTCACTGCCCTCTCGACCGGTGCAACACAGGAAGTTTTGGTTTACAGTAACGTCTTATCTCTTTTTAGACAATGTTAGGGCGTGGGCTAGCTTATCCACTTGTATCCGTTCGCTTCTGAAAATTAGTTGAAGTTAAGGATCTGTCTTGATGGCCGCACGCTACCAGTAGTAGAAGTTTATACTTGATAATGCACGTTTATACTTAGTAAATAATTTTCATTTAACAGTGTATTTTCTCATTAAAATAAAGGTTTTTTATGTAGTAAATATCATTTCAAAGCCCTTCTATGCATACTTCAATCGGCAACTGTGAAGAAAAAATAGGGAGCAATATATGACCTGAAATTCTCTTAGTGAGTAATTAAAAATTATATTATTTTCTGTTTATTTTATAAGCTACTAACCCTTCCGTTTTTCACTTTATTACGCCTCTTTTAATATGAAAAACCTTGTTAATTTGATGTGAAATGAAATAACGAATATTATCAGTCAAAAACTTTGCCGGTCACAGTGTCCGCACGTCACCGGTAACAGAAGTTCGAAGGCATGTCACCAGTTGACGGTTAACAATTTTTACCCCGTGACCACAGAATTATACACTCCATTTCATTTCCCCCCTCAAATGCACCTGTTAACATTGCATGATACGTAGAATACTAAAGAGATATTGTTATAAGAAGGAAGCGCTGTGACAGCTACTGCTGGCAACTTTACTGCAGGTTATGTCCATATTATACTCATTTTGTTAGTGCGTTCGTTTTCAGTTAGCTCATTTGTAAGTGGCTTCATCACTATCGCTTGCAGTCATCGTCCTGCATGAAGTTCATTCGTTTCCCGACTTTCAAAGTGTGTAGACTAACTCTGGAGTGTAATGTTCTTAGTGTAACTTCACTATGCACTCCCACCCCCGACGGAGTCGCTCCAACCCAGATGGTTCATTGGCAACACCATTGCCTCCAATGTATTGTTGGCCAAAGGGTCCTAGTCTTAAAGTTCTAAACAAGGCCGATTTTCGACACTACTTACCTGGGTTGAATTCAATCCCAGACTAATGGCTGGCTGCTTTGGTCGGTAGTTGTCTGTGGTTTCACCGATGAATAACGGAATACCAGAGCAGAACCTCAACAAACAGGCCACGAAACATGTGCAAGCTTCCCTTCCTCACCTTTTGCAACCCAAACTATCGAACGCAAATGAACAAATATTGACACTTAAAGAGTAATTTTAAAAAAAGCAATAATCACAACCTTAAATTTGTCTGTGCTTTTAAATATAATTCTATTGTCTTTATGTAAAATATCAATGTTATATAGTGTCCCACTTAAAAATTACATCCTCCTAAAAATTGGAATTTTGAATTTTTTTCCAAAATTTCAAATGTAATATCTAAAATTTTGAAATTTGCACACATAAAAGATAGCTATTATACCAAGCCTCAGCATAAATTACAACTTTGAGATTAAACTCAAAGAAGGTAGAATGCATAAATAGTAAATTAATGCAAAAGGTTCTTCATTTCCTGACTGTAGAAGATTGGTTACAAGAAGTAATCATATTATTTTACAGCCATTCAGGTATTTTTAGCGTCAATTTACAAATATCCAATATTTCAATCACTCATTCCCTTATGTCAAACTCCAACAACGGAAATGCGCACAACTGAAACTGTCGAGATTTACCGACAGACTTCGTTCCATTAGCAGCATATTCTGAGGGTTACGGATGCAGGTTGGTTTGTTTTTCATTTTTATTGCTTATTGACGCGTGCTATCCGAAAAATCATTTTTGGTAGCATATCCTTAAATAATAAATAATAACAATAATAATAATAATAATAATAATAATAATAATAATAATAATGAACAAAAAATTGTGTATCTTGCTCCAGTTTCCAAGACGTATGATACTATCTCGGGGATGCAGACAATTATGTTACAGGTTGTCTACGCCTCTGTGTATCGAGTCATTTACGCAGGGATGAAGATTGTATCATAATTATATTCATATAATAAGTTAATGGTGTACGAGTTGTTTGTAGGGGCAGGGGTTATCGGAGAATTCCAAGAAACTACATCGCGAACCTGATTTATCCCCCATAAATTCCACATGCATTCACAAACTATCAAAAGATATTAGGCAATATGCAACTTCAGGACCCAGAACTTGTTTTCAGAGTTATTAAACCGGACTGACCTATTTTAATGGGGAAATACAAGCACCGGTTCTGCGGAAGGGTTAATAAAACGATGGCTGAAACGTTCGTTTAAGCGTTATATACATAGGTATGCTATCACACCGAGAATTGACATGCTGACAAACGATAAGTGAATGTAGCTAATTCCGGCAAATATTTAAGTAATTATTTGGCATCCATCAGTTAACAATCATCATCCAATGCACTGAGCAGTAATTAATTTCTAACTTAAAATTTAAAAAAAATATGTATTTGTAATTTTCATTCAGAAAATAAAACACGCCAAGACAAAACAATGATTAGTTATTGATTATCTCTACTAAACTTCATTTACTCACTAAAGTCTTAAATTTCTGTCAAATAATTGCTTCAACTAAAACGTTGAAAACGACTAATCTTCGACTTCAGTTCTCCTCTCCCCCCTCAGTCAAATTATCTGTCATGCGAAAATCCTGAAGCGACGCCTGTCCATCAAGTCGGATGTGCGGTGTTGATGATGTGTAGTAATTGCCCTTGGTTTTCGCCTGTTTGAGTGATAATGGCTAGTTTCACATACTGTGCTTTTTATACTATTGTTCTTCAGCGTCGTGTGCAACATTCTCTATGGACTAATGTCGTTTCGTCGTTTCAAGAATAGGAGGTGCCGATGCAGCGATATGGGCAATTTCATTCATCATTATGTTTTTAAACCTGCCATAAAAAAAAGAAACTGAACCATTCACCAAAACATTCCATTTAAAAAAGAAAGATAATGATAGAATGATACATTTTATTTATTTGTTTGCTTGTTTTCGTGTTTGTTAGTTTGCTTGCATGTTTGTTTAATTTGCGATATCTACGTTTTTTTATTAATTTATTTCTTCTCGTTCGACATTTCTGTCTCTCGAGGGGTTTGACAACAGTACATTTTATATTATGACGTTTTGGATATGGCCATCCATAGCAAATAAGTATTCATTCCTACTCCTGAAAACATGGTCCGCAATAGTGTGGGGGGTAGATATATCTGCATTGACTTTTACGATAAATGATCTGTTCGAGGGGAAACTCTCCGTGATCTTCAATAGGTATTCTGGTATACCTAAAGACTGCATTTTGTATAGGAGGCCATGGTGCCAAACTCTGTCATAAGCCTGACTTACGTCGAGGAAGACTGTCACTGTGTGTTTCTTATGGTGAAAGCCGTTTGCTATGGCTTCGGTAATACGTAATAATTGATGGGTAGTAGAATGGTTTGGTTTGAATCCGAATTGTTCCGATGGGATTGCTTTTATATCATTGATAAATTTTGTTAACTTTGTATGGATTAAACGTTCGTAGATTTTTGATAATATTGGAAGAAGACTGATAGGTCCAAAGTTTTCAGCTTTGCCATGGGTTTTTCCCGTGTTTGCAGACTGGTAAAATACAGTGGCGTAGCGTCAGGGGACGCTGAGATGCTGAGCATCCCCGTATATAAGAACCTTAAATACTGTATTGATAATCTTACAAGTGGTCTGTTGAGTGAAACACGTTTTGTATTAATTTAAAATTGATTTCCTATGTTTGAATTCGGCGGGCTGTTGAAGCTGGCCTCTGATTGCTTGAAAGCTAAAATACTTCAGCGTCTGCCGCCAGATTGCGACGAGCAATGACGCATGCGCAGATGGCGAGGTTCCCCTCTCCCCTCTTCACCCCTGGCCAAAAGAAACCCGACTGCTTTACGCTAGCGTCTACTGCGGAAAGAACCTCGTTTGTGCACGAGAGCGCAGCACACTTCAGGCGTTCAGTAAATTATCTTTCTCTCTCTCACTTGGGAGTCCCCGCTTGGTCATGGGTACAAACTGTAGAAATAGTGCCTGACTACTATTTCTTAATTAATATCCAAGAAATTGTATTATCTCTTAAATAGATTACATATTATTTAAGTCGGCAATGTATAAATTAACAAATGGTCTTATTGCCATTCGCGTATAAGAATTAAAGCTGAGCCATTGTATAATTTGCTTTCAAGACATCGGCAGCCCTGACTGCTGAGAGGATTTTGTGGGAAGCGCCTACACCGTCGTAAGCAATCGAGATCGTGGAAGTAGTCTCAGTGTATCTGCCTTGTGTCGCGTTCGCCTGTTAGATGAAGTAGTTGATAGTGACATTTTGTGTGTTATTGTTGAGCATCCCCAAACGTGTGAGTCACGCTACGCCACTGGTAAAATAATTGCTCTTTTCCAAGCAGTAGGAAAATAGTTGCATCTTAAAGATGCATTAAATATTGCAGTTAAAGCCGCAATAGATGGTTTACCGAGCATTTTGATGCAGACATTATTAATACCGTCGATGCCAGGAGATTTTCTTAATTTCACGAGTTTAATCACTGAGATAATTTCCGAAGGAGAAATGAATTTGATGGGTGGTGCCATAGTGGGGATCTTAGTACCGAGATAGTTCTCTATTTCCGTATTAAATTATATATCGGAAACGGGATGTGGTTTGGAGGTGTTCTCTAAATGTAGAGCAAAGATTTCTGATTTTTCTTTGTCAGAATAAATGGTTTCTGAGCCATGTCGTAAAGCAGGAATTTTTACTTTTTCTTGGGTAAATCTTTTAACAGTAAACCAGAGGTGCCTTGAATTTGGGTGAATTTCCGGAATAAATTTATTGTAGTTCTGTAGACGTAATTTATCAAGACGGGTTTTTATCTTACGCGATATCTGGTTAACTTTTTTCTTAATATCTGGTCGCCTTGAACGCTGCCAGAACCGTCTTAGATTATTTTTAGTTTTAATTAGATTAGTTAAATTTAGGGGTATTGATTGCCTTCTTGGGATTTGATAAAGCGAAGTCGACTGTTTGAAAAACGCAACTATCGCTTTAGAGAATTTATCTATTTACTTATCAATGTCACTCGAGGTATTAAGATTTTCTGGGCACGTGTAATTGAGAAGCATTAACTTGGTAAACTTATTCCAGTCGGTATTTCCTTTAATTTATTGGCGTTGGTTTTGTTAAGTGGCAAAGAAAGCGAGGTAACCACCGGGCAGTGGTCAGAATCAAGCTCTGGTAATACATTTTGGTATATCGGGAAATTAATACCTTTATTTAGGACAATATCCAAAATATCAGGGATAACATTGGGGTTAGTAGCATATCGAGTAGGTTCCTGTGGAAAAAATAATTTATATTAGAGGAAGCTATAAATTCCGCCAATTTTTTGCCTTGCCAAGTTGTTGAAATACAACCTCACATAATATTCTTGCTATTAAAATCTCCAATCATGATTGTTGGGCTACTTACTTTAAAATTGCTTGATATGCTAATAATGGGAAAGCTTTGTTAGGGGGTTTGTATGCTGCTATTATATTTAAAGTTCTGTAGTTTAGGGTTATTTGAATTCCAACCGATTCGAGGTTCGCTGATAGCGGAGTCAAAATCTGTTCATGTTTCAATTCCTTAGAAATAAAAAATAGCAACACCACCGGAAGCTGAGACTTTGGTAATTCTATCATTTATGTACGAAACGTAGCCTGGTACGTTAAACCTTTCCCCGGGGATCAAGTGGGTTTCTGTTAAACAAGCGATTTTAATACCATGCTGTTTTAAAAAGAATCGGAACATGCTTTCTTGCCGCTTAAGGCCGTTAGCATTCCAATGTAGGATCTTATTTTCTTCCTGAATAGCCGCCATATTAACATGTAAGGAAAACATTTCTTGTATCATGTTTTGGATTTGGGGAACTAGAGTAGACATTACTTGAGAAACGATGAAATAATACCTGACCAGTCCGGGAAATGAGAGGTTCCCTGACGCGGCGTAAAGGTTGGTGAAGGGCGCTGTGAGAGTGGAGGAGAGTTGCTGTTTGATAGAGGCACTACACTTGGCGGGTTTGGTTTGGGGGAGAAAGATTTAGAAGGTGCATTTCGCGAAGCGGTCTGGGAGAAGCCGTTAAGTGACTTTACGTATTATTTGTAAAACCTGGAGCCTCTGTAATTCGCTGCATTGAATTCACGGCAGTTAACACATTGAGGTTGCGCATCTTTAACTTCCTTGCAATCCGTGTAATAGTGGTTTCCCACACATTTCACGCATCTGGGAATGAATCCACAATTTGCCTGTGAATGGCCGTATCTCTGACAGCGTTTGCACTTAATTACTCTAGAATATATTCTGCTTTGCACTCTTACAACGCTATGATTAAATCTGTTCAAGGAATATATAGTTTTAGCCTCTCTGTTATCCATTAAATCTACTACACAAACATGAATGGGGCAACGATCTTTGTTATAAAATCTTTTCACTTTTAAGACCGGAAAATTTAACCCAATGAGTTCATCATATATTTGTTTTTCACTGTAAGTAATTGGCATATCTTAATCACAACGGAAAGTGATTTTTGACTAGGATCTCTGTATGTGAAATATTGTTCATTTCCTTCGTCACAAAATGTTCTGAAGTGACGGAAATCTTCAATTGATGTAAACATTATTTTAACTGTGTTTTTGGAGGGTTTTGTTGTAAAGTCACTTTTAGCAATGTTTTTAATATCTTCCACTAGTTTATTGTAATCAGCTGCAGAAATATTAATATGTGGGACTTTCACTAGCACAGGTTTTGGCGACACTGAACTATCTGAGTCAGGGACGTGGTTACTGAGTAAATCGTATCTAGATGATACCGGTACATTATAAATAATTTTATTTTGATCACTAAATTTTCTTTTCTTGGACTGGGGGTCACTGTCTGAACCTGATTCACTTGTTTGATTGTAGAACCGTTTTGTGAGCTGCTTGCTTTAGACAGGTTGTCTAAGGTGACGACGGTTGTGCCATGCTGTGAAAGCACACCTGGTTGAAGCTGTTGATGCTGGAGATGATTTTGCTGCTGCATTTGTAATTGAAGTGAAGTTGATGATTTTGATGGTGATTTTGGTCTCCTAACTGCTTGCTTTAGACAGGCTCCTAACCGCTGCTTGCTTTAGACAGGCTGTCTAAGGTGACGACGGTTGTGCCGTGCTGTGAAAGCACACCTGGTTGTGGCTGTTGATGCTGGAGATGAAGATTTTGCTGCTGCATTGTAGTTGAAGTTGAAGTTGTTGATTTTGATGATGATTTTGGCCTCCTAAGGTTTGCTGGTGCTGACCGGTTGGAAACATTGACGAATCCATTGGTATATTATTAACAGTTTGCAAACTGTTAATAATATACCAATGGATTCGTCAAAGTTTCCAACCGGTTTCCAACACTTCGTTTATGCTCCGTCCGAGGTCAGAGCATAAATGGTCACTGTTTGGAAAGATACTGCAGATTTCGTTAACTTATTAGAATACACGTGATAAGCAACTACTAATTGTAGATAACTAACCAGTACACTGGTTTAGAAGCACTGTTAGCACACGAACGAAGCTTAACACTCGCAACGAAGCGGGAGTGTCCGAAGTGCACGGTACGACATTCTCGGAGCGCTGATGATATGTGATATCTACCGACTTGTGATATCTACCGCGTAGAAGATATTGTGATAATAAGAATAAGACTAGCCACGCAATAAAGGGGATGCAGAATTGAATGATAGACAGCCGAATTGGCGTGATCGGAGGTCAGAATAGCTTTGTGTAGATGTTCTCGCGCCACGTGTGCACCGCCGTCGCGTTTGTGGACGGCAGGTGCCGTTCGTCTCGCTGTCACTGCGTGGCGGCGTGGCGCAGCGTGGAGTCGCCCGCGTGCCGTTCTGCCTCTTGAACTTGGCGCTCGTGCAGCGGCCTGTTCCACTTTGCGCGCGCCGCCTGCCGCCTGTCGCCTGCCTCCTGACTCCTGTAGCCGCTGCCACTCCGGCAAAAGGTGCTCGCAAACCTGTTGGCCAGTCCAGGGTTTATAGCGGCGCATTTTGTTTCATCTCCTTCTTTCTGTTATTTTTTTCTCTTTATTCTCTTTTTCTTCTCCTTTCTTTTTTCTCCTTCTCTATTTTTTTGTATATCTTCATCCTCTCTATCTTCTTCTTCATCTCTACCTTCTCCTTTATCTGTATCTTCTACTTCGTTTCCATCTTCTACTTCGTTCCATCTTCTACTTCGTTTCCATCTTCTACTTCATTTTCCATCTTCTACTTCATTTCCATCTTCTACTTCATTTCCATCTTCTACTTCATCTCTATCTACTTCATCTCTATCTACTTCATCTCTATCTACTTCATCTCTATCTACTTCATCTTTATCTTCTTCTTCATCTCTGTATTCTTCTTCATCTGTGTTTTATTCTTCTTTCTCTCCTGTCTTTTTTCTTCTTCTTCTTCTTCATCCCTTTTCCTCTTCTTCATCTGTCGTTTCTTTTTCATCTCTCTCTTCTTCTTTTTCATCTCTCTCTTCTTCTTTTTCATCTCTGTCTTCTTCTTCTTTTTCATCTCTGTCTTCTTCTTCTTTTTCATCTCTGTCTTCTTCTTCTTTTTCATCTCTGTCTTCTTCTTTTTCATCTCTATCTTCTTCTTCTTTTTCATCTCTGTCTTCTTCTTCTTCTTTTTCATCTCTGTCTTCTTCTTTCTTTTTCATCTCTGTCTTCTTCTTCTTCTTCTTTTTCATCTCTGTCTTCTTCTTCTTCTTCTTTTTCATCTCTGTCTTCTTCTTCTTCTTCTTTTTCATCTCTGTCTTCTTCTTCTTTTTCATCTCTGTCTTCTTCTTCTTCTTTTTCATCTCTGTCTTCTTCTTCTTCTTTTTCATCTCTGTCTTCTTCTTTTTCATCTCTTTCTTCTTCTTCTTCTTTTCATCTCTTTCTTCTTCTTCTTTTTTCATCTCTGTCTGCTTCTTCTTTTTCATCTCTGTCTTCTTCTTCTTCTTTTTCATTTCTGTCTTCTTCTTCTTCTTTTTTCATTTCTGTCTTCTTCTTCTTCTTTTTCATTTCTGTCTTCTTCTTCTTCTTTTTCATTTCTGTCTTCTTCTTCTTCTTTTTCATTTCTGTCTTCTTCTTCTTCTTTTTCATTTCTGTCTTCTTCTTCTTTTTCATTTCTGTCTTTTCTTCTTCTTTTTCATCTGTCTTCTTCGTCTTCTCTTCTTTATCTTCATTTTTGCGAAATTTCCTACGAAGTCAATTTCACACTACTTGAAGTGTAGAGAGAATTTTGATTTTGGTATTGAAAGGCAAAGGACCAACTCAGATTTGTTCAAGAAAAACTTTCCGAAAACCCTATAGCGATGGGGGTCGTTGTCTCGGAAGTTGTTTAAAAAGTTTTGCAAAAAATTGTAATACAGGAAAGCCGTACATTTAAGTAACATAAAAATAAACGTAATGTTTTAGACAACAAGGTTCTGTAAACAAATTGAACATTACAATGATACAGCCTACTATTTTATCAAAAAACCTCCCGGCCCCGAAAAGATGAATATAATTCTTAAAATCCTACCCAACTTGGCAGACGTTTTCTTGTGAACGAAATCTTTTTTATTCAAACTGTTCAATCCAAAGGCTTTATATGTGCATGTTAAAGTAACATTACAAAATATAACACTTCTTGTAATATTTTAAATACGAGGCAACCGTTTATCTGGTCCTGCTTATACCTTTAGGGATTTAATCGACAAAATTGTTTCTAATTAAGATAGAAGAAGAGAAAATGTAGGTTTTATGAAAGTATTGATGTTACAAAACTACTTCGCGTGGAAATATGTTTTTAATACTTAGATTTGTGAATTTTTCTTCCTGAATTTTTGGATAGAAGGTTGGAAATTAGCTTCTTCAAAAATAGACATCCGAACCTAACTCTTTAAAATCCCCTAAGCATGAATATTTCGGGAGTTTTAATGAAAATGGTTCTAATGCCATAAAATGCTTTAGATTATGTGATCTGGAGCAGTGTACACTATTCGTACAAAAGTTTGAAGAAAAATTTGAAGCCGTTTTGAGAAAATCTTGTTCAGGTAGTTTGTACATGTTGCATCGTACGTCTCACACAGTTTTTTAACTGTTTTTTGGCTGTAAATAAAATACATTTTTACGATTCGACTAAAAATTACCTGAAAACTACTAATATTTAGAATTAAAATGTTCATGAAATGATGAAACATGCACACTAATATCTTGTGCTTCACGGCTATTATACTAGAAACTGTCACATTTTTTGACCAATTTCTTTCAACTACTTTTGGGCAACATCACGCTTTTAATTTTGACGAAGTGATGGGTAGTGTTTACAAGAAGTGTTTAGTTCTGAATATGGGGTTCCATTGTTCATCTTTATACCTCTGTAACTTTCAGGTTTTTCATTTACAACTTTTGGCCATAAGATTTTTAAGTAGTACTTAACTACACGTTTCTGTACTTATTACCCTTGGCTTCTCATTCTTCAATTGGAGAATCAGAATGAGCTTTCTTTTCCACATCGGATAGACTTAATCCTTCAAAAAGTGTCCAGTATCGGCGAAATTAAATTGCTGAATGCGTGATCCAATAGTTTTTGTAGGGTTTGTAGGAGACTGTAGGGTTTTATTACATGAAGATCCAGTTTCATATGAAAGTCGTCGCATCTGAACGCCAGTGAAGGGAAAGTTACTTAACATCAATATAAATTAAGTCATACTTCCAAAATATTGTTCGACTTGTTATCATTTTATCAACAGCTCGCAGGTGAATTGCATTGATTTAATTTTTTCTGATGATGATGATTTTTCCCAATATGTTGTTTCTCTTAGAAATGAGTTCATGTTCATTTAAACATATTGTTTTCAAAATCATTCCTGTATAACCTGTGCAGACGTGTAAGACTGGTCCGTTGGTGGTTATATTATATGATTACCTGAAAATACATTGGGGTAAGGCTCATTAAGTTTAAACTGAGATGTAGAGTTCAGAAAAGGTTTGTTGCCTGCTAGTTGCTGAGAGCTAACATAAAATACACCACTGTGTAACATTTGTGGTCATAAAGCTAAGCTCATTGACCAAGTAAGTTATTGGATCGTTACCATTACTTTTCCATAAATAAGTTACAATAATACAATTTTGAATATTATCATTATATTCCCCCGATACTCTTTATACAATTGGGACTAAGTTTATGTTAATTTTTTTCTAAGTAATACATTGCAGGAATATTTAAGGATCAAGGCTACACGAGAGAAATGTATTATTTTTGAGGGGTTAACAACCAACATTTTTAAGAGTCATCGGCGATGCAGTCCTGTTCCAAGTGAAGGTGTTCGATATCTTCGGCGTGCGGTCATTATTGAAATTTGAAACCTTTCAAATTATTGTATACACCTCACCTCACATTTTCAAAATTATTAATTCCATGTTAAACATAATTTTATTTCCTTTATTTTGGTCAAAACATTTCTCTTCTTCTTTTTCGCCTTGTTACTCTTAAGTATTCGACAATCGCAGAGGTGAATATCTCTAGAGGTGTAGTTGTGGAAAGTCCTCCGATTCCCAGAATATGCAAACTATGCAACTCGCTCGGTTCGTATTCAGTTCGAGGCGTCTGACGAAATTATGGTCGCCACTTCCAGGTCACTAGTTTGCTCCCATTTGGTGCGCGACGTGCGAGGTCCCGACGCGAACCTGCAAACTACGCTGGCTGGCCTTCTTCCTGGAAATGGATGCACGGGTTGGTTACTAGGCACACGGATTCTCTTGCATAAGAGCCACTAACACTCTCCACTAGCCCCCAGTACGTATCGGCCTGATTGAATGAATTGAAGATGGCGATGATCAAGATAATGAAATAAATTACTAATGTTAAATAACATTAGTAATGAACGGTAAACACTATAAGTTACTGATAGGTTGTTACTGATAAGTTATCATGAGTGCAAAAGGAAATAGTGTAAACCCTATTCAAAATTTTCACAAAAAAGTTATTTCATTGGTCATATATTGCAAAAAAACGTTAGCCCAAATATTACATTAAATATTGTTCCCTGTTGCTATTGTTACATACTTATCTAACGAATGTGAAAGGAGAGAGAAAAAAACCATTACTTTGTTATTTAGGAGAGTATATGATATTTGCAAATACAGCAAAAATTTCGCGACCTCCGTGACGGGCACAACTTTGACGCGTTTGTACCTTTATTTCTGCCGCCACGCTTTAAATGATCCGAAGAAGGGCATGGCGATCCTCGACGTCGGTAGCATAAAACGCGGTCTTTCACTAACCCCCAGGTCCAAAAGCTTTAGGAGAACCTGAGCTATAAAATTCAGTTATTGAACACCTCTTTTGCGCAGGAAATGCGTAGAAGAATTGAAAACGACTTTGTATGTATTTACTGTGCATATGCTGCACCCGCTGGTAATGGAAAAGTCGTAATATCTTCGCATGAGTTGTTTGCCCGTAGGAGGTACTGTGATGCGTTGACCTCGCGCGATATATGCATTTTACTCGCCTCCGGGGCTTGTCGGATAGTATTAGCAATTGAGTTTTCCAGAGAAATGGCGACCTCTAACGCGAGGTGAAGTCTCCCACTCACTTCCCGTAGCCCATGTTAGACGAGCACAAGCGCGTGGTCTAAAGTTTAACGTTAATTATTTACAAAATTAAACGTCGAAGAATATCCATTTTTGCAAAATTCAGTTTGTACATTACATAAGGGATAGGTTCCGACATTTTAGCAATAAGGACTGAATCACTCTAAATATAACTGACTAGGTTTATCTATTTCACTAACTAAATGTATTTTTTTTCGGGCAAGGTAGACACTCCTTTGCATTGTAAATACATGAGTATATCTTTCAAATTCAGAGGTGCACTTATATTTAAAAACATAAATATTTAGTTTTATAATATTTGATATTGAATTGAATTTCTTATTAAGATCCTTTTTCACTTTAAACTAGCAAAATCCACATTCAACAAAATAAGGAATTATTTATGTAGTAGGGTCTTGAATTTTTCTCTCAGATGGAGAAAAATGTGACGACAACTGTTCTCTTAAATGGCGGTGGAACGTGAATACTTAAAACATAATCAATTAACTGATTGGAGGCGCTCCAGTTGTGATTGATCAAAATAATGTTGAGAATTTCTGGATTGACAAAGTGTGTATTTGCCGCTGTATTGTTTTGAAAGTGTAAGATAAAAATGTCGGGTAAATTGTGAAAATTTGGTCAAATTTTAATTTTTGTAGGGAAATTGTATAGGATCATGGATATCTTTTGAATTATTTTGATTGAACTGAAAATAGTCGTGATTTTTCTACAATGTTGACAGGGGCAAAATACTAGTAAGCAAATCTGATATTCATGTTCAGAGACCCCAAAATCATGCAGAAACTATCAAAACAACACCAAAACATTCGGTTATTTGCGCTCCCTGAGCATCATTAGATTGGACTAATAACTCGAATCTTGAATATACAGGATGTCCCACGAACTATGGACCACCTCATAACTTTAAAATGGTTCAGGATATCGAAATGCAGTTTTCGCTGAATAGTGCGGAATCAAGGGGCATGTAACATGCCGTAGAGAAATAGTCTATAACATTTTTAGTTTTCGAGAAATTTAATCATCTTTCATTTTTTAAATAGAACGATATATTTTTCTCACCAGCAATCGATAGATCATGAAAAGAGGAATAAATGATGTATCATATGCTAGTATTTTGATAGTAATTTGAGTATAAAATTAGACTTACTGATATGTGATTTTGAATTAAACAGTAAATATTTCGTGTGGCAGCTCCTGCAACTCTCGCCTTCGGGGAAAATGACCTTCGCGGCGGCAAGATTGTTGCGTGGAGAGACGAGACTGAGAGGGGTGGCAATGGGGAATAAGAGACCCAACTACACCAATCCATGTCTTGACACAAAAGTCATACTAAGAAACAACAATTTTAAAGATCAGAGTGAGATTTTTTCCATTGATTATCTGCTGACTTGTCTTCTTGAACAATAAATATCATTTTCAAACTTGACAAGAATCCAATCACCGTCTCATCGTTTGGTAAATTTCATTTTTAATTAAGATGATCATTCGTTCACTTCGCAACCATACCCCTACTGCTGTTCATAAATGGAAAAGAAAACAGTACACTTCCATTTTCTGCCGTGGATTTTTAAGTTTGAGGCAGCACGTGGCGTAATGAAGTGAGAAACTCTCCAATCAGTATTAGCAGTCGTGACAGTAGATGTGCATTTGTGTTAAAGTTTAGTAAATTTACACAGACAGTCTGTCAAGAGTGTTTCAAAATTTCTACTTCCTTTGTTCTTTTGGTAGTGTTTAAAAAAGGCGTTTATTAAGAGTAAATAATATGAGAAAATGTCTCCCTATGTATTATTTGATGAATTAATCAAGATATTACAATAAAAATCTTTAAGCATTCATTCCCTTTCCATGTTTTAAAATGACAGTTTGTTTCTGCCATAACACACTTAGCTCGGTTTTCGATTTTTGTAAGTTTGAAAAGGACATTTATTATTATCGACCTTCCCCTACAAATTATTTTTATTTTGTTCTTTTCGATGATCATTGTTTTGGAATTTTAGTAGAAGGAAAGTTCAATTCCGATGAACAAATGGGAAAAAGTTTCTCATCTGATCGTTAATATTGATGTTTGTTTCATATGTTCTTCGTGTCAAGACCATGAATTGCTGTACTTAAGTTACGCCCCTATCCTTCATGGCCACCCCTTTTACACTCTCTGTCTCCACGAAATAGTCTCGACGCCGCGAAGGCCACATTCACCAAAGACGACTGTTGCAAGGGCTGCTGCTAGGAAAGGACAGTTTACTTAAAAATCACATATAAGACAGTCTAATTTTATACTCAAATTACTATCAAAATACTAACATATTTTATTCCTCTTTTCATGGTCTGTCCATTGGTGGTGAAAAAAATATATAGTAGTTCCATTAAAGTTCCTCTAAAACTAAAAATATTATAGACAATTTCTGTACGGCATGTTACTTGCCCCACGGTTCCGCATTGTTAAGCGAAAACTGCATTTCAATATTCTGAACCGTTTAGAAGTTGTGGGGGTGGTCCACAGTTGGTGGGACACTGTATTATTTTTTTGTACAAAATTAGGACTTCTCAGTTCCTTCTCTATTATTATTAAAATTAGTCTCTTATTTGTAGAGCACATTATAAATATCAGGAGGTGGTAATGTTCCTCTTATGCTGAAACGTTGGACGTCCGTCGCTGCCGTACACATCACTTTGCAGGGTTCTCTTACTGCATAGTCGCGCTGCCTAAACCGAGACAAGTTATCACTTCCCGACTTGCCTCCCGATATATGTGGTAGTGGAGTGCTGGTAAGTGTGCGTGTGTGTAAGGGGAGAGGAGGGGACAAGGACGAGGAAGGAAAGATCGCGCGCGGCCGTAGCCTGTTTGTTACGGTATTGCTCCGGAATTCACCTAGTGTTGATCGGAGAGACCTAGGGAAATAACTGATCAGAACAGCCGGCCGCTAGAATTCTCCTCGTGACAGCGGCTGAATTCGATTTAGGTGTCTAGCTAATGCAGTGGTGTCAAGGTCTCCTACTGGTAGCAGTAGCAAGCCTCGCGACACCGTGCCATGCAACGAGCTTCTCTGCGCCACTAGTGTCGGGAGAGGAAACTATTAGTAACCCCGCCGTTTTACAACAGTGGTGGAGTTGTCTCTTGCGGGGGGGGGGGGTAATGAACTGCGTGGAGGGGCGATTTCGTCGTGGCACTCGTGCCACGGACTCCCGCTCATGGCATCGGCCTAGACAACACTGAGCAAGTATCTAAAATCCGTCGCCGCCTTCGGAACTTGAACCCTAGGTCGTCCGGAGATACAAGAATGGCAATGAATTCAATGCATGTACAAAGTTGCACAAACTTTAATATTTTTGTCGTTTTGAAAGCCAAGAATATCATAGTCAATTTATCAATAACCAAGCTTGGTTTCTGGCGGAACGCGATGGAACGACGACGTTCCGAGACTTCGGGAATATATATTATTTTTTAAAAAATTTAATTATTTTTAAAAATTGTAATTATTTTTTAAATTACTATACTAAATAAATTTATTCTATTTAGTATTAATTACTATATTTATTAATTCTTAAAAAATTAAAAAATATAAAATGTATATCAGAAATATAGAACTATTTCTATTAAATTAATAATTAATTTGGGGCGCGTTCTTGGACCTAAAAGTTTATAAATCATGTACTGTCAGTAACATTCACAATCTTTAAATGTTTCATCTTATATTTTTGTTGAATATTACGGCGTTAATTAATGTGAAAAACACATCGCTCCATTTTTTAACCCTAGCCTGTTCTTGAACCTGTTCCTCTATACTAAATATCCCGAAGAGACCGCGTGTACATTAAGTGCAGTACGCTGTTAGGCCTCCGTAAAACAATTCATTTATTAAGTTTTGACAGGTCCATGTAGCATAAAACGATGCTTTATTTCCTGAAGTATTGTACGTCCGAACCGGTTGTGATTTTTTTTTACCCAACTCACTACACGCATTTATATTACAATACAAGCAACATTTGTCAGTTTTCCCTCATCCACCATCCATGTTCATCAAACCTTTAAACGAACATCGCACACGCGACATTCATCTCTCATTTCCACCCCACAACCCCCGACACACGCTTTAATTGCAACACGGATCTCAACAATAAGCAGCGATATGTAACCGGTCGAAAAGTCGACTCCATTTGATAGATCAGCATCCCGCCGATTGTAAAGCATTGGCGCTAATGGAACCGCGAAGGGCAGGGCCGCATACAAGAGCGTGCGTTATTGGCGGGAAGCTGAGCGGGGGTCCGCGCCGCGAACCTGTCGGCACTTCATAAACCTATTAATACGGCCGGCCCCCGTGACATTTCCACCCGCGCACTCGCCGGGCGCACGCGACCGCCCAATTGCTCGGCGCGTATTGTTTGACAAATCTCGCTAATGACGGTTTCTCACGCAATTCCGACGCCGCCGCCGCGGCGGCGGTGGCGGCTGCTGCTGCTGCAATTATGTAATTTCCGAGATACGCTCCCCCGCCGAGAGCTTGCTTTGGAGGCGCTCGCCACGCTCGGAACCATATATGTCTGTAGGTCGAGTATGTTCCGTTTACTCGTTACTCTGGAGGACGCATTTTTTGTGAGCTAACGACGTGTTTCCCCTCGCGAACGGCTATTCTCGTTGCATGTGTGGTGCCTCTGCTCGTCAACGAGTGGTTTCTTTTGTGCGTAACTTATTCCGGCTTCATCCGAGTGTAGGGGAATCAACGCGATATGACCATTAGGAAGAGTGGTTTTGTTTCTGAATGTACTGCGTCTGCCAGTGTAATGCTCATTTTTTTCTGAAGAGAAGAATTTGCGTTGATTGGGTGTTACAGTGCTTTGTTCTCTGGGCCCACGCGGGCAATCATTATTTCTAAATGAATATGAAAAATAGAATGAAATGTCAGAAGAATACTCGGATAGCGAAAATAATGAACTATCTCCAACCGTTTATGATGGAGATGTCTATAAAAAGAGGAGATTGGTTTGATTGGTTAGTGATTTTGGACGTGCAAACGACTAAAGTCATTAGTACCGTAAGTGTAGTGCATGATTTTATCATAGGAGGAGGTGGCGGTGATCTTCCCCCACTAGGTGGCGAGATCTGGTGCCGAACTACCCTTCGGCTTGTGGTGTTTTCCCCAACCAGGTATATCCCACGAGCGTGGCACCGCTTCAGCTGGAACAAACTCTAAACTCCCGATCGATTACCAGGACATGTGTTGTAGTATAGGGCATGTGAATGTACGTGTGTGTGTAAGTAAGGTGTGAGGATAGAAAAGGAAGAGGAAGTAAAGATCGCGCGCGGTCCATGACCCGTTTGATAGGGTACTGCTCCGGCATTCGCCTGGTGTTGATCGGAGAAACTCCAAATAACTACCAATGAGAGCAGTCGGCCGCTGGAATTCTCCTCCACACAGCCGCTGAATTCGACCTAGCTGTGTAGCCAGCATCAAAAATCTGCCACGAAACTCAAACCCTAGGACCTCCCAATCATTTTCTGAAGTGGCGTCAGATGATGCCCTGAGCCACTTAAGCCGGTGAGCAGATTAGAAATTCGGATATCAACATCCCAGAGATTAGAAACTGACGAGAAGGAGGAAGTCTTGGTACTTGCGTGTTTGGGCGACTTAAAAATTCGCTTCAGTTTACCGTAACTCTTATCGCGAATTCCCATTTTTATTTAGTTCCGCACACCTTATTGTAATCAGAAGCTTCGACGCTCAGTAGGGTACTAAACGCGACTTTAAATCTTGTTTTATCTTTTCACTTCTCATTCTGCATTAACATTTCATGCACTCTCATTGATACTCTCATTGATAATTAAACTCTTCCTCAAAGTTGGATACTTTCACAACGTGCGTCTGCACATTTCTGGTAGCTACACATCTTCCATCTTGATAAAATTCCTACGATAATGAAAATCGTTCGCCATAACGGAGCCAATGGATGTGAGCTCTCGTGAGAAGAAGTGGTCCGTGAGATGTACTGCTCGTAGCTGCTAGTGAAATATTTAAGTTGACCACGAAGAGTAACTGACCGATATTTGCTGAGACAGGTCCAGAACATTTCCTCGAGGAATGGACACATGGAAGAGTTAATTTTAAAAAAACGCTTAAAACCGCGCTAGCAACGAAATTTCAATTCGCCCTTCATTTTATTTATAATGTGACTTGCTGTATAATGCGTAAGAAACATTAATTATACATATGTTAGATGGTTTACTAGCTAACTTAATTTAAAGAAACTTAAAACTAATACAATGGTTAGGGTTATCTATCGGGATCCTCTAGTCGGGATCTAGAAGAGAGAGAAAAGTGTGAAAGGGAAACTTATTTTGTATTCTGGTTCTTGCGATTTACTAACTATTATTGCGATTTTTCTAACTTATGTCATCGTGAAGACGGGTCTAGTGGGGCAAAGTCACGGTATTTCACGTCTTTCTCAGTCGTGCCGCTAGGCATGGCATGATTGCGACCGTATCAAGCAATGCTTGAGATCATCTAGTGGCACAACCGAGAAAGACCTGAAATGCCGTGTGATATTCCATGGTCACCATAGGGGTTTGAGAGGCAGAGTTCACAAAATCCCGATATATGTGATGAGTTTGTGCAGTGTCTGTGAACTGATAGTGAAGGGATTGGTGACATGTTTGAGAAGAAATTGATAGATAGATAGGTGATATGATGATCTATAGTCTCTAGGTTGAATTCTTTGTGTGTTTATTTGTGATATACCTGGGAGCGTTTGAAATTATTCTGAGAAATTTATTTTGTACTATTTGAATTTTTTCTTTGGTTGATTTTCTCTTCATTTAACCAGGTTGGGCAGATGTATACGATTAATGATCTTATTATTGCTTTGCATATTTGTAATGCTGAGTTGTTTGGTAATGGTCTGGATCTATGTATTAATGGTTTTAATTGTATTAGCTTGATAATGGCTCCTTCTGGCTTGAGTAATTTTGGCGTCTATATGCTGCTTCCATTTGAGTTTTGTGTCAGTGTTTAGTTCTAAGTATATGGTTCGTTTATTAGGAATGAGCCGGTTGATTATTGTATTGTTTAGCAATAGCGGTCGCGGGGGTGAGTGTGGGCGGAGTGTTAAGATCGTGGCGGCCGTTTTAGATAGATTAAGTTGAATTTTGTATTTTGAAGCCCATGTATCAATTAGGTAAAGATATAATGGCGCTTGAAGCTGCAATCAGTAAGTGAGAGATCGGGGTTATGGAAGGCTGTGTCATCCGCAAACTGTGCAATGTGGATGCCCTGAGTGGCCCAGAGATATTCAGTCCAAGCATGAATTTGATTGGAACTGATAGCTCAAATCCCTCGTAAAGAATGTACGTTGTGTGTTGTGATAGTGTGTGCATTCCTAGCAAATCATGTATCTTTCTTGATCCTTAACACTCCCCTTATTTTCTTCCTTTCAGCTGTTAGTCGAATTAGTGTGTGAGCGTGGATATTCGTAACACCAGGAGCACTACGTACGGACATATGGGTCATGGCATCAGTGACATCTATGTGCTCCCTTCTCCTGATACAAGACTAAGAGCAGTGGACTCAGAATCTACACTTAGTCAATGAACTATGTATTATAACCGATAAGGGCTCAGGAACCATATCGGCATAATAGATGGGGAGACTAGACTTTTCACCAGAGACTGCATTTGAACGAAATTATCAATGGGATGGTATGTTTCTGTATTTATATACATAGTTCCCGAAGCTTGGGAAGACGTAGACGTAAAACAGGAATTTCGTACACTAGACGTTAGAGCAAACCTCATGAACTCTCCACCTACATGTGCTATATCCTCAATTAATTATATTCCTATATAAATAATTGTCTTGAAAATGATTATGGTTTAACAGAAAATATATAAATATATTTGAAAAAATACGTAGAAAACATTAATCCTTAACCAATAAAGTGTCGAAAGATGCGCAAGATCTGCTTGCCTATTTTCAAAGAGCTAGTGCGTTTGAAGATGTATTGTCCTGCATGAATATCAGCGAGAATTGTTTCTGAGAACGAGCCTTTCCTGAGACAACGCCTTTGAAGGGTTCTACCGCACCACGTTGCTCCACGTAGCCAGAACGTCATACGCTTTGTTAGCGTCGCTGATTAGCGTGGCAGTGCCTTCCCTTCAGGCTCGACAATAGCGAAACAGTCCCAGATAATTCTCGAGCACGAATGTTATAATAAAATACGAAAGAAATAAGTTCACATGCTCGAAATATTTCAGGAAAACAAATACACAAACCCGAAGTAAAACTCCGCAGGAGCAGTTTGGGGTAAAAGCAGAGTTAAGAATATTTTTGTAGATTTTTCAACATTCTTAGACTACGTAGAAAATTCGTTATATGGAACTCAATTGGCGTTAAGCATTTCACTTTCTGACTAGATCCTTTGTCTAAAATGGCATATATATTTTCAATTTGCTGTATTATTTATTAATTTATTTCTACATCCCTATTTTTTTCTACAGAGACCACTGGAAAATGGCAAATTTTGTGTAGTTGTCAGATACACAACTCAGTAGCGGCTAAGGAAGTAAAAACACTTGTTCATGATGTATAATTGTAACGCCAATATTAATAAGATATTTGCAGCTTATTTAAATATAAAATACGACAAAAAAATTATATTCATTGTAATTCTCACCAGTAGAAGGCATAAACTTCGTTGCGTTCTGCCAAGTTTGGAGCAAGTGAGAATCCTTAATTTGTTATTTTTCGAAGTTTGTGTTTGAAGTGGCCTTTACTTGTGCAGTTATTTCGTTACTCTAAAATTGATTGAGAAAATTTTTATATTGTGTATTTTCAACTCCTCACTTCTTTAATTGTTTTATTTCCACCTATTATGGTATTCGGGATTGTTAAGTCTACCAAATACAATTTTAGCAGTTTTGGGAGAGCATACAAAGAATTTGTCTGCAGCCACGTGTTGAAGCAGTGGAAACTCCGCAGCGACAAATGATTCTGTTTCCTGGAATATAGCAAGTTTTTGTTGTAAGCCCATAAATGCGTTAGAATCTTGTTACAAACACTAAATACTTCAATGAAACCTTATATATTCCCAGCTT
The DNA here is from genome assembly GCA_031308135.1 of Acheta domesticus. NCBI lineage: Eukaryota > Metazoa > Arthropoda > Insecta > Orthoptera > Gryllidae > Acheta > Acheta domesticus. The sequence continues at coordinate 203,317,547 of JAHLJT010008446.1, forward strand.
CTCCTGTATTTCTGCACGTTTTTCAATTTTCACGTGGGGACAGCATCAACTACATCTGTCGCTTGGTGACAGAATCTCTAAGGAGTATACACTGTGTCGTGGACCAAGATTGTCTATAATGCACTGATTTGTGTGACGAATAACACTCTTGACACTAGGCGCAACGTCATTTCCGCTATCACTTTCAATTACTAGCTTTGTCTCGCATTTCAACAAAGTTTTTAGGAGACGCTTCCGATTCCAAGAAATTTCGTAGCATCTACATGGAACTTTGTGTTACATAGCCTGCCTGGTCGCATGTTCAGTGCTGCCCTTATGGCATTATGAAGTGCTATAAATGTAAAATCTGCCTCCTTTTTTCTTTCAGTTTGTTCACAATTGAGGCATTCGAGTGCAGGAGATAATTTCTGACATTTTGCGAAAGTAAAATTATTGATATAGCACGCACTTCTTGTAAATAAGAAACATGGGCTCTTTTATATCATGTTAGCTTTAGAGTCCAGAAAATTGACAATGAAAATACATTTATACTTTATGTTTCATTAGTGATGTGTAGCACATTTCCGTTTGCTAATACGATCATTGCACGTTTCTAAATAACGTGAAATGTCAGTCACCATTGTTTCCGCACGAACATCTCTTTCGTAATTATGTAAAGGTAAATATTTAAGTGGTTAGGTGGAAGAGCAGGCCTTACGGCCTGAGCCTCGTCAGAAATAAAGACATTCTTCTTCTTCTTATTATTATTATTAATAATATGTCAATTTAGATGTATTTTGATTTCGGCTGTTTTCTGCTTTGAACGTACGCGCCTAACTCAAAAGTGCACGCGCGTAGACTGGATTTGTACCAAGGAAGGTTCATAATCGATTAAAGGTTAGGCGCCAAAATTGAAAATTGCGAATGCAGAATGTGGTAACGTATGTTCTAATAACAACTTCTGTCTCTCGCTTGCCACACATTCGTCCCTGTAGTTCCTTTTCACTATTAACTTCATTCATTATTGTAATTATCAAGCTCCTTTATAAAGTGCTCTTGTTTCTGTATCAATGTATAGCAGCGATGAAATTTTAAGATAAAAACGCATTCTGCTCTGATGACTCTACATCTGATAAGAATGTAAGAACTTGTAGAATATGAAAGTATAATTCAAGATTCGAAGATAAAACCAGATATAAGTAGATACAGATCATGTGAAATTATAAAATAAGTACATGCATTTAATGAGTACTTCCTCTACGTTTCCTTTTATTTTGTAGCGTTGCTGCACAATATGCAATGTAGAAGTCGATTTTTCATTCTACCAATCGTTGAATATCAAGTTATAATGCAAATGATCCTCAATCTCGATTACCCATTATGATATTCCATTACGATATTCCATATCGAGCTATACGTATTTCTCTTAATCTTAAGAAAGCATTGAAATAATACTATGTTATTATCTCAATTTTGTAACATTTGTTACTTGCATATAATTTCATATACATTTAACTTCAAGTTAAGTTTCAATCAACACAACATTTAAAGTAAAAAAGCAAACTTTATATTTTTTGTGATGAATCAGAAGTAATATATGACAGCTTAATCATGCATTTCAAATTCAGTAGCACACATCTGTTAAAATAAGACTAGGAAATAAAGAGAAACACAATATCTTTCTAACTCAACTAATACATCATGAATGTACCTAAGTATATCTAGAGTAACGACTATTCTGAACACGTGAGCATTGCCAAATACTATTTTGCTTACAATTAATTAAAACATACATGTGATGAGAAATATACCATTTGACCATCGACATTTGAGTAAGGGTATACTGTTATTTGATGACAGAAACAACGTAAGATGTCAGTCATGCATCGCCGAAGAGGGTAATCAGGGGAAACGATTCTTCTACCAAAGCGCAAGTAATCAGGCTCGGTTAACCGCTTCACAGCCTACCGGGAATCAGTTGCGTAACTCCAGCGAGTGCAGTGTCATGCAGGCGACCGTCTGAGCCAAGTCTGCCCATGCCTTGCCCCCCGTTTAGAAGCATTGACTTGCACAAGCAAGAACAGTAAACACTGGTTGAGATGGAAGAGATGTATTTTTGTTAAGGAAACTTTCCTTGCAGCAAGTCGAAAAACGAAAGAGCTTTGGTAGTGCGATTTGTACTACGAAAAGCAACATATTACCTTCTAGCTACCCATTTTCTAATGCTTTATCCGGTTTTTAATTCCCCTCATTCTGTTTACACAGTATACAGAGAATATTGAAATGGTGCAGCACAAAAGGATATTTTTTGATAGTAAAACTAATATAGTGCGTCTCTGATATCGAAGCGAATACATTTTGTTTTTGAATACGCAGTAAATTATCTCCGAGGTGGTTGGTCAGAATCCACGTTTTGAGGGTTCTTGATACCGAAAAATTGGTTCAGGCGAAACGCCCATCTGCCCGCCTCACCGTTTGTTCGTCTCTCCCTCTGTGGTCAATCTCCAGCTCCAAAACGGTCAAACTGTTTTCTCCTAAATTGATATTTCTCTATCAATTTGTTCGAATGCATCATCTGGCGAATTTGAATTGGATATTTTGATTTGGATACATTACATACAATATTAACAACATTTTTATCATTTTCTTGAAAATTGCTCCATTTGTTTTGATTGATTCCCCCCCTTGAATAGAGCAAAGCATGTTCTAAACAATGACGAAGGCCCTGTTTTCGTTAGTTATCACGGAAAGTGAGATTTAATATTTTGGGAGTATATAATACATGCATATTACATCATTAATAAAATCAGCTTAAAATTAAATGAAAATGAAAATTAAATCTTTTAATTAAGTGTATAATACTGGTTTTATATCATGTTACCCCTCTATACTGAATCTTCAAATTCCCCAAAGGCTTCTGTTAAGAATAGCTCTTGAAGTTTTAACTTTCGATGATACTATACTCATTCTTTCACAAATCAACAGGAACTAACATTATAGACTTCCAGTTTTCATACGAAACATATATCGGGTATACAACTACCTATACAACTTAATAATGGAATCTTGACGTTGTTACTTATTACTGAGGTCCGTTTTGTCAGGTAAAGTCGTCTCTATGAAAACAATAGTAAATGAACAGGTAGAAGAATAAACCGCAATGGAAAATATTTATTGAAGGATGTAATATCCATGTGTATTCCTTATTACACAGATACCTGGGGAAAATCCTGCTAGACGGTAGTCGGCGTTGGATCTCGCCAACCAGCGGGGAAAGATCATCGCCACCTCCCGAGGGAAAACATGCACTAAATTTACGCGAATAATGACCTAAGTAGTCGACGCGCCCTGAATCACTAGCAATTAATCAATCAATCAATCAATCATTGAAGATTGTCCTAATGGTGAGTGAAATGAAGTATAGTGCTTAGTATCACTGAAGAAAACATCTACATTCTTCAGATAAGAAGAAAAACGAAAAGTGTAAAGGAATCGGGGAGTGAGTAATGGCAGCCTTGAATGGGCGACACATTTGTGTCTCTTACAACCGAAGTTCACGTACTGTTGCACGTGTTTCCGAGTACGTAAATGACTTCTCGAATTCGTATCGGTGGCACTTCGTGTTTTGTGAAAGTGTTCTCATTCAGCAAGAGATGTTCCTATGATTATAGACCGCGACAAAACTAAAAATTACAAACTCAAAACAACGAAACACCTGACCGCTTCCGAGGACAGAACGGCAAAGGAATTAGTTATTCTTAATATCAAGTGGGATCGGACGGAACTGATTTTATACACTTGAAATTATTCAACATGTATTTAAAATAGACAAAAGTGGACTTGCACAAATCAAAATCAACGAGAATAGTTTTTTTAATTAATGACTTACGATTGAATAGCGAAGAATAAAGTAGACACCAGGAGCATTGACCGAGTTCTCGTGAGGTCATTATCCTGGCCGAATAGACGACCTTCAGGCAAAACGTTTATGTATGCGGGTCCCGAGTTGGATGACACGTTATTTCCCGACCCCGTTTCTCCTTCATTTTCTCTTTTGCGTGGTCGGCATGCACTTGTGACCTTCCTGACATTATGCTGGTCATGTCATCAAAATCTTGCGAATTCATTCGGCATTACGTTTTGATGCACTCAATCTATGAGAAAGTATAATTTCACTGTAGGACGTACGATCTATGAAAGTCTGATTTTAACGATCAGTTACTACGTTAGGTATAATAAAAAATGTAATTCGATAATATTCTATTCAATAATTTGTGAACATTTCAATACTCTGTATAATATTCTAGTGTAGTGTTTAGCGTGCAATACTAAAAACTTATCACATAGAAATACATCTATTTTGTCTGATCTTTTGTGGGACGAGTTGTTTGTTGATTTCAAATACATATTTTCGAAGAAAAAATAACATTATGAAAATTATGACAAATTTAATGGATTCACAAACAACTAGTAATTATGAAGATTTTAGTGTTAAATAATTAGCTAATACGAACATTTGTATTTTAATTGAGAGCAGAAAAAGGAAGCAGTTAACTACATCGTAAGTACTACGATGCATTGTACAAGAGGCGTAGTAGATTTTCATTTCATGCTCGTCGTTTACGGTCGATGCCTGTTAGTATGATTTCTCCGCGGAGAACAGGCATGGGAGTGTTCATGACGTTTATTCTGACATACGAAAGCGCCGCAAAATGAGGTGTAATTGTGTGTGTTACATAGTCCAACCCGTAAATCTGCAACAAGCATCAAGAGTCTTTCGAAGCGGAAAACGTTCAACGCCGACGCTGGCTGTTCCGGCGGGGGTGGAATGATTTCAAAGAGCGACTAGGGCCGGTGGTCGGGCCGCGACAAATTTGTTTCCGTTTCTCTGTTCTTCCAAGATTGCAGGCTGCACGAGTCCAATCTGTAAACCAATGGTGGTATGAAACGAATATTGTAAAATACACTAGTAATTTAAGAAAACTGGTAAAATACGCCAGTGTCCTATTAAATGCCGTAATAAAACTTTGGTATTAAGGCAAAAAGCGCAATTTCGTGAGTAGCCTCTTTGTAATATGAAAATAAATTCTTCACTATTTTTCAGGACAGAAGAGTGACCTGGGGTTCGTATACGCGACCATTACTTCAAGACGCAAGTGGAGATTTCGATATATCATTCATTTTGATAGAATATATGCGGTAAGTACTAGTACAGGCTTGAAAATGGTGTCGGAATATGTAATTATTATTGTAAAACACACTGGTCAAATATAAGGAATCTGACAAAATCATCAAACCCTTGATACAGAGAGTAAATAAAAATACCAGTTTTACTAGACTTGGTGCTAACTAATGATAATTTTATTACCCCTTCTAACCATGAGAGCAAATATGGACTTGAGTGTCCACTTGGTACTGTCAAGATCTTCAGGGTGAGGTATATATGCCGTTGGACACAACATGAAAAAGGCTCATTGAAATGGAACTAATTTAGAGCAGACTACGGTGCTATTCAAGCACGCAGGGCTGAAGGAGATTTATTTAACATTGCGTGTGATGTGGTAGAGTGCAACAATTTGAAAATTGTATACGAAAAATTTTTTGATATGACAGAAGAACATATATAATCGCACTCGCATAGAGCTGGCCAAATTACAGACCTATTAGTCAGGATAAACCTTGAATCAATCTCCCAATTAAGAGAAACCAGAGCTAAACAACGTGCATGGTCGAGTTATAGACACACTGGTGCACAGGAGCAGTATATGGCTTGCTAGGCTATCTCCAACAGACTAACAAATGAAATACGATCACGTAGACGGAGGTATGAAGAACAAATTATCCTAGATGGTGGGAAGAAATTTTACTCTTTTATAAATAAACAAACTGCTTTTGAAATTGGACCATCAATTTAATCCAAGCTGGGAAAACATCGATAACTGATCCAATTGAAATTGAAAATACTTTGCTGATTGTTTCGCGGACATTTGTCAACAGATTCAGCCTCCCTTTAGATAAAATGCAGACACGTCTCACAAAAATCCCGAAAGAATATCTATTATATCATTGGAGAAGATATGAAGGAGACCTACAATATCCTGTGTGGGCTCCACAATGAACGCTAATTTGTGACTCCATTCACAAGAGCTCCAGATCAAATAGTTAGTGGACTTACTAAGAAGCTGAGAAAGGAAATGGATAAAAGTCATTAATAATAACTTATTGTAAATAGATCCCTGAATGAGTGGAATACTCTCCCTTTAAGTTTCTAGTAGCTGTGCTGGAAAGATACCTTGTTCCTTGAAGAATAGATTGGACCGTTGTTCATGGAACCGAATGCGGGTGACGTAATGACAGTGATGTGATGTAATGGTGATGCCTGTGATTTTGATTGCTTTATGAGTGTGGTGTTGTGATTGTGTGAACAACATCATCATTGAATATAACTGATATAGCGATTTTTTTTAAAAATTGTTGCACCTTTCCAATTTGTCTCTACGCTCTTGTGGCGCTTTGAACGCTTGGAGTAATCCTCCTTGAAATCCTTTAATGTCCTTCAGAGTCGCAATCAGTAATTGCCTTTTATCCCTTCGACCAAGGGCTCGGCGCTGTTAGATCCCTGGGTTCCTAGATGATCACCAAACCAGGGTCCCGCAGTGTCTCGAATTCTCTTAACCTCCGTGACTGCACGGGGCGTGAATAAGGAATTCGGCTAGCGATGCCGGCCTTACTTGTAGGTTATGTGTATGAGCTTGTTTTGCGGGTGCCATTATTTAATAAAAATAAATAAATACAAAATAAGTTAAATAAATAAATAAATATATTGTGAAGTCATAATATAAAATCCAAAACCTGCAGACAAAGTGTTCACCAAAATAAAAGGCGTGACTTTCTGGAAGAATTATTGGATGTTATGGAAAGATATATTTTATCAAGTCGTCTAATTCTATTACAAAAGAAAAACAAATGCTGGTCAAGAGCAGGAGTGAGCCCTGTAGTTCACAACATGTTCGACCATTGTGCCAGAGCAGAAATGAAAATTTGGAAATAATCCCATATGAGTATCCCAAGATACCCTTTTTTCCAACAGGATCACGGAACAGTCTTTCAGTAGGTACTTCATAAATAAACAATAACCGTTATGCTCACTTCAACTTAGACATGGTGAGAGAAGTAATGTCAAAAAGTTCGATTAGTCGGTACTGAAGCTCAAGGCTCAGTATAACATCCCGATATTGTATCATTGCTCATTTGAGATCACAATTTGAAAACGCTGACGTCCTCATTGGTATAACACATATCTAATTCTTTCATATATCTTTTACAATGAATCCTTTTTTATCTTTTATTTTAGGAATTCAACTATTTTTGCATATGAATCATTGAGCCGTGAATACCTGAATGGAACAAATGGTCTCACTATTGAACTGCAATTTCAAACTGTCAGTAAATTATCCATTTCCGACAACATTGATCGAAAAATTCAAAATTTGTCCCTTACTAGCCTTCCACTTATACATTAAACGGCAATTAATAGCAAAATAGGAAGTATAACACACTACTGTGTTGCAATTTGTTGAGGTGAAATTATTGCTTGAGATAGAAGGGAGACTTCACCAGAGATCAAGTTGTAAACTCAACAAGAAATATGACTCGGAAAATATGTTTTTAATGAACAGGACTCCTGGATATTTATCTACGATTGTTCTATTTTGTCTTCACTGTTGTAGTTGAAAAGCGTCTGAAAAGAACAAAATACCTTATGACTTAACATATTTACTCATTGAAATTAATTGTAAGTCGCCGTGTATCTGAGCACAATAGATTGTCTCTCTTGAGTTGGTTTGGAAAGGTCTGAGAAATTACTAGTCAATCTTAACGAGAATTTGTTACAAACAAACGTTGTGAATTCCAAAAAAATTGATTTTATGTGTTATGTCGAGACAGCATAACAAAACAGTACAGACGACTGATTACACTAAAAAAATAAGATAATGAATTTAATTGTACACACGAGATCATTCGACGAAGTTCGTCTCGGGAAACGTAAGATAGCACAAAACTACGGAAAGTCTCCTTCCACACAGCCTGCGTTTGAATGCAGGGGGTTCTTGAATCTGACACTGAATTAATTAAGTTGTTCAACGATCCGTGACGTAATGCAAGCGGCAGATCGTCGCAGTGGAGACGGCGCAATTTTCCTTGCTGTAGACTATCAGATTTAAAGGGAAGCTGTAGGGAGCTTCCAGCAAAGATCATTGACGCTTCGGAGACTTTCAGAAACTGCAAAGCAATCTCATTTTGAAGACCGAGATGTCATTTAATAAATTAATTAATTAGAGCGATGTGATTTGTTTACCGACTTGAAACGGGCTTTTCATGTAAGATTCGTTTTGAAGTCCCTTTTGTTTTAATGTTGTTGTTTTTTATGTAAAGAACCTGTGAGTAGATGAATTTCTTTTCAGTGTACGTGCCTGTGTCAATCTCGAGATATAAATGTGAATAGTCTTTAGTTACCATCATTTTTAATTCAAATCAGAAGATCTATTTCGTTGTATTCTTCACCCAGGCATTCCATTTGTACGACTCCCTCTGTTTTTACTTAATTAATTTATAAATAAAAATATGTAATTTATTTATTTACGTCAAAAACAGTTAAAACTGTGTGTGACGAGCTATGGGGAGAAGAGAATGACATGACACATTGCAAAAAATTGTCTGTTAATGGCGACATTATGGAATTTTCTTAATAAATCTTAGGTATTTACGACGAAATATAAACATTACAACGGAACATGGCTTTACCTTTTTCCAACTTTCTTTGATTGGAATTTCAGCACTCGCTTTGGAATGAACCACAAATGGAGTAGAAATTGTATCCGTGGAAACCAAATTGAAAATCGAAGTGCCCCTGTTTTATCGGTAATTTCGTCTCTCTCTTCGGTTTCCTAGAATATTTAGCTACTTCCTATTCTGATAATGGAATAATGTATTTCTTCAAATCTCGTTCCTTTATTATTACTAGCTTACACTCACTTAACTGACGCGAAAACCGCTGTACAGGCACTCGTCGAATATAAACACCGTACTGCTGTATTGGCACGGCACTTTTTAACATGTTAACAAAATTAGCATGGATGACAGAAAACAACCCTACGTAGCTGTAGCCCTATGAGAGAGACAGACAGACAGAGATAGAGAAGGGGAGAGGGAGAGAGGGAGAGAGAGAGAGAGAAAGCCGACTATTAGAAACACCTCAACAATGGCCGGGCTAGGTTCGAGCCCCGAAGGTGGCCCAATTTTCGACCCTGGCTTGTCAGCTAGGTCAAATTCAGTCGCTGTGTGAAGGAGAATTATACCGGCCGGCTGTTTTAATCAGTAGTTTTCCGTGGTTTTTCCCATCAACTCTAGGCAAACGACGGAGCAGTAACCTAGCAAACGGGCCACGGATCGCGCGCGATCTTTCCTTCCTCTTTCTTGGCCTATTCTCACCCCTTATTTAACCACACACACTAACATGCATTACATTACCACACATGTCGGGCGACTGGTCGGGAGCTCAGAGCTTTTCCCGGCTGGAGCGATGCCCCGCTGGTGGGAGATACTTGGTTGGGGAAAACCTCGCTATCCGACGGTAGGTCGGCGCCAGATTCCTCCATCCAGCAGGGGAAGCATACACTACACTTACGGGATCAATTACTGTATCAGTTTACACTCCCTGAATCACTAACAATCAATTATCAATCAATCACGAATGGAAGTATGTGCCACACACAACTCTAAAACGTATTCCTGCCAAAATAACGAATATTCTAGTGTTGACATACATTTTAAGACTTCAACAATCTCGCTTTCTACCATCGCCGCTAGTGGCGAGTGCAAAGACAACGCCTCTTGGCTCGAGCGTGCAAGTGAGTGGGAAGTCGATCCTGGCGAGGTTCCAGAATTTTATACGAGGTGTTTAACATCGGTGAATGTGTCAGAATCGAATTCGTAGGCCAATTGTGCATGTCCACTGAGATTTCCCTGATTCACTCCAGACGAATACCGGAGCAGCAAAGGCAACGGACGACGCGCATCTCTCCTTTCCATGATTATCGGATCATGATGATGATGATGATGATGATCATGATTTGATAATCTTTCCAAATTCTTAAGGGGGCTTGTGGGGACGTTCGGCTCGTTCTAACCTTCCCGTCACAGCCGACATACGTCCACTGACGGATCCAGGGGAGCCACAGAGGCCATGCCCCCCCCCAAAAGCTTTGGGTTTTCCTTTACCTTCCTTTATTTGGTAAAATTGATTTAAATATTTATGTTCAAATTTTGTTATTATTTGAACAATAATATTGTATAGTATATCTACAGTACATAAATAACATACAAAATAATAACTAATGTTTTATTATTTAACAAAAATCTACGATGGGGGGCCATGCCCCTCCCCCAAATTATTGCCTGGATCCCCTGCATACGTCGGTGAGGTCGTCTTTAGGACCCTGCATCTACGCGGAGCTAACAAAAACGCACACTTTCCTTCGGCCTTTCGCGTGATTCGTGGACAGCGTGCTAGCTTTCTGTGAGGCGGTCCCGGGTTCGGTTCCTGGCTGCGACAAAAATGATACTGTGGCTTTCGAATAAAAATCATCTCAGTTTCTCTAGCTATGTGACGAAAGAAAAAGCTCGGGTAGGCCAAGTAAGCTATTACTCGTTCACTTTACATTTGAAGACGGAGCGCTGCGATCTGCTTGCATGAGGTCACCGCCGACTGAATGAGAAACGCGCGTCTGCAGTAGATACTGACAGTTTAATATGATATAGATGGCGGTGAGCAGCACACTGAACCGCGGCGGGGCATGAACATAACCATTAAGCAGTATATAAGTGCAAAGAAGAAATAAAAATATTGTACGTGAATGTCGTGAATGGCGTGTGGTGTGATTTATTTTATTGTGTTTATATTTACTTATAATATTGTGTATTATTATATAGTATATTATATTATTCCCTCTATCATTTAAGGGCCCGACTCCACCGCAGACAGCTGATTGGTCAGATGCCGATTGATATCGGGACCATTCGTGTATTCTCGGTTGTGTGTTCGAGCCTTCACTTTCAAAACAACATTAGTTCCTAATTCTGCCGTCTGCAAATGTAAAGTGAACGAGTAATAGGTATGATAATGGGAATACGTCATGCTTGCCACATGCCTCCCTTACCCCAGGTGAGAATAATAAACACTAGGGCTCAGGCTTGGAATACCGCTAGGTGTCAAAAGTCGGATTATTAACCCTAAAACGCAAAATACGTACACAAAGCGTATATACGTTTGTACATAAGCTTTCCTTCCGAAAAAATAATGGTAGAATGGAATGTTCACAACTAACCTAAATTAATTAAGAAATTATGTTTTTTCTTCATTCTTTTTAATCACAAGTTCCATTTACCAAAAAATATGTCAATCTTCATGACTTCTTTGTAACGATTTGTTATTTAGTGACAGTTGTCAAGAATTCGGAAACTTAATTTTATTTAAAATCCATGCATCTGATAACAACAAATATTTTTTGATTAAAAAACCGATTCGACATATTTCATCGGTGCGAGATATTCCTGTCGGCTGATTTCCAATTTCTGCACCCAATGCAACTCTTCCTTTTCGTACCGTACCCCACCCTTGAAATAAACGCAAAAAGCTTGTGTTCAATAGCTATCGAATGAAAGGGAGATTCACGGTCTGTATCGATTTAAAGTACATTTCTGAACGGATGCATTGTTTTCCAAATCCAAAAGGAGCAATTAACGGCGCTTTGAGTCTCATCCCAGACGGACTCGGTTTTGATAAACGACTGAACCCACGATGTTAGGTACGGGCGCGGGCGGAGGGGGGATGGGGGTGAACAAACAGCAAGCGGGCGTCGGGCGTTCGGTCGGGCGGGGCCGAAGCGAGGGAGAGTGGAACGGCAGGGGGCAGGCGGGGCGGGGAGGTGTATGCGGGTAAGTTGGCAGAGAGCAGCGTCCCGGCACGGCAGGTTACGCCGCCCCGGGCCGGGCTGTGTCCCCGGCGAAGTACTTCGTCGCGCTGCACCTGAGCGTCGGCGATGGGAGGCGCGGCGTCGCCCGCTGCCGCACAGTGGGCCGCAGCGCTCGACTTGGCGCGCCAAGTGCTCTGGCTGGTGTGTATTTGCTGGAGGAATATATCAGCTACGGACCACGTGACCGACATGCATGGCGCAGAATCGTTTTATCATGCACTTAGCCGGTGAAACTCAAGAACTACAGTGGATTTAGCCATGCACCTTTGTTGAATTAAATCGTAATTTCTTTCTCTCTCTCTCTCCTGCTCTCAATCCCTCTCCCTTACTCCCACTCTAACCTTTTCTCATACAATAATACGTACACTTATTGCACTATACATGCCCGTAATGAGTCTCAAAACACAACTTTTTTACTTTCTCGCTACGGAGAAAGTTATGTAATGCTATGCCAAAAACGGCAAAATTTCGGCAGAAAAACTATTATTACAGGGGCCCTGCTAACGAAAAAAATGAATAAATCCAATTGCTAAATTTAGAAAAAATCCTCTAACCCGTGGTACACCCAGAATCTGTTTTCTGGGTTCTTGATACCGAAAAATCGAATGACAGCAAAACGTCGGTATGTCCGTCTGTCCGTCTTTTTTTCTGTGAGCAAGGCTTAAACCGTTCAACCGATTTTCTTTAAAATTGATATCGTCCAATTGATGTGGCTGATTCGCGACCCCTTGAATTTGAAATCGATATTTTAATTTTGGGGGGTACTTTACATGAAGCCTCTGGAACATTTTCCAAATTTAAAAAAAATGGCTCCAATGTTTTTGATTAAATTTTTTTGTTGGGTAGTGTGATGAACGTGTAAGAGAATGTTGTAGGTCTCATGTTGAAAACCCTGGATTTTGGAAAAGTGCATAAGTTTAAAACTTTTTCGACGTCTACCTATAGATAGGGATTTTCCCCTGAATGAAATCTATTCCTTACAGATAGATTTTGCAGTAAGATCATGTACAGTTTTTCGAAAATTTGAGTACTTTTCGCAAAATTTTGCGTGAAAATACGGGGGAGAAAGTACGTGCTGTTTCAGCACCACTAGTTCACACACTCATATTAGCCGCCTCGGTTAATCAGATCAGATCTTCTACGTTTCTGTTAAAAAACAATAAAACGGTTCCTTCTGCTCTGCTACTTTATTACATTTTATATTGAACAGAATCTAGTATGTAGCCTTTTTCGAAAAATAGTGTTCCTACCACTCATAGCGGATACTTAACGGAACTGTTTAGTACCCTCGTTTCTTTATACGTGATCGATGGAACCTTCCATTAGTTTCTAGGATACAAAAGTTAAATAAAGTCACGTGAGTATAAATACAATAATTAAGTCATTTATTTGTCGTTCGCAATAAATGAAACTAATCTTTTTTTACAACGCTAAACTTGAAGACCGGGCACATATAAATTGCCATTGTAGGGTTGAGCGTCGTCCATGGAATGCGCTTAAAATGGGAAATCTGAGGGAACTAATGAATCTGAAGACAAATTAATGGAGAATTAATTTCGTTATATTATATTCTGCAAGCTAATATTTCTTTGTAAAACAATTTCAGCATTATTAGTGAATTATATCTATACTCGTATACTATATAAAATGTATTTTTAGAAGTGTTCACTTAAAATTCCACGCATTTGTGTGTCATTGTAAAACTAACTCTATTCGTGTAATGTTTGTAATGAGTATCTCAATGCTTACATTGACATTTAGGTTATTCTTAATCGTATAGCGATAGGCTCTTACAGAAACCAACATAAGTTTGATGGATTCGGAAATAATCTTTGCATCATCTCTCATAGAGCTTGTAAAAAAACTGGCTAGTGTGCGAATTGACAAGCTAGTCTTCCTATGGGCTAAATTTTTCACTTAAGCTATAACTTGAACACGTATCTACATCAATGCGTTCTATTATTTGTTCCGTTTTTGGTCTTCCGAAAAATGATAGGTGGACTTCTAGAATGGACGCGTCCCAAACTCGCTAATCTTTTCATTTTTTAGTCTGCTACTTCGCCATTTAGAAAATTTTATTTACATAGTGTCTATTATTATTATTATTATTAATATTGTTATTATTTTCTCATAATTATTAGTACTATAATATATTTTTTATTTTATTGATTATTACAACTATTATTACAAAGCAGTCGGAAATACACGTATTCGTCATGTAAATTTATGTAGACTTTGACATTTGGCATACTTGTGGATCTATTCTGGACCACCGGGCGTCTCCTGTTTCTGTACCCCTCTCCTTCTGCCCCCTCTCTCCCCCGTTTTTCCCTCGATCTCCCCTGCCTACCGCACTACCCCACCCCCGCTCCCTTCCCAAATTCTCTGAACTTCTCAGGTGTGGCACTCGGGAATTTTTTTGCCGAGAGAAATTGACGTCAGCCCTAGCTTAATATTAAATCACGGGGAGGAAGAAACTTTCGAGAGCACCGGCCATTCGTTATTATCGCAGGTCTTGCTTGGCGTTCCTTGCCTTGGCAGCGTTGTCTACTTCGGACTTGGGAGCGCTCTACAGCAGACTTCAGGCAGGCGGTCTTCGCCACGGTAATGTGGGATGTTTTTAGTCCTTTTTAGAAGACCCATATATTGTAATATTGCGCCATGCTTATCCCATTAATTTGTAATTATGTTTATATTTTTATTACTAAAATAATCTAATAAAATATAGATCTATAACATATTGATCATTTGCTCTTTTATTATGGTACATTAACGTTCACTGCTTTTCATAGTGATCGGATTTTATTAAAGTTAATCTCGTTAATCACGTACTGGTCCTAGATATTTCTGATTGGTCACATTACTCCATTTATTATCATTCAATGATGACCACCTATCATTCATCTAGTGAAAATCAATTAGAATTCACCACCGTTATCATCTGCCCAGGAAGAAGAGAGCGAAAAAAACATAAGCTAAATCCATCACCTACGCTAAACGACTATCAATGGCACTCATCATCATTGTACTAATCCACAATAAAGGGTTAAGTTGTTTTGAGTGCACGCTCTAGTTCGTTGTTACGGAAAACCTGAAAAGTGCTACAGAAAATTACAATCTTATAAGCATTTAATGCAGAAAAACTATTGCATGGAAGACATATCGTATGTTCGCAAGAAAAAGCCATCTAAAATTGTCGTGTTGAAAAAAATAATGATTTACCCTGAGGGTTCATTGATGTGTTTATTTCGCGGACAAAAAAGAGCTTCAATCTGCATACACTTTGTGAACAACCGTAAAGAAATTTGTACACACAGTTCTGTGAACTTTCTTGATGAAACGTTTTCTAGTAAAATGCACTGTATTATAGACTTATTCTTCCCCGCCTGAAAAATTATGATTATTAAGATATTATGTGCCTCTTTTTTTGCACCGATAATATGTAAAATACTTGGAGGTAGAAGCAGAGCATAGGAGAGATACTCAAACCATATGCGAACTAGGGCAAACACTTTATCGCGATGACAACGCTGTTTACATAGCGATCGTATGCGTTGGCTATTCCCGTGTACGTTAAATCGGCGAGATTCTTCGATTCCGTTGTTTTGGAAATACAAATGAATTATGTTTACTCATATAACTCATTAAGAATCCAGTTTATCTTCATTGAATCATATGTGTACTTGAAACATATACTGTGACTATGATTAATTATAATTATTACATGCTATTAACGTAATAATATTGCATTTTTGTTTGATATTAGTGTTATACTTCAGTGAACATACTTTAACCTTTTAGTTTATGGCGAATCATGTTCATTTTGTTACACGATTTGTTTTTAAGTCTAATATGAAAGGAAATGTGAACATTTCATTGAAAAACATTTCGAAATGATAGAATTAATCTATTGTTATGTCAATATACTCGTTAATCACGTTCCAATTATTAGTGAAATACGTAATCTCTTGTAATATGTATTTTTCTGTAATAAATGTGAAATGTCAAGCAATGTAATTCTTTCATTAAAATACATTTTTTGTGAGAACACGATCCTCGGGATGTATATTTCATGTGCACATATATATTCATTCAGAATTGGAAAAAATCACATTAAAAACTGTCATCAAATATAAAAATGTTTAAAATGTGAGGAAAGTAATTCGCTTCGTATTTCTCTTCAGAGTTAATTGTTATAATTCTTCCTCAAAGTTTATTTTAAATTTGATTGTAATGTATGTAGAATATGCTTTCAAACTGACCCGAACGAATATAAGTTCTGTAAAGGTATTAAATTAGAGTAGGTGTACTGGTCCTAAATGCAATAACCACATTCTTGTTGCTTCTTAACTCTCTAAGCGGGAAAGTAGCAGCTTTTAAAGCTTATTATTTCAAAGCGTAACTTAATGCTCGCTTTTGTAACACGAAGGCGTTGCGAAAAGTTGGTAACAGTGGAGAGACCTGTCAGGTTCTTGACCTCTGCCTACTCTTTTGTGCGAGATGCTGGGAGGATATTGTGGGGCGGGAGTTACATAAAATAGCCCCTTCATCTTTATTACACGAAATATAATTTCCAAACATTTTTGTAACCTTTATCTCAGGGACCGCCTGGAGAGATGATCCATTTTGTTCCGGACTCGTAAAACGGGCCTGGTGGGGTTTTAGAAAGAAATTTTGCAGCTACCGGCATTAATTTACATCAAAGCTACACAGACTAACTTTGCATTGTCCAGATGTGAAAACAAAGGCAGGTCTGCGTAGTTTTAAATGTACGAGTATTATTAGGCCATAAAATCCGTCTTAATATTGATTATTTGTCAATTTCCTCTTTACTAGAAGGATGTTTTCAACTTATCCTCTCAACATAATAGTAGAGGTGGTAACGCAACACAAATCCGTGCCAATTAAATTGTTTTATAATTAACATTCTGATATATAATAAGTGTCAGAGGTGATGGAATTTTACTGATATAAATGTTTTAAATACAATCAAACTTTTGCATTGTTGAGAATTCAAAATAGTCCACAGATGAGGCCAATGATATTATTCGTGTTATTCTTCAGGTGCTGTAATAACATTAAAATTGTTATTTCATCCCTGAAAAATTGAACATTAATTTATCTAGATACATTTATTCTCCCTTGTATTTATTGTTTTTTATCGAAATACATGTCCCTTAAATGTATATTTCCTAAAAAAACTTGTTTTTATGTAGTTTTTGCTGCATATTATTATGGAAGCAAAACACATTAACGTAGGCATTTATTTCACCTTTGTGAATTTTAAAAAGTTATATTTTGTTGGTTTCCTTTGTATCAAAAGACTGCTTTCAAAAGACTGTCTTCAGGAATTATAAAATGTTTACCTAATATTATTTGAAGGGTTAATCACAGTAGGAAAATATTATTTTCCTTAAAATGAATTGCTACACTGCGCCTGTGAAAGTGATGCACAAAGAAAAGTCATACAAATGACACTCAACGACTGTAAGAATTCCGCAAATATTTCAAAATAGGAGAGGATATTACATCACATAAAGGTGGCAAATTCAAAGAAGAGTAAGTAGTTAATATAGAATAGAATCTTATGTACTACAATAAACTGTCGACATGTGCGAGTTTGAGAGGTGAACGATTCAACGCGGTGTTGTTATGACTGTGTGTGAACCAGAGAGACGGCACGACCGTTCGACACATGCGTAGTTTTCAATATTCATTACCTTGCTAGGCGCGTTAAGTAGTAGGATGGAGCGTCCGTGTAAAGGGCATTGCAGTCGTATCCTTCGATTGATTGAAAGATTATTTCGTGATTCCCGACGCGTCCAATACTATGGTCCCTATTCTCGTAAGTGTTGTGCAATATTTTTAACACCGGGGTGGCGGCTTGCAGGGTTTTCACATCCAGGAATCTCCCATCGGCAGAACATCACCCAGCCGGGACAAGCTTTAAGTTACTGACTCATCTCCCGACATGTCCTGTAGTGCACTGCACGTAAGATCAAGTGTGTAAGGGGAGAGGACAGAACGAGGACGAGGAAGGAATTATCGCGCGTTTCCGTTTGTTCGGGTACTTCTCCGGCATTCGCCTGCTGTTGATGGGCGAAACCATGAAAAACTACCGATCACAGCAGCCAGCCTCTAGAATTCTCCTACAGACAGCTGCCGAATTCTGTCTCACAATGCAGATAGTGTCGGAAATCCTACGGCATCCGAACTTGAAACGTAGGACCTCTCGACCAGAGGCAGTGCAGTGGCGTCTGTTGATGCTCTAAGTCACCTCAGCCGCTCGCACCCCCCAAGATAACCTCTACGCCACCTTTTCAAGGTATTTGTTTGAAGAAGAATTTCTGCAATATAGTTTGTATATTATGGTTGTTAATCCTGTGATATCGATTACAGAAATAGGATAACGAAAATAATTATTTTTCATGGGTACTACATACATGCCTCTTCCAAAGTAACTTCCTTCTTATTAGGGTCAAAGTAAATTATCATCTTTGCGACCCTTTCTTTAGGCAATGATTTTAAATTGATTTACACAATCACGTTGTACGACCTTTATTCTCTAAACATTTTCGAAAACTTCTCAAAATCTATGGAAAACAATATACGCTTTCTTATTTGTCCATTTTCAACCCGAGGTTTAAAACCTACTGATAAATCATGAGAACAAGTCTACGAAATCTGAAAGAGGATCTGGCGATGCAGTGCAATTTAGTGGATTGTGCCGTAATAAATTGATTAACGCTGTCATATATTTTGCGAGAACGTGGAATTCTCCCACAAATGCAGTAATACAGTACAATAAAATGGGCTTCGAAAGTAAGCAAGCTTTCTCTTTACCCGGTTTTTTCAATGCCACAGGATGCGGCTTGTACACTAAAGCATAACTTTCGCTCTCTTTGCTTTATATTCGGAATCGTGTACGTAATATTCTTTTCAAGGTTTGCTTGAGGTGTTTCGCATCTTAAATTTGCATTCAGAAAGGTAGCAGAACTTCACTTTTCCTTTTATTGTCTTTAGACATGCCAATGTTAGAGCTTTATAGTGATGTCTTGCACATTCTTTCTTCCAAACTTCGAATGCACTTTCACTACCTGATGTTACAATAGAAAAGAAAATTGATTAGCAGATGATGGACAGAACTTCAGAGAGGCAACGGAATACATTAATATTAAGTGGAACAGTAGTTTTACCTAGATTAACATAGTAGTGAACAACAAAAATATTGATATATTTTATTTGCAGCGCAGGTATGAAATGCTTTCGCTACTATTGGAGAGCAGAGCTTTAACATTTGTCCAATATTAAATAAAGCATTACTGATAAAAACTGTGCTTAAACAATGGCGTCAGCTGTTGGGAATGTAGAACGAAAACAGCAATAGACTAAAATACAAAACTGCATAATTTATTAACTCACATGCATTTTAGGCAATTAAAACTGTTGATATATAGGTAATGAAATATTGATATGCAGGGCTCTTATCTTATTGACAGTAAAATAGTACTTTCTTACTGTGTAACTAAGCACGTTTAATGCGCTATTATAATTAATGCACTGAGGTAAAAGTAAATAAAAGTTTCGATACTTTCTTCTCTATAATGTGAAAGCGTTTTGCGAAACGCCCAGCTCTTTAATAATCGAGTGTGGGATCGAGAGGCAGGCTGTCAATCGGATCGTGGGCGAACTACCACCGCCCCCAAGAGACCGATTTAATTCGCGTCGCGAATCACTGGGCGGGGCAATCAACACAGGCCACCGTCTCCGGTGCCGCTCCCAATGACCTCGCCGCATGTGCTGTCTCCGTTGTTGCCGTCGTCGCCCCCCGCAGACTCTACCACTGCCACTCCCTTCGCTACAGACTACACCTTCGCCTTCCCCACCGTCAGAGATTCCACGGTTGCCGTTCCCGCTCTCGCAGACTCCCCCGTTGCCGTCGCCCTCGCCAGACTCCTCCGTTGCCATCTCCACCGCCAGAGACTCCACTGTTACCGTCCCCGCTTGCACAACTCCACTGTTCCCCTCTGCAGAATCTGCAATTACCGTCGTCATCATCCTCGCCCCCACCAACCTCTTCCGTACCGTCTGTGTTTCTGCTACCTTCATCCCTGCTCCCGCCGATTCCTCCCAGCCCAGACGCCCCCGCCCGAGCCACTGCCGACTCCGTTGCTGTTCTGTACATTTCTATCTCCGCTGTCCGCGTTTCCGACCATGTACCATCATCGTCTCTTTCACCCTCCTGTTTCCATCTTATCACAGAACCTCATTCCCATTTCTCACCCGGTCACTGCAGTGTCTCTGACCAGGAGGCCCTAGGTTTGAGTCCCGACGGCGGCAGGATTTTTCACACTAGCTTGTCAGATAGGTCGAATTCAGTCGCTGTGTGGAGGAGAATTCTAGCGGCCGGCTGCTCTGATCGGTAGTTTTCCGTGCTTTCTTTCTTTCTCTTCCTTGTCCCATCCTCACCCCTTACACCCACTCACACTAACATGCACTACCATACATGCGGGGAGACCGCTCGGCGGCTTACAATGTGTCCCGGTTGGAGAGGTGCCCCGCCGATGGGAGATACCTGGCTGGAACAACTCCGCTAGTTGACGATAGGTCGGGGCCGGATCTCGCCATCCAGCGGGGGGAGATCACCGCCACCTCGCGATGAAATAAATCTTACACGTACGGGGACTAATGACCACAGTAGCTGACGTGCCCGGAATCACTATCAATCAAGCATTTCTCACCCACCTCCTTCTCGGCCCGGGCCTGCCCCCGTGGTGCCATTCCATTCTCTCCTAGCATACCCACCATCCTCGCCATCACTGCCGAAACCGTCCACCGCGTCACCCATTCCTCCACCGATCCTGCAATGTCCTGCCCCCCCCCACGATCACCAACGTCGCCAACGTCCCCGCCCCCTTCCCGTCGCACCTAGGCCGCGCGGGGGCGCCTCCCCTCGGCGGGGCGTCGTTTCGCACGGCGCGACGTCGCGCCTCCGGTTTCTTAAGGCACGCCGCCGCCGCCGCCGCCGCCCGCCGCCGCCGCCGCCGCCGCCGCCGCCGCCGCCGCCGCCGCCGCCGCCGCCGCGCTACTCTCCGCACTGCCCGGCGCCGCACCGCACAACACCACACCCCGCCCCGCTTCCCCCTCGCGCCGTGGAACAATGGCGCGTCAGTCATAGCGGCCGCCCACGGCCCTTCGTCGGCGCCCGGCCGCCGCGCCGCGGCGTCGCTGCCATTGTCGGCGCGTTCCTTGCCATTGTGTTGCGCGCCACACGCGAGATGGCCTCCCTCCCCGCCCCACCCCGCCTGCGCCCCGCCCCCGCACGCGCCCCGGCGACGCCAGCCCCCTCGGGCGCCAGGGCGCCGGAGGACGGCGCGCGGAGGGCGTGGCGGGGCGGGCGGGGCGGGCGGGGTGAGGGGCGCGCGTTGTGTAATTTCGAGGTGGGGCGAGACAACGATCTGTTCCGTTCTCACAATTCTGTCTCGCGATGTTCTATTTGTTTATGAATTCATTTATTTGTGTATCTCGTCAGCACTCCGGGAAGTACTTCTGCTTCCGACCATTGTTATTTTGTAAATAAAACTATTTACGTTCGCTTTAATTTTGTTTTATCTTCTATTCTTTTAAGTAGAAGGAGCATATTCTGTTTGCAATTTCTAGTTTATCATTAGTGCAGGTATAGGTAGTATAAAGTAGGTACTCTAACAATAATGAAATTTGAAATTCGTGTTGTTGTTGTTGTTATTGTTATTATTATTATTATTATTATTATTATTATCATTATCATTATTTGCATATCGCCCTTTTCTGACCAGGCTACACGTTCTCTTCCGAGGCCCAGTCATATTTTATCCCGGAGAGAGATTAACGTGTGTCGTAATGGGGATCAGTTTTTCGACTGTATCACCTAGTAAGACAAGGTTTTTGAAGCCTTGAATTATGAATGTTGAGGTGATAAAATAATGAGAGGTTATCGTGACCTTTTTAAACCATCCCAGCATTCGCCTGTATGACCGAGGGAAACCACGTCCACCGATGGCCGGCCCGAGGATCCCGATACTGAAGTCCGATACTAGGCCCTGAGCCACTTCGCTCGGTTATTATTATTATTATTATTATTCCACTACATCACGACTAAAGATCTTATGAGTCGGCTGAATATAAAATCTACTCCAGGTTGCAACCAGCTACCTAAGGAGCAGATCCGGTGACTATCAGTGCCTCTACAATACTTTACGCAAAATGTGGGCTGTTCCAAATAAAGCAATTTCTTGCCACTTCCCAGTCTTTTGAATTACCTGGGAGTTTAGACAAGTTCTTACTCAAATTTTGCGGAACAAATCCCAGAGCTCCGATAACTATCGGGACGACCTGTGCTTTTACGCCCCACATTCGGCTGATCTCGATTTCCAACTCTTGTATTAAGACGTTTCTCTGCCTCCTTGGTAACGACGTTTTGATCGCAAGGTACAGCAACATCGATAAGTAAACACGATTTTTTCGCCAAATCCCGGATAACTATATCCGGTTTGTTTGCCGCTATCGTGCGATCAGTTTGAATTTGTTGGTCGTACAATATCGTACACAATCCAACAGACGTCACCGGTTTCGGTGAGTGTTCGTACCACTTGGGGCATGTGTTTGGAACGTCGAGGGCGGTACAGATCTGCCAGTGGAGGTAGCTACACACCCTATCATGTCTTTTAAGGTATTCGGTCTTTGCTAGGATTGGACAAGCTGAGACAATATGATCAATGGTTTCTACTTGCTCCAGGCAAATGCGGCATTTGTCATCTTGGGAAATTTTGAGAACCGCTTTATCATAATGTCGTGTTCTCAAGGCCTGATCTTGGGCAGCTATTACAAGTGCTTCCGATTCTGGCTTCATCCTTCCCCTTTTAAGCACATAAATGATTGATCTTTATTGATCTGCACTTTGTCCATTCTTTTAGGTATTGTCCGTGGAGTGGTTTGTCTCTCCACGATTTCTTAACATTTTTTGTGTCTCACACTTCATGTTTAGCAGCATCAGAAGTTCAGTGTCTGTGTTATTCGACGTGTCTTGCCTAGTTTTCTTCGCAATGTTTCTTGCTACACTAACAATGCCTCTGTTTCCCATTCTTCGGTCAGATTTCATGACCTGCCTCATTAGAGGGTCGTCTTGATGGCTGACTACATACTTCCCCAACCCGACTATTGCGTTGTGCCAGGAGGCCTCAATTTGTCTCAGGCCTCTTCCTCCTTCCTTACGTGCCACATAAAGTCTATGTACATCAGCTCGAGGGTGGGAAAGATGATGCATTGTTAGCAGTTTTCTGGTTTTTCGATCCATGGTGCGAATTTCTTGCTCAGTCCAGTCCACTAGTCCAAAACTGTATTCGGCTACAGGTACCGCCAAACTACCTATTGCAGATATTTTATTCCTGGAATTCAGAGCGGACTGCAGGACCAGTCTCACTCTCCTATAATACTCCCTACGAATTCTCTCTTTCATTCTGTCATTCGAGATGGTTTCACATTCTTCAATGCCCAGATATTTGTAAGTTTACCTGGCTCAAGATCTTGAATCACAGTGTGCGTATCAATTTCAATGTTCTCAGACGTTGTGAGTTTCCCTCTTTTTAAAGTGATTTTTGCACACTTGTCAAGACCAAACTTCATGCAGATGTCATTGCTAAAGTCATTCACGACAGACAGCATTTGGGAGAGAATCGCTTCATTCTTGGCAAACACTTTCAGATCATCCATGTAAAACAATGTGATACTGGCCTTTCATCACCATGGAGCTTAAAACCAAAGTCAGCTTGCGACAACTGTCTCGATAGTGGGATCAAACTAATGCAAAACAGCAGAGGGGATAGTGAATCTCCTTGAAAAATACCCCTGTTAATCTGAATACTTCTGTTTCTACTGCTTCCTTTCCGCTGTGGATTAGTAACCTGGTATTCCACGACTTCATACTAGCCTTGCAAAATTCAATAAGTCTAGGATGAATCGATAGATCTCCAGGGTCTTCAAAATCCAATCGTGTGGTACACTATCAAAGGCCTTTTGGTAGTCAATCCAGCCATGCTCAAATTACGTTTCCGTTTCTTTACATCATTCAAGATGACTTTATTCAGTAGCAGGATTTCCTTACAGCCATAGAGCCTTTACGACATCCTTTTGTTCAGCTGGCATTAGATGATTCTTATCTAGAGTCTATACATTTTGTCAGCTATGGCTGAAGTTATAACTTTGTACAGTACTGGCAGACAAGTAATTGGCCTGTAGTTCTTCGCCAAAGAGCTGTCTCCCGCTTTGGGTAGCAAATACGTGATGCCGCGTGTGAGCCATTCCGGGATTTCCTTTGGGTTTTCAAAAATTTTATTAACAGCCTTTGCTAGATGAGAATGTATTGCTGTTAATTTCTTAATCCAATAAATCTGGATCTTATCAATCCCGGGGGACTTCCAGTTTCCCATGTTCTTAATTGCTTGGAAGAGGTCCTCTTCCGAGAATTGGTGAACATCTTCCACTGTTTCTACAAGTTCATCGGCAGCATCAACTTCAGATGAAGCCAAGATGCGTCTTGTTGTAGGATCTGCTCTCTTCCCAGATTCCTGCCCAAAATGCTTCGACGTCATCTTTTGAAGGAGTCACAGCTTTGCCATTCGGTTTTTGAGTCAGATTGCGATAGAATCTCTTCGCGTCTGTTTCAAACAACCGGTTCTGTACACGGAAATCTATTCTACGTTTGTACCTTCTTATTCGTTGAGCCCATGCTTGAATTTTCTCTTTTAGATTCTCAACTACCATTAGCCTGCTGGTGTCATTTTCAATTTGTATTTTTGTTCAACATTGAATATTTTTCGTTGAACTTGGAGGTGTGCGTTGATTTAGAAGATGCCTCAACTAAGAGTGATATTTCACGCCGGGTGTCGGCTATCCGTTTCATAATTCTGTTCATCCATGGGGGTACAGAGCTGTTTACTCTGTTTTGCTGTCGGCCGTCGGTGTTCTTGGCTGGCCCCCAAAATTATCTGAGATACTAGATATCCAGTTGCGTATATGATGTGATTGATTTCAGTAATATCTAGATCTCTGCCTGGGGTCTCCACCACCTCATTTAAGACAGAATTCACTGTTTCTATCACTCTTTTAGCTTTGGCATTTTCGTATATTCTCCTCAACGGTTCGCGAGATTTCAAATGGAAGTTGACTAACTCTTTCTATCTCGCGCCGAAGGAGATTTCGCATCATGTCCTTATCGTGTAAATCATTGCCAGATGAGTTTTCACCACTGACGTGTGTTTCACTGGAAAGCGATGAACCTTCCACGGGATCATCATTTTCAAGTTCTACGTGTTCGTCATGTGGATTGTTCGAGCGAAGTACATACTCCGCATTTCTCTCAATGTCAGCAAGTTGTTCTGCTGTGAATTTTCCACTGCTGAGTATGTATCGTCGTTGACTGGCAAGCTTCTTTGAGTCTAGGGTAGGTCTCATATCTGGGTTCCGCTCTCTCCATACCTTGAAAACTTCTATTTCTGAGCCCCCATTTTTCGCTTTTGCATAATAAAAGCACCACATCACCTCCTTTAATTCATCCCGGGTCCATCTCTGACGATGGCTTCGAGCTACTGCCGGCTCTGGGTCCCTGGGACTAACACCCGTGGGATGGCCAGACGTCGACAAGGTGACATTAGCTCGGTTTCTGAGCAGGTATGGGACATTGGTAGAACAAGGCACGTTAAGATTCATTACATTGCTTGTTCTATCCATTTTGCTCATTGGTTTGAATTGAGGATTCGCAGGACGCAAGTTCGAGTTCACAGATCACACTTAGCCCTCGGGTTGTTTCCTGCCATCCGTTACTGCGACCCACAGTGGCCTCGGGGCATCCCCCCGCAGGGCCCAGCAAGGGGTCCCTCCGATCGCCAGTCGGCATTACTAAACCCTACGGGATTTTCACTGACTGCTGAAGGCAGCCTCCTTCGCTGGCTAATGCAAGGTTCGGGCCTCCACTCTAATCAGTGGCCTGGTGTGCCAACCCAGTTTCTCTCCTGTACCCTCTATGAGCCGACAACAGGAAGTCCAAAGGTTCATGACCCTTCCCTCTCTACTTACTTCCCACTCTCCTCAAAATGGAGTACTTCTTCGTCTGACCCCTCACCTTCAACCTATTCAGCAAGGGAGGCCCTACCGGTAGCTAGGCTACCACTGACATAGCTTTAAGGCTCATGGGGGTACTCAAGCTCCACCACCAACTCCAAGGTCGTGTACTCCCTAGGTGGAGTTATTATTATTATTATTATTATTATTATTATTATTATTATTTTTATTATTATTATTATTATTATTATTATTATTGTTGTTGTTGTTGTTGTAGTTGAAACGAACCTAAATTGAGTGGTGACGTTGTGATACAGTGTAGATTTAATCAGATTAAAACACACGTGTATTGATTTACGGCGCTTCTATGTACTCGTTCTTCAGATATGATTCGAAAATTCAATTTCACTCGTAATTAATTTCATTCAACTACTGATTTTGTCGGTTTAAGATATCACTCAAAAACCACTGTGAATCAAGTTAGTAATGTTTTATTTCACATTATTTTTCACCATTTACCTTTCACATATATTTTTAAAAACTTTATTTTCGTGTTCAACTATTTGTCGTAAATAATATATTTCAATCTGCATAGTTTTACTAGTAAGAACAAACCTGGTGCCACTAATGTAAGCTGGTACAAACATTCTCACGCCCATTGCTATATATCGCCCTCCCGCACCCCATCTCGCCATGAGGGATGCGGTGTAATTACAGGCAGTCGCCTGGGGACACCCGAGGATGAATTAGCACTTCCGGCTGGGAGCCCCGCAGTTACGTCGCGCAGTATGTGTGCGCGATTTCGTGTTCGACGTTCGAGGAGTCGAACTGGATTTTGAGGCCCCCAAAACGA
Source organism: Acheta domesticus (assembly GCA_031308135.1). Classification (NCBI taxonomy): domain Eukaryota; kingdom Metazoa; phylum Arthropoda; class Insecta; order Orthoptera; family Gryllidae; genus Acheta; species Acheta domesticus. Next base: position 203,344,508 of record JAHLJT010008446.1, read on the forward strand.
TAATCTACTAGCTGGCTTTCGTGAATAGTTAAATAATGTTGAATTGGAAGCGCCGATGGAAGACTGGGGTTATCATAACATTAAAATTTGGTAATCGTAACTGGGTGTCACCAGATTTTCAATGTGTCCAAGTTATTTAAATATGAAGCGTTTCAAAGGATGATATGATTCAATTATTTGTAGAAACTATGCAATTTTACCTAAAAATAACAATTTGTTTTTGTTGTGATTTTATATTTCATGTTACATGTTATTACAAGTTATTTCACTTTTTTGTAAGAACTGTAGGTAATGGTGAAACAAAAGTGGTTCATAAAACGATGGATCAACTAATACACTAGTTGCTACTTAATAGATCATTTTGCCTTTATTTATTATAAGACCTTTTAAAATTTTCAAGGAAAACACTAAAGAGAATTGGCGGGGAAATCCAATTACGAAAACGACCACATTAAAGATAGTGTACTGGGACAGATAATTTTAGAATAAAATGATATATATGTTGCAAAACCATGTTGCTTTCCGTTTGTGACCTATTCTTTCTTGGTTTATGAATTTGCTTTTCAGAATAGATCAAGAAATTACTGTAATAATCCGGATAAAATGTTTCTGTACTTAAACACGGTAATATTTCGTATGCACCTGAGTTGTGTGTTCCCTGTTCTTATGAAAACTGAAACTGAAAACAAAGCGAGGATATCACTCTTCATGTTTTGTGTGTTGCGGTTGTGTAGCTGTAGCTCTAAACGTTAAACAGTTTCTTGAATAGTAAACATTTCACATGAAGGAAACGAATCGTCCATAACAGGCCAAGCCGGAAAGGTAATGAAGTAAGAAATAAAGCTACGAAAACGTAGTTATAGGTGAAGGCGTATTGAGGCAAGCTGGGGTTGTCAACGAATTCGAACGATTTCAGTGACGATTCACCCAAGTCTGGTATTAGCAATAAAGGTTCATGAGACAAAAATTAACTTCAATTTTCGCATTAGGTTTCGCAAATTAACAGTGTCGCAGAATATTTATAATAAGTCAGCCTATGTAACATTTTAACGAGCATATTATTGTTAATTTAAGAGCAAAGGCCTCTTTCTTGTCGAAATGCCGGTTATAAGAGAGAAGGCTTGGGACATACTCCCCTACGGCTTCCTAGACCAGATTGGTGGAAGTTATGGAAAGGGAATGGGAAAGGAAGATCTCACACCATCTGTGGTCCGTAAGAAATGCTGCTGTGACACTCTTCTAAAAGGGATTAGGAGAATCTCAAGAATAGTTGATTTGACAGGTTAATCTACGGAATGGAGCCCGGCATATGCCAGACACGCTGATGTTTAACGTACAACGAAAATTTCCGGCACCTGAATCTGGATCGAGTGCGCGACCTCCCTGGTACCAGCACGAACGTAAGGCGTGATTACTGTGCTCGCTAATACTGATGCTCGTGATACCATTATAACATTACCACTCTCAATAAAATACCACACATTCCATTCTTAACATTAATACAATATTCAAATGTATTAATTCCTTCTTTCATTCATTAAAATAAATGTGCTTGAAAACTCTATACGGTGTTCGTGCAGAGAAACCGCTTTTAATTTTCACTACTATTTTATGAACTTTCTCCACCAGTCCTCCATCAGCTCTCTCAAAAGGTATTGGAGCGAATTTGCGTTATTAATCGATTGCATGCTTAGATGGATTCTTTCATTCATTGTACAAGTAAAGGATTGGTATCATGTAACCTGCCGCATGGTTCTATTACTTTCCCCGTACGGCGCGGGTGGTGTTTTCGTTCTCGTGATTTTGACATCATGAGTTTTAAAATAAAATATCTTGTAAAATTATCTAGTGACTGCGTCTAGGGAACTGAGAATAGAGTTTTTCAGTGAATGCCAAAATATACCAACAATTAGACATAATATCGATCGAATTATGAGTGAAATCTACTGTTAATTCTGCATTACGAATGTAGTATTCAATAAAAATCAATTTTTCCTTTATATTACGGGCAATCAAAGAAATATTTCTTCATATTAAAGCCTAGCGCGCACTGGGACGTTACGGCAAGGACAAACGGGATTTTTTAAAAAGTTCATTACATGGTTTTACGTACGGGTGCGCATACTAGGCTGTGACGGTCGGGACGGGACTACCCCATCTTCCGCCTTTTCCAAAATGTCTGAAGGAAAGTTCTCCCGGACATTCCGACGTGCCAATGACGTCATTGGCACAGTCGGAACTGCCTTTCGCCGTTTCTGTTCTGAGGTTATGTGAAGTTTGTGGAGCGAACATGAATGTGTCCAACTTAATTGTGTTAATCCAGAATTATCCCGTGTAGTACAACGTGATATTATGTAAGTTCTATTAAATGTATTACTTTGTTAGAAAGTGTATTTTAATATGTTATCTGAACTATCTGAATCAAAGAGTAATATTTACGAAATTTAAAGTACTAGATATTTATAAGAATCTGTGCAGCATTCGTGAATCTTGATATATTTGTGCACTGTGAATAAATTATGCCATATTTTGAAATGATACATTTGTTCATTAATTAAAATAAATTATTTGTATTTTGTTGTTTTGTGTAAATTGTGTGTCCTCTGTGCCGATTATTTTGTTTCTAAATTAAGAAATGCATTGATGAATCTCTCCTTTAGTTCAATGTACAATAATATTATTTACCAAAATATTTATTTATAAATTATATTTTTCAAAATATACTATTTAGCTTCACATTTATTGTGAGACAACCTATAGTAATGAAATAATTTTTCATCGTACACCGGGATGTGAAATTCCCCTTTTGTCATTCTCGTTTTTTCAGAAGAGAATCTGAGCTTCCTTGGACTACTTTCCTCATTTTCTTCTTCCGTTATTAAAAATGAACACAATGCGATTATTTCTTAACTTAAATTATCGCGTCGTCGCACACAATACAAGACATGGTGCGAGGAGCCAAACTGACTAAGAAACTGTCCGAAGTGTCCATTCCGTCCCGTCCGTTATGTTCCATCCCATCCCATCCGTTCCGTCGCGTTCCGTTCCGTTCCGTGCCGTTCCGTTCCGTTCCGTCCCGTCCGTTCCGTTCCGTTCTGTTCCATCCCGTCCCGTTCCGTCCCGTCCCGTTCCGTCCCGTCCCGTCCCGTTCCGTTCCGTCCCGTCCTGTTCAATCCCGTCCGTTTCGTCCCATCCGTTTCGTCTCGTCCCGTCCGTTTCATCCCGTCCGTCCTGTCCTGTCCTGTCCGTTCCGTCCCGTCTCATTCATCTCGTCCCGTCCGTCCCGTCACGGCCTAATGCCCTCCGTCCCGGCCTAGTGCGCGCGCCCACACGAAAACTTCCGTCCGTCCGTCCGTCCGTCCGTCCGTCCGTCCGTCCGTCCGTCCGTCCGTCCGTCCGTCCGTCCGTCCGTCCGTCCGTCCGTCCGGTTCCTCCGTCCGTCCGTCCGTCCGTCAGTGCGTGCCATACCGACCGACCGAAAATCTCATATCTTTTTTATATCTATATTTTTATACACTATAGCCTTTAGGAAATAAAATGTATTCTCATTTTCAAAAAACTTTACTTTGCTAAAACAAAATTAAAATGTGAATTTTAATTCGGTAACACAAAGAAAAAATTATTAAATCAAAATACGTACTGTGAATAATGTAACACAACAAATAAAAAATAAATATATCATATAATCAAAGTACAAAATCGCCCGGAGATTGAACCCGGACCTCCCGATTGCGAATCCAGCGCGCTACGCACTCAGCCACGTCGCTTGTTGTCAAGAATCTAAATATTTGTATCATTCATTTTGTGGCCAAATAGAAACCAGTGTTGTGAAATTGAATTTTGTTTTGTGAGAGATCTCTTATTATGATTTATATATTATCTTACTCTAAAGACTAATTATCTTTTAGTTTGACCAATGAAAGTCATATCACAATTCATGTATTTTATTTAATTAACACTTTCAGTTTCCTTTCTCGGGTTTTTATATTTAACTAGCGTACCCGTGCGAGAACTCTCGCATGTTAAATCCCACCCTTTCCCTATCCATTTGTCTATTCTTTCCATAAAGGAGAGGCACCACTAATGCTCTTACAGAATATCAAACAAATAACAATGCAATTGATGTTTGAAACAAAATTTCAAATAAAAGTTTATTCAACATTACAGAAAGATGTTCTAGGAACAATTCATACTTCTTTAAAAACAACTTTTGAAGAAATTTTTCAATCTTCCTTGAGAGTTAGCTTTTTGCTTTCCTTGATAGTCAAATAATAGAAAAGGTTTTTACTCTTGAGAAAGCCAAGTAAAGTAGTGCGAAAATACCGGATCGGGCAAGAACAGACCTACTCATTGCAATATTATTTAACTTTCCTTGATTTGTTATGAAGAACCGAGTGGGTTTTGGAGAGTCAGGGTGCCAGCTTGCTGGGGTGAGAAAATTGAAACATTATTTGTGTACTAAAAAGTATTTAATTATTTTCTGCGTCCTTACGTACCTCAAGAAAAGTAATTCCGAGCCAAAAAATAATCAAACTAATGTTTTCACCTTTGAGTACTAAATACCATTTGTTAGCATTAGAAACAATTAAGTAGGCATTAGGAAGCCCACTTCGGTACATGGGAATGTTGCTCAAACGATGTTTGCATTTTTAATATCTTAACGAACCGACACCTTGAGTTTAATTTCAAACGGTGTTTTATTTACAATATGAGTTTGCAGTTGGGCGTTGATGTACATACTTCCAGATACCGCCAACATTTAAATCGTGCGTTTGGGCTGCGATCGTTGGCAGTTGTCGGGTGACTTGCACTATTCTTTCTATAATTTTAAATTTAGTTGTTTTTTAATTGATTCACGTAGTATTGTAGGCTAGCGCGTTTTGATTTTTGTTTTCCATTTATTTCAAGCTATTTTATTTTAGCTACTTTAAAAAGTTTGTTCTTTGTGTTGTGCCATAGCACAAGTTTTCCCCCACTACCTCTGTGTACCCGTGCGAGAACTCCCGCATGTTAGACCCCACACTCACCCCTATCCTTCTATTTTCATTCTAAGAGGGAAAGTAGTTAACGAAATGTGTTTATTTGTTTAAAATCTATAAAGGTAACTTGCAATGTACTACCACAATTACAAATAAAAATAAAAAACAATGCAATTAATGTGTAAAAGAAATTTTCAATAAATATTTAGTCAATATCATGGAGAATTTGCTTGGAACAATTCCCAACACTTACTTAAAGACATTTGAAGTAATTATTCAATATTCTTTTTCAGTTAGGATTTAGTTTTTCGTGATAGTTACAAAAATATTAGCTTTTTACTTTTGAGAATGCTACGTGTCTGAACCCGTTGGCTTGAAAATTTCATCGAATGATAAGGAACATATTGGTACAGGTAAAACACAAACACAGTCTTCACTCTTCACTGAACACCCACATCCCACCACAATTAAGTACACAGCACTTATAGACCATGAAAAAACGTTAATTGAATAGTTTCGCTACACGCATAAGAAACAATCTTCATAGGTATCAAGCAACTATAATAATACTTCTAGTTATTGCTGGAGAGCCAATCTTGAATTAATGATTAGGCAAATAAATATCGTCAGACTGCACAAACTACGGTGTTAACAGAAAGCGTAAATAAAGATTGTCGAATCTAAGCCTTCTAAGCGTGTCGTCACAAAAATTGCTACGAGCAGGATGGGCTGAAATATTGAGGTGGCCTTGATAGTATTGAACCGTGGAACCGAAAAGTTAATTGAATGGATCGGAGAATGTCTCATCTTGTAGATTATGGTGTGAGAAACGTTTCTTTGAGGCCTTTGGCCTCAAAATTTTACTTTTTAAGGCTCTGAAACGCTTTGTTTATGAGTTATTTGCCGATATAGGGTGGCAAGTGTTGTGGGTTGCATTTGACGTGAATATTTCGATGCGTTTTTTAAAGAAATCATCCATATTTTAAAGTCAAAGTGGAATTCGTCAAGTCTCCATAAAATTCTCTTTCTTTAGAGCCCTCATTTATAAAGATTGGTTGCGTGTGAGAGCCGGAACCCAAAGGTATACTACTGAAATAATACAGGACACGATATTACTAATTACCCAAGGTATATTTATTATTTTATTACATAAAATTATCTTTAAATCCGAATTACCATCTGATTTTATTTGACTTTATTGTAAATATTGGAAATCTACGGCGAAGTGATCCCTTTTTTTTAACTTTAAGGACTTTAATGAGTTGTTCAAAAGTGTTGGGTTATGATTTTCAATTATGTTAATTATAAGCTAAACAATTTTTCTAGATACTGACAAATACGTATTGTGCATTGAAGATACATATTTGACGTGACAGTCACAAGTGGCAAAGCCATCAATCGGACAGACTTGCCATTTCAAATGTGGCAACTTTCAATAGAAACCAGTTGCGTTCCCTGCGTTTCAATCGAGTTCCATTCCATTCAATGCACGGGAGAAAACGATAAGAAAGTGCGCGGGGGCGCACGGCACTGGCCCATTCGGCTGCTGCGTGCTAACGCCGTGCCCTCGGTGCGCGGACAGCATTCGCAGGCCACATTTCGCGGGGTAGGCCGGCCAAGCACTCCGCCCACGGCACGCCACCCACCCATCCACCCACGCCACCCCGCAGGGGCGGCCGGCGTCTCCTGCGGCCCGCCCTTCGGTCTTCGCTCGGCTCCCTCCATTGTTATCACCGTCTCTTTCGGTCATGGCCCCCCCACCTTGGCTCCGAGCAAAAAGCGTGGCGGAGGCAGGACGGTGACGGCAGCGGAGGCGATGCTGTCGCGGGCGACGGTGGGGGACATTTGAAGAGAGGACGGCGAAGTATGATCAAGACGATGATGAAGAGGAGGATGGAGAAATGGGTGATGAAAACGAAGATGTAGATGATGAAGGTGACCATACTAGGTGACAGAAATAAGGTTGGGATTTGGGAAGTAAAATAAAAGAAAAATGTGCGTTTAAAAGTTCAAAATGTGGAATTTAAGGTAATAAAAGTTGGACGCTGGAGGCAGACGCAGCGGCAGTGATAAGAATGGGAGAACGACATTAAAAATCTGAAAATGCTGGTGATTTGAATGGCGACGACGGAGGGAACCATGTGGGCAACGATGGGAGACGATACGGCAAGAAGCGAGTGGCGAAGAAACGGGTGAAAGCAAGGGCAAAGGCAGGAGCAAAGGGGGGCTAGGCAAGGGGGAGAAGGCAAGGAGATCAAAAGCAAGAGGGGTCGAAAGCAAGAGGGGTCGAAAGCAAGAGGGGTCGAAAGCAAGAGGGGTCGAAAGCAAGAGGGGTCGAAAGCAAGAGGGGTCGAAAGCAAGAGGGGTCGAAAGCAAGAGGGGTCGAAAGCAAGAGGGGTCGAAAGCAAGAGGGGTCGAAAGCAAGAGGGGTCGAAAGCAAGAGGGGTCGAAAGCAAGAGGGGTCGAAAGCAAGAGGGGCCGAAGGCAAGAGGGGCCGAAGGCAAGGGAGGCCGAAGGCAAGGGGGGCTGAAGGCAAGCGTGTTACCGGAGGGTGTTGCCGGCAGTGCCGGCTGTGACTACGGGGGTTAGGAGTGGGGGTAGGCGAAGGAATTGGCAGACGTTAGCGGGCGCAGCAAAACACTAACAAAGTTACGAGGAACAACGGGCAACACCAGGAAACAGAGTAACAGGGGTCGGTGTGCGCACCGGTGATAAATGATGGGGCGGGCGATCACAGTGCGGGCCGCGCCGCGCCGCGCCCCCTCCGGTCCACACCGCAAGTGAACTTTAGACTCTCGAGTTGTGGAAATCCCAAGCAAAAATACCTTCGTAGGGCAATGTTTAATGAACAAACAACTTATGATACATTTCAGGCATGTTTCAAGTTATAAGTTTTTTATCTACTACACATCGTTCAAATCAATCATATTCTGTGAATATGAAATAAAACATTTTCAAATTTTAAATGGACATTGTAATGTTTGTGTGTAACATGCTCTATCACGTTGTCTGATTGGCTGATCTTTTGGAGTATTTAATGCACTCAGACATCTTGTAGATTGATTGTTAATTATTCTGGGCGCGTTAACTGCTAAGGTCATTAGTCTCGTAAGTGTACATCATGTGTTTTCCTCGGGAAGTGGTGGGTCTTCCCCGCTGGTTGGCGAGATCCGGAGCTGAACTACCGTCGGCTAGCGGGGTTTTCTCCTATCAGTTATCTCTCACCAATGGGACACTGTCCCATCCGGGACAAGCAGTAAGCTCCCGACTGGTCTCCCGGTATGTATGGTAATGTAGTGCACGTTAGTGTAAGTGCGTATAAGGGGTAAGGGTAAGACAAGGGAAAGGAAGGAAAGATCGCGCGATTATTCTTTTAATAAGACCTTCGTAAAAAGCGAAAAACTAATTATTTGTTAGTCAATTTTGAATATCTATAAACTCAACTTCTTCCTCAACACTAATACTTTTCTAGAATCGGATCAAATCTCTCTGAAGTTACGTTAGGTGTTCATTAAAGAAAAATAAAATTAATATTTATCCTGGGTATTTAATTTCTAATTCTTTTACGGGCTATGATGTATGGCCTATTTTACAATTCACGAACGTGCTCATTAATAGAAATCTTAGCCGGGAATTCCAAATTGCTGCAGTGCGTGAGGCATTTTCTCTCAGTGTCCGATAGCGTTAAATGCGTTCAATAAACTTAGCAGTCACGCACAGAGGATGCGTTACCGAGTATTCTCCAAATATACTTCACATTCTTCAGCATGACGATTTCAGTAAATAGCACATTGTTTTCTATTGCAGTATGCGACTTGGGATTTCCTTCTACATCCCCGTATCAAGGCACCCAATTTCGAACGACACCAACGCGCTGTAATCTTGTTTGCCAATGTGCAACCACCTGCAAGTTACACAATGTAAGTTCGAAGGTGGTGCGTGCGATTTCGCACGCCCTCCGTCGCACTTTCTCCCCCTTCCTTCGCCCCCGCCCTGCCACGCCCCCTTTCCAGGCGCCCGCAGCCGCTGCTGCCGCCGCTCCGTCCCGTGCGTCGCCCGGGAGCCTGGGAGTCTGCCTCGCCCGGGCTCCGGGTCCGCCCGGAGGTTGCACGAGCCCCCACGCCCCAGCCCTCGCCCCGGGAGCGCCCCGCCCCACCCCGCCCCGACACGCCCCACCCCGCCCCGCCCCGACACGCCCCGCCCCGACACGCCCCGCCCCGACACGCCCCGCCCCGACACGCCCCGCCCCGACACGCCCCGCCCCGACACGCCCCGACACGCCCCGCCCCGACACGCCCCGCCCCGCCCCGACACGCCCCGCCCCGCCCCGACACGCCCCGCCCCGCCCCGACACACCCCGCCCCGACACACCCCGCCCCGACACACCCCGCCCCGACACACCCCGCCCCGACACGCCTCGCCTCGCCTCGCCTCGCCTCGCCCCGTCCAGTCCCGTCCCGCCCTTCCCGCCCCTGATTGCCATCCCTCCCAGCTCCACCCTCCTCTCCCACTCCACCTCTTCTCATGCCGCCCTCACACGTCTCTCCCTCCCCGATCGCCTCCGACTAGCTCCGCTCCGCCTCGCCCCGTCCTACTCCGCCTTCCCTTTTTGCTACACCCTCCCTTCCTGTTTTACCCTCACTTCTCGCTACACCCCTCCCCACCCGCCCACCCCTCCCACATTCCACTCCCCACTCATCTCCTCCCCTCCCTTCTTTCAGATCGGTTCCTCCAGACTTGGCATCGCCTCTCCCGCCCACCCTTCCTGCTCTACTCTCACTTTCCGGACCACCCTTCCTTCCCTCTACACCCATCCCCCCACACCACCCTCCCCCGCCCGTCCCACCACACACGTTTCCCATGTCTTCTCGTCCCCGCTCGACAACATGCAGCTCCGCTCCGCCTTCCACTCCACGCCCTTCCCCCGCCCTCCTCAGGCCCTCCCCACCCCTGACCTCGCCCCGGGAGCTGGGGTCAGACGCTGTATTCGCCCTCCTGTGCCCCACCCCGCCCCTCGCCGACTCGCCTCCGGGCCACGTGCCACGCCACCCTCCTTTTGCCGGTCTTTCTTCCTCGGGTGGATCCTGCCCGGACCCACGAGCGGAGTGCGCTGACGTTGCGCTCTTTGCCACCGTACGGCGAAGAAATTGCGAGTAACGGTGCAAGAAAATGAATGTTCAGTACCAGAACACGACATTTTATGAAGGACTTTTTTTGCGCCATTTTTAAATATTTAAGATAGGCTAGCTACAGATGTGAAATACTCTTTTTAGTACATTAGGTAGTAATCATTAAAATGATTGGTGCACAAGAATTTTCTGCAGAACATCATCGTGGAAATATAATACGTATTGAAAGTATAAAATCGTTGTATTATTCGAAGTTGCTGAATATATCTTTTTGAGTGCCTCGTGTGCCAATCACAAGAATAATATGGGAGAAGCCTATGAAAGCATTCGTTCACATTTGTGTTGTTTTCGACGCTGTTCAGTTGTTACAATCTCGCGCGGATTTCGAACGACGTAATTAGATGGAATCACAACATTAGATGAAGCCAAGTACATTGATCACTCTACAGCAAAACGCACTACCACGAAATGTGAAAAACTAATCCACTATATACGATCATTGATCAACATAACATGAATGAAAACAGAAACTTCAAAGAATGTGAATTTCTCTTCCTGTTATGCGTACTCAGCCGTATATTGCCGTTTCCGAACAAAATCCATTGATGCGTGTGAACGTGTCCAGAGCAACCACATGTCCCCATTCATGTGAAATATGTTGATTGCCGTGCATATGCGATTCGAATGTTTGAGACCAACCACAATATAACTCCAATGAAGCGTTTAAATACGTTAATATTGCGTCATACTCTATCAACAAACGTAATATTATAATAAAGTGGCGCATTATTCTGTACTCCATTTTCTGGTGGTAGGGAGATGATTTCAGGTCAACGTCCTGCAACTAACTCGTGAAAACTCGTTGATTCGATTGCAAGTCTCACCCCTCCTGCTAATACGTTTTTTGGGGGAGGAGTGGCAATCTCTGGCCGACAATGATCTGAACAGTCAAAAAGCGTGTAAAATTCAGTTTATATTGAAATGCATGACATTTTGCAGGCACATGGTTAGATAAGCGAGTGATCGAGAAATTTGCAATTAGTACGTCAGCAGCTGGAATGATGACAAATAATTTCATAAGAGTCCTGAAGGAAAAAAAGGTGTACAAAAGAAGAGATCATAGTGTTCATTTTCCGCAGAATAATATTGGCGTGAAATGGGAAATATCACAAGTGGTATTCCTATATTATATGCTTTCTTTGTTATCTTCTGTTTATATAATTGTCACCATTCCCGTCACCTTGTTGAATCCCGGTCGGGCCGACCAATTCTTTGAACAAATTTAATTATCTTCTGTTTGTTGATCTGCTTGCTTGAGTAACAGTATTTGGCACTCGCGGTTTACACGTGCACACGAAGCTCGATCAAGGGGTCTCCGTCACGACTCCGGTCCCAGACCCGGCTCCGTCGTAAGTTTCGTCTCCGATCCTTCCCCGCTCTCTCCAGCCTCTTCCTCTGTCCTCTTTCCTTCCCGTCTCTGTGTCCGCTCCTTCACAGCTTCTTGCCCACTCCCTCCCCGCTCCCTCGCCGGCCCCTCCCCATCGCAGCCCGCCGCCCCCCCTTGCCGCCCTGCAGCGGCGCTCTCCTGTGCGGAGGTCGCCGGCCGCTGCCTCCGGATTCCGCTGCGTTTAATTGATTCCACTTCAGAGCCCTTTCGCTACCGCTTTCGCCGTGGCAGCCTCTCTCCCCGTCGGACCCCTCGGCGGCGCGGCCGGCGCTCCTACGGCTATCAGCGCGGCCTTCGCCCCTCCTCCGGCAACCCTCATCACCCGCGCCCTGTCGAGCCGCCGCCGGCTTCACTCCTTCACCCAGCAGCCTCGTACATGCTTCGCCATTCTCGCTAACCTAGTCACTTCTCCCGTTCTCTCTCTCCTCCTCCTTTTCCCTCTTCTTCCCTTCTCCCTCCCCCATTCTCCTTCCCCTCTCCCTCCTCCTTTCCCCTCTCCCTCCTCCTTTCCCCTCTCCCTTCTCCTCCTTTTCCCTCCACTTTCCCCTCCCATCCCCCTTTCTCCTCCCCTCCTCCATCCCTTTCCCCTCACTCTCCTCTGCCCGTTTCTCCCTCCCTCCTCCCCTTTCCCCTCACCCTTCTTCCTTTCCCAACCCCGCTGTTTTGTCCTCCTCTTCTCCTCTGCTCTCCTGTCTCCCTCTTTCTTTCCCTCCCTACTCTTCCTCTCTTATTCGTCTCCGCCCTTCTCCCCTTTCTTATCCCATCTCCCATCTTGTGTTGATCGGCGCCGAATCTTACCATCGAAGGGGAAAGAAACACCGCTACTTTCTGGAATAAAACATTCACTACACCAACGGTCTAATGACCGGCAGCTGCAATGCATAGCAGTTGAAATGTCCGAAAACGTCAATCAATCATCAGTGAATCCTCTCCTCTCCTTTCTGTCCCCTCTCTCTTTTACTCTGTCCCCTCCTTCCAGTTACAGTAGCACTCCTCTCGAGCCTCTCGAATGTGGTAAGCCACAATCATTTTATCAATGTGGAAAAATCTCAGCGACTTTTCTTTCCATAGAAAATTTGTAATAACAAAAGACCTTCAAACTACAGGTCTCAGGATAATTTTTGAATCTGACATCAGTCTGGACCGTGCTAGTAAGGAATAAATTATCCATTTGTTGTAAATTAATGATGCTAAATTCGCAAATATTTTATAGCCTTACTTGTATAACAATTACGCAATATTATACTATTACTTGAATATGCCAAAGTATTTCCAGACAGCAATAATTTCTTTTCAACACTGGAATTTGAACATGAAAACATTCAAAATTCCTCAAGTTGAATTCGCATTCGAAATTTTCAAAAGTTAAGATATTATTGGGAATTGGAATTATTTTAAGATCTAATTTTAAAGAATAGATGTTATTAACAAAAAATATCTTTCTTAAATATTATAGTTGTAGGAAGTCGCCGAAAACAAATTTGGCAATTTTCGAAAATACAAAGAGTACATTGAAAATGGGACCTGTTAATTTTAAAAGCGTAGTTTACTCTAATCGAAAATAAAATTAAAGAAAAAATTGAAGCTGTTTTTTTGGAGAAAGTATTTTTAAAATAGTTTTTATTTTCAGCAAAAATTACGCGAAAACTACTTATATTTTTCAAAAATGGTGCATGAGCTTATTTAAAAGTTTAACTATAGTAGATAGATATGATAAAAATTTTCAATGTTGTAGTTTTAGGAAGCCACCAATAAGTTTGAATTTTATCAGTTTTCTAATATCGAGTTCTCAACGAAAATGAGAGCTGCGCCATTACTTCAGTTAATTTTGCCCCATTCCAGAACAAAAAGATTTCAAGCTCTTTTTGAGAAAATATTGAAACTGTTATTGAGGCTTCATATATAGTACTACCAAAATCAAAATATCCGTTTCAAATTATCAGTACCTGAATAGTTTGTCTAGTTTTGACTACAGACGTACAGATAGACATTGGCCGGAAACCAATTTCTCGATATCAAGTACCCACAAAACCTGGAATTTGACTAAACAATTTATTAGAGGGAATATTTTACTAAGACAGAAGCAAGATTTATTCTCTTTTTCGAAATCAGTGACCTAGGTTTTTCTATCGAAAATACCCCACTTTCTCCACCAGCATTACAATACTTTCTCTTTAGTAACTAAGTGCATAGTAGACGAGTAGATAAAAAAGATAATTGTAATGTAATAGTTTTCGTTTTTTCGTAGCCTGAACTCCTTAGTAAATATATTGCTATAGTGTGCAAATGAAATACATACTTTTCTTTGGAAGTCATAGCATTTAGGTTTTAGCTGGGACGTTGTTTTGAAATTTTTATATTTTATTATTCTCCGTTCTCTGAATTCGTGTTTCTTCATAACTTAAGTGAAATATAACACTGGTCAACCGAATTGTAACTTTACTTTGACCTATATTTTGGGTGTAAGATGGAGAAAATTAGTATTGCTACAACTGCATTTATTTTCTCGTATTATTTGTAAGTTACAAATTATAATATTGCAATTGTATTTCATTTTTAACCTATGTTGTATTATATCGTGATACCATGTGAGATAGTACTATGTGACACAATACAACCGCGATACAATGTGAGTTTCATAAAATAAATGGAGCCATTTTTGAGAAAATGTTGAAAATGTTATTGAGGGTTCATGTAAAGTATCCCCCAAAATCAAAGCATTCATTTCAAACTCGCGGGGATTTGAGTTCATTTGAATTTATCAATAAATGTCAGTTTCATAGAAAATCGTCTGAACGGTTTAGGCGTTAGTGTTGACCACACACGCAAATATGCACGAACGGACGGACGGACAAAGAGACTTACAGACATCTTGCCGTCAATCGATTTTTCGGTATTATCGGAAGGCTCCTTAAAATACGGATTCAGACTGCACGTGTTAGAGTAATTTACTACATACAAATACAAGATTTAGGGACATTTTGCTACCAGAGCCCGACAAAGGAGGATTCCAAAGATCACAGTTTTCCGTTTTACGGTTACAATACATTCTCTTCTTACGAAGGAATGCGAAGAAGTGAAAGGGCAATGTCGAAAAACAGCACATTTTACTCTTTTCAGTAGACACAGGTCTTAAAGTAATGCTAAAGTAAAGCTAGAAATGCGCTCCATTTCGTAAATTGACACTACTTGACAGCTACTCTAATAAAGTAAACAAAAAGCCACAAATGAAAAATGCTTTTCCATTTAATTGTATCCTTCTGGCTACGAAAACTGGAGGCAGACTTCTGCTTCAGACTGCACCTATGCCTATTACAAATGAACATTTTATAGAGGGAGGGGTCAGCTCTTCTGCATATACTTTGCACCAACACGGAAAAAATATCTGATTGATACCAAGAGAACGATCTCTCTCCACCACTATAATCGGTCTTCTGCAAAAAATTCAGACCTGAAGGTCAACCAGTTGTGTTAATAAATATAATTCGGAATCTCTTTACTAGCATCTATCAAATCATTGCTACTATATATGTGAATGTACACGTTAATGGAGAATTGAAAATTACCCCACTTTTTTTTGTCACGTACATTACCCTATATTTTATTAAATAACCCCACATTTTTTTAATTACCCCCCTTTTTTTGTCACGTACATTACCCTACATTTTATTAAATAACCCCACATTTTTTTAATTACCCCCCCCCTTTTTTTGTCACGTACATTACCCTACATTTTATTAAATAACCCCACATTTTTTTGTACGTCCACTGCATGCTCTTAGATTCATCAAGAAGTTGGCACACTCTGGAGTCTGAAAAACGTGTTAAACCGGATACAAGAATTCCGCGACAGTGAGAGAGAAACACGTGCTGCGCAAAGCTCGCAGCAAAAAACATAAAGATTCGACTTTCTTTCTGGGCGCCTTCAACGCTTTCTTTTTATTTTTAGCGTTTTGATCTCGGAATGTATTATTTTGTGTTTTGGTTGTTACTCGCTCCGAAATGGGTTACACTGATTTTGATGGATATTGAATAATAAATTAAATAGTTTGCTGTTGATAACACTGGGGGACAAAACCGTTTTCCTTGTGACAATATTATACTGATTCTAGGTATATTTATTTTGTTAATTTCAAAACTTCTGTTTTGCCCAAGAAGCTTTACTACTTAAGACTTTGCTATGATGATGATGATGATGATGATGATGATGATAATAATAATAATAATAATAATAATAATAATAATAATAATAATAATAATAATAAAACATCTCTAGATTAATTTCCCACTATTTCGTTATTGTTTATACCACAGATAATACATTTGAATGTTTTAATTTTGTGTTGCTTTTTCAGGGGGATACTTTTAAATTTGCAAACTATATTTTTGCGCTGCGAATATTCACAAACATTACAATGCGGAATATAAAAAGAAACAAATGTGGATTCACCGAAATATCTGAATGAAATGCAATGCTTGTGTTTTTTCTGGATAAAATTATTGTGAACAGTAGATGGATAAAACTAACATAAATTTTCGAAATTACTCCAAAATACTTGTATATTCTGAACAAAGAATGTTTTTTCTCTTTTAGGTTTTTTGATTCCAGAAATGTCATATTGTAATAAGGGAACAAGATGGGCAAACGCAATAAAATTTTCAAAATCTACTACTTCACAATATTGCTGAAACACGTAATGTGATCTCTTACGTAATCCTTAAAATTTTTGGAAATAGCTATTATGATTTCAAATGGAAAGATGAAAGAATATTGAAAATTTTTTAAATAACGTTTGCTACAAATTAGAAAATTATATTTACATCACTTCAACAAGAGGAAAGCTGAAACACTCACATGTATCTCTAACACTCCATCTGTTTCATGTCAAATTATGTACAGTGATGAGACTGCTGATAAATTACCACGATAAATCAAACACGCTGTTTGCTCGCAATAATTTGTGTGTCAAATCATTTCAAAACTGCCACAAGTGCGAAAATTCATGACTTCACTCGTTTGATTGCAGCAATGCTTATGCATCTTTCTGTATCTTGATAATCAGGCACCTATGTGAGCTAAGCCAAATGAATTTGCTCTAGTCAAAGAACGTGAATTCCTTATATTAATGTCCTTTCAATGTGCTTACAGAGCGATTTATGCTTTCTTGCTCCCAAAGAACTTATTTCACTAAGTCTAAAACAGTAAAAAACTGTAATAGATTGGGAGAAAAGCTACATAAACTACCTGACAAGAACAAAGCAACCTTATTAAAAATTATGATTTTTTATTTAAATACAGTGTATTAATAAAATTATATATACGAATAAAATGAAGGGAAGAGAAAATCGCAGCAATTCCTCGAAACTTACTTCAAAGGGCAAATCAGAATGTGTTCCGGAGGTGCAAAGAATGCATTCGAGCCGAAGGACACAACTTTCAGCATCTTCTTTAAAGTACGTTAAGCGGCGCAGCGATAGTTCTCGGATAGCACGGGAGTTGAGTCAGCGGTTTGCCAGGCGAATGAGCCCTCGACTGCCCTGGCGACGAGGCCGGAATCTTCGGCGAACCATAAAAAAAACACCCGGTATATTATTATATATTATTTATGTATTATTACATAATATATTATTATATTATTTATTTTTCCTTCTCACTACTCTTGTCATGTACTGATCTCCCAGAAGTATTGGGAATGTGAACAAACATAATTATCCTATTGAGGTGTCACATTAAAACAGTGTCACTATCTTTTCACTGCTGTAGACATGAGCTGTTCTTGTAAGAAACACTTCGGACTAATGTGGTTTTATGGAATTGCCTCTATTTTGTGTTGCTTTAGAAAGAGGACCTATTCCGTTTCGTAGACTACAGTAAGGCTACATAACGAGTATAAGAATTAGCAATCAATAGAGTTAAAAATAATCAACCAAAATACCAATTTTCGACACCAGCTACGTTTCTAAGAAACTCTTCAACATTTGCGATGTCGAATTACGTTGTAATTGGTCATAATTAATAAATTTTAATGCACGTAAAATTAGAGAAAATCACGTTAGAGTGCCAGAAAGACAGGCATTGGGGTTTGCTTTGCTTATATTGTTTGTCGCATTGCTCACATAGGGACAGAATGCCGAAAAAAGTGGTCTGAAATGAAAGAGAAAAGAGTAAGAAGACGTTTCTAGGTAGGAATTTTAACTAGGTGGTTGACTATAGTAATGTTGGGCCTATTAAAATAATCTCATAGTTTTCTTGTGAAAAACTCAGCTTTTTTTGGTGAAAGTTGTATTTCAAGTCAAACCTGGCACTCTTTTGTGAGAGACGCGTTAGACTGGTTGAGCGGTAAAAGTAGTGCGTCGTTAAGTCGAAATACCTTTGTGCTATGAATCCGGATTTCCAAAATGTATAATGGTGTCTGCTTAAGAAAGTATGTATGTTATTACAAGTTTTTATTTAGCTGCTGATTCATGTATTAATAATTGTTGTTTTTTTGTAATTTAATGGGCAAACTGAAAAGTAAATAAAACAGTCTGAAAATATAATGAAAAGTGAAAGACAAGTTACGAATTCCACGATATTCCGCTACATTTCAAATGGTCCGATAAGTAAGAGTAAGAATCAGAATTATAATATATGTGCTTGCCATTACTCTGGTAGTAAATCGCATTTGAAGCGGCAGCTGCAATGTACCTTATTCCATCAGTTTGTGAATGTTTTTTAAAATATAAGATTGGTTAAGAACGATACAAATAATGTATTATAATGGATATCTATGGCAAAGTGTGAAGTGATTTGTGATGTAGTCATAATGCTCGCCTTCCAACGCTGGAGCCAGGCTTCAAACCCCATCCGATCAAAGCGGACTTTGAGATGGGAAAAGAAAGTTTGCACCGTCATTCCTCAAGGGTCTTACGGTTTACTTTGTCTCTAATTCCAATATGTTATCTATATTCATACTCATTACCATCACTATCAGCAGCACCATCTCTAAATGTCTACACAAAACGCCTTTTTCTGGGGAGATCTGTCGCCAGTCGTGTGGAGATTATGTCTCCGTGTGGAGATTATGTCTCTACAACAGTCATTGCACCTTTTCCAAGAAAACCAATGCCTTACATTAAAAAAGTAAATGTACTCGTAGCATAGTACTGAATAATACGGCGTCTCACAAGGGAAGGAAGATAATGTGTCAGAGTTGTCATGCTAAAACCTACCCCTATATTAGCTTGTTGGTTGACAGTTGTTCTGGTGTCTTTTTTATTTTAATTAAAATGCAAAATTATTTAGTGGAGTTTATTGAATGCCTATTTAAGTAACGTCAATTATATCAGTGTAAGTGATATTTTATTACAGTTTATTTGAAGAATATTTGTACGTCCTGGAACAAAAACGTGCATCCTAATGTTTCAATAATACCCTTCAATAGACGTCCCTTATATAAGTAACTTCAATATCCCATAAATAGTGTAAAAGGAAAAAAATATAACATTACGTCTGAACACACGTCGCCATATTAAGTGCCGTACGCTACACGAGGCAGAACAACCGCGAGTGAAAATGCTCATCTTTCTAGAGTCTTGGTTCTTTTTTCTAATATTTATTTTATTTTCGAATATTTGATTAGAATATTACTCAAGAAATGTAAGACTTTTTGTAATGGACTTGAGGGGTGGAAAACCGTTCTTTTGAATATATCTGACCTTCTTGACATCATCTTCATCTCCTAATCGTAGGGGTTATTTATTGGAATATGTTTACCGTAAATACAATGTACACTACCAGCTATCTCTCAGTAAGAAATCACTAGGATCCGGTGTATGAAATCTATTTCTTGCGACATAAGGACAAAATGGGTATAAGCAGAAGGTTCTTGCAACTCTTAATATTTCATCACACTTTCTTTGTAAATGCCAGTTTGTCTTCTAGCAATTCATTTACCTCGTGGTGAACGTCCTTCACATTTTTTCACGAAGCAAAGCAATTACATAGGCTGTTGCGTCCTAGGCACAACTGAGCAGATTATTAATTTGACTTCCTCAGCAACGGAGGTCAAGAGCAAACTATTGAAGTTTGTGCAAGTTCCGTAAAAACGTTCGAAAATTTTCACAAACCGTAGTATAATTGTCATAAAATAACTTCTTAACGTTTTTAGATATCTCTTCGGAGCGTGGCAAGAATACACAATCGCAAATTTGTGTTTATTTCAATGTATAGCGAGTAATTTCGTATATTTCACAGATTCTTAAACTTTGAATGGCTTAAAATAAATCGTAATAATTTTATGAAATACTAAACTTTGGTTTAAAGTGAAACGTTAGTGATTATTAGTAACGTGCGCTTGTTATTCAAACACAAATGCTCTTGAAAATGTTAAACAATATTAATGAGTTAGTGATAGTACATAATAAAAGAAAACCATTAATGAGCTTCTCTCTACATGCTTCATGACCTATGCATAAATTGCAATGATGTCAGTCATGTCCGTCACATTTGGTGCCATTTGCACGCCCAACAGGCCAATGTGTTAAATCGTTGGGTGCGCACATTTGCATTACCAATCAGTGTCAGCTGAATTACTGTATAGTTTAATTCTCAAAAGAATGCACTTGGTAACATATAATAACCGTCTGATATAATATTAATAAACACCGTTTGAATACACCCATATTTGATAAGCAAGTGTAACAATTTTACATAAACGTACAAAACAATATATTATAGAGTTTTATTGACATTTCTATGATGTAATTCTAAGTGATGGGATAAAATTGAAAGTACGAAAAAACACAACCGATAAGAATGTTCAAGTTTGTTTTTTACTTTTAATAAACTGCGATTTTAATGCCAAAATACATCATAATGTTACAATTCTAACCAAGAGATAAATTAACAATAGACATAAAATATGAAAATTCAAATTCAATGTGTATTTGCAGATATAAGGATTACTTAATATTTTTCGTCCAATTAAAACATTTGATGATACAGTTGACCGAACTGGGATCCTGCTTGTTTGTCCATTCGGTCTACTTTGGGTAAATCAGTAATTTTGTTTGTTATAAGACATTTCTTTGACAAATAAAACTCTAAATGTATAGACAAGTGTACGTCCAGAGATAATTATGTACAGAACTAATTTTAGTACTTGAATATATCAAATTAAGGACTGGTATAAAATTCATGTGTGTGTCGTTATAGATGTATCGAAAATGTTGCTAGTATCTTGTAAGGTAAATATTGTTTATCTAAATCCGTACGATAATTGAAACCACATATGATTATACTTTTATGAATTATCCACACATCACTTCTCTAAACCTTCATCCGGGCAGACGATTTTGAAAATCAAGATTTCCTGACGCGCGTAGTCTCCTCACACGTTACGGGATTGCAACGCGAGCGGTACCTCTAGGTCAGCCGGCCCGCAGTGCCGCCATGCTGGACAGTGAACCTGTCAGCTTCGAGGAAACGTTAGTTATGGTTCTTTAAAAATATAATTAATTTGAAAATATTTACAAAATTCATATCTAAGTATTAATTAACGAAATAAAACGTTGTTAATAATTTGAACGTACAATATAAATTACTTGTTATATGTATCAATATATCAAAAATAATAGGTTGAAAATGGTGAAAATATTAACTAGAAAAGTTTTATCCATTTTATAGTGAATATATCCTTTACCGCTCAACCTCGCGTATACGTACACTCCTATACAAAATCTATACACTATTATACAAACATTGTCCATACATTACTACACAAAATCTCGACAGCTTTTTGGAGATTCATTAAAGTGTAGGGACCTGTCCCCAAAATCAGGTTGGTGGCGTCCTGGACAGGGCCATTCTCTGCCATACTGCGCGCGTGGCTGGTAGTGCTTTACGCGTAGGCAGCCGTTCACGTGGCTTACCTTCCAAAGCAAGCAGCCCTAGCAGCCAGCAGGGCCACAGCCGCATGATGACAACCGTTCAGCGCCGTCGCGCTGCAGCACCTCACCACACTCACACGCGCACACAACGCACTCACACGCGGCCTGCGTTACACTCGCACTCGTCCTCAGTCTCGCGTTTGGATGTCCTCGACACTGAAATCCTCGCTTCGAACGTTGTCAAGGGCTTGAGTTTTCGCGATCTGCGTTTTCGCGTACTACGTTTTCGTTTACTACGTTTGCGCGTTCTCCGATTTCGCGTTTTGGGGTATTCGCGTTGTCACAACTTCACCTCTTACGCCTTCCGGATTCTGAGTACTTCCGTCCCCCGGATCTACGTCGAAATATTCTAACGTTCTCCAACTCTTGTGAGATATTGCCCTGTCTTTAGACTATGAAGTTCTCAAGCCTCCACTCCCACGGAACTTCACGCAGTCACGTCCTGTAGCCTATACGTTTTCGCGACCTCGCGACCCAAAGTCGCTGCGTTTTTACGAAGTCGCACCCTTCCGTGGCGTTTTGCGTTTCTAGGTGTTCCTCGAAATCTCAGGTTCCCCACGGATCCTCGCGATCTCGCGTCCTCTTGTCAACTCGTCTGGTGTCCTCGCGCCTTCGTACTCGTGAGCCCTCGAGTCCTCTCAGTGTCGTATGTTCGAGTCCTCACGGCTTCGTATCGTCGAGTCGTCGTATCCTCGCGCCCTCGCTCCTCTCCCAGCCCGCAAGCTGTCACTCGTCGACCGCGCTCCCGCCTGCCGCCTGCAGCCCGCACCTCACCGCTCCTCGCCAGCCGACGCGGGTCCAGCCGTATCACTGAGCGGGGACGGCGGCGTCGTCCTTAGTCGTAGCGCGCGCTCCACCGCGGTTTCGGTCCCCCCCACCCCCCGGTGCCCGCGAGTGTCGGCCCCGCGGACGCTCCAGCCCCCCGCGCCCCGCTCTCACCGCCAGCGCCGCCGCCGCCACCGCCGCTGCCAGCGCCAGCGCCACCGACCATGCTCGCCCCAGTTACCCACTCCAGAAGGCCTCCCGGCGCCCGTTCTCCCTCCCCTGGGCGCCTCCATGTGCCTTCGAGGGGAACGCCCGCGTGGAGCTGCGGCTGCGGCTGGGGGTGGGGGTGGGGCAGGAGGATGGCGCGCGGGGGACGATAGACTGCCGGCCGTGAAGATCGCGGATAAAACAGAGATTTACTACTGAATTTAGCGCGCGAGCAACGTTTCTAGGTGGGAGACGTACTTTCGTTTATTTACATACCGCAGGTGCTCGTGGGAACGATCGACGACTAGATAGCGTCGGGGTAATGCTGATGCCTGGCTAGATAACGTTGAATACTGGTTGTTTAGAGAAGTGATGACATCCATTATCGGTAGGCAGTCATCATTGCAAGGAGAGTAATCGCGTAATGCATACGGAGCCCTTTGTTTGGCGGCGATGCACGGAACCAGCAAGTTCCTACTTTCTCTTGTGTTTGTGCTTTAGAACCTTACTTTGTGTCTAATTAAATGTAGTTTATTGTTGCTTACCAAAAAATGCGGAAAATGTAAAAAAAAATTGTAGCATTCTTTCTAGTATGGTGTTGAAATGTTAGGTTCAAAACGTTAATAATCTGAATTTAAAACGTGAATAATCTGATTGTGAGGTCAAATCTGAAAACAAATGTTTTGATTATTATAGAAGTAAATGTTTTTTGATAGAAGTAATAAATTTTTTCTATAGGATCTCTCCCTAGTCTACTAGTTGATACTTCCTGTGTCAGGGCGAACAATTTGGCAAAATCAACTTCAGTTTTTTCTGTTTTGTTTGCAATAACATTATATTTTCTTCGGAAAGTTTCTGATAAAAGCGACTGTGCAGCGAAAAACCATCGTGAAACATTAGCAATAGAAGAATTATAACGTTAATTGTGTATTGTTTACCTTCTCATTTCTATTTGACAAGTGAGTATGCATAAATGTTCTTTTTTCTTCGAGGTGTTTGAAATATGTTAAATACTGACGTGACTGTCCTCGTAAGAAAGTATTTGTTCTACGAATTGCTAAGCCAAATCTTGGTGATAATCTGACTCTGTTGTGAGAAATATAATCTGCAACTTCTCGAAACCGCTCCTAAATGTATACGTACGGCACCGACAAAATATCCTCTTACGAGATATGTCCACTTCAGAGATTTGTGTTAATTTTCAATTTTATCAGGATAATATTGAAGGATTTTATTGGTGTATTGGTGAATTTATTGGTTATTTTATCAGGATAGTATTGGTGAATTATTTAAAGACCGGAACATTATTTAGATAATTGTTTTATAACAATATTATATATTATACAAAGTAAACGCAACGTTTCGGAAATTACTTATTTCCATCTTCAGATGTCGAAACAAATAGAATCCTTTGAAATCACCTACCTTCATCCCAGAGATATGAAGAAAATTGTTTTTGTTTCTTAGTGTGAATATAATTTTACTATATAATAATAATAATAATAATAATAATAATAATAATAATAATAATAATAATAATAAGCTAATTATGTATTCCGCATACTTGAATAAGAGTATTACAATATATTACAATGCATGTAAAATGTCATTTTGTATTTTACGATGATTTCCTCTTTTCAATGAAATGAAGGAAAAACAATTCACATAAGGTATTTGTGGAGAGATCAATTTATAATTCTGTATAATTTAGTAGAGTATGATTTTTGTCCATTATCTTTAAGAGCAACTTTTTTGACAATTGACGACAGCATAATACGTTTTTGTAAGCGACTCAGTTATTCTCTTATTCGTAAAGATGAAAGGAGAAAACTAAACTAAAGGCCATTCTGTATTTTTTAAGAATAGCGTCTGTCAGGTCAGACATGAAGTGTATGTAAGTATACTTCAAGTAAAGTATGTGGGCCATAGATATTCAAATGAGACATGATATCCGTGTCGTATGAGCGTACGTTTTGACACATCCCTTTGGTTTCCAAACACACGTTCATTGCCAAGTCCTTGAAATTTGTTACGGAAGAAACATTTTAGTGACAGTACCATTCATTTAAAATGTCTTCACTAAAATCTGCTCAGAAGTGTAGAAGGTGATCAGATATTCTGAGACGATAGAAAGTTTTACTAAGATACGAAAGCAATGTTTTATTAGAGAAATAATACATTAATTATGAAATTGCAATTAAAGTAATTATATAGAACTCTTTCAATTCTGGGTGTGGTAGACATATTTCTTATGAGGTCTGTTAATACTCGTTATGTTGTATTGGAAGAATGGCGAATCCATGGGAATGTATTAAGGAGAAATCCTCTTTCCGAGAAAAAAAACGACGTAAATAAAATGCGCTCTTTAATGTTGTTTAATACATCAAAAATATATCGCCAAGAAATCTGAAAACTTTTAAAGATTTTTAGTTCATCGTCAGTTAAATCTTCAAATGCTGAAATATTGTTTTCATCACCATCACTTATTGCAACGTTGTTGCTAACAAAAAGTTCGCAGAACAAATGTTTGAACATCAAATTGAGATCAAGCATGTAATAGAACGATTCTCTCAAATTATGAATTAAAGAATCATGCTCCGAAATTAATTAAATCAATAAAAAGTACTTCACAGTAAAAAGCAATATTAATAAATATTAAATTGACAAATAAACAAAGAGTAGAAATTGTGCACCCCATACAGAATTTGATTACGTATATAATAGTTAAACAAACCTTTTTTGAACCACTTAATTGTCATTGAATATTGCAGGGAAATGTCGGATAAACCGGAAAGTATTTTTATTTAACTTCATAGAAACTTATAGAAAAAATAATATATAATCCCAGGTTAAAAGAGGAGATTTATATCTTTTATTGTGTGAAAATGAATGATGAATGTAATTTTTCATCCATTTATAGCTGTTAAAAGAAGTGAAAACCAAATTATTAAAAAATCAGATGGGTAAGCCGAAGAAATGACAAAAATGTAACAAGGAAACGAATCCAATATAACAATATAAGGATTTTACGCAAACATGAAATGTACTGTAAAAGAAGCACGCAGATGATAGTAAAAGAAGAAAATACTTTAAAAATTTAATTGGGTTGTAATTTTAAAAAAATATCTGAAAAACTAAAGTTAATAACTGAAGAAAAATATTATGAAAGAATACGAAACAATCTTACTCTTAAGAAACGTCATCCGTTTCACAATCGAGACAAGTGAAAAAATCACCAAAAAACTCACATATTTCATGTAAAATGGGTGTTTGCAAGTGTTGCACTCTATAGAATTGTTGCAATTCAACAATTTTTTCTCAAACACACAAATCAAATTTGTTTTCGAAATGTCGAACATGTATGCAGCTGAATAAACTTAATTCTTCCTAATAATAATTTAAGGGCGCAACCCAATATTAAAATCCGACATTTTCTTATAGTTGCTTTGCATGTGTAGGAAGTAAATAGACTGTATGGAGACAAAGTATGTCTCATCATTAACTGCACTACGAATAGGTTTTAGTTAATACAAAATACAGAATTACGAAATAAATGTGTTAATTATAATAAAAACTATTATTAATGGAATGTATCGAATATTTTCGTTCATTACAAATGCTAAATAATGCTACAGCATTACGTTTTGACATTTTTCGGTTTACCCGATTGACACCATAGTTAAAAAACAAAAATCGTTACACTATAAGGCTATTTTAAAACCGCTTAAGGCACTACTCGTCTGCTTCGAAGTACCTACTTTCTTTTGAAAAATTGGAAAATTTTTTTCATTGTTTCTTGTGCATCGAGAAGTGTACTTTTCAATGCTTAAACCGTTTGTTCCTAAATTTGTTAGTTTTTGATTTATTTTTAATTTTTCGATTGCCATCGCATATGCCACGTCCCAAATATTTGAAAGGATATGCATCAAACCTTGTTGAAATATATTGCTTAGAGTCAGTGTGTGATACAAGGAAAAATCAGATATCTAAAAAGCAGACCACACCTGAAAGTAAGAGCAGAAGAAGACACTTGAAATGTAGGAGAAGAGTGAAAGAAGACAAAGAAGCCAAATTCGAAGATGTCCTGGGGCACTGTGGAGCTAATGAATCTTAATCTGGCTTTTACCATGCGCCTAAACCTGAAATTGTTTTAGAAAATACATATTAGCTCTGCCCTGTTAATCGACATATAAATTGCTCTGTTAATCGACAATGTTGCCAGTTATTTTTAAAAGATCTGATGAAAATCCTTGTAAAGTTCAAATCCATTATCAATCTTTAAATTTAGGTTGAGGCCCTAAAGTACAGTCCAGATAACAATCTTAAAAAGGAATCATCAAAAAATGTTTAATGGTTCATGAGTTATGATGTTTCAAATTATAACCTGTTTTTGAAAGAGAAAACGGAATATATCGGTTGAAATAATTTTAAAAATTATTGTTGATTTTGTTAATTCCTAATCCTATGAGTAAGCATGTTTAAATTCAGATATATGCCATAAATAAACATTTTTAAATTCAGGTGGAGTACTTTAATATGACAACACTTCAACGAATGATTTTCATGTATTGAATTTTCTTTACTATTTAAAAAACTGAGGTTACGAAGTTCAGAAACAAAGTACAAAACCTTCGTGAAGTACATAGAGTTTAATATGTATATTTTTATGAAATAAATATTAATGTTTACTTCAAAGTGTCATGAAAAACTGTCGTCTCTACCAGTACGTCATCAGTACGAACCTGGAGGCATCAACATTAATAAAGGAGGCTTTCCCTTATTTACCCTTTTCCCCAGTTTACCCAACGTTATCCTAAACAAAGCAATATAAAAGAGATGAAATAGACTGAAAAGATAGAAATCTGAATTCGTTATTAAACTTCAAATTTGCAATTTCAAAACAGTTCCCTTTAGAAGATACCTTACTGGGTCTGTCCTCGCAACAAACAACGCAGCATTATAATATTACAATTATGTGCGAAAAGGTCATTGTTATATCACATTTTCGAATTCACTTCTAATCATTCTCATGTTACTTTATTCCGTTTTCAACTTGAAAACTTCGAATAATATTGATCAATCTATTTTTCTTCATTACTCGATGAATAATATTGGCATAAATGCTTTACTGGAGAAAGACAGACAAAATATACCATATATATTCATGATACTTAATATTTACAATAAAACGCTTGTTTATAAGTAGTCGCACATTGAAATAAGCGAACTTTCACTCCACATCTGTGCAAAAATACCAATTAATTAACTGTTTATAGATACACTTTTATTGCTGGCAGAGCATTTCCCTGGCAAATGTTTTCGTGTAGGGGAGTATTCGTTATCTCAGAGCAATAATTCGCTGAAATTTGTAGTTGATACGAAGGACAAAAGGTGTTTTAAAACGAGTCATTACCGTGTCACAGATGTGAGCGATTATGTGCAACAGGTGCTCAGACCTTTTAAAGAACGGAAGCAATATTTTGTAAACGATGCATCGGATTTCATTAGTCACGCAAAATCGCTTGCGAATACGTTTTGTTTCTGTTGCGTTAAGAGCTCTGTGTAGTTAAAATTGTACATACACATTACGTTTCCATAATACTAACTGCGCCATTAATTAGTTGTTATAGCTCTGCCATTGTTGACAATGATCTAGCTATGAAAAATATTATTTTAAAATGTGTAATATAAAGTTTGAAGTTACTTTTACACAAATTTATTCCAGAATTAAATGTCATCCTAATATCCATATAAACGTATAAAAGTAAACTTGGCATTTGCAGAACTCCCTAATGAAGATGTCCTCGCAATTATTATTAGCTTTATTTTTCTACTTTTATGCATATTGACATCACTCTGCAAAATTTATGATAATATTGCAGTGTATTTATAATGGAATTAAAATATAATCATTAAAACAGATTTTGTTGAGACAAAAGACGGCTCTTTAAATTGGTTTGATAGAATTAAAAAGCAAGAACAGCATCACGAGAAATGTAACAGGATCACGACAGAAAGATAGTATTTCACTGTCTTTTTTTTATTAATTTTATTTTTAGGCGCATCAACATCGCGGTTATTAGTGACTTCCAATATAATACATTTACAATATAATTATAATGCAGTTAGATACAATACAGTAGTAGAAAATTATAACAATTACATTTCCAATTATCTTACAATAGTAATAACAATTCAGGGACAACAATTACAGTTTACATGAATCCATTGGCTTCAAATGTCCATAAATATGTTAATGGCTAAACAAAATTTGATTATTTTTTCTTGGTCTTCCTTAGAATGCAGTATTGATTGGTGGTTAAATCCATTTGATACTCTTTGGCTGTTATACCTGGAACATACTTTGAAAATGTGATCAAGGTTTAAAGGTAAATTGCATAAATCACATGAAGGTGGAGGTGATTTTTGGATCAAATAGAGATGGCTTAATTTACAATGTCCAGTTCGTATTCTTGAAAGGACTACTTGCTCCCTGCGTCGGAATTCAGTGTCGGTGCCTAGTGCATAAAACCTGTTTACAGAATTATGAAGATAGCTGGCTTTATAATTTGTCCATTCATGGCTCCATTTATTTTTCTTTTCTTCCTCAACAAATTTTAAAAGGTCTTCAACTGTACATGATAAGTTATGTTCATTTGTTGATATTTGAAGATCAATGTATTACTTATACTGGCGCCTCTGGTTACGAAGACCGGTTCAATTTGAGAAGGGATCTATACTAGAACCAAATTTATTCTCGCCTTAATGATCTGAAGATATTCTGCTATAATAACGATGTTTATTTCTGTTTTAGTACTCTTGCTCCAGTTGACTGATGATAATGAGCTTGTGAGCAGAATGATATTAGGAGAGTGAAGCTTGGGGATGTATTTAAGTGCTGACATTAAGGCATAGGGACTTTGTAGTTTTATGCCTACTTGTTATTAAATTTTGTTCCTATATGTAGTAAATTACTTCCTCAAACACATGCAATCATAATCAACGTTTTGTAGGTCCAAGATACCGAAAATGCCTTTACGGAAAAATCTCACTATGTCGATGCGTCTTGTGTGGTGAAACGGAAGCTTTGACAAACACATTATCTTTAGAATGAGTGTGAGAGATAACCAATACACGACAAAAATTGGTATGTTTTAATGAATTAAATACATGAAAGACCAAAACTAGTTTCCGGGCAAGTTGTTCAATCATCTATCAATCCTTCTCACCACTAAATACTCTTCTCTTTGTTTTCATATCATTCCATTACATATTGCTTTGCATGCCAAACATACAATATGGATATTGCCGCAGGGCATTTTTTTATTATTTTTGCGCAGAAATTAATGCTAAACTAGGAAATCTGTAACTTCTCGTGTATCCTACTATATCTTGCTATGGTCATTGCATCTCACCCATCTACCTCGCTATGTTAACCCCACATCATTTGCATGATGCTACCTCCAACGGTAATGCAATCCTTTACTGGGCGACCACACTACTCTCGCCTGCAATCTCCATAATGTTGCGGCTTCCTCCCTAAATCCCACTAAATTTGTTATAGAAATTACAGTGCCTATTGGACCCAATGCCATTCCGCGAATATATCTTCTAATTCGTCGCCTTGCGCTTATCGCGTTCTGCGACAAATGAGAATATGTATCATTTAACCTAAACAACAATATTCCTGAATTGATGACAAAAGCGAAGAATTTAGAACATAGTAGCTGTTCTTATTTGTGACAAAGCGAGCTTTCATAATTTTCGGACATTATTAATATAAAAAGATGAGCATTCATTCTAAATATTAAAGAGTGAATATTCATTCTAAATGTCAAAAAATGAGCATTCTGATATGAACTATCACGAAATATCTGTCGTCACCACTGATTAAGTACAAATAATTCCAATTACCTAGAAAGCTAGGTGTTCATATATGCCATATTGAAACGCTATGTAGTGACACATACTAACATAGATTATAAAACATACATTATCAAATTTCTGCAAAAGTGTAAATTCGTGCTTATATGATGTAAAAACATTTCAGTAAAGTCATATTTTTAATCCACAATCTCGTTATCGATTGAAGTATATTGAAGGAATATTTCGCAAATATTAATAAATATAATTATAACAAAAATAAACGTAATAATAAAAATAAATATAATAACAATGATAAATATAACAATTAAAAATAAATATAATAATATAAATAAAATGTGAGGAATGGCCATAAGTGACTCAGTCGAACGAAAAAGGAAACCAAAGGCCGGGTGTTAGTAGCTTTCATTCATTACGCTTCATGGAACGTGCGTCTACCTCTTCCAGCTCTTAATGAAAAAAATATTTATGTAACGTGCATTAGGATATCAAGCACAAAACTTTATAATTACGTAAAATGAAAAAATCTAAATATATACACTTCATTGACAATTGAGCAAGCAAGAAGAAAACGCATGTGTACTTCAGCTGAAATTTGGAGCGGTATTTTTTTGTCTTTTCTAGAACGTTAAATAAAAGTTGATACTATTATATTTCGACCCTAGTGAAGAAATAATTGTGCACATAGTTTTCGAAACAACCTCTTCTCTGTGTTAACTTAGTATTAACACAATTTCTGAGGTCCTTGATTATGTGCCTGGGATATTACGAACGTCATCTTTAACGATTTTTAGGAGCAGTTTTTACTTCCTCGCCTGCTACGTACTTACGTAGAAAAGAGAAAGTACTTTTCAGTGGAAAGTGACGACGTTTCGTTGGAAAACTGGTAGTGTGCGGCCCTGATACCCAAAAAGTGGATAAAGGTTGTTCCTATCTATAGCTAATTATTTTCTGTAACTCATTGTGTAGTAAGAATCCTTGTTTTGTGGGACATTGATTCCGGAAACTTGCCTGTCAGCAAAACGTCTATCCGTCTTCCAGAATATCAGACCTTCTTTCCGTCTGCCATACCGTCTATCAGACCGTCTATCCGTCGATCCGTTTGCCAGACCGTCTGTCCGTCTATCCGTCTACCAGACCGTCTATCCATCTATCCGTCTGCCAGACCGTCTATCCATCTATCCGTCTGCCAGACCGTCTATCCATCTATCCGTCTGCCAGACCGTCTATCCATCTATCCGTCTGCCAAACCGTCTATCCATCTATCCGTCTGCCAGACCGTCTATCCATCTATCCGTCTGCCAGACCGTCTATCCATCTATCCGTCTGCCAGACCGTCTATCCATCTATCCGTCTGCCAGACCGTCTATCCATCTATCCGTCTGCCAGACCGTCTATCCATCTATCCGTCTGCCAGACCGTCTGTCCGTGTATCCGTCAGGCAGCCAGATTGTCTGTCTATCCACCTGCCAGACTGTCTATCCGCATTCTAGACTGTCATTTCGCCTGCAAGACCGTCTATCCGTCTAGCGCAAGAACGCTAGAGTCTAAACTGTTTATATGATTTTCTCCAAAACTAATAATCCCGATTGATCTGGTCGAATTCGAGGTTCTGTGAATTTGAAACGTGTTTTTAATTTTTGGTGCTACTTTACATGACGCCTCAACTACATTTCAAAAAGTTTCTTAAAAATGGTTTCAAATGTTTGGATTATTTTCCCCTTCGGATAGAAGAAAGAACGATTAAAGAAAATAGCGTAAGGCTAGACATTTTCGTTGAAACTGCTGAATTTTTGAAAATTGCTCAAGATCAAAATTTTTTGGGCCTCATCCTACAACTACGTTATCAAAGATACAGATTTTTTCTTCATGGAAATTTTATATTCAAAGATATTTAAATAAGGTCAGGCACACTTTTTGAAAATGTGTATTTTGTGCGGAATTTGCGTGAAATGTAGGAAAATTTAAAAAATATATATTCTTCAAAACGGTTCCAATTTTTCTTAATTTTTTTTATCAAAATGCAGCAAAGAACGCTTATAAACATAGCGCGTGTCTCTATGTGTGTTTAAGAAAATTGGGAATAATACCACAAATCTCTTCCGTACCCTCCGAACTAGAAAAAAAGAACTCAACAAAATGTGCGAAGCTACATCGATGTACAGAAGCAAAGCAAGGGACCATCATTTTCTGATAAAGAGAAAATTGATAAAAAAATTATTGAAATGAGTCATTGTGCATGAAGATCGTACTCATTACAGTCATATTTAATATTTTAGAATTAATACAAATGGTAATCAGTTTCTATATTAATAAATTTGGAATGTTTGTCCAATGTAATAATAATGTAATAATGTAATAATGTAATAATGTTGGAATGTCTTAGATATATCTGCCATTTTTATAATTGAATATGCTGATTTAGATTATATAAAAATATCTTAATGTTTTTCTTATTATGATGTGTCTGAGGTACTATCTAGAATGGCTGAACTTATGTAGATGTCGTTTTCAGTGACAGGCAGTGTCTTTTATGGAGCGTAACTTGAATTTTTTTCAAATATTTAGTGTTAAAAGAATGATTTTCAACTCTACCGTTCATTTGTTACCATAATAAAGTTTTCTACAATTGACCTTCAAAAGGAAAGTAACTGTATACGTGAGATTCGCAAAACTTATTCTCATTCCCTTTTCTATCATCTAAAGCGTAATTTAAATGTGCGTTCTTTTATGCTTTAGCAAGTATTGTGAAAGCTGTGCGCAAATTACACAAATAAATTAAAACTTTCTGAAGCCCTTAAAATTTAATTTGCATTTTGATTCGTTTCAATTGCGCAACTAGATTTTGAGTAATTGAAGACCAAATTTATTTCTGGATGGTTGTTGGTAATATGTAACAATGCATCTCATCATTTCCCTCTCTCTTCTACCCATAGCAATGACGGTAGTAACACCGATAATCTTAGTAAGAATGTCAAGGAGGTGGAAAACGGGGAAAATGGTGCAGAACGAGTTGGAGTGGGGCAGGGTGAAGAGGGAAAGTGTGAAGCGGTTGGGAAAGGGTAAAACTAGCCAGAACGGAGAAGGATCGGGGCAGGAAAGCTCAGGATGCGTGACTGCAGGGCAGACATATATAGCTTACACTATTGTGATGTTTAATAAATATCCTGGCAATACAGGGTAGTTTGCCTTGTTTATAAACAATTGGTAAGTAATCATTATTAAAAGAAACATATTGTTTTAGTTTTTAATGCTTAGTGTAGTCTCTAATTGTGAAGAAAGAGTTGTGCAGAAGAAAATATTTATTAATATTAAGTTTTAAATTGGTTACATATAATTCTATCTAAATGTTGTTCAGTCCCTTTTTTATTTTGGACAACCACAATTTATAGTGTCAACTTTGATGTGGCTGGACTTCTCTCCACCACGTACTTAAAATCAGATATGTTTGTGTATAATTTGTAGATAGTTGTATATGTGTTGTATACATTACTTTTGGTTTTCAAGATACCGTTATCACAGTGTACGAACAAGCACGCTATTTATAATTAATATATGCCCATCGCATATGATTAAGCTACTTCTACAACCATTTCATTATGCTTTTTATTTAACTGCAAAATACGTTCGCCATATCGACTCGCGATTCCGAGAAACGCTTCTGCCGCCTGGCACTGCCCTCGCACCGCTTTTCCGAGAATCGCCTGCGACAATGCGAGCCTTGCACATACAGTTCAATTATCCTAATTAGTTCGCTATATAAAACACATTGTAATTTTTAGGATTTAAAACTTAACATGTTCATATGATTTGCTTAATCAACAAATCAAACATACCTCTGATCATATATTACACGCTCGCTGATTGGTTAGTGCCAAACAGCGGTGCCAGAACAGCAGACCGTGTCAGTTAAGACGCAACGCTTGCGTTCAGTCGAGATGAAACCTCCGCCACTCCACCACTCCACCGCTCCATACCGCGCTGATCTCGCTCTCATATTGCAACATCTTCACATCGCAATATATTATGTATACGCGTGTGTAAGATCACTTTAACAGTGTTCCAATAGTTCAGTGTATTTGTACGATGAATTAATTAGTGTTACTAATTGTCCTAATTCGTAATATTTACGTTTCAATTGAACATTTGCGCGTGGTACAGAACTTAATTATCATAGTAGTGATCAGTAATTGCCGTTTGCACGCATTGCGCAGTGTACTGTGTTCAACACTTGTGCTTACAACAGTAACTCTTTCCCCACACGTCATATACAGTTTTTACTGTTTTTTGACAAATAAATAAATAAATTCTTCATGCAAGTAATTATTCAATCGAGCATGTATTCACGTCACATCAGTCATTTGCTTTTAGCGTGGCAAGCGGACAATGCACTATGTAATGCATGTTCTTCAACCGCATTGCGAGCTTGCTACCTATACGGCAGGAAACAACACGCATGCATTCCTGGGGCTCCTTAAGGGGACGCTAAGCGCATCCAGCCAGCCGGTCGCCCTTCGCTGACCTGTGCCCCGGTTTCCGCCTGCCAAGCTACGTGCACATCGCAGTGTGAACTCAACGCCACCTCCAGACGTCCAGTGTAACAATCACTCCTTTTCTTACAGCATCACTGTTGATTTCAATGTGACTTCTTTTTATATTTGGTTAATCTTTGAATATATGCCACATAAATGAATTGCTAATCTTAACCTTTCTCGGTGATTCAATGATGGCATGTAGTGTTCAAGTTCAGCTGCACCATGTCTGTACTCATTCAATTTCATGATTTATGCCTTCACAAGGCATCGCAATTCTACCAGCCTAATTTTCTTTGTAATGTTTGTTTAATTCAATTATAAGCATCAACTTTACATATTTGCTAATTTATTTCCGAGTGATGATGACAGCACTTGAAACATCAATTTCAAGAAATTAAGACTGGTGACTTGCAACCTATATATCATTAATTCCCCGCCAGTGGTCCTCCAAGGTACGTTGAGGAATCAGAGGATGGTGGTCTGGCGTGTATTGGCTCACGCCTTAAATTAATCACAGTTCACTAATCACAACACACGCGCTGCTCCTTCACACAGTTTAGTATAACAGCTGCGAAGTTCTAATGGGAGGAGAATTCATGCGTTTGACACTAACGCTCTTGGTGGCCAGCAAGAGACGCTTTTAAGTCTAAAAGAGATAACAAGAGACTGCCTAGTATTTCATAAATTTTAATGCTAAATATTTTGGAACACTTTTAAAACAGCGCGTAGGCATATGCGTAACTTCTGAAAATTTGAGGTGTATACACAATTAAAGGCTCGTTCCAAGTTTATCTTAAAATACAAATGTATCACTGTCGAATAGAGAGGATAAAAGGAATATTTCCAGATACAGGAATATTTCCAGATATTTTCAAAACAGCAAAAATTAAGCCACTTTTTAAAAAAAGGGAACAAAAATGATATTCAAAATTACCGGCCAATTTCTCTTTTGTCAGTTTTCTCAAAAATATTAGAAAGGCTTTTCTACTTACGAATGGAAACATTTCTCAGGAAAAACAGAGCGTTTTCAGACTCACAACACGGTTTTAGAAAATCAAAATCTACGGAAACTGCCATTTTTTCTTTTCTCAAAGATGTTGCTTCATCAATAGACCAAAATGAAATACCCATTGGAATATTCTTAGATCTCTCGAAAGCTTTTGACGTTATTGACCATAAGATCTTGCTCTCAAAATTACCTTCGTATGGAATTCGTGGTATTGCCCTTGATTGGATAACTTCTTACCTTAAACATCGGACTCAAAGAGTAGAAATACCATACTGGCAGGAAAGGACATTACATACTTATATTTCCAATTCTTTGCCAATTGTGCATGGGGTCCCGCAAGGTTCGATCTTAGGTCCTATTCTCTTTCTGTTATATGTAAACGATATGCCCTCGCCTATTAAAAATGGAAGAACGGTTCTGTTTGCTGATGACACGAATGTTCTTTGCAAAAAAGAAGCAGTAAATAGTACAATTTCAGAAGTTTCAAATTGGTTTAATAATAACAAATTAATTGTTAACGAAAGAAAAACTGTTTCAATGCATTTTTGCATCTCAAATCGGAAATCGCATGTTCCATTGAAAATGAACAATATGCAATTAGCTGATGTTGAGGCAACAAAATTTTTAGGTCTTTCAATTCAATCAAACCTCAAATGGAATGTACATATAAGAGAATTAAACACTAAATTAAGTTCATTATGCTATGCATTCAGAATTCTTTCAAATTCTGTCAGCCTTCATGCAGCTCGTTGCGTTTATTTTGCAAATGTGCATTCCCGCCTGAGATATGGCATAATATTCTGGGGAAGCTCATCCTGTAGTATTCAGACCTTCAGATTGCAAAAGAAAATTATTCGAATAATGAAAAAATGCCTTCCACGTGATTCCTGCAAGCTTCTTTTCATTGAGCTGGGAATCCTACCATTGCCTTGTCTATTTATTTACGAATCTGTAATATTTGTCAAAAATGACCTACTTAACGGAGGGAACATATTTTCATGCAATATTGATATTTATAATTCCAACACACGCCGTAGAAATCACGTGCATCAAGTGTCAGTATCAACAGCTCAGTACAAGAAATCAACATACAATACATGTACGTTACTTTACAACGCATTGCCAGATGACATAAAACAATTAAAGTCGGTATACAAATTTAAGTTAAAAGTAAAATCTTTTCTGCTGCAAAACTGTTTCTATACAATTAGAGACTATACTGATCGTGAAAAAGAAAAATAATGTAACAAAACAAAGATATATAATGAATTAGTTTATGTTTGCATTGTATACATTTAAAAAAATATTTAATACGCCTGTAACAAGTAATGTACTTCAGCTTCCGGGTCAATGACCCCCATCTCGATCAGGTTTTTGTCCAGTTTCCCTGATCCATAGAGCAAATGCTGAGATGGCCTCTTGTTTTGCTTCTGGACGTAAATGTAGCTTCACTGTGCGCACGTTTTGTTGAGCACTCCTTTTGCTTGTAGTTCATTTACAGTTGAAATTGATTTTCTATAACTCGGGAAAAAACATTTTTCAAATATCTTTATTTTTCTAAAATAATTATTTTCTAAATTAATTTTTTCGTTTTTTTTTTAATAAAATTCTGGCCCCCAAGAAAATGTGCGCAGATAAATTTCTTTCCCCACACGTCATATACAGTTTTTACTGTTTTTTGACTAAATAAATAAATAAAAGATTTTTTTTAGATTTTCTGTGCAGAAGCAAAATGATGGACCATCTCTGCATTTTTTATATGAATCAAGGAAAAACCTTATTGAGATGGGGGTCCTACACATAGAAGTTACAATGATATTTAAAAAATAATAATAATTTTAATATTATAATAATTTTAAAATGATAAAATAGCATAAATGAAGATTTGCATGGCATTTAAAAGCTCACATAGAACCTTTCTTAACATCCTCCATTATTGAACCGCCGAAATTACAAAAAAATATATATAAAAACCACATAGAATGTAGAGAAGAAAACGTTGGAATTAGCTTATTGCAAATGCACTTTGAAATAGCAATCATGAACTATTTTGTTAACGCATTTTTCTGCATCTTTAGAAAATCTAAAGAAGGATACATTTGCTGAATTCTTTTGATTGTTGCTACAATTTACAGCACTACAGGTATTTCCGTATGTTGTTGGCATTTTTAATTGTGCATCAATATGTGCAGGATGCAAATGTGATTAGTCGCAATTTAACAATGACAAGTGAGCGAAGAGTGGATAATAAATAATATTCAATCGATTGAACTCGTTGCATCAAAATTGTATCGCTAACACATACCATCAAGCAAACCATGTGTAAACAGCATGCAAATATGTATGCTACACCTCAACGAACTCGTGCTGCCTCTTGCTCACCACAGACAGAGTTGAGGTCGCGCGCGATGGAAAAAATCATAGGGAGCTTCGCAACTGTTATACTAAACTGTGCTGTTAGTTTGTAACAGATGAGATCTCATTGAATTGGGTACAGTATAGATTTAATTATTATTTTTCTATTTTTATGTTATTTATTCTTTTATCAATAATGTGAAAATCATATTGGCTTCATTTTGAACTTTTTTGTAATTAAATTTTCAGTTGTACCTGATGAGGGAGACAAAACAGTCTCTGAAATGTCGTCTGAGTGCATAAATAAAATAAAATTATGATGTAAAAAGTATTTTGGAACTTTTTGTTGTGGTTGTCCAAAAATTTTAAAAAAAGGTACTGAACAAC
The DNA here is from genome assembly GCA_031308135.1 of Acheta domesticus. NCBI lineage: Eukaryota > Metazoa > Arthropoda > Insecta > Orthoptera > Gryllidae > Acheta > Acheta domesticus. Next base: position 203,383,135 of record JAHLJT010008446.1, read on the forward strand.
ATTTAAAAAGAAAATATTTAATTTTTAATTTAAATTTCTGTATCAATTTGAATTGTTTATGGCATGAATATAATTCCTACGACGTGTGTTACAATTATAGATACCTTTATTTTATTAAAATGTTTGTACATCAGCATAAATCTGTTTTTGAAGTAGATAAATTTGCTCGTCCTTTACACATATCATAGTATAGAGAACTGTGGCCTCTCTTAATAAATTCTTGTTGTTAATTCAGCTGTTACAACAAAAAAAGAGAAAGCTCACAAGGATGGTATTTTGATATTTTTCGTACTATATTTCTGCAACCTAAAGTCTACGTACTAAGGTATGTGTATTCTGAGAATAGTATCTCTGACTACGATGAAGGTATTTGGATGTAAAATACTTTCACAATGAAAGGTGGTTCATATTAGCAGTTGAGATATAATACCCCCCTAGCCACCTTAATTGATAGCCAGCTGACGTACAAAAACTTAGCTAAACGTTTTGCCGCGTGAAATAAGAGAAATGTTCTAAAGTGTATCTTGAGTTCACTGTATTTATCAAATAAGGCTACTAGTGCCCCTCAAAGTAGGTTTTCATGCCTGTGATTAAGTTTCAACGTGTGATCTCAATGAATGATAATTTTCGGAAATAACAAGTGCGAATACCAGCGTCTCACAAGAAATAACATACTTAAGGCACGTTCCAGAAATTGCAAACGATTATCAATTCGTCCTAGCCCCTCTGCCGAGTCAAAGAAGAAGGTCACCTGTGGCCTCCGTTCTAGCTTCTGTGTATAACGGTTTCTGCAGTCACCATTCACTACCACAACCTGTAGGTATTAAATAATAAAAATGTTATTCCTTCTGTCATAATCTACCTAGGGCAAATTTGGAACATTACGAATTGTTGTGACGTAAAAAGTCATAGTAAGTACGTGTTTTCTTCAATAAAAAGCAGTTCAATCACTGTTTTTTTAATCAAGGTAAACACTTGCAGAATGTTATCGGAAAATACGTAATGAAGCGAAGCATTTGCACATCTGTCTGCCTTTTGGCACCCACTATTGCTATGCACTTTTCCCAGATCAGAGAAAAAACATTATACGTGTGTGAAGTCAACACCTTGTTTTGTTTACTCTAATTATATTAATTAAACATACTATATAATTAAAACTTGTACAAATGAAATGTTTTACGAAATATATAAGAAATTTTAGAACAAAATTAGATGCCCTGACTTATCGTAAAGTAAGAATCTCGATTGTTCACATTCAAGGTTTTGCGTAATCTCCTATAATCTGTAACTTTTGTATTCGTAACAACCTGTAACATTACTACTGGAGGGAAGTGATTGATAAGGCAAGTCTTGGCATTCTGCAAGTGTGTGAAAAAGCACCAATTATTCGTTTTACTACATCACGCACGACCTTCCGTTGAGCAGGGAGAATTACACTCAAGATGGATAAAGAGGAACTAGAGAGAAGGGGCTAGTAGAATTAAACGTAAGCTAGTTTTTTACGCATGGATCTGTTCTTAATCTACGCTCCTACTTGCAAAACATCAGTAATATTTTCGTTTTATGTACTACATGAAAACAAGTAACTTCCACAGGGTCGAAAGAGAAATAATTGATACTACAAGATCTACAAAAACCCCTATCGTTTTTTATAACTTGCAAAATTGTATTAGTAAATTCAATAGGCCTGTGTGAAACTTATAATTTTATTTAAATTGCGGAGTAGCCAAATAGGTTCGGACAAGAGGTGTTTGAGAATTATGAGAAAATTGCTGAAATGATGTTCGGGCCACTAACATCTTACTACTTGGAGAGCAGTTTTTCTGCAGACAAGTTTATTTGAAAATAGAAAGGAATTTATTACTGATACTGAATGTATTTCAGTGGTGGGTAATCGTACTAAAAACTATACCTATGTTACAGATAATGTTCTTAAAACACAAGAGTATTAGTTATAACATGCGTCTTAATAGTTTGGCGTGTAAACCTATAATTTCCTATATGAAAATTTAGAAAACCTCTAAACCTCTGAAGCATGCATTGAAAACATTCTCAGAACATAAAAATCTATGGATTTGTATTGTTAATATTATCAATATTATTTTCAAGAAATGAGTGTAGTAGATGTTTTCCGCGACATTGACTAATGTTATAGAGGATTATGATACCGAGACATATGTATTATCACGACACATCATAAAGTATTCGCGGCACAAATAAGCGTATTAGTAATAGTAAAGATGGGTGTGTCAAGTGTTGATCAACTTTGCTTGCAACAGTTTGAATCTTCTTCTAAAGCCCTGCTTAACTGCTTTCTACTTGTGCATTGGTCGGAGACGGACTGGTGTAAAGTAAACGGTGGTTCGTTTGTTGATAGGGCATTGCTTCTTGGTCTAACGGTTTTAATACTTTCTATAGAAAAATGCTCACATCATCAAAGGTTGGCGCTTTGGAGCGCTATAATAGTATAATTAGGCAACAAAACAATTCAGCAATAAAAGTTGCGAACAGCTGCTCCCAGATAACTCCAACAATAGCTTTGTGCACACGGGCACGAAGAGAATGAGCACGCGTGACGTGCGTGCGAATTACACTGGGCAACACATTTTAATTTTTTTTCCAACAGCAAATTACTGACATTTAGTGTATCTTGCAGTTCTAAACTCAAAAATTACCTCGTAATAGAAATGGTCTAGCTACGTGAGTCATAAATAGGATTAATATAATTGTTATCAAACCACGAAAAATGTGTATTTAAATACATTTATTTTATTTTAACCTTCCAGCTGGCGCTCTGTCGTAAATTTTACGACAATAGCAATTTTTTTTATTTTTCTGTCAACTCATTGTTGTCAAAGACGTCTGCGTTCTTGGTATTCCTTGCAGGTATCTTAAGTGATGCATTCCTGCAGCCACTGTTTAGTTTGCACGCTATATTCAGTTTTTGTAACGCTCTATTCGGGATAAGTGCATAGTGACGTAAACTTTACGCTGCGCGCCGGCTGTTGTGCTAAAATATTGTATAATAATTTGGCCTAATAGAAATTTTCTGTAAAATGTGCAGATAAAGAATTCATGTGAACGAAAATCAGAATATTCTTCAAGAGCTGTCTGATCGGAAGAAGATCATGAATTGTATAGTGACAGTAAACGAATGTTGAAAATAAAGACGAGCATCAGAACGATACTGGATCGGAACAAGATCTTTTTGATACTAAATACGAACGTTTATCAACGGATATGTTTTTTGGTAGTAAATATCATTCTTAGATATTATAATGCGACATAAAATTCCATTGTTCTACAATTTCTTTGATTTTTACAAGAGTCATCGAATGTCGTAAAATTTACGATACGCGCCCGTTGGTGTGAACATTTTACGCGCGCACGTTGGAAGGTTAAATGTACATAAAGTATTTTTGTGGTTTGGTCTCTTGCTTCTCTTTATATTCATATGAACTACCACGAGATTTTTGCTGCCACTACAGAAGACATACAGAACATAAATTCTGTTTCCCCCCTCTGCCTGGTGCCATTATTTAGAACTTACATCCATTAAAGACATTTTCCCTTAGTTTTTCATTTGTAGCGGGTTTCATGTGCATTCTTGATTAAGATCAGCATGCCAGTTAGCAACGTGTTCCAGATTCTCTAGTATAGCCGTACAAACACTAAAATAGTTTGATGAATGCGCTACCACGTTCATAGAAAACTCCATAATTTTCCGAGAAATCATGCGAACTTTTGAAAGAAATGGATTTTTTGCAATGAAATTGATTTTTCGGGATATACAACCTATTTTTGGGCATCCGCATTGGCGAAACGCAAATGATACTGTTAATTTATGGCAGGATTTTCTACACTAGTTCGACAGCTGGGGATTCGAGGCGGCCAGCTACTCTGATCGAAAGCTTTCCGTGGTTTCTCCGATCAATCCCAGGTGGATGCCGGAGCAGTACTCTAACAAACGGGCCACGGGTCGAGCACGATCTGTCCTTCCTCTTCCTTGTCTTATCATCACCCCTTTCTTACACACACTTACACTCACTTTCACTACACTATCACACTTGTCGATAGAACAGTCGGGAGCATAGATCTTGTCCCGGCTGGGGTGGTATACGCTGGTGGGTGATACTCGTGGGTGAAAATCCCCGCAAGCAGGCGTGTAGATGGGCTCCAGATCTCACCATCCAGCGGAGGAAGATCACTCCTCGAGGGAAACATGCACTACACTTACGCGACTAATGGTCTTAGCTGTTCACGCGTTCGGAATCACCTATCAATCTATTAATCAAACTATAAATTTACGCATGTTCTGGAAATGTGTAAATTTATAGCCTGCATCTTTGTTAAGATTGTAGGCACGCTTCTTGCAGTAGGAAATAACCAGTATATAGTATCTATGATCGAAATAGTTATCACAGCGAAAGCTATAATAAACGACTTTGCATCTACCTCCATGTACGTTGCTGCAGTTTAGATAGCGTTTTCGATACGTATCTTAATTGATTCACCAATCTAGGCGCGAACAATAATTTGCACGTGTGCAAAAATACCCTACTAAATCTTCTTGTTAATCAAATCCATGAGCATATCAGAACATCGACTATGAGAATATGCCGGATGGCTATGGAATAACTTGCTAAAACAAAGCTGGTAATGGATTGCTCCCATGGGATACTTTGGAACATTTGGAAAAGTCTTGAAGAAACTGAAAGAAATTTTCTAACACGATTTCTCGAATTCTGCCACACAACCTCTCTGCGGGTCAAGTTTATAGTGATCATGAACACCGTCTTGGAAATATCTGGAGAAGACAGTAACAACTTAATTAAAAAGTTTGAATATTAAATAATGCTGTATTATCTATTATTAATGTACACAAAAATATTGTTTCTTTTCATTGCGTTTTGTCAAATTTTAGTTTACATTCTTGTAGTTATTTAGTATGCAAATTTTGAATATGTTTTCTTTAATTTAATTTGCCACATCCTTATAAGGATTTCTGATGGGAGTTTGTTGAAGTTTACAAGAAACTTCTCAGTAAATACAAAAATAACTATTTTGCTAGTTAATATTTTTAAACCATTGTTAACGAAATTTCATCGTTGTGGTGCATTACACTTTATGCAAATGATAAGGGTTTATTCCTTAGAAAGTTTGAGAACGTCTGCTCTAAAACAAAGAGCGTCTATTTCAGTTTCCTAGAGCGTGATTTGCGTGTCACTGTTGAGAAAACCTTGCAAGTTCAAATGTTCAGATTCTGTGTTTGAACGTGCGGTCTTGCTTGAAGTTACTGGCTATTTTTCACAAGAGTCCTTTAAGTTTTTTCCTTTAAAAATGTGAACTGAGGTCACCCAGATATTTGTAATTCTACTTAGGGACCACATGTTTTTGGGCAAAACATAATGAGTATGATGCTTTTTGCTATTTCCTTTTCAAAAGATATGACAAAGGTGCATTTAATGCAGACTATTCTTGTTTCTAGCTTTGACAACCGTGTCTGTATCTTCTTGACTGGTTGTCAAAACTGATTTGAATCATTGTGTTGGGAATGTATAACTTATAAACGGAGTTTTACGATCTAGGAATAAATAATTGCCATTAAAATAAGAAACCATTAATTTTCAAAAGTCTTCGAAAATGTATTTTCTATAGCTTTGTTTACTTATGTCACTATATGTGCTGTTTATCTGTATTGTAACTCAGATAATTGTATCATTTTCTTTTATCATATCTCTTGCTGATTGTTTTTGAACCTCTAAGAAAGCTACGTTTTATCCGGTCGCTTTCCTCAAAATTATTATCCTGTTATTACCTTATTGATAATACCATTTACATATTCATTAGTGAATTGTTATTTCGCGAGTTTCGCAACTTGCCCATCTACAACTTATTCGAATCTGTGTCTGGAAAAAGCATTAAATTTCCAGTGTCCACTTAACTACAAACGACAACATCTTCAATGATATGATCAACGATATTGTATTAAGACCAGATGTTGGCAAGCTTGGTTTGGTCTCTCACTGCCGTACTGCTCACGAACACTGCTAGAATCACTGACAAGCTGGGCCCAAAGAGGAAATGATACGTCATACGGAACAGTGTTACAGATATTGTGCACATCTAGTTCGCACGTGCGGAAGTGTAAAATTTCATGCAAGAATTGAGGAAATATAGTACCGAAATGCGTGCACCTACTATACGTCTTGTGCATTTCACTTGTTTGCGCTCACGTGCACGAGCATCCGCCGAATCGGGCGCAACTTTCACCAATAATCCTCTTGCCAGTTGAAACTCAATGGCAATACGTAATGTAGTTTGCTGAATAAAATCCCCATAGGATGTGTTATTCTATTCCGTAGTCCACTAATCTCGCGAAATGCATTATCAGCTTCATACTGTCATTGAACTATTTGTTTATGAATTTCCTTCTTGTCAGATCTCAAAGACTCTAGTCCATGCACAGCTTAATACCGAATTATGTGAATTTACTTATACCTTCGGTTTGAAAACCCCAGTTATTCTGCTGGGTGAAGGCATCGCAAAAATCACTACTCAGCATTTTAAGGGCTAAAACTTAATGTTTCTAGTATAAGAGAGGAGCTAAATGGTCAGCTTTATTCTCATTTCTGCTATTTACAATGAATACAAATATTGCTCATGAAATAAATTGTACGAATTTCCAGAATAAATATTTGATAACTTTATACTTATGACGGTCCATTATACCGAAATACAGTGAAACCAAAGGATGAGCAACTAGTGCTGCTACAAGAGCAAATAATTTCTCGCATTAATTTGAAATTTTGTAATTAATTTGCATTTGTAAATTTACCATTTTCGAAAATTCAGAGAGCTCAACGAAAATGAGACCAACGTCATTCCTTTGAGCGTAACTTCTTCTATCCGTGAAAAAATTTGAAGAAAAAGTTTGGAGCGATTTTTGAGAAAAAATGTTTTAAAAATTTTAAATTGCCAATATTTCCCTCAAAATTACATGAAAACGAATCATATTTTCGCAAAATTGAACACCACCTTATTTCAAGATGTCTTTAATGAACAGATTTCATTAAGAAAAATATTACTTTAATACAAGTATTCTAATTGTAACAAGACGCGAAAAAATTGCACTTTCGCAATTTTCGAAAAGTTCGAGGTTTCAACGAACATGCGACCTGCACCATTCCCTTAAGCGTATTTTACGCTAACTGAGGACAAATTTTAATCTAAAAATTTCGAGCCTTTTTTTGAAAATTTTGAAAATGTCTCCGGGGATTCATGCAAAATACCCCTCAAAATTAAAATATCGGTTTCAAATTCAAGGGGCCGAGACATCAGTCAGTTCGAATGGGGAACATCAATTTTGGTCAAACTCCTGCCTACGGTTTAGACGCTATAGTCGTTCATAGGCAGACAGAGAGATGAACGAACGGCTGGACAGACATTTTGCCGTCAATCGACTTTTCGGTATCAAAGGTCTGCGAAACATTGATTCTGGCGTCGACAAGTAGGGGGAGTTACCAGACGAAGTAATTTATTATATATGTGAACAGTATTTATGAACGTTTTCGTTACCAGGGCCAAGCAATAAGAATTTTTCAGCCGAAAATTCGCCTTTTTCCAGCGCACGATTACATAACTTCTTCTTGCGAAGTGAGTGCGAGAAAGTAAAAATTGATATTGCAGAATGTTAAAATTATTTAATTTATGACATTATTTTTTAAACATTCACAATTTTTTGTTGAAAAGCGTTACTCTTTCTTCCATAATATAATAATTTTTGCGTAATATGCTTTGCTTAAATACAATGTTCTTGAAAAACTAGAATTATTTCATACAATCTTTATATACAATGTATACAAACCGTACAAAATTAAATGTTTTTTTAACAATACGTACCGGGAGAGGTGGCTCAGTGCATCTGCTGTTGTTACTGCAGTGCCTCTGACTGGGAGGTTCTAGATTTGCGTCCCGACGGCGGCAGGATTTTCGACACTAGTCAGCTGAGTGGAGTTCAGTCGCTGTCTGGAGGAGAATTGTAGTGGCTGGCTGCTCAGATGGTGAATGCTGGAGCAGTACCCTAACAAACGGGCCACGGACCGCGCGCGATCATTCCTTCCTCTTCCTTGTCCTTTCCTCACCCCTTACACACATACACATATTAACATGCACTACACTGCCACACATGCCAGTAGACCGGTCGGGGGCTTGGAGCTCGTCTCGGCTGGGGCGGTGCCCCGCTGGTGGGAGATGCCTGGTTGGAAAAAAAACCGTTTGAAGATTACCCAGCCGGTATTTACAAACCAAAAACTAATGAGTTTTTGTTGAATAGTGGACTAAAGTTTACCAGCTGCAGTCTTCTTCTCTTCTAATAGCTCATTTTTAAAGAACATTTGATTTGTTTCAAAATAATGTTTATTTCATTTGATCAAGGCATTTAATATACATCTGAATATATCCGGATCAAATCATTTAGAATACATCCATTTATCATTTAAAATACATTAGGAAATTCACACATTTGACACGATGTAATTTCTGATGCCAATTTCTTTAGGCGTGGCAAATAAAATGTGTGCTCACTTATGTGATCAGAAACCAAATTTGTGAAATAAACAACTTTTTACATTACAAAACTATAATCGTTACTTTTTCGTTGCTACGAAGGAAAACATTCTTGACGTTCTGGAAGCGACACAAATGCTAGAATACAACATTTCAATACAATAAATGAAACCTACACAGCACCTCATTAAAATTATTCTCCTTTAATGCTCCCAAAATGATTGGTTTCCAACATCGTTAGTCGACGGTAGGTCGCCGCCGGATCTTGCCATCCAGTGGGGGAAGATCACCGCCACCTCCCGATGAAAAAGCAGGCACTACACTTACGAGACTATTGACCTCAGTAGTTGACGCGCCCTGTATCACTAAGAACCAATAAATCAAAATATAAACAATATACGATAATTTTTGTGTGAGAGTTCGCGTAGTTAATTTGACTGGCAATTTTCTGGTATATAATGCTAATGGAAGAATGTTTTTATTCTTACTAGTTGGTCTCGTGCAAACATTACACACATTTTTGTTTAAGGTCGCAACAACTACTCGGTCATTAGCGACCACTATTGGAGTAACGTTATGACGTGATGATGACGACACGATATGGTGATGATAGGGGGTGAAAGGACGAACACGTACAACTATGCCCGACGCGGGACTCTAACCCGCGACCCCACGGTCCAAGACCACTACGGCACTACGGCACATAGTTTTAAACATAGTTTGTTTCTGTATCGAATTGTCAGAATCAACTATTTGTGTGTCTTTGATACTGAAATAGTGGTATTTTTCAAAACGTTTGTTTCCGTCAATACGGCTATACATCCAACTGTCTTTGAACATTATCGTCAATACCGCATGGATTAGACCTCTAGCCGTGTTACAACTTCATGAATTTTATTTAGTAATTTCACTGCAATCTTGGACTGTCAATCTGTAGATGTCCATTCCATTGGGTTCAGTTCATAAAGCTGGATGGCAATGTGAAAGCTGCTCGCAGATAAAGAATGCCAAATAAACGGCATAAGGGGTTGCAACCTTCTTATTACAGATCTCCCGAGTGCATACCGTCAGAATGGGTAGCCATTGTATGTCCATAAAATGACGAAAGTGTACTGCCAGAGAACAAAAGAAAATGCATTTTGAAAAATTTCACAAGGTAAAAATATTTTTTAAGATCAAACTTATGAGTACTATCGTTTCAGATTCTTGCCGTTTAACATTTTGTAAATGTCGTTGTCAAACGTATCACTGAATGTTGTATCCACCCGGAAAGACTGATGAAATATAAATGTTTATAGTTTTAATCTCCGTGAAAAGAGGATTTTTCTAAAGATCTGTACGATACTATTTATTTAAACAACAGTATTTGAAAATAAAGAACACTGAATGTAGAACGTTTGCTGAGTTTGCTTAGAAAGTTGGCTAAGGGAGATCTGATCTCCATTGCCTACCCTGAAAAACTTCCCCTGGTTCTTTTGTCGTTCTTTCTTTCCTTCTTGTAGTTTTTTTCCATGTCTTCACCGTCACGCGAACGTTTTTGTCACAAGTTTTCTGTTTTTTATTGACAATTTTTTCTACTAGTTTTATAACACACGTGTTTGTTCAGCTAAATAGAAAGTTGACTTTTATTTATTCAAGGTGGTATCCCTATGTTCGGTGGGCATGAACTGCATGCGTGAAGTGAACGTAGAACAAGATTTCGTTGTGTTCTATTATATGCTTTGTAAACTAGTGTGCCAGTGGTTGTGAAGCTGAGTGGCCGTGTTGTGTTGTCCTGTGCAGTTTTATAGGCCATCGTTTACTGATTCTGCAGTTTTGGATGAGTATTATACTGAGTAAATAATCTCCATCAAATTTTATTTCAAACTTTGAGGAAGTGCTACAACTGAAATGGTCAACAAATTTGGTCCAAGCAAATACAGTAATAAAATTGCTTACTTCACCATGACACGCTCCTCTTGACACATCTGTCATTATTCATCAATTTCTTACTTAACAACGCATCCCAATTATTCCATACCCATTTTATTCATCAGGCATTACCATGTGTGATACTTTTCTATTTCTAAAAATAAAATGACGCCTGAATGGATCTAGGATCTAGGATCGTCAACTTTCCAACTTTATATATGTGTTAACTCGTGAAGAACATGCTGGAATCCTTAGATACGTTGGTAAGGGAACTATTTTGAACCAGGTTATGTAAATTAGCAGCTTCAGTAAGCAATATTCTTAGAGTTATTTCATGAAATTCTGAGTAGAAATTTGTATTTCCTTCCTTTTTGACAAGGTTTCAGAGTCTGTATTTAAACACTCTGTTTTCCCTCTGATTAAATATGTTTGTTTAAGAAACGTTTAAAAAAATTCGCGACACGAAAAATTTGTACCTTCAAGGTAAGCTACCCAAAAGCCACGCACATGGGCAAACCTTGTCGCCCGCGCTCTTTGCCCTGGTGCAGGAGAACAGGAAGACAATAGAAGCCATTAGTACGAGGGTAAGTCAATAAGTATCTGCAATCAATTTTTATAATGTATTACAGGAAGAATACACAATTTTTATTGATATCGGTTTTTAACATGGTCACCCTTCTTTTCAATGCACTTGGTCTACCGTTGAACAAGCTTCCCGATTCCTTCTGAAAAAAGGTTTTTGAATGTGCAGAAAGGCACGTATGCACCACTTCTTTGAACTGTTGATCGGAGCAGAATCGACGGTCCAAACAGATCCGGCGGGGCGAGATTGTGCATATGGTGTGCCATTTCATTAACAGTTACTAGTCTGTTATTCACGATCAAGACACGTAATTGTTCAATATTAGGATCTGTTGCAGCTGTAGCTGGTTCTTTCCTCTTTCTTGACGCTCGTTCGACCAGTTTTAAACTGTTCTGGTAACTGGCAATCACTTCTCTGTGGCCAAACATTGTCCCCGCATTGTGCTGAAAATCTTTCTATGGATTTCCTCCCCTTGTACACCTTCAAACCATAGAAAACGGATTATGGAACGCTCTTCTTCTTTGGTGCAAACAAAGAGTACTGTCGCCATCTTTACACCACAACAGTGCAGGACGGGCTGATCAGAAAACGCTGAAACCTCCTACAGGCAAAGACAACGGTCCCATGTAATGGTTAAGGATCACACAAAGCCGTAGAACCAAACTAAAGACAATTAGAGCAAAATTGCAGATATTTATTGACTTACCTACGTATTTTCCTTGTAAAGGGCAAGAAGGGCTGATGATCTACCTGCAATTGGTATCTTGTGCAAAAAGGAAATGTACAGTAATCGACTGACAACAATACGAAGCACTTACGGTTTTCTATGGATTTGCGTTCTGTATGCTGCATCTTACAGGTAAGAACTGTAGTCTTCAATAATTCTCAATGCCCATATTTATTTAGTGTACTGTTTGCTATTAAACCACAAGTTTCCTTCGTTCCGAATATCGTCCTCATCGTCCTCTCCAAAACCATCGGCGTCTTCGCCAAAATTCCCATTATGACATCAAAAAAAGTGACTACATATTTAATAGAATCATAATAGCCCAATATCTCACGTTTTAGTATTTACATTTCTTTTCTAACATTGTTCATGTAGTAAACTTTTGTGTTCCATCACAAAAGCGTCGTATCTCTTATGAATCTTTATAAAAATTATTGGGTAAATTTTATTGTGCCAAGACCTCTTAATCTGATGTCATGCTCTCCCGATTGTTCCAAGTTTTTTGATTTGACCTATTTTACGATTATTTAATAGCATGATTAGTAAATTGACAAAGTTTTCATTTAGCTCTTGTATCAATTACTTTTGTTTAACTTATTTATTGAACATGGCGTATTTGATGTTCTTTTTGATTAGAACATTCTCTGTACTCTACTCAAATATATTTAGTTTATCAAATATTCTACTATATTACGTTCTTTATAGGTATCTTCTTTATATGACATATTACTTCATTGAGAGTGCAAGTAAATACGTCACTTTCCTCGTTGTTAACACACCAAACTGGATTTTAACGATGATGGAATTTTGATAATATAATATAATTAACTACATGAGGTAATTGAATTTTCCATGCACTCTATACTCATTCTATTATCTCCATTGTAGAACGGCAATGCATTGTACTCTGGAAACGTAATCAGTACCACATTTACGTACGTCAAAGGAATTTTGAGCAATTCAGATCAGTTTGAATTCCCGGAATAAATTAAACTGCTGTATTAATGAGGCGTTATTTTTTCCATTCATTACGTAGTCCTTTTGTGGAAATTTAACTTCAGGATATTCTAAAACTAGTAGCCCTACATCAACTAATTTACGGTTACCTAACAGTTATATACATTATATTATTGCGCCTTCTTTCCTTCTAATATTTCAGCCATCACTTGAAAAATTCGAATGATACAATTCGACATTACGTGAAAACTACAAATACTTAAAAACTGTACATTTATTAATAGCTGCCTACCATTGGAAGGCAAACTCGGATCGCACTGACGTTTTCCTTCTTTGTTTAGGTGATGAATTACTGTTTCATCATTCGTAACTTTATTATTATCACCTTTCTGAAGCCCCAATGATAGTTTCGTCTTCCGAAGCTTGTCGGATTTTATGGGGAATAAGTCGAAACCGTTGCCGTGCGTAATGGCTTAATGGAATCACCGGGATTCTTCAGCCTGCCCATAATCACGTTGAAATATTGTTTTAGAATCGGTTGATGAAGAAAACAGTTAACAACATAATGAATGTTGCACTAGTTCTTCAAATAAAGGTCTATGTCACTGTCGTAAGAACCACAAGTACAAGCAACGTTAAATATACAGGTTGTCCCACCAACTGTGGGCCACGTCCATAACTTCTAAACGGCTCACGATATCAAAGTGCAGTTTTCGCTCAACAATGCGGAATCATCGGGCAAGTAGCCGTAGAGATATTGTTTGAAATTTTTAGTTTGCAAGAAATTGAATCATCTTTGATTTTTTAAATTGAACTAATGTTAGTAATTTGATAGTAATTTCAGTATAAAGTTAGAGTTTCTAACATACAGTTGGTAACAATCTTGTTTGTACAGTTCATATTTTTCTCGGAAAACATTAATTTGTGGAAAATTAATACTAATGAAAAATATATTACAAGATACATATAAATTTGTACACGTGTACGACATGGCCTTGAATTTGAAATTCACCAGCACATTTAGTCGCTCGGGAACTAGCCGCTAGGAATGTTTCCAAGCCATACCTTAAAAACTGGAAATATTGCAACACAATCACGCGGAAAATTATAGTAATACAGAGAATGACACTTATAGTAACCATTTCTGAACATTGATAATATAACATGAACCAATTGATGAGAAAAATTCGTGGATATATGGGAAAAATTCTTATTGAATATTATTGAATGTAAAAGAACGCCACTGTTGCAGTTTACAGCGGGGCGAAACCTCCATAATAAAATTCAATATTGCCTTCATTCAGTTCTTACCTTCACCAAGAAAATAAAATTTATTAGAAATTAAAATCATTACAATGTCAGGCACAGTTTCCATATTTTAAAAAATCGTCTATTAAGGTATGCTTCTATTTTCCTCTGAGAACTTCATGAATATAAACCTCTAACGCATAATGTTTCTGAAAATAAACTGACTTGTCTTGAACATCACGTCGCAATATTTCTCATGCCCGCCTAATTTCAACCGTCGTCGTAATTTTATTCTTCACACACTCCTATTCAAACTTTTCAACTTGTGAGTCTGTGCAAGTAACTATTTTACATATGTCGTCTTCTGTTTGCTCAACAGACGTAGTAATATTCTTATCCACAGATGTCCGTTCCCGAAATTCGTTTTCCGTCGTGTTCGAGTGCACATGATTTCTTCACACGAGTATCAAGTAGCAACGGCTTGATTTTCGCAAGTCGCAACCTACGAAGACTCAAAATCGTGTGTAATTGTAATGTATTACAAAATAATGATAACATAAAACAATGTTTGATTACTTGGGCCCGGAAGTTCATGCCATAAATTTACAAAATGTTTATGAATGTATGTTATGTTTACAATTGATTCTATTCTTGGTTAGGGAAATAGACTTTCATTATTTTCATGAAAGTTGTTTGTATATTCTTCAACACTTCGATCTACTTTCTTTTGGTTTGCCTTATATGGGGAAAGGAGCAAACTTTGCAATCAGTTGCATATACTACAGAACCATCTTGTTTGTAGTGTCGTATTTGTTAATATCAAGCTGCTCCTTATTCATAACCTTATACTGAATGCTTTATATAATTTTCTTAAGAAAATTGTATAAAAAGTTCTAAACAAAAAGTAAAAGTTGTAAAATTCTATAAAAAGTTGTAAACAACATTTTATACAATTACATTTATGTTACACTCGGTATATGAGGTAAAGTTAATACAGGTAATTTATCATCCCTTCGGGCGTAACATATGCAAATTTAGTTATTTTGCTTCCCAATATATTTTTTGGATAATGATTCAAACAGACTTTTTTGGATTATGATTCCTGACTAATAGTTTCTTTTTAAACTTAAATATTTATTATGAAAATATGGTTTAGGAAATTTAGAGCTTGTTCAACTACATTGTATAAAATTGTTACTTTTCATCCAAACTCGTGATTGAAAAGAAAAATAAGACTAATGCTTGTATTCGTAAGCATAGAACATCAATCAGCCATCTATAATCTTGTCTTATGACTTATATCTAGAAATGTGTGCTACTAATTTTCCAGCGTTAACGATATATTCAGGTCATAATTGTTAAAAATGGTTAATGGTTTCTACCAAACATGAACCTATCTTTACTAATATAAATTGAATATAGTTTCTTTTACGAAAATTTTTTCTCATGGCATATCCAACCTCTCGTACATCGAACATAGCTCTCCGCAAGCAGTTATTATTCCTTCGTTTCCATTATATGGCGCATATACATAATAATTGCAAGACCAATGTCTGGTGACTGATTTCAGTATGACCTACAACATTCAGCAGAATCAGTCGGCCATTTGACGAAACAGGAATCCAATCTGCCCGCGCCCTGCTGGTTTTTCGCCTCTTCCATTCCATCCGAAGAGACGGACAGGTTAGCGTTACTGCGTCTGGACGATGACGCCAGCGGCATCTAGAAGCAAAATATGAAAGCTCTCGTTCTTCACTTGCACATTTTATTTCAGGGAACTGCTTAGCATTTAGTGCAGCGTTTCTAATATAATGAAATACTTGCTATCTACTAATCTGCTTATTATAGACATATGGTGTGATATCGATGAAGATTTTCACCTGAAATGTTAGGATGTGTCAGGATATTAGTAAACAAGCACGTAAAGGGAGAAACAAAGGCAATAAAATGTAATTAAAAGGAGAGAGAAAATAGTATTTCTACTTATCACTTGCATTTTTCAAAATGATTCAATAAACTAAAATATTTCATAAACAATTGAGAATGAGAAATAACAATTTTTCCTCAAATAACATTAAATTGCGCGCACTATTACAATAAGATAAGTTGAACTAAAAATGTTAGAATTCATGGCGCATCTGAATTGAAATATAGATGTTACATAAAAATAACTTTTGTAATAGAAAAGAAAATTATTTCTGAAATCACTGAAAAAAAGGATTTGAGTTGTATGGTCTCCATTGCTTCAAGATGATATCAAATGCTTATACAAATATTCTTATAAATGTAAAAAAAAGAAGGCTCTCACTAAAAACGTCTGAACAAATTCCAACATATTACGCTCCCACCAAATACGACTGATGATAGACTGGTTTATACTAGAACATTTTATACAATTTTTTGATAGGTTTATAAATACAACATTCTTGTAAAAATTGTACAATTGATTGTCAGCAAATTGTTTCAGTATTAGAAGTAAAAAAGTTATTTTCTGTAATATAGTTATATTATTATTTTCATATCAAATGTGTATTCTCAAACAATTTTGTATACGAAAGTGAGAATTTACGTCAATTTGTGTTATATTTAATAATATACAACACAAATTGACCTAAATTCTCACTTATATATGATAAATATATCATAAATATAGTGGGTCCAACAATATGTTTGGGAGCCCTCCGACCATAACGAGCACGTGAGAGGTGATGATGAGAGGCGGTGTGGCGCAACTGGAAGGCACCGCTCGAACATCAAGCTGAATGCTCGCCATTAAAAACAATTTTCTGCTGGGTTTTGACCGAGAAGCCACGGAAAACTATCAATCAGAGTCTTTATAATCATTTGTATTACAGTATCATACGCGATTTCTTTGTAATGTAATATATTACTTAATATTGGATTATTAAGCCCTAACAAGTGTACTTTTTAATCTAAGAATAGTTTCGCGATTTTTTTTCTTTCTTGTAAGTTATAATGACCATAGCTTTCAGAGTAAATTATATGTTTACAAATCGATTCCCTCTAGCCCACATTAGTGGTGACAAGGAAATTTGCGTGCGTGGAAATCCGTGCCCTCTCGTTCAAATCGCAGCGTTGATAAATATTTTTCCTTTTATTCCTTAAAAGTTTTAAAAGTATAAATCACAATATACTGAATTCAATGGCATAAATAGGACGCATGAGGTCCATGGGCCGCCAGTTGGACAATCCTAATATATATCTACTGCAGAGCCAAGATAAGTAATTTCTTTATATTATTTTGTTTGTCGAACTTTGTGGAGGTAGGGATTGTAGGTCTTTTACTGAATTCATGAACATTTATTTTCAATCCCTGACTTTTTATATTTTTTGAAGAGTTGGTTACATTTTTTTGACATGCATCCCCACTATTCGCTAACAATCAACACGCCATCCGTAAACAACTTGTGCAGAAAAACTTCTTTCATCACTGAAATCATTGCATGACATTTACAAGATAATTTCCTCAGACATACTTCCATGTAAATAGTCTTGCGGAATATTGGACAGTCTTGTAGTAATTAATTGATCGATCTAATCATTTGTGTCGATCGAATTTTTAACTCGATATTATTTTCTTCGTAAATCAGTTGTAGAAACGTGGAGATCCACATAAATACCAACCCATATGTTCTACATTTTTTATTTACATTTTTGAAAGAATTGCCTCATAGTGGAAATTGGGCAGTGCAGAATCTATGAGGAGTGACCTCATACTGTTCTTCTAAGCATTTATATGATTTTTAAATTCTCAGACTATTTTCTTCAATATCTTCATAAATGAATTTATCTCGCATCATCAATTCCAACATCTCTTTCGATCTTTATCCTAATTACTGTTGTAGTAAAACATTATTTTGCCGAAATATACCAGTTTAAATTAATTAGGAGAATTGTGACGTTGGAGATCTTAAGGAATTGATCAAAAGGTTGTTGATGACATTCTGTCAATATACTACAATTGATCTCATCAGGACTATAAAAAGGCATTATAGTGAACAGGATAATTGTAAATATATAGTTATATTGTCTGTATGCTAACACAATGGAGTAGAGGTATCGGCGGCAGAGACGGCGATATGTCGGCCAGGCTATAAAGCTGGCAATGATGGTGGCGATGGCGATTGTGAAGGTATCGGAGGTGTTAACATTTAAGTAACCAACAACAATCCAAAAATGACATAATATTCCTAGTAATATTTCCACAAAAATAATACATTTATAATAATAAGAGGAGACTTAAAGCGACCAGATAGAAGATCGATAGTTTGCCGTGGTTTCTTCGATCAACACCAGGCGAATGCCATAGCAGTATCCTAGCAAAACGGGCCACCAACCACGCGGGATCTTTCCTTCCTATTCCTTGTTCTATACTCCTCCCTTAGTTACACACATACTTGCTTGCTCTACCCTACCGCACATGTCGGAAGGCCAGTCGACAGCATAGAGCTTGTACCGGCTGGGATAGGGCCCCGCTGGCGAGAGATATCCTGTTTCAGAGAACCTTGCAATCCGACCGGTAGGTCGGCGCCGGACCTCCACATCTGACGGGAAAGATTACCAGTATCTCCAGCGATAAAAACATACACTAAACTTACAAGCCTAATGGCCTTATCAGTTGACACTCCCGTAAACACGGATTAATAAATAAACAAATATAATAAGAAGCAATCAATTTAGAATTTTGGTATACAAAAGGCTCAATAAGGAATAATTTAAACAATTGCATAGATTAAATTTTTGTTATTTAGGGTTGCACCAACTACTTGGTCATTAGCGACTACCATTGGATTTAACGTTATGGTATGAGGATGAAACGATATGGCGATGATAGGGATGAAAGAACGAACAATTACAATCATACCTGAGGCGGGACTCGAACTTACGACCCCTCGGTCCGAGATCACTACGGCACTACTGCCTATAGATTAAATTGAATCCAGCAAATTTTATAGGTATGTCATATATGGGAATGTCTAGACTCGCGGCAGGGCGGCGCGGGGCGGGGCGGGGAGGGGCGGGGAGGCGAAAGCGGTGGGCGCGGAGGCGGGGCCGCCCGCCCAGCCGTTCGCCCAACTGCCTGTTGGGCGGAACCGCTAATCCGACAAGCGGCACTCGCGGCTCGTGGCAACGACCCGCGCGGCTGGGACGGCGACCAGGACGACGGCGACTGCCGTGGCACGGCTGGCGAGATGGGTGTCGGCCGGCGCGGAGAGAGGGCGGCCGTGGTGACGGCAGTTGGTGGTGATGGGGCTGGTTGGGGAAGCGTTAGAAGTGTTAGTGATAAAGTAAAGTTGTTTGAAACTTTTGTATACAGCTCTGGGGAACCAGTAGCAAAATCAAAATCAAATTCATCGAAATTCTTCAATCTATTCCAATCTTCCATTCTATATTCATATTTCATTCATTATATATTCATATTTAATTGTATTTCAATCTTTCATTGATGTTTCCGGCCACTTCAACTGCTATGGTCATTCGTCTCGTTAGTACAGTGTATGATTTTTTAGCCAGGAGGTTGCGGTGTCCCTCCTCCGCTGAATGGTGAGATTCGTCGCCGACGTGCACGTTGGCTTAGGGAATGGCGAAGCTGATATGTGGCAGTGGACTGAAAATTGGGTAGGGCGTGACCCATTGCATGTCCACCTCTCCATCATACCTCTGGAAACTTCACTTACCTTGGAGGACAACCTATAGATTTAAATGGGCGAGCTATTGGTCTCGCGTTTTCCTGAAAATTAATTATTCAGGTTCTGGCAGCATCACTCAGAAATTAGCAAACACATGTGAAATGAATACGTATAATTGAATCACTGAATAAGTTACAAGAAGTAATTTAAAATCGAAGCAAATCAATTATTGTAAACTTTAATATGAGGAGTGTGAGGCACTATGGTGATTGATGATCAATTAAATTGGGTCATGATTGCACAGTTCAAAAGTTGTTAAGATGAAATCTGAAAGAAAATAACAAATGCAAACTGTTACGGTGACATGATGTATACAACACCGTAGGTGATGCTGTGGCAAGCGATGATACATAAACTGAATTCAGCAGGCGGGTTCACGATTGCTCCAGAGAGATTGCACAGCACAGGTTGAAATGTTGCCACTCTCAAGGAACTGAAAACTTTGTAACACGAGTGGAGTAACTACGCTATATGATGGCGTGTAGCTGGTAGTACGTGTTCACAGTTCACAAGTCACTAGATGTTATACGTTGATCAGCACTGCACATTTGGTGGAACAAATAAACACCACTGAACGTAGTAGTGGAGATTATATTAAGAGAATAAGCGATAATGGTAGTTTTGGTGGTGGTGTCAGTGGTAGTATATACTGCGAAAATAGGTGACTATAACAGTGGTGACTCGCGAGTTGAGAAAGCTTTGGAAGTATAATTGCTAGCAGCGGAAATGGCTGTTTTGTAAATGAAGACAGCCCGAAGGTAATGACTGCGTGGTTGGCGATAGTCCTCAAAATGTTGATGTATTGTGGTTCTGCTTTTGTTGATTCAACTTTTTATTTGATCTACGAAATCCAAACGAGCCAATTTACCATCACTTAGAAAATATAAGTTGCTAGGAGGCCTCGGGCTGCTTACTTCACCAAACTAGATGTTTGGAAGAAACTAGAGGTGCTACAGAAAGCAGTATACTGTACATGCGGCATGATACTGGTCAGCTATTAAATTACCTATCATTTTTTAGGCACTTGTGATTTTTTATTATGTAGAAAAAGTTTAAGTTAACAACATAAATTGCTTCGAAAACATGTCGATAACGCGTTTTCCTGCAATGCTATCTCGATCATGGTGTAAGCATTTGTGCGAAAATTCATACACCTTTTCAATGAACTGATAATTAAGAATTACATCAACTTGGCACTTTCTGTTATAAGGATACATTTTATTACTACCTGATCACAGATATTCATTTCACGGAAACGATATGGTATGGTCATTCTTAACTATATTCCTTTAAAACACTGCATCATGCTCATTTCCCCATCAACAGCGTGAGATATGCGTTTAGATATTCAGAGATTTTTTTTTCAGTGGGCGAATGCGTTTCGAATTGGAAGATAAAAAGAGGACAGAGATTCAGATGCTCAATACAAACTTTAGTGTTAATAAAAATTAATTAAATGTGGCTTCCTGTTTCGTGATTGGACTGGTGGACCAGCGGCTTAAGGCACACCTGCGCTTTACGCCAATGGTGTAAATTCGAATCTCGCGTTAAACATCCATGATCACAAAACTGCTTTCAAATATGTCACATACAGTTCAGCTGTTTTATGTTCAATAAATCATATAAATAATAGTATAAGGAATAAAAGAAACACGTTTCTAATTTTGATCGTGGTACTGGGGAATTTCCTGTTCCACAGGTTACCTATAAACCTTGAACATGTCCTTATCTCTTTAATTTACCCTAAAATAAGAAAATATGCTTTGTGTTTTGCCATAGGTCTAAGGACTACACCAAAGATACTGTTGGGAACTATATCCTTATGTCATTAAATCGCTAAATTACCGAGGGCAATGGCTTTTTCGGAACACAATCCAGGATAATGACGTTGGTCGAGGCCCATCCTTGATGCTCCGTGATGGCAGACGAGTAAAGGCATGAGCAAAAATGGTTATGATGGAACTTAATATAAATAAACTAGTGCTACAACGGAACATTCTCGCTGTATTTGTATCGTTTAAGGATTTCTAAAATTCAGAAAGTTCAAGTTGCGACCTGCGCCATTTTTATAAGAATACTTTGCTCTGTTCAAAAGAAAAAGACAAAGATGAAAATACATTTTTAAGAATTTATTAAAACCTAGTTCAAGGACAAGGTATGCTAAATCTACTCATATTTTTAAAAAATGTATATATTCTTACTTTAAAAACTAGTTTTAGAACAAATTGCAATTAGAAAAAATTCCGTAACATCAATATTGTACTTTTGCAATATGTGAAAGTACAGAGAGTTCACTGAAAATAGGTTCTTCCCCATTTTTATAAGCGTACTTTGCAATCAGGGTCGATCATGGAATGTCAATTTCGGAGAAACTCGTCTGAAGATATTAGACGCTAGAGTCGGCCATAGACGGACGGACAGACAGACCGACAGACGTTTAGCGTAAACCAATTCTCGTTATTAGACCCCCAACTCTTGAAATTTAACTTCATGAATTGTTAGAGAAAGTGATTTAGTACATATAAGAACAATATTTATCCGCTTTTTCGATGTCAGGGTCTCGCAAAACTAGTTTTTCTGACGAAAAATTGCCACTTTCCGCTGTAGTATTACAATACATTCTCTTTACTATGCAAGTATGCAGTAGGCAAGAATATAACAGATTTCTACTTGAGTAGTATCAAATTTCATATCAATAAACCCCATTAATTTTTATTTGTTTTATAAATGTACAATAGAAATCAAATGTCATGTATGTCGAGTTAAATAAATATATTATTATTATTAATATTATAATTATTAATACTATTATGGTTTAAATTTAATAATGTATTTATTTTTATTTACTATTGTATGTCGTTACATGTCCTTATTAGAATTATCAACAAAAAATTAACGTGGGCGGAGGATATCTTTTCTTAAATACCTTTCTCACAAAAAGTCATAATTCTCTTCTAAAACTTTTAAGCTAATACAAATGCCTCCAACTTCCTGAGAGGTTGCTTTGGAAGTATATTTTCTGTTTATTTAATGCGCCAGTTAGTTGGGTAACCTCTGTGGTGGCAGCTGAGATTTTGTGGTATTCCATGATGAATTTCAATGATAAGGAGGTATTAACCACAATAAAGGATGACATTTTTTAATATTTAGAAAATTTCGTCAAACATGTTTCGGGAGTGTTTTTCCCATCAGTGACTACAATAGAAAATTCAGTAAAAAGTAATGAAAATTACCAATGTACATAAACATTTAGAGCTTGAAAGGTAATTAACCGCCATACTGGATGGTGGCATACTGGTCGATGTACTTTTGTAGTGGATGCAGCGCGGTAAGAGGTCCGTACTGCGAAGCGACTACATACAGGGTCAGATCAGGTTTCAGGGGATTGTTTCTTAGGGGCAAATGAAACGCAATGCACTTGTGAATGAATTTAATTTAATTCTTGAAATATTGATTAGTTTTACAAGTAAGTAGTTAGGTAGTAAGCCGGAGGACCAATGAATGTTTGTAATTAAAGGTTTCTTCTTTCTTGAAGTTTACACTTACAGTTTGATGACAGTACAGCAAACGCCAACCCAGGTCAGACGGCTGAGTGTGTGTGTGTGTGTGCCGTCGGTTGAAATGGGCTGCGGATGTTGCGACTGGTAAGCTGAATGTCACCACGGGCGCGTACTCGACTGCTGGAGCGGCCCGTACTGTTGATTTGGCCAGGTGAAGGCTGATTCACGGGTGGCCCGAAGGTAGATCGCGGCCTGCTGGCCGCGTTGATTGATTGCCGGAGCCATGATAGGCAGAGCAAGGACAGCTGACTCGTTCGCAGGCTGTCTGACGAGTAGAGTAGTAATTGTAGCAGCAGTAATAGTAGTTTGACGTAGAGCGACTGCGTAGTAGTAGCAGTGAGATTGACTGAAAAGTGACTGCGTAGTGGTAACAGTAGAAAATGACTTAGTAGTAGCAGAGTTTGACACAGAAGTGACTGCGTAGTTTAACATAGTAGTGAACAGAGCAGTAATTGTAGCAGCAGTATAGTAGTTTGACTTAGAAGTTGACATAGTAGTTGCAGTAGTAGTTACGACATAGAAGAAATGACATTGAAGTTGCAGTAGTAGTAGCGAGATTGACTGAAGAGTTGGACATAACAGTGGCAGAGCTTGACTGATAGTTTTGACATAACAGTGGCGCGTGGGAGCGAAGTTGCCGTATTTATTGAAAGGTATGTTTCCGAAAGCAGAGGAGGGAGAGTCGCGTGACATCTGCAGCTAGCCTATGATGTACAGTGAGACGTAGTGTGCCACAAGAAATGCTCGCTATTCGTTGTTATGTTTTGAAGTGTGTCACGTGACTTGTGGCGGCACTGGCTGTGCCCGCGATGGCTGCATTTCATTAGCAAGGTTTGGTATTTTCTCACGGGAACCGCGATGCTGGTTGAGAGAAAAGGGCGGTAAGGCGGGCGCGGGCGCGGGCGCGGGCGCGGCTGCCTAGCAGATGCGTTCATTGTCGGCGAATTCTAACGCCAGTATTGGAGCTGGAGACACGTAGCGATATTTGGAATGTTTGTAAACATCTGACCGCCGAAGACTGAGAAAGGGGCAGGTAAACGGCTAATGACTTAAGGGCCGCGCGCCCGGCGCGCCGGCGGTGGGTAAATGACCTACGCCCATTCCCCGGCTACAGTACAATACGCGGTGCGCGGTTTTTGGCGCTTGCGGCAGAGAGGGCTCGACGAGAATCGTTTTGTTGCCTGAACATCTGTGTTTCATTTCTTATGTTTTTGTATAAACGTGCTAGAGCCGTGAGAAACTTTGAAGGTGGGGCAGCCGAAGAATGTTGGCCGCGCGGGGGAAAGACAATTTGAGGCTGCTCCCTGCTGGAGAGTTTCCTTGTGATTGCTCGCGAGATTGAACAACTTTTATAACACTTAATTATGAGTGTTTAATCTGTGTTACTTGGGTAAGTACCTTAATTAATTAGTTTTCAAGCTCTGTATGTGTATGTAAATTGATAATTTTCATTTGCTTACTTTTTACTGAATTTTCTATTGTAGTCACTGATGATGGGAAAAACACTCCCGAAACATGTTTCACGAAATTTTCTAAATATTAAAAAATGTCATCCTTTATTGTGGTTGATACATCCTTATCCTTGAAATTCATAGTTGGGTAACGTACAATTCAGAATATTCCACACATCAAAAGTTTCTCTGTCGGGGGGAATACTTTCACTCTTCCTTCTTTCGTTGTACCTTTTCCATCATAAAGTATACCTCTATTAAATTCCCACTTTTTTATCAATGATCACAGTGTAAATTCAAATACGTAATCAAGAGTTTAACTTTTTATTTCACAATAATTCGAGAGTAAATAGTCATTTACATGGCAATTTTGTGAGCAGTGCAGTTTAACGCGCATAATGTTTATAACCGTACAATCAAACCCAAATTTTCGTGAAATAAAAAATTCCGAGAAGCGGAAACGCGCCGCAAAATCCACACATAAAGCGGTCACGCGAGTGGGTTGGAGGCGGCGTCTGTGCCGACCGCCGCGCAACGCCCAAGGCAGCGGCGGCGGCGGGAGCAGCAGCCGCGGCGAGGGGGGCGGCGGCGGTTGTGGCGCCCACGCAGGACGCGGAGCCAACTCACGCATGCAAGGCACGTCACAGCTCTACCCTCATTGCGCAGCGCTCTCGCACGCGTGTTGCGCACGCTGGCTCCGTACGGCGCGTCCTCGCCGCCTTAGCCGCCCTCGCCGCCCTCGCCGCCCTCGCCGCCCTCGCCGCCCTCGCCGCCCTCGCCGCCCTCGCCGCCCTCGCCGCCCTCGCCGCCCTCGCCGCCCTCGCCGCCCTCGCCGCCCTCGCCGCCCTCGCCGCCCTCGCCGCCCTCGCCGCCCTCGCCGCCCTCGCCGCCCTCGCCGCCCTCGCCGCCCTCGCCGCCGTCGCCGGTCGCCGCCCTCGCCGCCGTCGCCGCCCTCGCCGTATTCCCGATCCTCTCTGGCCACTCGCTAGCAACCGTCACCTCTCTTCATGCTCGGGTTTTTATTTTCACTCGTAGACAGGATATCATCAAAAAAACATGGAGTCGAACTTTCAAGTGGTTTAACTTCTAAAAGAAGCGTGATGTCTGATGTATAAAGTTCGGTAAGGTCACCGTGGGCATTTTTGGCGGACTATTCTGATGCACTGAGTTCGCGGGTCGAGACAGCTATCAACGCTGAGCGTGTACTCTTCTCCATCCGGATGACTTCTCAACCGCGCGAGGTGGTAAAGATGTAGTATGACGGACGAAAAGGCGTGCTTTGACGCGAGTTGGTAATAAGCTTCCCAGCGCATCAGCTTATTGCATAAGTATTTCTGTACAATTAGAGAATGAACGGTCCTTCGAAAACTAACGTCTATATTACTAATATCCTATTCGCACAGAAATTGAAACTGAACTTCTCCCCCTCGAGCCTTGTAAGAAGTGTCAGTAGTTTTGTTAAAGACTCAGGAAATATATAAAAACAATATAACATTTTCGATTTTGATTGAAAATGCAAATATTTTATTATTTCGCCTATTCTCAACCCGCGCGTAGTACCGACTGGATTTTCATTCTCACATCGTCCATGCTTACGACATAGCTGATGTGTGACAACAAGGCTCTAAGGAAGAGACCACCTACCATTAAATATTTTCTTTTTACGTGTTGCGTTATGTGGAACAACATTTTATATTCTTGATATGTATAGAACTGCTGTACAGTATGTGTACTACGATATTATTACAGCAGCCCTGAAGACCGCTCTTGTTAAAATATTTAATTTATTGCTATGTTACGAGAGAGTATTCTATTTGTTGTTCTTGTGCAGTGTGCATGTTCCTTTTTGGAAAACCATTTTTTGTAATTTTGTTCAGTACCATTTTTCTTTCTGAACAAGTAATATTTATTTCTTAGTCGATGTGGCTAGTTTGATTAGTAATTAATAAACAGAAGAAAACAAAAACAACCAGTGAATTGAGTCTATTAAATATTTATCATTCAGGTGTAATTGTCAAATATTTTATTATTTAATTTTTCTGATGTTTCTTCAAATTAAATTTCACCACTTTAGAGAACTTATGTGGTTAGTTTAAAATATTTTTATATTTCAACATTAATTTGGGGGAAATGAAAAACATATGTGATCATAGCAGTAATTAATGTTAAAAACATTCGAAACCGAGTCGACAGTTGAATAATATTAAATTTTTCTGGAGATTATTAGATTGTTGACTCTGCTTCCAATATGTTTTAATATAATCCACATCCTATACTCAGCGTATCTACTTCTAATCGCTTATGTCGCAGATTCAAAGATGAGTCTCCACATCTGTCAAATCTGCATTACGTTGATTTTTCTCACGTAAGCAGATATACCGTTGTTGCCTAAGCGCAAAAAAGTGAAATTTTGAACAAACGGTTATTCTCTTTTTCAGTACTTCCCAGTGTAGGATTTTTGAATTTTGTTTTGAAATACTTCACCCTAGCAATGCCAAAATATAAAAGGTCCCGTGCATAATCCGGGAAGGGTGTCCGAAGCTATGAATAGTTTGATTTTATTGATTTTTGACGATTTTGATAAATTCTTACATTTTTAAAACTATTAGGACACGTGTGCATTCTTTACCCAAAAATGTAAATTTATGTTTCTGTATATGAAAGAAAAAATTCTTCCTCGTATCAACATTTCTATTTTGGGACAAACCCTTTTTTATGTCAAACAATGGCCTGTGCATCTTCATAGCATAGAAATGTGATAAACTTTATTAACAGAAATATTTCAAAAATGTATTCTGAATGTTCAGTTTATAAGTGAATAATTTTGATTTTTTATTCACAGCCAAAGGCGCTGTATTAACTCAAACAATAGCAAATACTTGATATATTGAATCATATTTTCAATTAAAAGCAAATCACAAGCAATATCAATGATATTAAGCTTTTTTAAAAAAATTGAAATCTATAAAAAACAATCATTAGTCGGCCTCTGCACCTCCCTCCCATGTTAAAGTTAGTCGTTGAGAATCGTTTTAACTCTTTTTCCCTCTCGTGAATCACGCTATCGGATTTCGTTTATTTCCAACGTGTTGAACGAACGCATAAAGATACGGAAAATAAACAGGTCTGTAGGTTCGCATTGTGGCTTACGTTATCTGCTAGGGGGAATATTTTTTAGGATATTCTACACAAAAAATATAAATACAAACAAAAAACGTACATTATACCTACATACGGTCCATGATACCAGTAAGCTGCACATAATTTATCGAGTTAATATTGAGGCGAATGTTCTCTTTACCTCGAATTTGAAGTGACCCTTGATCCAGAATACGCACTCTTTCTCTTAATAAATAGTAATATAACCTACAATTTCGACTCTAATAATGTCGAGTTTATTTAAAATCTGTAAATACAAAAAAACTGTTTATAGCAATACTGAAATTCAGATGTAATTCCTAGTCAGGATTTGAATCTTCATTAGATCAGATGTCCCCAGTTCAGAGTTCGACAATGGTAGAAATGTGGATGTGTGTAATAGCTGGGTCGAAGCTCTGAGAGAATTCTTTAGGCCGACTACTCTGATAGGTCGTTGCAGTTGTTTCTTCTCATTAGTTGCAGACGGATGACGAAGTTCTGCCTAAAACATAGTGTCACGGACTGAGCGCGTTCCCTCTTATTCTATCCGGTAATCGTTCCAATCCTAAGCGTCGAGCATAGCTCAATATGTCTTTATCTTAGTTATCCTTAAATGTCCCCTTCTCCATTTATTGAGAAAATATTCGGCGTGTTCAGGATTTCCAGGATAGCAATCGCATGCTTTTTCTCCAAGACAGTATTCGTGTGTCGTGATGAGATAAAAGAAGTTGTTAAATGAAATACGTACTGGTAGTATACATATTTCTTTTCTTGTTTTCTTTCTTAACTGTCTGTGATATTTAAGTATGTAATTTTCCTATTATTTCAAATATTGCAGAAAAATGATAATAATGAAATCTTCTGGAAATTCAAAATTACAAAAATGAAATATATAATGGTGTCTTTCACAAATAGAAATAAATTTCGTTAATACCACCTGAACACAAAACTTTTCGAGAGCATTTCATATCATTATACGGATTTATGATATAGACTACGAAACATGTGTGAATCACAATGACGATGTGTGCCTTAAATTTCGATCACGTTAGATATTTTGTTCTGATTTGTGGCAGGAATCATGTAATTTTATATACTTTTAAATAATGCTTGAAGAAATTACCATTGCACAAGCGCCTATTGTAAGGTTTTAAACCTCTCCAATTCTGCGAGCGAAATCCAGCGTTTTCGAAGCAGGAGTTTCACTGCGTATAGCTCAGCGTTGGGACAGTGTACTGAAAGCTATCTGTACATGTTAGTGAAATTCAGTCATAAAATGAAGTACAATAATGTGTTGGTATGTGCGGTTACAAACACGATGTGCTGGCATGACGCCAGCAAAAAAGAGAAAACAAAGTTTGACCTCATGTCTTTTCCGTGAACAAAATATGTACTGGTACGCACAGCAAAAGAAACAAAAAGTGTCGCTCTTGTCACACTACGCAACTAATTTTTTTCAGGACTGAGGAGAACTGACAACCGATTTCATTGCATTAGTTCACATTCCTAAAAGGGCCAATACACGATTAGAATACGTGATGATTGTACGCATTCATGTTTGAGCATCTTATGTTGAAACGTATACAGAAGGCGACCACAGACTTGTAACTTCTCGCGTTTTGATTTACTTTGTCTTGTCCTGTCGGACCGGTTGCGATAGCTTGGCGATAACTGTTGCCGCTGCAGCGTCACAGATACGAAGGTCCTAGGATTCTAGTCTCGGCGGGGCAAATCTTCCCTGCCTCATCCTTGTCCCATCTTCTCCCTTTAAACACGCACACACGATCACGCATTTACATGCACTACCTACACCATCACTCATATGGAGAGACCAGTTCAGTGCACAGCTGGTGGAGGTTCCTGGAAGGCAGGAATACCTACAAATGGACGTGTACGCCACTAAAGATCTCACGTTCCAGTGGAGTGGAAACATCGCACCTTTTTGAGTTACAACGTGCACTACACATACGGGAATGGTGACTGTAGTAAAGGACGCGTCCGGAAAAAACACCATTCACTCACTTCGTCCGCCACTTAGCTAGCATCTCACTTCCGGTACCGGTCTCCTCTTGGCCCATGGGCGCTGGCCTTTGGCTGAACGAGGGCGTGACACTTCATTGTAGAGAACCATACGTGAAATACGGCTACGTTTACAGTTCTTTGGTTAATTGTTCGATGTTTCCGGGCACATGAACTCATATTGTCATTAGTGTTGTTAGTAGGGAATAGTTAGTCCCGGGAGCTGGAGGTGTACTTCCCCACTGGATGATGAGATCCAAATCCGACCTACACATCGACTTGTGGGGAATTTTCCCCATGTGGTTTCTCTCCCCAGCAGGATATCGCCCCTGTCGGTACGTCTCTAAGCTCCCGACATATGCAGTAGTGTAGTGCATGTAAGAGTGTGTGCGAGTAAGGGGAGAATTTGGGGTACGGAAGAGAAAAGATCGCATGCGGTTCGTGGTCCGTTTTTTGCGGAACTGCTCCAGCATTCGTTTGGTGTAAATCGGAAAAAAATACGGAAAACTACAAATTAGAATTCTCCTTCATACAGTGGCTAGATTCGACCAAGCTATTTAGCTAGTGCCCACTACAGTCGGGTCTGCAAACCTAAGTCCTCCCAGACAGAGGGCTGGATAGATAGTGGCAATTCTAGTATGAGATAAACTCAACCGGTAAGATTCTCGGAATATGGGCACCAATGCACATTTATTTTGAAGAAATTTTTAATAATAATTTTCTACAGATTTTGTTTCGGTTAGTTCTAACCCGTTGTTGTAGTAAGAGACGCTCATGTTGATCCGGACATGTAAAACGTGACATGTAAATATCTCATATCTTGAGCATATATGTATACCTTTCAAGTGATGTTGGAGATTTTTCGTAGTTTTTTATTATTCTAAATGGCTCCAGTCTTCTCTCTAGTAAGTACTGTCTCTGCATTAAATATAAATTGAAAAAGCTCAGTCCTGCTGTGCAATGAGGTTATTAACCTAATATTAGTCTTTGCTAAAGCTTCATCTGCTCATAACTCAATCGATCTGAAAAAGTTTTAACTTTTCCTTACATATTTGTAAGGAATCGTTTGTTGCACAGCTTCAAATGCTAAATGTAAATTGCGAGATAATCGCTAATTATATATTGTCACAACTGAATCCTATCCTTGCTCTAGGCAATGGTGTTTGCCTAAGTTTGTTGCCGATTTTTGTGATAAAGAAAACACGTAATTTTCAAAGGGAATTTATTTTTTGTTCATTAAAAATATTGGAAGTCGACTTCCACAAATCTCGCCCATCTTTCAGGTAAGTTATGAATTCCATGCCAGAAAAACTGCTTGTCCCTTGTGGCAAACCATTTATCGAACTATCTTTCCAAATTTCTCGAAATTAATGAAGTGCTTCTCTGCACGTGCGTGCCCCATTGATGCAAAGAGCGGATAGTCAGATGGCGGCCGGTCGAGGGAGTACGGCGGGTGCTGAAGGATGTCCCATCCAAGCGTTTTCAAGGTGTCGTTCACTGGTTTTGTTGTGGGAGGTGGCGCATTATCGTGCATTTGTCGTTCATTCGAATCGTGTGGGACCTATTTACCGAGTTTATTGATTTTCCCCATTGCTCGTAAAAGTCTGCTGATTGTTTCTTGTGACACATTTAATGCTGTTGACAATTGCTCTTGAGGTTGAGTTGGGTCATCATCTAGTAACGCCTGCAATTGCTCGTCTTCGCACTGTTGTGTTTTACCAGAGCCCGCACTGCTTTTCACATTGAAATCACCACGTTTAAATTGTCGAAACCACGTCTTACATGTTCTAATTTATGGAGCGTGTTCACCATATGTTTCTACCAGCAAACGATGACTTTCCACAGTTTTTTTCTTTGATTAAATAAGAAAAGCGTGTATGCGAAAAATGTGTACCGCAAATATTCTTTTTCAGGCTCAAACATCGATATGATCACTGAACGATACAACACAGACGCTAATGTCTGGCGGACTCTTATTGTTGTTGGTAGGTTGTTAGACGAACAAAATGACGTAGTGTCAAATTCATACGCTGTATACTACAGTTTGCTGGCGCCATTGCTTAGTGAAATCGGAAAATATTTATACATACGCCTGGTATTTTCCGACTGCCGAATATGAGAATGGGGACTACATTGTTTAATCAATATTGTATTTTTGGCCATTTGTGATGTCTAACAATGCAAAATATGTTTTCTTCCCTCAATATTCCGTAATTGTTCTTACTTAACATCCAGAAGAAGTATCCTGAATTTAAAAACCGTCGATCACGCGTAATTTACGATGTTGGTAGCTCTGGTTTTACAATTTATTACGCTAAAGGATTAAAAAGTTAGTTTTGTTTCAGAGTATAATGTTAATACAAACATGCCTAAGCATGACAGTGTATACCATCATTTAATTGTGTATTAATGTAAATTAATGGACAACATGAAACGCTGTGAACGTTTTCTTTATGGATTTATTTGGGCAAAGAATTGAGCATAACTGTTAATGAAATACTCTCTGTACTACATTTCCGGTTTGCCGGACCGCATGTCCATTCCAACACCCAGAGATAAACTGTGGTAAAATTATACATAGGAAGGTACGCATCCACACGCCCATACGCACACATTATGCACAAAGCATAATTACATATATTCCCACGAAAATAGGAAGTTCGTGCCTGAAATTTGGCTCTGGTGACATAGCCCTGGCGCACACCCACGCTTCTCCCTGTGTACACTGCGTATTTCCAGCATAAAGGTTTAATATTATTATTCCGCATTTGTTCTCTTCAAGCGTAGCGGGGTTCGTGGTTCCAAAATTAGATTACGGGATTTATGAATGCATACGCGCCCTCGTTTGAAGTATGCCTACGCAGTTTCGTGCCTTTGATTACAGTACGTTCACCAGGGTTGGCGCAATATGCAAATTCGCCTCCCTTGTAGGACGTAGTAGGTCTCTGTAAAAGGATCGTACAGCGCTGCTGAGATCCAATACAGAACCAATATAGCGACGCCACCCTTAAGACATGGTGTCAAAACGATCTCTGATCCGATTTCTTTATCCAGCATTCGTATTTGCCATGCAGAACGCTTTTGACGGACCAGTTGCCGTTCGTTGGAAGGTGTTAATATGTATGACGAGATGTGTGGGGTGGGGTGTAATTGGTCTGGAAACGTCGCGCGAAATTAGAAGTGGGTTAGTCGAGGTTTATGAAAATTTAAATAATACGCTAAAATTGCGTTGTTAGAGTTACATATTTTGAAAATGAGATATTTGTTATGCCATAAGTCGTCTTATATCAGATCGTCGTCATCAGATCGTCATCAGATCGTCGTCATCAGATCGTCATCAGATCGTCGTCATCAGATCGTCGTCAACAGATCGTCGTCAACAGATCGTTCGTCATCAGATTCGTCGTCATCAGATCGTCGTCATCAGATCGTCGTCATCAGATCGTCGTCATCAGATCGTCGTCATCATATCGTCGTCATCAGATCGTCGTCATCATATCGTCAATATATCAGAGCTTCATAAAGATTTCTTCGAAAATTTGTTGTACTGAATGACGTTTTCTGTAGATAGAAGTGACAGCTCCAGCAAAAACCTTCCTTTGCGGCTGACAAATTTGCCCGCAAACGCTCCTTTGCGAATGACATATTATTGTTCAATAGTAAGTAAATTTTGCCAAATGGTGATGAACATTTAAAAGATCAGTCGTTATAAAATGATATTTTAGACAATATTTTATAATTATTACATACAGTGAACAATTAAATTTGCAGTGATATCATTTTAAAGCATGCAGAAACTCAGAACGCGCGTCCATACATAATTAAAAACTATTATTTTTGATAAAAAAATATTATTGAAATTGAATATATTGTTGATTTTATTTAAATTATTTGAATACCTATGTGTGTTTTTTTCAAGTAGACATTGACTAATGCAAGTGAAATTGTGAGTCACATCAGTAACTGTTTTACAAGTATCATTATTATAAGTCAAGGCAACTACATTAAATCAGCCAATGCAGTGGCAGTAATAGTAATTCATTATGCGGTTGAATGTCATTGAATGTGCTTTACAAAGCTAGCACTAAATTGGTTCCTGAAACGAGAAACAACGCTTGCGAGAAAGTGTAAGATGCCAAACGAGAAATTGGTTTCATTAGGCACAAAATGACTTTCATATATAATATCCTTCAAAATAATCCTATTTGTGCACATGCTTGCCAATGGTGAGGACGGTGTTAAGTCCTCATCTGCATCTTTTGATTCTTATGAGTATTACCTCTCGTTCTCTGCATGGCAGGAATGAAGTTGCAATGAATTCAAGTGTGAAAGATTACACCCAACGGGAAACACTACGATAACATACCCAATAATTTTGCAATTCCGCATGACACGAGTAATTCATCCACAAAGAACCGCCATTTACATATGTGATCACTTTTTACTTTACTTTTTCTCTGTCTTGCAGCACAGCCTCTACAACACTAATTACGTTTACTGTCAACCTGCCAACTAGCACACACATAGCCGCGATTCGGTGGGGACATCGTGTAAAGTCACAAAGAGAAACCGCTAACGTAAATATTTAACTAACCACATTTCATGTATTTTGGAAAATTTAACATAGTTGTCACGACTTCTGAAATGATCTCACATTTTCTCTTTTTCCTGATTTTTAGATAACTAATGTCAAAGAATACAAAAAAAACTTTAATAATAATTTCACAAAACTTTAACAATTTCACAAAACTCTTGCAGTGTTGCGAAACACAAAATTAAAGGCACACACTGACCAAGCGATGCTACCTGACTAACACAGCAAACAAAAACCAAATGAATGTAACATTGAAAGGTTACGAGGCACACATGGCCGGGTTGTCGAACCACACCACTGTCACAGCACCACCGCTCCTACAAATCACACCGCTGTCCAGTAGAGGGTCTCAATGCAGAAATCGTGAAAAATGCCCTTCACCGCCGTGGATGCTTCATGCTCCCGGTCCACCATAGCTCCATCCGCTTGGCCCACACTCCACCAGCTGTGTCGCCCGCTGGCCGCACATGCTCTGGCCGGTGCCCCGGGTTCGACCCCGGGCAGGGCTCAGAGGGGCGGGCAGCCGGCTAGCTGGCGGCGGGGGGGGCGGACGTAGGCAGGGGGAGAGATACGGGCGCGACGGCGCCGATGGTGTTGGTGCGGCGGTGACGGTGGTGATGTAGTGACGTCACCGGTGTCGGCGGCGAGGGTAGCTGATTGCAACCTGGCAGGGCGGCGGAAGAGCTTGTCACATGCATCAAGGCGCGGGGAAACAATGATTTAATTAATGTCTTCATTCCATTTCATTGATTGATTGATTGATTGATGATGGATTTTTTTTTTAAGTGGGACCGCGCGAATTTTGGAATTGGCGCCCCCATGACACCCTGGTCTAGCATGGAACTCCCATAATTTAGCGGGAAGCACTCCAAAGAGTGCCCAGGTGGGCGGAGTCGCAGGAACTTGTCCGCGCCGAGCAAAATGTGCTAACACTAATGTATCTACAAATTCTCATTAATTTTTGAATAACATTATACATCAATACCATGGAACATGTTATACATATTACGTTATTTTAGTTTAGCCCGTCGTTTTCAACAATCTATTTGCCAACATGGTTGTGAGTTTTCTTATTTACCGTAGAGAAAATCATTAAATATATCAGCATATATTTAGCAAGGAAATGTTGCAGTATTGAATTAAATAATAATAAATTGTTTTCATTCTCTTGGACCCAATTCTTTGTGCAAGTTATTAGTAAGAAAACTTTTATAAAGATAATACTGAGTTTTTTTAACTATGTAAGTGCGTTTTGATAACAGGTTTATGAACGTCGCAAATGCTTTATGTACCATTTTACTTTTTGCTCATGACAATTTCAATGGTCTCGCGTGCATCGTTGTTAAGAGAAGTGCATAACAAGTCTCATGAATGTAATTTTGAATTGTAGGCATAGTACGAAAACAAAGATCGTATCATTTTCCTTCGCGAATTTAGGCGTCCCAACCGAGTACATTATTCTGCACGTCCGTGGGTTGTTCTGCAATGAACGTCAATGCACCTTCTGACCCCGACAAAATAGAATGTTGCGAGTCGCGCCACCTGCATAAATCGAGATGTCAAGATATGTGAGGATCATTAGCGTGTGGGCGCAGTATTCGATTTGGGGCTGGGAAGCGCGACACGTTGGGTAACACGACTCTCGCCAAACGTTGACTGTCACATCGTCCATCCTATCACTCCACAACCGGGTCGTCGATCCCATCAGAATGCAAGCCGGGTGGGGGAGGGTGGCAGAGGGTGGGGAGAGTGGGTGCGGGAAGGGGGCGGAGAGGCTCCGGCTAATAAAGGCGGCACACCACCCGGCACGCGGTGGAGTCGATCTTGGAGATCAAGGAAACTAATTGAGGGAGTTGGCTAAGCCCGTGAGGATTACGGTTGGCGACGGCGATCGAGCGAGCAGATAGAAAGCCTGGCGCGGAGCGGGCTTTTCTTTTTGGGCTCCTCGGAAGCAGGCCGGGGAGGGGGCGGGCGCAACAAATGCACACGCCGCACAGTGTTCCGAGCGCGAAGTAGTAGAATTTATTTATTTATTGTCTCAACAATTCCAAAACCTCTGTGTGACGGACTATGGGTGGAGAAGGGTATTCTGTGCATGTTTTCTTAAATTCTAGGATCCCCATTCTTGGTCATATTCAAGTTGAATTATGAATATAGGCGGAAACGAGCGTTTTGGACAAAGATTAGCTCGCGTGTAATGAAAAACCATTTGCAAAGGGGAAACACTATGGATTTTGGCTATTATCCCTCACGGAGGCCTTCGTGAAGAAACCGACCCACTGTCGGGAGAACATAGAGAATTTGATAACTATATTCCCCATTGAATTCTAGAAAACCTTAACCGATAGCGACGTTACATTTCCTGCGTTTGTCGATTTACAGAATTACATTTTTCTGATCTTTCTGATGTATTTTCATAACGTTGAATTTTCGGCTGATTGCTGATGACTTGCCTCGAGATGTGGTTGTATACCTTATTTTCTAAGAACTTCCAATCAGAATGGTCATTTTATTTTTTGGAAAATCCTTTGATGTGTGTATTTCTATTGAAAAGTTTGTTTTCTTTCAATAATTTGTTAGAGTGTAAATTGAGTATCAGTGTAGCTTCTTACAATTCTAAAGCCTAGGAGGGTCTTCTGACAGTACATCTTTTATTAGTGGCCTTTGAAAAAATATTTGCAAACATATTCTAGGCAGAGTTCCAAACAGAGATCCCTCCATGATTTGGGGGCTTAATCTATCACCGCATGATATCTGGTTTCATGACACTTCTACAATTTCAGGTACTTTTGAGACAGAGTAGATAATATTAACCCACCGGTGATCAGATGAATGCCATTTTATTGACGTATATTAACACTTTTTTCCCTAGTTCTTTTCTTTCCAATGAAAGTTTTTACAATTAAAATCTTTCTGTATAATATTTTATAATTTTGAAATCAATTCAAAATTATTACAATGGAAAAAATGAACATTTAAAAGAATGTGTAAGTTCTCTGAATACGTTTTTGAGTTATAAATGTTATTTATATATTTTCTTTACTTAGATTAGAAATAGTAACAGTATGTTTTTGATATAAATATTTTCTATTTTTTTACATCGAATACCGCTTTTCCCGTTTTTCTTCTTGGAACCAAGGCACACTTAATTCTTTCATATTGCATCGGTTGTGATTGCTATATCTGGCTTAAAAACATCCAAACGATATGAAACAAAATATAAAAAAGAACCTCTAAAACTAGCGCTCTTGAATGAAACACAACTGCAATCATCGCACGTACTTCGAGAATGCGCAACGAAGAATCACTTGAGTTTTCTCCGTTCGGGGATACAGGACTGACGGCACCACGTCATCCTTTTCGTCTGCAAAGGTTCTGAGAAACTGGCGATCGACGATATTGTTATTGATATATTATTAGTTTTTATTATTTAATAGGTAATTATTAAACATATAATGTAAATAACTTGATAGTATGTTGCTAGGCTGAAGGCTTTTAAACATTACGAAACTTTCATTCTACCGCGTGCTAACCTTTCAAATTCTGGAAATGCTAATCTACCAAACTATTTATAAACAATTTATTTGTTTCCTGGCGCGGCAGTATATAAGGCAGGTCATGTCTCTAAGCTGCTAGACTCACGCCAAATGTTCTTAGGCTCTCATCCTTCGTCAGAAGACATTGAAGTTTGTGATTTCGAGTAACATTTGGTGCAAAATTAGATCGTAAAGAGAATGTCGTACAGAGCAGCCTCAGAGCCTCATATCTCTCAGAGCTTTCTACAATGTAGTGCCATGTTTGGTTTTGAGAGTAACGCAGTACAGGTATCCTATGTACCTCAAAAGCAAGGCTGTGGTACTACCCATTTACGATTTCCAAGTGTCTTAAAAATTACATATCTCCAGAGATAAGGCATATTCTGTGAGTTGATTTTTATTAAAAAGAGCACAATAGGGGAGTAAACTCGAAGAATAATCTCAATAAAGATTTCTAGTTTGAATAATAAGTATGCTTCTCTGACGAATCAAACGTTTCAGATTTTGGTTTGACTAAAATTCAAAAGCGTGTACAGAGAGCGTGCCGCGACGCATTGAAGCTATAATTGCATCGAAGGGTGGCGTCACAAAATACTAGTATTAATTTTACCTAAAAATGGTTTTATCTAAATATCGTATTGTTTTTATGATTTCAATAATACACTATTATAAATAATAAATACCTATAAAACCAAAACTAATAATTTGTTTGGAAAATGTACCAAAATCTGACTCCTGTCCCTAATAATTCAGCTACCTACTGTATGTAATAACATCGCGTTTCATTCGAGAATGCGGTGAAATATTGGTATGAAATGAGCTGCATATCGTAAAGTTGTCAGTAAACTTTCATTAAATAATAAACTTTACTTGTATGAAAATTCAAATTGTAAATATTTGCTTCTTAACTTTTCGCTTCAGTCTACTGTGCGCGGTAAGCCAGGCCACACCCTGGCATTGTCGTTTCCTCCAGTCACTCCCAGCCCGAGGAGTTGCGAGTGACGCTTTCCAGACGGCCGACAGCTCGTATGCTGCATGCATTATAAAACCCCGGGGGTGCAAAAAGGTGGGGCTAACTTTTGCGTATGTCTAGCGACAAGCTGAATCATTCACGAGCTCTGTTCTTCCCTTTATTGTGCTACCGTTGTACTTCATTTTGGTTTGTACATTTTAGTTGAACGCAGATGAATATACATCTGCGACAGTTTTTGTCAGAATTGCACTTTTACAATTCAAAAATATTCTTTTTCATTAAAATGTTTTAGTAATTTAATTAAACGTACTCTCTACGTCGTAGACATAGAATGATAAAGTATAAATTATTCTGATATATTTGTGAGAAACAAGGTTTTGATTTATACATCATTTCTGGTGAATTTTGTGAAATTATACTCGTTGGTGCTGCCTATCACGTTTTAAATGCTAACGAAATTGATAAATGTGTTGAAATCTTTTATGCCATTATTGTTGAAATAACTATGAAATATTCAACTTGGTAGACGAGGCAATGAGTTTTACGGGAAGAATATTGATCAGAGGTAAGAAGTTCGTAAACAGGTCGATGTAAGGGTAGGTCAACAGAATTAATTGCCAATCAAACGAATAGATACGCAAATAAATAAGTTTTTTATTGCGATATTTCTTGTAAGACGTAACAAGACCCGATCCTATATGCACTTTAAAACCTTCCGTATTAAATGCATGCGTGATATCTTAGCAATTATATG
Organism: Acheta domesticus; assembly: GCA_031308135.1. Classification (NCBI taxonomy): domain Eukaryota; kingdom Metazoa; phylum Arthropoda; class Insecta; order Orthoptera; family Gryllidae; genus Acheta; species Acheta domesticus. Next base: position 203,422,865 of record JAHLJT010008446.1, read on the forward strand.
ATTCGCAATGGATGGAAATACGATAACGAAATGCCACTCAGAGGCCGTTTATCTCAATGTACGCTGTCGTTTGCATTTGTCAGAAGAATGCGTGGACAGATCCATTTTGTTTTACAAGCTCCCGTATGCGAACTTGTATCTCGATCTCCTTCATCATGCTGCGCCCACGTCCTGCTACTTGATAGCCTACTTCTCAATCCACACGAGAGGTGCTCACTCATTTAAGCAGCAACTGGTCCTACTGCAGTTTCTCTGCAAACCTCAACTGAGAACCGGAGTGTCTGTGTAGATGCCGCTCCCACTTCCTTATGGATTAAGCTTACGAGGAATTTTTGCGCGACAGAGTCGTTCCCTTTGGCCTCGCTCATTGAACAATGTGTATCGCTTGCATAACACCGAATTCCCACACCAACTCGCTCTATTGTTCCCGGTAGGATTTTAATGTGATATTTAAATGAGGTGATGCAAATCCGTTAGAAAGTTGTGATGTCATTCAGAAATCGACTCTACAAACAGGTCGCCATTGATAGGTGATGGAATTTTGCACCGTCTAAGAGTAAGGAATCTCTTCCTGTACTTGTCTGAAGGAACTTCACTTTCGTGTTCCTCCATTGTGGAATTCTGGTAGCTGGCTGTAAAATTGTAAATACAGTAATGGATTTTGGATAAGCATCAACACTTTATAACTACAAAGGGCTTTTAAATTTCTTAGCGATAAGTTCATTAAAAAGCACAACATTGTTTCAGTCGTTTTCATCCCTCTTTTGCTGTTTGTGTGAAACAAAGAAGTCCTTTGATGGGTACGCAACTCCCGACTTCATTCTTCGGAAGAAGCAAAGATTAACTTTTATAGCGTGGGTGCGGCGTATACAGTAGAAGTTGAAATAAACGCTGATAAACTGTTTCGGCTTTGCCAAGCAATGGAAAGGCCACCGACCCCTCAGAGAACCCTGGTCAGGCATCCCATTCAACAAACGTGCTTTGCAGGTGGCGTCGTAAAGGCGTAATTGCATATTGGAATAACGTTTTGTAATTTATTATTTGAAAGATGATTTATTGTTTAACAATTTTTTTGTTAAAATGTAATAATTTTTGAAAGATAAAACGTACTTCTGTTTTTTAATGAAGAACTCACATTACTTGTAGTAACTTTTATAATATTTTGTAATTTTGGAAGATCGTTTCACACCAAAGTTTTTTTCATCTTCACTGATGTTTTTCTTCCAAAAATCACATTCTTACAAAGTTATAAAATAAATCTTACAAATTTGTGGATGTGTTTTTATTTCCGGTGAATAAGTGCGTTTTAAATTTCAATGGAACTTTAATGCTAATCATACATTTGCATACAACAACATTTCGCGACCCCAGAACCAGAGGGTTCTATGTACACTTTTGTCATTTTACAGGAGAGCAATTTGAAGTTTGCTCCCTCTGGTAGGCCATCTGTACATTTTAATTAATGGAAAAGGGGGTTTATAGAATGAATAGACTGTGGACAAGTGTACTAAACATATTTTGTTAATAAATTATCAACATACAATTTTTTACATAATTTTTAAAACTTTTAAAATGCAAGTAGAACCTTTTGTCTTCAAGCATAACAGTACAATTCAGAACCAGAAGGTTCTTACAATAGAATTGTCTTAAAATACTCTACATCAACTTCAGGCCATTTCATCATAAACTTTATGTTATTCACATTCTCCTTTGATATTTTTCTTCCCTTATACAACATTTGTTCCCCAGCGGATGTTTGGAATAGGTGATACAAATCCTTTTCATCTGCCAGCCTTTGATTTCTTTATGAAAATGATACAATTCCGAGGTTCGAAAGATCATGACTGGTTTTGAATTGAAATGTTAGCAAATATGAACGATGAAATTGAAGCTGGGGCACTTGAGTGAGAGGCAGCGTTGGTAGTCATAATGTTTAGAGTGAGTTTGAATGTCATAAGTCATTTGATGACATCTGGATCACAGAGTTAGGTGACTTTTATTGGATGCTAGAACAACTCTTTAGAGGGAAACTGGTGACTAAACTTCGGATAATTTTAAGGTCTTTTCAATGAGAGAATGTATGTTGTCCATCTCCTGTATGCATGAATGTCCAGGAGTAGAAAATGTCATTATTACTTGATCAACATGTTCGTTTTTGGGTAAAAAAGAGGCAATACCATAAGGAATAATGGAGTTCCTGATTTGAGGAACACAGCTATCACTCCAAAAAATATACCCCCAAACATCAGGAAATGTTAAACTTATTTTGGTCATTTTTTTCATCATTGCACCGGCAATGTCATTCCCAGAACGACCACAGAGTACCTCATGCCACAATGCACAATATCCTTTTTTATTTAACTTTATTCAATAGAAAAAGCAACTAGCAGTAGCTTCAGGAAGTGCAATAACATTTTGTACGTCAAAACATATAACAACCCTGTTACTTTCACGATCATTTTTTTCTTTCATTTCTCATAAAGGTTTTATTCAACATGTGAGAATCATATTTCATAACAAGCTCTTGAGTTACACGGTTTTCTTTATTTGGCATTACGTATTGTTCACATAAGTCACATCTGTCAGACTTAAGTAACAATAAAGCGATATTAGATTCATTATTGAAAATCGATCTGTTCATTGACATTAAAGGAGATTTAACATTAATTTCATTACAGTATTGATGGCCAAGGTCAAACATTCTACTAACATTCATGTAACTAAGATGCGTTTATATTAATACAATTATAAAAGATATGCCGTACCTACCAAACTATATATTTTGGGAAACGCTACTGTAATCAATGAATGTTTATATTACATTATCCCTAGCCACAAACACCTCCTCAATTAACAACAGTGCCTAAATAAAGCAAACCTTACCTTTTACGAAGTCTTTTTTTCTTTTTAGAGAAGGTGTATATCCTTCTCCACTACTTTTATCTGTTTAACTTCAACTATCATCAGATCTGTTAATTAGCCACATATTTAAGGTATCCTTATCCATTATGATTACATACACACTCTATACCAACATCTAATATAACGTGACCATATAATCTCAACACTTTCAACTTCGAGCTTTTTTCAACGGGTGCTGCAGATAGAACTGTCTGGTTTTCAGGTTTGCCAAATTGTGCAGATAGAACTATATTTCCCTGTTTATAACTTTTAAACTAATACGAATTTAGTTATATCTTTTTTATTTGAAACATATAGGCTTTCTCTATACATATATGCAATAAAATCAGAAATGACAAAAATTTCAGATAGAACCCTCTGGTTCCGACGTCGAGATTTGAGAAAGATTATCTCATTTGTTAATGTATTATTGCATAATTCATTAATTTTGTCTAAATACATTTATTTTGTAGCCCGCACAGAAGGAGTGTATACCATTATTTCCGGCATATAATTAATACACTTTACTTCTGAGTGGGGTAATAATACCTTTCGGGATGGTGTGTTATATATTAATATTATAACAATATTTTGAAATTAACCTCAACTTCAAGAACATTTTGAAACTGCATTTCCAAAAATAATCAATAAACAAAGTGCAGTGTGCAATTATTAAGATTTACAGCAAACTGATGCATTGAGACATTTTACATCTTTATGGATGACGTGGTCAATGATGGTGTCTGTGGGCTCTTCGTCCCTTTATACACTTCCAGGACGTTTGAAATGTATCCTAGTCCATTCTGTTTCTTAATTTCAACATTATCCTATTCATGGTTCTGAACGATCCTCCTAAGTCCGCAGTTCAAAACGATTGAGTTTAGATCACCTATCATTGCCGGAGACTGCAGAAATTGTGTCCGGGAAATTTTAGAGTTCGAGTTCTAACGGCGACGGATATTCGACGCTAGCTACACAGCTAGGTCAAATTCAACCGCGCCGTCTGATGAGAATGCTTGTGACCGGCTCCTTTAATCGGTAGTTTTCCGTGGTTTCTTTGATTAACCCCAGGCGAATGCCGGACCAGTGCACTAACAAAATGGCTACGGCAAGCTTAGATTTTTGCTCTGCCTGGGACGACGCCTTGCGGAGGGAGATACCGGGAGGGAGAATTTCAAACACACACACACACACACATGCAGATGTGTAAGTTTGCACCGGATCTCACCATCCAGCGAGGCAGGAACCACCTCCAAACACAAAACGAAATCACTACTCTCACGGGAGTAATGATCATAATAGTTGATGTGTACGAAATCAATTAATCAATGACTCAGTTAACACTCCAGCGGGCGCGTCCCATCATTTCCCACCAGCAGGTGCGTGCGGCACTCCGTACCGCATTTATCAACTTCGATTTTCGCGTCAATAGTTATTACTTTTGCTATTGAATATGAAGGAAATATTCTTAATTTATGTTTTTATAAATTTTATTTCATAATAACTAATTAAATACCACACGAAAAAACAATGTTAACAAGAATCTGATCCATCACTCGCTCCCTCCGTGTCTTGATACGTTTTACATGTCGGGGAATGAAAATGGTGCAAACCTGCTTCCTAACGTTTCTTTGGAAACAAAGCATTTAAATTTGAATTGGTAGTTAGTACTCCAAAATCTGTGGCACAAAGCTCAATAACAAAACAGCAGTAAAACTTCTAATGGATAAAATACAAAAATATTATAATTTTGAATGAATAACGGTCGATCAGCAGTGTCTAAAATTGTTGTTTGGTTGAAAATGTAATGAGTGAAGAATAACTATGAGATCAAAAGTGCGACACCAATGTTATTTATAACATGTGCCATTTTTAATTATATTAAGTATAAAGGGATTGGACATACGTTTTCATTATATTTTTTAAAAAATTTCGTTCAATAAGCCCCAAACTCATATAATATTCCTCTTGATGCTCACCTTCTGTGCAAAGTTTTTCATCCATTCTACAAACATACAAACATACAAACATACAAACATTCTTGTATGATCCTATAAACAGAGAATGGTCTCAGTATAGAAGTTAATATAACACACCCAGAGCATTACAATGGCTAGCTTTATTTATTGTTTCAAAGTATTACAAGAAAATGAAAAGGTACAAAGCATTGAAAACTAGAGTTGCTAAAACAGCACGTACTTTCACACAAAATTATGCAAAAAGTACTCGAATTTTCGAAAAAATCGTACAAAACCTTATTTAACTATCTATCTTTAAGGAACCGATTTCATTGAGATAAAAAATCGAACGGAAGTACAACGCAAAAAAAAAATCGACAGTAGGGGTAAGACAGGGTTGTCCTCTTTCACCGCTGTTGTTTATCTTGCATATAAATGATTTATTGACATGGGTACAGGAAACCGACACATCTGCACCGGCAATTGATGGCCTGAAAATTCCCGGATTACTTTATGCGGACGATTTAGTTCTATGCTCAGAAATGATTGAGGGATTGCAGGCGAGTTTAAACACCCTAGAAAGAATGATATAGTGTAGCATGGGGACTAAAAGTAAATATTCAAAAAACCAAAATTGTTGTCTTCAAGAATGGGTTTATTTGGGGTAACAAAGAGAAATGGTATTACGCACAGGAGGAACTCGACCGTGTTAAAACTTTTACTTATCTTGGTGCAAAATTCTCTATGAACGGGGGATGGAATAAACACATAGTTGCGGCTCATAGTAAAGGAAGAATTGCTCTCAAAGAAATCGGTTGCGTAATGCGTAGAGTACCGGAATTGCCTTGAAAGGAGTGTTGGCGACACAATGTTTAAATCACTAGTGCTCCCAGCAATGAATTACAGGGCGGAAATCTGGGAAGTAGATAGAATAGACAGATTAGAAAGCATCGAAACAGATTATAAATAAATTAATTCTCGGAGTCTCTAGATTCGCAGCAAATGTCGGCGTCTTAAGAGAGGTAGGTAGTGTAGGAATTTGGAAAGATTTAAAAATGAAAGCCATTAAGCTTTGGATTAGATTAGCAAGTGAAGAGTCTGGCACACTTATTCGCAGGTGCTTTAGAGCGCAATTACAGAAAAACGATCAGCGATATTGGTCGTACAAAGTGAAACGGGTACTACAACGCGCAGGTCTGGGAGACGTTTCTCCTGAAATGGTTGAGAATAGGGGAACACGGGAAATAGAACGATTAATTTCAGATCGACTTTCGGATATTAAAAGGCAAGATATTCTGGCAACATCGGCAGGAAAATGTTTGTTAGTGGTACAAATTCACACGAGTCCTGTATGGGGATGCGAAAGTTACGTACACACACTTAAGAGGGATGCAAAAGGGGGATACGCTTGGCTTAGGGTAGGGGGGTGGATGCAACGTAGAATGAAGGATTCGAATGACAATGGAATCTGTGTACTGTGCGGTGATAGAGAAGATTGGATCCACATCCTGTTAAATTGCTGCGCTACAGAAACTAGGAGAGGAAAATGGATGGGAATGGGGAACTATTGCTTCCAATTTAGAAACATAACGCTTGCTTAAAACATATTAGCTGATAATAGATCTCACTTCATGAAAGAATTAGGAACATTTTTAGGAAAGTTCGAACTATCAGGAAAACGGTAATCAGGGAGTGGGAAAACAGCACTGGTTAGTAGTACGAGCGGAGCCTAGACTGGAGATAATTAATTCAATAAGCAAGAGATAATTAGAGTTAACTAGTAAGGTAATCAATAATGCTAATCATTAATATTAATTAGTAAGTTAGTCAGTAATAATTAAATTAATCAGTAAGCGATAATTAAGTTAATCAGTAGTAAATTGTTCGGAGAGGCGGTGGTGCGGGCGATCTTCTGTGGCGGTGTTTGATTTCAGGGGCTGAGGAGGCCAAAGACTGGATGGAGAAGATGCCCACACCAGGAAATAAATAAATAGTTTTAGAAAAAAAAACTAGTAGTTTAGCATGTACTCATCTTCTGACGGTAGGTTTTTCTCCCTTCAGGGGTTTTTTCCTCAGCCGTACCTTATGGTCTCATTTCCGCGGCTTTGATGCGATGAAGAGATCATTAGGGGTGAATGCCAGAATTCGAAATGTTAGAATGCGGTAGGATTAGGTATTGTAATGGCTTAAAGGCCTTCAGCCTAGCCACATAGTTAGAAGAATTGAAATTATGTATCAATGTGTTATAATTAACCTATTAAATAAAAAAATAAATAAAATAAAAATCAATCTTCAATATTTTAGTTGTAGGAGACCTCGGAAAAAATTGTCAACTTTTGCCATTTTCGAAAAATCAATATTTTTAACGAACATGGCACCTGCACCATTCTCTTATATGTTCTTCACACTATGCAACAACAATATGTAATAAAAAGCGATGGAGCCATTCTATTAAAAATTTAGAAAATGTCCCAGGGGCTTTATGTTAAGTACCCTCAAAAATTAAAATATCTGTTTTAAATTCCAGGGGCCATGACATCGGCCAGATTGATTGGGGAATATCAATTTTGAGAAAAATCGCCTGAACGGTTCAGCAGCTGGCGTTGCTCGCGGGCGTGTTGCTATCACTAGATTTTTCACTATCGAAGCCCACAAAACATGGATTCTGGCCGCACCACGTATTAGAGGATATTTTTTCTAAATTTAGAAACTGTATTTATCCCCTTTTTCATTACCAGGATCTGGAGAGGTGGCTCATTGGATCAACTGGTGTCATTGCAGTGCCTCTGACCGGGAGGCCCTAGGTTCGAGTCCCGACGATGGCAGGATTTTCGACATTAGCTTATCAGCTAGGTCAAATTCAGTCGCAATCTGGGGGAGAATTCTAGCGGACGGCTGCTCTGATCGGTAGTTTTCCGTGGTTTCTCCGATAAAGACCAGGCGAATGTCGGAGCAGTACCCTAACAAAAGGTCCACGGACCGCGCGCGGTCTTTCCTTCCTCTTCCGTGTTCTATCCTCACCCCTTACACACACACACACACACACAGTAACTGCACTACACTACCACACATGCTGGGAGACCGGTTGGAAGCTTTGAGATTGTCCCGGCTAGAGCGGTGTCCCGCTGGTGGGAGATACTTAGTTGGGTAGAACCACGCTAGTCGACGGCAGGTCGGCGCCGAATCTCGCAATCCAGCGGGGGAAGATCATTGCCACCTCCCGATGAAGAACATGCACTACACGTACGGTAGTAATGACCTCAGTAGTTGATGTGCCCGGAATTACTAACAATCAATCGTTACCAGGCCCATATATTAAGAGTTTTCGGCCGAATATTCACCGTTTTGTTTGCACAGCATTACATACATTTCTCTCTACTCCGAAGCGAGATAATAAAAGCAACCAGATTATTGTGCGCATTAAAATTTACCTGAAATTTTTGGGAGGGGAATTTCAAAATATCCTCCCCTTCCCTGACAACCTTTTCAATTCAATACTGCTTAATATAATGATGGTTATCGGTCATCAGGGCTGCCCTGGCATCGCTGCGAGAATTCACTAAAATGTGTTCTACGCTACATAAAATTCTGAGAAAACATTTTAAATTTTTGGCGATATTTTTTTTTGAATTCACTTCAAAATATTTATTAAAACTGTATGATACCAATGATTTTTTGCTCAAAATCCAAACAGAAAAAAGAAAAGTATCACCATATACTGTCCCAAGAACTCTTATTGAACGGGAGAGAATCATGTATAATTTCCAAAGATATTATTTAGCAACAATAGTATTTCATTATATGATCTTTGACAATCCGTCGCTCTTTTTCTAATTCGGAACTTTTGAGAAAATTTTCCATGCACTTGCTAGATAACTTTTAACTTTACTGGCAACATTCTAGTTTTCATATTGTAAATACACGCCGCAGGAATCTGGTGAAGCAACTCAGAGCATTAACTGATGTCAATGCAGTGTCTGTGAGCGGGAGGTTATAGAGTTTGATTCCCGATGGTGGCAGGACCTTCGACGACAGCTGTGTGGAGAATTCTAACGTTTGGCGGTTCTGATTGGCAGTGATTTCTCCAAACAACAAGTAAATCCTGGAGCAGTTCTCTAACAAACGAGCCGAGGACGGGCGCGATCATCCTCTTCCTTGACATAACCTCACCTCTTACTTATACACTTACGTGTACTACACTACCTAACGTGACGGGAGATCAGTCAGATTGATTGATTACTGATTTCGGGCGTGTCAACTGCTTAGGTCATTAGTTATTTATGTGTAGTGCATTTTTATCGCGGGAGGTGGCGATGATCTTCCTGGAAAGTTTAAGTGATTATATAGTGTTTCTTACGCGTCGACTGGCTACGCTTATTAGTACCGTACGTGTAGTGTATCTTTTTTCACGAGAAATAGCTGTGTTCTTCTCCTGCTTGTTAGGGAAATCCGGCAGTGACCTACACGTCAGTCTGCGGGGTTTTCTCCATCTAGGTATTTCCCACCAGCGGGAGACCTCTCCATCTGGGAGAAGCTCTAATACAGTGCTTGTCAACTCAATACTCTGTGACGTCACAGAACTCTGCTCTCTTGCTCCGAACCTAGCCGCAGAGCAAAGGAAGTAGACGACGCGGCGGCGTGCGCACAGTGTTCCAATAGTGGTACGAAAGTGAGTGGAAAAGGTTCGCTTAGAAAATCGATAATTACGTCTTTCAAATGGTAATTATTATTTAGAATGTTTATTAGTCAATATAACATTATGTCAAATTATAAAATGTAACATAGGTTATTACATAACTCAAAGAAACACCCATCTTTGTTTTTTAGAAACAGTACTGTAAATTCCTCTTCCATTGATCTAACACGTTCATAGCATTTTTAGAGAAGAGAGACCGATACTTTAGGAAAAAAGTTTATACAATGTACTACAATAAAACGAGTTTCGTCCATTCTGAAACAATAATGAATGTTAACAAATAGATTTCTCTTAAACACAGGTCCTTTTAAAATTTTTAGAGGGCAGACAATTTTTTCAAGTATTTTTATTCATAATAGCTCAAATTTAATCTTACGTCTATGTTTTTCCAGTGTTCAACAGTGGCAGACTAAAAAAACAGACCTAATATTAAATTTGAATTGTTATGAAATAAATAATTGAAAAAAATGTTGCAGTCTAAAAATTTTAAAGGAAACTGTTCTTAAGAGAAATTCTGCTATAAGAAGACAGTATAAAATTGTGTTAACAAAATAGATACCCGAGAAAGTTCACGTGGGAAAATTTGGATTCCATTCTTGATTATTTCATATATAGCTTTCTTTGAGAATGATGTAAATCCTCGTAATTTTCAGTACCTTTTACAGAATCTTCTATCTGCAAAATCCTATACTCTTCACAGACTGTCATTCAATTCTCAGAAATTATTTTTATTTCTCGGGTCGCAAAGCTAAGTAATGCTTCGGTAGGAATAACTTTTCAACATGCTGCAGTTTTTTCAAACGCACTGAACACTTAGCCGTTGTTCCAGTATCCACAAATCTAGTCGCAGTTATTTTTATTCTGCTCAGTTACGCTTACCGTGGCCTGATTCTTCATATACAGCCATTACTAGCAGATATGTAGTAATCTCTTCTGAGTCGAAAATTGTCAATGAAATAAACGCTATACTTCTCAAGGGAAAGTTATTAATGAATGCGTGTGGAGAAATGAGAAGCCGTCATTAATTACTTCTACTCACAGAAGTAAGATCTTTCCAAAGCAAAAATTTTAACCAGTCCTTTTGAACGACGCAACGAGCTTCTGGTTTTCGCCATAGATAATGAATATTGGCACCAAATAAACATGATATTTAGGTCGCTTTTTAACAACTTGGTCATATAGCGACAACTATAATTGGGGGGAACTGTAGGAAGAACACGTATGGACAACACGAACACACACAAATATCCATGTCCGAGGCGGGATTAGAACCCACGACCCTTCCCGCCGAGGCAGTTACTGCCCTCCAGCTTTAGCTATACTCGGTTATCCAGGCCGGCAAACATAATGATTGTTTAGGCAAATGAACTGTGACGTGTTTTTATCGCAGACGCGCTTAGGGTTTATGAAACTTCTAGATGAGAGGGGGTGAAATAACCGTCACATTCACAATGAGAAAAATAGCATCGCTTACAAACAGGATTAAATTCTGGAATTCGGGAAATCGAAAATGACGCGCGAGAAAGCATTTTTCTGTGTTTTGCAGACCCCGTAATATCTCTGGCAGTCTAATTTCCCAACGATATCAGACAACACTCTCCTTGTGTTCATCAGCCAGTTAGGCGGCCGAGTCATGAAATTCGTTTAAAGTCCACCACATTTTATGTTTAATTTCCTTATATAATTATGGTTGTTTTTACTATGTTGATCTACTGAATCATGCAATCATTTTAAGATTCAGAACATCCTCATATTTTATTTATAAATATTTTCTTTTTTGCAGGTACTGTATGTTACAAAATGTGTTAAATTAAGCTACAGTATATTTCTTCATTTAATTTTTTCTCTTAATATGGGATGGAAATTAATTGGGACAGTATTTTATTATAAATCTTGAAAGTCAATATTGTTTCTCTAAACTTGTCGTAGCTTGGTTAACTTAAAAATTCACTTCCTCAAAGTTTACAATTAAAACATCACATGTCCATAAACACTTTTTCAAATTTATATGAGTTGTATTTTTAAAATTTCTATAATTTAAAGTTAATACAATGAACTTAGTATTCTAGTTACACAGATAGTATAAGTACTTTGTTCCTAAGTGACGAAATAGTTTTTTTGTCTACTGAAAAATTAGGTTTTTTGGACATGTGATCTTGTAATTCTAAACAGTTCAATTATGAAATCAACTGCATGAAACTGCTATCATTTGCTAATGACTAGGAACTAGGAACCGGTACAATTATCTGTTTTTACACGGTGTTAGTACACGTGACTATGTGAATGTTATATAATTAGAGAGAGACTTTTGACGTTATTTCTGTACACGACATTCACATTTGTGCGAATTTAGCTAACGTTCTTTCTCGCGAAAACATGGGAAATCGGCGAAGTGCTTCTATATCTACCAACATAATCCAAACAACCGGATAGTATGCAACAGGAGTCAATCTAGTGTTTGAGATAACCTCAACAGTAAATTGATTCCGAGTACTGGAGTTTCTAGTGAGAGTTCTGAAGGGTTTGCCAATCAGTGACAACCCTCGCATTTCCATGTAATCACAATATCTACAATACAAATAGCCAGTTGTCAGATTGGAGAAATCCAATTACACGATTTAAAGAATGCCAGTTGATGTTACTGGAAATTAGATGTATCGCTGCATTCATTCTCGCAAATATGTACGTCGAATGCCACACACAGCATAAAATGTTGCGCGAGCCAACTGAATTCCTGTATTGTGGACGTGTTCGTCGAACGGGAATACACGCAAAAATTTACGCCGCACAGACCGCGCCGGCCGCGCTCTGTTTTCTTTTTCACGCATGTCAAAGGGATTTAGGCGCAAATCATTTGTAGTGTGGACAGGTTGGGACGGAACGCGTTCGTGTGCGAACAGCACAAATGTCTACTACCGCGAAGAAGAGTGCGGTGTTCATCATAAAGAATTAGATGTGCTACAACATCACATACTTTCTAGCATGATTGAAAATAATTAAGTAGTATTAAAATATTGTAATTTCTGCCATACTAAAAAATCGGTTATAAGTTGAAAAAGACTAATTCAAACGAATTGCCTCTCGTGCGTATCTGCATTTATTTTCATTGTCAGGATGAGTAGTCATTTCTTATTTTTAGAAACGAAACGAACATGAATAAATTTAAATGTTACAGTATTTACAGAAAATAATACAGAAAAGCAAGAATAATTTCACATAACCCTGCCTTGATTACATTTGAAGTGAGCTTTCAATTTTTTAATACCATAATCACCGATTAAAACTTCTTAAAATATAGAAGTGTGGTTGTTTGTTCTAAGTTAAAAAAATATTACCTTCCTTCTATCTATTTACTTTCATAAAAATATTGACTACATCATACAATCATAAGGATCATCAATGGGATGAATTTGAAGAATTTGAAAACCTCCGTTGCTATTTTCCGATCTGGCAACGCCTGAAACGAAGCACGCGAAATTAGAATTTAGAATTCCGAACTTGTTTTTGTAATTTTCAAAAATGCAGAGTGCGCCGAAAGTAGAGCCATCACCACTATCTTTACAGTTCTTTGCCGAACATTCGAGGATCAAAATGATAGACAAAATTTGAAGGAGAGTCTGAGAAAATTGTTTTAAAAGCGCCTATGTTTTATTTAAAATTACGCAGAAAATTCTTACATTTTCGAAATATTGAACATGCCCTCTTTTGAACTGTTTTTGATGAACACATTTCAAAATTGTACTTGGAGGAAGACACCGAAAAATTTTGAATATTTGCAGTTTTCGAAAAACCAGGGTTTCCAAAGAAAATGAAACCTGTACCATTCTCTCAAACGTCCTTCACACTATCCAACAGCAAAATTCAATCAAAAACGGTAGAGCCTTTTGTTTGAAAATTTTGAAAATGTCCCAGGAGCTTCATGTAATGTACCTCTCAAAATTGAAGTATCGGTTTCCAATTCAAGGGTCCGTGACAGCCAGATCAATTGAAAGTATCAATTTTTGAAAAAATCGGCTGAACGGTTTAACCGCTAGCTACCGCTGTTCACAGACGGACAGATATGTTGCCGTCATTCTATTTTTCGGTATCAGGGACTTAAAAGATGGATTCTAGTTACATCACGTGTTAGAGGATACTTTCGCGAATACTTTTATCAATTGAGAGCACTGTTAATAAGCTGTCGCGCGAAGTGGCACTGTTTTTCGCACAGGAACGTCATGTGTTTCCTTCCTCTGTCTCACTATTACTTTCTCGCCCTTAAGAAGGAACTTCTGATACTAGAGGTTTTATTTCTTGGCGCGTGAGTGCTTGTCTTCACGATGGAATATCTTAATGTATTTCGCGTCGTTCTCGGTCGTGCGGCTAGGAGTCGCATGATCGCCAGTACTGCTCGATACAATCACGATCAAATTAAAATTCATAAATCAACTTAAAAAGGATCAAATTAAAATTCATTAATAAAACTTTTATGAATTTCTATTTTAGCCTTCATGATATAATTTTTACGCTGCGTTCGTGCTCAAGCTTACCTCTTTTGTTTCTTATTATTTTAGCCTCTTCTGCTTAGTCATCTGTTCACCATCAGATTCGTACCAAATTTACTATATGATAAAATAATTGATGAAATTATTTTGATGGTTTGATTGTGATTAAATTGGTTCCTGTACTCAAAACCTTCATCTGTCGCAAGCTAAATTAATTTTTTTGTACATTTATCTCCGTGTGCAGGAAATATCAATGTCTATAACAGGATTTGTTTCAGAATAACGAAGGAAAACTTTTACTTATCCACTGGTGAATCCCATTACGTTTTCAGCGTCCGCGTTCGCTTTAAATTCCATTCTGTCAAAACATACGTTTACAAATTGGTTTCGAATATAATGTTTGAACTACTGCATGGATTTTTTAAAATATTTTTCACAAAATAGTATAAGAATCATTGTCGCAAACGTGAATAAAATAAAATGATTCTGCAATATTTATTTCCGATTTTTAATTGAATAAGGCTGTCATTTATGATATCTAATAAAATATTAAGGATAGAAAATATATATAATTAGGTAAAAACGTTACAACTGGTCCAGTTTGTGACATAAACATTGTTTAATAAAAAGCAAAAATCGTTGTTACGAGTGGTTTTCTTAGTTAAACAGTATATAATAACTTTATTGTAGGAATCCTATGCAAACGAAAAAATCGATATTTCCAATATTTTTTTCATTTAATACATCATTTTCCCTTAATGAAACTTTATACATTATTTTCCCTTAATGAAGTAATGACGTTCAAGATTGTGGATATAAAATCCTTTTATGGTGAAAGGTATGGAATTTTAATAGTCATGAACATTTCCTGTGCCTTAACTGTATCTACCGTCTTAAATGTTCTTATGAATATTTGTCGGTTTCTGGCTTGCAATGTTTCTGGTATAACGTATTTTATATTCTGGATCTTATACCTAACAATTATATGAAAACTCTTACATTACAGAACTTTATTTCCAGGAACATTCATTAGCATCATTCTCCTAAACATCTGTTCTGTTTTTGTAAACAGCCAAAATATTTCCTTTCGTTATAAAACATTACTTTTAAATGCCTAAGAACACTTTAAATAACGTTTTGTATTTTCATAGTATACAAAGTGATCCTGAAATGAGATAACGATTGCATTGCTCCAATATTTCCAACAGCCTCGTATTGTAATTGTTCCTACTAACCGCACAACAAATAATAATTAAAATAACAAAATTACGTGGTAAACCGTAAACACTATTTCATACATTAATAAATCATAAATGAGTATTCTGTGAATATTTGACGTCAAGCGTATCCACTAGCAACTTCGGTAGGTGTCCTTTAAATGCAGCCTGCAGTCAAGTTGGCAACATGGGCTTTAGCTAGTGAGAGTCTGGTCATATACAGCACAATGGCTCGTCAAGCCTCCTAGCGATGTAGTGGAGTTGGTAATCTGTGCAAGGGACACAATCGTTGGGTTCATAAACAGCTTACGGCCTTTATCAGAAGAGTCCAGCTGGTTGGCCGCCGTTCAACGCAAGACCCTCGCACAATCGTTCTCCTCCAAAGAGCACCTATACGCGCCAATGAACGTCTTTACGGGCTCTTTTGTCCCACGTCGCCAACGTTTGTGTGAGAAAGTGTGCTCTCAAGAAACGGCAGATGCCTTTTGCCTCGACGCGCTAGGACGCGAAGTTTTCTGCCTCTCTGGGTTTCTCTGATTTTCTCACTGAATGCTTCGGAATGTAATTTGAGAATTCGTGTACATTGGAAATGGTCTTGGAATTGATCGATGAATAGCATTTTTGCTATTCATAACTAATTGACATCTAATTTTACTCACTTATTCCAAGATAACGGTACTTTACATACTTTTGAACTGTGAATTTCATAAACTATTATCTTTCCTTTATAATTTACAATGATACTTAAGATCACAAATATTATAATATACTCGAATATTTAAACACAAAACAAAATATTAGGTAAAATGAAAGGGTAGTGAATAGATAAAAACATTATGCAGCAGCATAGAATGCCTAAAAAATGTGGGTCGAAGTGTTTAACTAAAATATTGATATTTATAACAAGAAGGCATACCATTAAATCTGATTGAATTTTTTAAAGTCGAATTCTCATGGAAATTACTCTAGGGCCTTGATGTACACTGTTGTATATTCACTATAACAAGTATTTAGTACTGTTTTAACATATATAGAAACCTCATTCAAACCAACTGTTTCAGCTATACGTTAAACTAAAGAGATGCATTCGTCCATTCGTATCCTTTGTATTTCGTGTGATAGTTGAACTGCGCTGAAATACAGAATGAATAGCCAGGCGTGAACCGGGACCTTACGAATCTTCCATAAGTGGCGGAGCAGCACTAGTCCAGTGCCGCAGGTCCTGTCTCTCATTGAATACTCTAATATCCGCGCGTAAATATGAAGCCGAACGACTCCCGCGGGAGTCCTTTTCTGCCTCGAGTTGTGTGAAGTGCTGCAGCGGCGAAGGCGGTGGTGGGGGTGCTGACGGTGGCGCGACTGGGAGAGCGGGCAGCGGCTGGAATGTTGGAGAGGGCGGTGCCGGGGACGGGGCAAAGAACGGCGGCGGGTCGGCAACGGGGATGGCGACGGGGACGGTGGCGGGGACAACGGCGAGGACGACGGCGGGAACGACGGTGGGGACGATGGCGGGGACGACGGCGGGGACGGGGACGGCGGCGAGGAAGGCGGCGAGGACGACGGCGGGGACGGCGCCGGGGACGACGGCGGGGACGGCGGCGGGAACGGCGGCGGGGCAGAAAGCGTGGGCGGGTGCGGCGCGGAGGGCTGTCGGGCGGACGGGCCGTCGGCCGCGCTCTGCATAATGCATTCGCCGCCGCAGTCGCTGTGTTCGCCCGTGTTTTATGGCGTGTCTCGACGCGAAGGACGGGCGCCCGGGCGTGGCGGTGCGGGTTCGGGCGCGAAGGAGGCCGCAGGCGACGGCGGCGCACCCGAGAAGCCAGGCCTCTGCGTTGGAATGCGCTACAGTGGATTGGAAAACGAATGCAAAACGTCACTCGATTATCCGACTGCAACAGTGCAAGGTGGAACCATGATACCAAAGCTTCAGGGACTGGTAATCGGATGGGAAGTTTTCGCTGGCCTGCCCCAACCGTCCCCAATCTGGACTAGTTGTGCCATCAATCTCATAATGAAAGTTGCGTCTTGATGCAAACACTGGTTTCGGTGATTAATGGACGCGTTCTGGTGTAAATAATGGCATCTGACATTTTGGGCGTAGTGGTGATTATTGCGTTTTATGCAAGAGTGTAATTAGTTCTCTCTGTTTCCCAAGATCAACATTTGTTAACGGCACTAATAATTTGCTCATACGTTCTGACGTGTACAACTCTTTTGGTGTCATAGCGTTTTCGAATGAAACCTGGATTGTCAGATACTATTACTTGCACCCGAACGCCTCAATTTTATGGTGAGTGGAACAGTTTAATACAGTAGTATAATGGCTTTTAAAGAAGCAATAAAAATTGGTTTACCTGTTCAACGTTGTGGAAGACTTAATATATTTTCAAGCTTACCTTGGGACAGTATACAGAATTTCCTTTCGTGATATTGATGAGAAATATTCGAGTACCTCCTTTATTAATACAATCTTTCTTAATGATTGTTTGATTACACTGGGGAACCTTTTTTTCCAATTGCCAGTAATACTATAGTAAATGTGGATTTTTGAATGATTTTGGATCCAAATCTTAGTATTTCAAATTGGCTCTAGTTTTTTAAACACAGTGTTTTCTTTTAAATCGTTGTTTTATTTATTTTCCGTCTGTGATGACAGCTTTACTATGAAATGTTGAACCAATCTTTTTTTATTTCTGGTGTTGGTTTTGTTGATGTTTTTGTAGCATCATGTTACCTAAGATTATATTTTATTTTCATTTTTAATTATGTTTTTACATTTGTCTGTTTTACTTTCGCGAGGATAGGAGTTCGTCGCTAAGAGGTTGCTTGAACTATCCTTAATTTGTGCAAAATGTGACTTATTTACAAAGAAGTTAGGCTAATGATTTCTGTTATATTTATAATGAATACACTTTTCAAACTAACAGAAAGAACATCACTGACTTTTTCAAGCAAGCACACTTTGCGTACTTCGAAATTCACATGGCGGTCAAGAGAGACCTTAGACCAGTAGTGTCAAGGTCTTCTACTGGTGCCTGTGGCATGCATCGTGGCACCGTAGCATGCCACGAGCTTCTCTGCGCAACTAGCGTCGGGAAAGGGAACTATTACGAGAAGTAGTAATCCTGCCGTTTCACAGTCTGGTGGCAGGGTGATGAGCTGCGTAGAGGGGCGATTTCTTCGTGGCACTCGTGCCACGGACTCCCGCTCGTGACATCGACCTTGACGACACTTCCTTAGACTATCCAAAGAATTTATAAGGTTTGTACAAGTTGAATGCCTATGGCGATGGAAGAAATACCTTTAAATTTTGAAGTGCTTGTTGTGTGCCGAGAACCAAGAGTTTGTCGTGATGACTGTTACATTTGTGCTATGAATATAAAAGGCTTCATATATACATCAACACGTAAGTAGGTGTATCCAGATTTGGAGTTAACAAGACAAGTGCCACTCGGTATTGATGCTCCTCTTCCAGTGTTTAACTAAAACTCATAAATTCAATTATCATTTGAGCTGTATCAAAAGTAATATATTTGAATTTGAAGGAAATGTTTCAACATCTCAGGCAGTTCTCCCAGGAAGAACTCGTTTATTTGAAGCCAGAAGCTAATATTGCAATTTACCAGGCTAGAGTAAAGGAACTTTTTCTATACGTCAATGAAGATGGTGATATTGAGTACTGCAATAATATTCCTGAACTACTTGGATTTACCGAAACATCGACAAGTAGGCTCTAATGCTTTTTGTAACCAGATAATCCAGAAGATTTAAGTAGGTACTATTACACAATAGTATGTGTTACGCATCTAGTGCATTTACTATTTCAACAAAATTGTCTGAGATACATGAAAATGTCAAGATTATCAAGAGCACAAGTGACCTTAATATGTTGATCTCAATGTGGTGAACATTTTCCTTGCACAGCAAAGTGGGTATACGAAACACCCATTTTTCAGATACATGTGTGATAGTTGAGAACAAGAGGATCGTTTGAAAAAGTTAATATCACATACAAAGAAAACATGAAAGTGTTCAGAAAGAAACCGAACTTCTGAAAGCCGAGCCAACCGGCTAAGGGAGCGTTCTATCGCTACAAGTGGCAGTTTGTGACAGGTTTACACAACAAAATACCATTTGCCTCAATTCGCTACGAACGTTTGTCACTGAGCTGCAGACTTTGAAATCTACACCTGCTCATGCTCTTCGACGGATTAGTACCACAGTAACGACAAAAGAGTGTGAGAAACAACGTGAGTGTGCGAAATTTGGCTACAAACTTGGCAAAACATTTAAAAAAGCATTTAAATTGCTTATACAATGGTACAGGGAGGATTGTATGCGTCGCTTGCAATACTATGAATGATTTAAGAGTTTTGAATACGGCAAAATGTCGGTCGGTGACGATTCCAAGCCTGGACGACCTTCCACATAAGATGTTGTCCAAGTCGAGAGTTTTTGCTATAATTCGTGGAAATCGCCTTTTAACTGTTTGAATAATAGCTGACAAAGTGGCCATCAGCGCAGGATTATGATACCAAGTTTTGATGGACAAACTGGAGATACATTATGTGAGTGCAAAATTCGTCGACTGACGATCAGAAACAGACTCGTATTGAAATCAGCCAGGAACTGGTTGCCACTGACATTGCATTGCGAACTTCCTTAAGAGCGTCAATAGAGGCGATGAAACGTGGGTTTAGGGTTAAGATATTGAAACGAAATTGCATTTGTCACAGTAAAGAGCTTCCTCGCCACAAAAAAATCACGCATGAGTCGGTCGAAGATTAAAGTGATACTGGTTATGTTTTTCGACAGCAAAGATATTGTCCATCAGGAATTTGTACCAGATGTTCAGATGGTAAACAAGAAAGTGTACCAGAGAATTATAGCGCGCTTGTAGGGTTCTGTGTGCAGGAAGAGACCCGAATTCTGGAAGAACTAGATTTGGTTGTTGCATCGCGTCGCTCCTTTACCGCAGCTATCTAGCAAAAAATCACACTTTTGTTTTCCCTATCCACTGCATACTCCCGACCTAGCCTCAACAGGCTTCTCCTCTTTCATAAACTAAAATGCACGTTGAAAGGACGTTTCCAAAGTAAATCCCCAGGTGACATCGCTCCATCCGGGACAAGCTGTAAGCTCCCGACTGGTCTCCCAACAAGTGTGGAAATGTAGATCATGTAAGTGTGTATGTAAGTGGAGAGGATAGGGCAGGCTGGAGCAAGGAAAGATCTCGCACTTGTTTGTTCGGATGCTGCTCCGGAATTCGCCTGGTATTGTTCGGAGAAACTTCCAATCAGAACAGACAGGTGCTAGAATTTCTTCGGAAAAGCAACTGAATTCGACCTAGCCACTTATCTAGGGCCGAAAATCCACCACCACTGTGACTCCAAATCCTGGACTTTCCGGTCAGAGTCGTTGTAGTGTCCACTGTAATGCTGGTTCTGAGCTAAATTCAGCTGGTCTTTCTTCTCTCTAGATCATATCAGTGTAGGACTTATAACTTCTCTATAACACATGAAGATATAGCCATAGAAATGAAACGTGTTTGAAAGGTCTCTCCTGGTTCGATATATATATATATACAGGGTGAGTCACGTAACTTTAGCACCTCCTGTAACTTTTGAACGGTTGAAGATATTGCAATGCAGTTTTCACGGAAGTGAATGAGGGAATGGGGCTAATTGATATGTGTATTGATTTCTCTTTTATCACTTTTATTTTACGAGATATTTGAGGTATCTTTGTTTTTTCAAATGGGACTATACATATTTTTTCAGTCTATCATGACAAGCGTAAAATGACGAATCCAATGATATAAATATTGTCA
Source organism: Acheta domesticus (assembly GCA_031308135.1). Lineage (NCBI taxonomy): Eukaryota > Metazoa > Arthropoda > Insecta > Orthoptera > Gryllidae > Acheta > Acheta domesticus. The sequence goes on from JAHLJT010008446.1 coordinate 203,443,951, forward strand.
TATGTTAGATAAGCATTTTTTTGAGTAATTGTGATTTTTTTGCGACTAGTGTTTAACGGATATTTTCATTGTAACTGTCAGCCCCACAAGGTCACGCAGCGCTCCCCCAGCAAACGCGGGGTCGGGGAAGGGAAGGGAAGGGATTTAAGTACTTGAGGATACGAAAAATATTCACAAAACTGTTGCATTTTTTCCTGAACTCTCCTTTTCATCTTAATCCATTTTCAGTAATTTGGGTTTCTTAGGGAGTGAAAATACGGATTTGTCTTAAGTAGTATTTATTGAAATAAGATTATTTCTATCCCTAAGTTATTATTACATTCGTATTAACATTGAAATTGTTTGCTCAAAATATACAATATATTTTTGTACAGTTTTAATTATTTATTCTTATTGTGCTTTGTTTCAAGATCCCATTACTACGTATCTTATGAAATCCCATTAAATGGAGTTGAAGTTATAAACAATTTTAATACGATAGAAACTAATGACAAATCCTTATTTTCCATCCTTTAATTCCTTCAATCAAAGAAAGTCGAAAATCTGAAAATGCGGAAGGATGGAAAGCACAGTTCAGGAAAAAACTGCAATGGTTTTGAGAATATTTGGAATACTATGTTTCGTATTTTCAAATAAGATCCCTCCTCTTCCCATCCCTTCGCCGGGCGCACGTGTGCTGGTGGAGCGCTGCGTAGCCTTGTGTGGTGGACTATTCAAAACGTCCGTTAAACTCCGGTCGCAAAAATCAAAATTAATCAAAAAAATGCTTATCTAACATATGACAATATGTACATCATTGGATTTGTCTTTTTACGCTTGTCATGGTGGACTGAAAAAATATGTATAGTTCCATTTGAAAAAACAAAGTTACCTAAAAAATCTCGTAAAATAAAAGTGATAAAATAGAAATTAATGCACGTATCAATTAGCCCCTTTCCCTCAGGCACTTCTGTGAAAACTGCATTGCAATAACTTCAACCGTTCAAAAGTTACAGGAGGTGCTTAAGTTACGTGACTCACCCTGTATATATATATATATATATATATATATATATATATATATATATATATATATAGAGAGAGAGAGAGAGAGAGAGCTATTATCCTTCAAAAACATTAAGTAACTGATGGTGCTACTGAATGGCACAGACTTTCTTGTGTATTTAGTTTCTTATAATCTTCTTTCTGAGATAGCTTTTCGGTTTTGCCCCCCATTATTTCAACTGCCGTCTATTGGCGTCTAAGAGGCATTTTTCATATTTTTTTCAGTTTTTAGGTCCCCTTATAATAGAATTGAAATATGATTTTAAAAATATTAAGAAGAGCAAAACCTAAATGCATTAGCAACATAGAAAATACTAATGAAGATATTTCACATTCAGTTCCTCGGTTGGCTCATAGACAGCGTGCTATCTTTCTGTGACATAGTTCTTATGTTCAATTTCCGGCTACGATTAAAATGAAGCTGTATCTTTTAATATGCCGTCTCAGTTTCTATACCATTGTGTAAAGAAAAGCTCAGGCAGGACAAATATTCTAGATACGGTGAAGGGAATAGATCATACTCACCACACGTCTTACCCCCACGTTGAGTAATACTCGTAAATAAACACAGAGCCAAGGCCTATGAACACCTCTGAATCCCACACTAAATTTCCAAATAGTATACACATACAATCCACATTCCACATTTACTCAGTCATGAAGAAACCCTAAACCGTCTACTCCAAATCCTCCTCTACAAAATTTCTATAGTCTTCAATAGTAGTATTTCAGTAGTCTTCAGTAGTAGATTAGAAAATAATCCATCTTATTCCAAACTAAGGAAAAGAAAGTTTATATACTGTGATTACAAGAATAGAAGAACAATGATTTGGGCTCTAAGCAATATGAAATTGAAACTCCACTTTGTAAACGGAAGGATAAGATATTTACATGGACCTTTTTAAAATGCGGAAATTACGAAGACATTTTAAATAATTGTATGCAATGTATGACCAAAGAAGAAATGCCGAGATTTTTAGAAACAGGATAGCTATACATTTGTTTGGAAGATTAAGTGAAAACATTAAATAACAGTGCTTAATTACAATTACTTTCAGTTCATGGTATTTACTGTAGTTAATTTGTAGCTTGGTCGTGTATCCCTCATATATGCGTCAAGTATTCCAACCACACTGGACATTTCTAGGTTTCAGAAATATTCATCATGTAGATAGTTTAATTTTAATATATAAAATTAATCAACATGCATATTTTCTTAAAGACAATATAGTGTAAGGTGTTATAATTATTAAAATAATACAAAAACTAATGTAATAATTAACGTATGCGTATTAGGTTAAGTATTCCTAGTTTCCCCTAAAAGGCAATCACAGAACATCATCACAGTATGTAGTACATTTACATATCGTTTTGTAATAATTTAAAAAAATGGAAATTCCTTTTAACAAACAACAGTTGCCGTAAATGTGGAATGTTGAAGTAATTTCATTATTTTGGTTGGTTTTAAACCCTTTTTGTGTTGAGTGAATATTTCACGCGCATACTTTGCCCGTACTCATAAGCGCGTATATCTATAGATTCAAGAAACCTATAAAGTATGTGAAGGAATATATGGTATAGCACGTTCACCGTCGCATACAAACACTTGGGTGGTAGAACAACTGCAAGAACTGTACCTAATAAACTCTGAGTCACAGCAAAATATTTAATTCATGTGAACCATAAAAGAGCTCCCGCAACCCATGAAAGTGCCACTGAGGCCAGACTCCCCATTTCCCTGCCATATCACGTCTTATCTCACATTTGTCCTATAGTAAGTATCGAGTAAACACACTTTTCTTGTCATCAGTATTGGGCCCGAAAAATACGATTTTTCTAACCACCGCTGCATAATATATGACTAAACATGTTTATTAAACAATGACGAAATATTCAGTAACAATGGACATGTTACTCTCATATTGTCAGCGGTTCGACTCAATTTACTTTTTTTCATTTTAACACTACTACTTGAAAGTGTTCTGAGACTGAGCACGTCCTGTAAATCTGTCTATTTTAATGAATGAAACAGTTGAACGGTGCAGGAAAACGAGAAAGTCTAAAAAGGCTTTTGAAGACATTGCCAGGCAAGCTCATGAAGTCATCAGCACTCATTGAACTGCATGAATATTGGCAGAGACATAATAGGGTCTGATTCGTTAGAACTTGACAATGTTTGAACACCAATTAAAGCAATATTTTATGTACATTCTTATTGAGATGAATTTGTATATATATATTTTCGTTTTGGTGTTCTAAGGAAATGAATCAGTTATTTTAATGTATGTATTAAACACCTAATACGCTGCCTACACCTGGAACTACATAATACTCATAGGTCTGGGAATGTCATATGTAGTGGACCGATCGACAGCTAGTGCCCAGAAAGCTTTGCGCTGAATATTATATCGATTTTAAACCTTTCATCTCATACTTCTTCCTCCATTCCAATGCTTCGTCAGCGTTCTTCGCTGCTACCAACTTTCAACATTGCAACCTTTCGGCACAATATAATACTACCCCAAACTCTTGTACCGTACCAACCGACCTCACTTTCTTTCTCCTCTTCATACAATAATCAATGAACTTTATACCCTACATGTGTCGCATGCCACCACATGAGCATCGTGGCAACAAGGCGCATCGACAGCGCACGCGGTCTTGCGATGCACGGAAGAACCGAGGAAGCCCCCTCCCCTCCACGCTTCTCCAGCCGAAAGCCCTCCGAATCCCGCAGTCAGCAGACGTCTTGTGGCCCTTCCCCCCCCCCCCCGCTGTCGTCTTCCGAGCCGTGCCCGCCGTGCAGACGTGTTCCCCGCAGCGCGCGAATTCCCCGCCTGCCGCCTGCTCCGTTCGACGGCAGCGGAATTTCATAACCGACTCAGTTGAAGCAACTTCCCCGCCACGCCCGTTCGACAGACGGTGCCTTGCAGTGCCATCTGCAAAGGAAGGCATTTTTTAATCAAACGTATATGCACGCGATTTTCGAGGACGTACGTGTGTTTTCTAAAACGCAAAAAGTGCCATTATGTTGTGTGTCGGGATAAAGGAATGGTGCGATGAGGGATGAAAAAGCGGTGACAAATCTAAGAAGCATGGAAAAGGATAACACTTCAATGGCATTTGTTTAAAACAATATTTCTAAAAAGTGATCATAAGGTGATCAAGTGATCACCCGTTCATTTTCTTTTGTGTACCTGCTGTGTAAAGTACGCTTTAACGCAGTGACATCCACCTTTAGGAATTTCTTTATCTTAGCTAGTTTTTACATTTTCTCTGTTAAATATATATTTGAAGAAGTATGTTAAAATACATCCTTGTGGTACTCCCATATTGATTTGTCATTGAATCTGGAAAATATCTAGAGTTCATTCTGGCTAAAAAGATACACACCGTTCGTGGTAGACTTCTAAAATTGAATATTTTGAATCGCAAAAAATGTGTGTAATTTCATGGAAAGTTAGCTTTTAATGCAAACGTTTGAGAAAATGTAAGTTTCGAGGTCAAATTATTTTTGCTGTCCGTTGGCTAAACACAATAAATATGAATAGGGCTCTGATGTTTATGACCTAAAAATGTTAGAAATATGCAAGCATTAATGACATAAAAATACGAAAATATGACCATAAATATGACTTAAAAATGTTTAGTTACACTTTAGGAACTTTCAAAATCTTTCCGCTGTTTAAATAACCATTACTGAAAATATATTTTTGAAATCTAGCACATTCACTATTCTCACTTCTTTGGCGCACCCTAAAGACAATTCTACTTGCTAAAGTTATTAAATACATTTTATAGAAGCCATTGAACTTGGCACAAATCCTAACAAAAGTAACCATTGACCTTGGCATAAAACCTAACACTTCCTTCGAATCTGGATCCTTCGAATCTTCATCTTCGAATCTAATATGAAAAATGAAGACAAAATGGCCAAAGGGTAAGAAAAGCCAAAGTATGACTTTATATGATTCGTACAAATTGCATAATTTTAGTAATTGCAGATAAAATCATACTTCTCTTAAATTTTTCATGGAATAATGCAAAGAAAAAGTGTCTCGGTAGCTTAGTGTACAGAGTATCTGTGTGTAAACCAGAAGGCCTGGATTCGAACTCCGGTCGGGGCGACCAGTTCTTTGAACAAATTTAATTATTTATTCTTAGGTAACAATTATTTCCCAAAACATATCTGCGGAGCGTATAAATGTGCTGAAAAGTTTGTATGCACGTTTGACACGTCTTCGTACGTTTTTCAGATTTGCTTACTAGTTGAAAAATGAACTAAAATTTCAGAGGCTATGGCCTATAATCCTCTCAGTTCTTTGACACATATCTGGTGAACGTCTTTAAAATACTGACAAGAGATGATCTTTTCATTTCTGAATGACAGTTCCAAACATACATTTATTCTGGGTATTTGATTTATTGATATGGTTTTATTGGCAGACTGATTCATCAGGATCACTTACATCATTCAGTTAAGTAACTGAGGAAAGTTGAAATATCATTCTTACATAACAAAGCCATTATTGTGTAATCGCATAATTATAGATCTACAACACAAACTAGCAGAGTAATTAATAGCTAATGACGTTAGTGAAACTAACTAGGATCATTATCTCTAGCAAAAAATAACATAAATAAGCGAACATTTGATTAACATTTTATTTTTAACAGACGTTTTAGGGTGATTTTAATTAAAAATGGTAATTTCTCCGAAAGAAACAAATCTCTCATTAAAAATCATTATCACTGGTGTTTTGGAATTTTCGAGAGAAATAGATTATGTATTGGCATTCTAAATATTTACACAGCATTCCTGCTTTACCGAGGAATGTGAAATGTACAGGTGCGTTTTTATGAATTTTTTCCAGGCGAGAGTAATTATATCAGACTACAGATCCAGGAATAAAAATTGAAACAATTTCCATTAAAGGGATGCAACTCTTTTGGAAGAAAAGTGTAGAAGTGTAGGAGGAATTGCTCTTCTTAGGAAAGCACTTAAGAAATAAATAATACACAAGAAATGCACAATAATACAATAATGTATAATACACTGTAATTATAAATACAATACAAATAAAATAATACACGCATACAATAATACACAAGAAATAAACAGTTAACTGTTTTTATTGTGCTCTTCATACAATTTCAGAGTTCCGATACTCGGAAAACTCTGAACTCAACCGATAACAATGCCTTTTACATTATAGCCAGGAGATGTACCAATATTGGAAACCATTGTCGTCGTCACCAGGAGATTTACCAGTTCGTAGCCATAGTCACCAAAGTACAAGTGGATATCCAGTAGCGAGCACAATCGGTGTAGGCCGAATTTCTATATACAACTATGTTTAACACTCCGCAGCAGGCCGGCGGCTTTGGCTCCTTATATCAGTGGTCACGAGGTAAAAGGTCTGCAACCAATTTTTGCCCAAACTGGATTAAGTACTAAAACTACAAGTTAAGTATATTTTGATTTCGTGAAACTACCGAAATGAATCGTTCTCGATTTATCGTGAATCCTTCACGATAAAAAAGCGTTGAGAAATAGCGTTGAGCGTAGGAAAAAGCGTTGGCTCAATAATCAAACCCTTGTTTTCTCCAAACTAAAATTTTTGACTTAAGAACTTCACCACAAATAGAGGCGACTCGCCTCGGACTCGCGTTCGAATGGACGCTTCAGCTGCCCTGACGAGCCCTAACACCACGGGCAGCGCAGCTGCTTGCCGCCAAATTTCAATACTTTTAATACTATACTTTTAAATAGCCCTCGAATACGTGACGTAGGGCGCGAAGCGCACTGTGCGACGCGTCCGTCTCTTCGGGATGGCTTCTTCTACTGTGCGGATTCCCCCTCGCGGCTTCTCCTGAGGTGCTGCTCCTCTGTGGACCGCTGCTCGCCTTGACACTGTGCGACGCGTCCGTCTCTTCGGGATGGCTTCTTCTACTTCGGGTGTGCCGATTCTCCCTCGCGGCTTCTCCTGAGGCGCTGCTCCTCTGTGGGCCGCTGCTCGCCTTAGCACTGTTCGACGCGCCCATCTCCTCGGAATGGCTTCTTCTGCTTCCGGGTGTGTCGATTCCACCTTGCGGCTTCTCCTGAGGCGCTGCTCCTCTGTGGGCCGCTGCTCGCCATGAGTGCCTCTCCTACGCTCATTTGGCTTCTGCAAATCGCCCATATTCGTGAGTACTCTCATCGCTCTCCCTCTATAACAATATCCTGGATCAATCCTATGCCTGCCTACTTTATGGCGTATCTCAGGCGCATTTGAACATGGTGCCTAAACACCCTCCGATATTTCGTCTTTTCCTTATACAACTTATTTCCTTTCTGGGCTAGGATTACCCCCGGCCACCCAGCAGGGTCCTTTTCAAAGGAACATCAATAAATCTGGTGTACTACCTTGTATTTTGACCCTGTACTACTAGACCTGTACTGCACGTTCGGCTTTAGCAGCTTCCTGGTTTGTCTGCTCTGCAGGATCTCAGTCGGACTGCGCCCATTTTGAAGCCTTCTGCGCCCAAAATGTAGGATGCCAGGAAGTTAACTAAAATAATATAAATATTTCAAAAAGAGAGAATGAAAAATGCTTTTTAGCTTAGGCTGGAAGAAATAATCAAAATATTTTATTTGCAGGTGAGAAATCTAGCTTTTTTTGGTTCGTAACAGTTTCTATACAATTGGAAACTGAACTGAGCTTCAAAAGAAGAAAGAAAATTAATTTTCCCGGTGGTACTTATTGCATTAGTTAAAATTTGTACTGTATATTTCTAAAAGACTAAGTACACCTGTGACAATTTTGTACTTCAAAACTTCTAGCGACAGTATGTAAGCGCGTAGAAGAGCGGTTGCAATTCCGGTCACTTATATCTAGTGAAAACTATAATACGAGGGAAGATCGCAAAGTAATGCACAATAATTTTTATCTCCATTGTTATTGCAACTGGAATGGTGAAATTGTACAAGCTAATTTGAAGATCGTGCTATAGAGGGTATTTTGTTTCCACATGCAGCTCTAGCGAGTGTATCCAGAACTACAAAACAAAAATGGCACGCATGTTATTGTCGTCGACTTGTGAAGAGCAGAGAAGTATAGTGTGAAATTTGCGCGCCAAAGGGCACAATCCTATTCACAGGGACATGCGTGGCGTGTGTAGAGACGACTGAGTGGACCGTAGCAATATCTTCAGGTGGCGTGCATTCTTCCAAAAGGGGTATACTCCAACCAAACGGACTTCTACGAATATTGAAATTTGTTGAACTCTAGCAGAAATGTGTTGACAAACTTGGCGAATATGTAGAGAAGTGGATCAAAGGTGCAAGGTCTTTGGTGATTTTTTGTGTTATGGTACCATTTAATTTTTTTGGCACAAATGTATTGTGCGTCACTTTCCGATCTGCCCTCGTAAATGGAGCGTTAGCGTGAAACATTTCTAGTATTTATTACTTACGTACGTACATGGTTTTGCAACACGATCGTAAATGACATGTCACATTTTCCCTCCTCAGGAAGCGAAAGAAAGCCATCAGTCTTCTGCTCTGTGAATCAGCCCATCGCGATCGCAGGACACTGGCGAGCAGGACGCAGGCGACATTCGAGCAAGTATCAGCAATAAAATTGAACGTCTTGGAGCACTAACTTGCAGGTACAGGGTGAGTGATTCAAGAGATAAAAACGTTTCTTTTTTAAATAAGATGCAGATTAGTTTCTTATGTCAATATACTGTGAAACTCTTCGTGTTTGGACAGTAGTTTTGACGCCTTCTCTTCTTTTGGAAGGTTGTGTTTATAGTGTGTCGAAGCTCTCAGGATATTTTGAAGTAATGTTGAAGAAAAGGCTACTTTTCGAGTAGAAACGAAGGAAAACGCATATTTTTGAATGGACGGAATTGGGATGCAAACCACGACAATCGTGAATTGAGTGTGGCCCTGATGTCTCGCCCGATTTTAAGCTTTTAAAACTGTTGTTCGTCAGCAGGCCGTCAGAAGTGCGGTGCGCTCACTGTCCGCAAAACAAACCGCCCGAGTCTATTACTGCGCTTCAAGTGTTGAAAAGACGCACAAATTCCAGTGATATGCAGAAATACGACGTACGAAATAGGAAAATTTCCAACTGTGGAAATCTCTGCTTCTTAGGCGAAAACCGTAAAGGATCAATGTCAAGGTCTCCTACTGGTGAGACTGGCACGCTTCGTGGCACTGTGGGCGACTACGAGGTGCTCTGTGCAACTAGCGTCGGGAAAGGAAACTACCAGTAGTAATCCTGCTCTCAGAAGGCAGTGTAATAGAATTTTACAAGGTACACAATAAATCACATCACAACTTAACAGATAATGCTACTCGAATAATATCTATGTATGGTAACAAATACGCCTGTGAATAATCATTTTCAATAATGAAGTTGCCCAAAAGCAAGGGGTTCGATTAAGCATTGAACATTTCTTTTATTTTATTTATTTACGTCAAAAACAGTTAAAAACTGTGTGTGACGAGCTATGGGGAGAAATGAATTTTTGAACGTTTTCATAATTCTGTGATCTCTATCCTAAACCATATTCTAGTCGAATTTTGAATACAGAAAAGAGAGGTTTTTTTTCGAGTTTTGTTGACAAAATATTCGCTCCTATATAATAAAATATATTTTCAAAAGTAAATTAGCTATAAATTCCAGCCCTGAACCCTCATGTTCTTCATGGAAGAATAATACTTTTTGCCGCGATAATATGGAAAACGTTAATTTGAATAACTATATTTCCCACTGAAATTCAGAAGACGTGCACAAATAATGAAGTTACATTTATGTCCAGAAGCAAAACAAGGGACCATCTAGGCATTTGCACAAGGACCAGGGAAACTGGGCGCAAAACCTGATCGAGATGGGGGACATCAACCCAGAAACTGTGGTACAATTCTTGTTACAGGTTCTTTATAATTATACAGTCCAAATGATAAATAATTACATTAACTATCATTATTAAAATTAATGCTACTTTCCTTTTTGATGCTAGGTATTGTCTCGAATTGTATAGAAACAGTTATGCAGCAGAAAAGATTTTTATATGGGACTTGAACTTTTCTATCGAATTTAATCGTTTAATGACTTCAAAGTGTCTGCAAAGGGTTGTAGAGTATTGTACATGAATTGTATGTGAATTTTTTGTAGTGAGCTGTTGATACTGCCACCTGATGAATATGATTACTACGTCGTGTGTTATATTTATAGACATCGGCGTTTGCTGAAAATATATTCCAGCCCTTAAGTAAGTCATTTTTGACAAAAACTATTGATTCGTAAATCAGGAGACAAGGTATAAACTATCAGGAGATAAGGTGTAAAATTCCTAGATTAATAAAGAGAGACTTACAAGAATCACGTGGGTTGGATTTGCTTATTATTCGTACAATTTTGTTTTAATCTGAAAGTCTGGGAGCTATAAGATGTGTTTCTCCTTAATATTATGCCATATCTCAGACGGGAGTGAACATTGGCAAAATATACACAACGAGCTGTATGAAGGCTGACAGAATTTGAAAGAATTCTGAACGCGTAGCATAATGAACTTAATTTTGTGTTCAATTCATTTAAGTGGGCATTCCATTTGAGGTTTGACTGAATTGATAGACCTAAAAATTTTGTTACATTAGCATCAGTCAATGGCACACCGTTCATTTTCAATGGAGTACAGAATTTTTTATTGAAATGGAAAACTGCATTTAAACAGTTTTCTTTTCATTTACTATTAATTAGTTATTACGGAACCAATTTGAAACATCTGTTATTGTACTATTTTCGGTTTCTTTGTTGCAAAGAATATTGTATCATCCGCAAAGAGAACTGTTCTTCCGTTTCGAATCTCTAAAGGCATGTCATTTACGTATAATAGGATGAGAATAGGGCGTAAAATCGATCCTTGCGGGACTCCACGTGCAACTGGCAAAGAACCGGAAAGGTGTGTACATAAAGTTCCATCATTCCAGTAAGGTATTTCTACTCTCTGAGATCGTTGTTTAAGGTACAAACATAGCCAATCTAGAGCAATACCACGGACTCCATATGAAGGTAATTTTGAAAGTAAAATGTTATGATCAATGACGTCAAAAGGTTTTGAAAGATCTAAAAATATTCCAATATTCCATTTGAGAAAAGTTAATGAATTTGTCTCTTAGGATCTCTAGAACCTGACATTGCCAACTTGGAATAGACTGTAAATAAGAAGATATGCACATAAAAATAAAAATATTAATAACAACAAAAGTTCATAAATTTATTTATCTAATCTCGCTTAATCGCAAGTCCTGTGTAAAGCGTAAAGCGTGCAGGGCGACTTCTTACTGCTCTCTGGTGGCGAGATGATCAGCGGCGTGGAGGGATGATTTCGTCGTGCCACTCGTGCCAAGGACACCCGCTCGTGGCATTGAACTTGACATCACTGCCGTAAAGGAATTATTTACTGCTAATATAAAGAAACATGCTGGGGTGTTTTTATTACCTGAAATTACTCACTTGTATTCATAGTTTTTCTTAATACGTGTGTCAAGATTAAGGATCCCAGAGCTCAAAGAAACAGTTTTCACATCTCCCGCACTACGCCACAGAGTTTTTAAATATTTTTGTTTTAAAAATAAATAAAAATAAATTTAAAAAAATGTTCTACAGATGATTCATAATACCTTTAAGGAAAGAAAATCAATGGTATTGGCATGTGCTGTATTTTTGGGGTTGGGCAGGAAAATATTTCTAGCCTCGGTTCGCAAACTTCAGTTTGAGGAACTAACGGTTATCCTGTAAATTATTTGTGCATAGATCAACATTTCCAAGAATTAAATTACAAGGTAATTCACGGAGCAATTTCGCTGCTACGGTAACTGTGCTGTTTAGTATTAGCAGGTTTGCCAACTGTTTTTTTTTTTGCTCTTTTGCTATGTTCCATTCTCGACACAATTTTTTATTTATAATTAAATCTTTTAGGAAGGTGAAATGAAAAACTGTAAGTAAATGGCGAAAGTAATTAATTCTCATTTTCAAACAACACCTTTATCTTATGGATTCACTCACTCGTTATCCATATCACAATTTGGATTTTCTTTGTAACATAAAACCAGTTCGAAAACTGCCACCGGCGGAGCTATACTCCGATTTACATAGCTGCACTTCAAAGTCACAATCTGGAAGGAGAGGGGGACATTGTTATCCAATCGGGAGCTTCAATACCAAAAATTTAAGTCCTAACGAAGCTCCCTATTGGATGACGTGTTCCCCCTCTGCTTCCAGCTCGAGACCTTGAAGTGCAGAAATGTTTAAATAGGAGTGTAGCTCCGCCAGTGGCAGTTTCCTGGCAAAATAGCTTGTTTTCATTCAACCACTGTCTGGAGTGGAATTCTAACTGGCGGCTGCTCTGATAGAGGAGCAGGATGGAGCGATGGCGAGGGGAAGGGTGGGCGCTGCACGGCGCGTCCCGAGAGCCGGAACGAGGCGGGTTTGTCGGTGAGGCCGTGCCCTTTACAGCGCCCGCCAGCAGTACTTCAAATATCCGCTCCGCTAATGTCCTCCCGGTCGGTGCGCTCGGCGCGCGCAGGGACACGCCCGCCACCGTTGCGGGGAAGAGGACGGGACAGCGAGGCAGAACCAGGAAAGTGCGGAAACGGAGAGGGGACGGTGGCAGGTGAGGACGCTGTCCATTGAGACGACGAAGGCGGGATTGCCTGAAACTGAGTACTGCGAAAGAAAAAGCGGAAAGGTGACTCGGTATGCTAGAGAGCAGAAGGCGAAAGTGTCAACGAGAATGAGGAGGATCATGTTAGGGAACAAACTTGAAAGTTTGAGATCGTTGAGGGGGTGTAAGCGACGATTTATTTGTTTTGAAATCATCTTCAGGGGATCTTGAGTGCATCGTGAGGGGAAAAGATAGAAATAGTAATGTTTTTTTAAATGTAACGCATTTTCAACAAAACATCTCTATTATACACCTTTTACATGCCTAGTTCTCGGGTATTCTCGTTATAACATGGCCGAACTTGGTCGTCGCTACGACTCATCGCGTCGTCCTAGCAACCGCATCCTGTAAAAATTGTTATATTAGCCTGCGGTGTGTGAGAGAATGAGTGCAAAAACAGAAACAATGCACCCTTGAATTTGCTATAAAATGAAGGAAAAGCGTGTAACAGTGATGTTTACGAAATCTCATACAGATGAATACTTTTCATTTGTTTTGAAGGATACGTAAACAAAATTTAATTAAGATCTGAATACAACTATATATGTATGAATACAGAAACACACACCTTCCTATAAGATTAAATAATTTTAAAAAAGTAGTCCAAATAAACACATCATCTTTTAATGAAAACCGCATTGACACCTGTCCCGCCTTTCAACATAACCAACATTCTACGATTTCATAAGAGTAGTAATTCTTTGTGAGTGGGTCATTACTAGATAATCTTCTTCTTCTTCTTCACTTCCAGGATTAGGCGTCTGCCTGTTCCGGCCTCACAGAACTTCTCTCCACCTCTTTTTCGGCCTCCCTATATCTCTTGTTCCTCTTGGTTTATATAGGAAGGCCAACTTCGGTAATCGAGAATTATCCATCCTTTGTACATGTTGTAGCCACTTGTTCCTGTACTCCATCATTCTTTCATTGAGGCTCTTCACATTCAGTTCTTCTCTTATTTCATCATTCTTAAATCTATCTTCTCTTGTGCAACCTTTAGTTCTTCTAAGAAATTTCATTTCTGCACTTTGTAATTGTGTGTAAGTGCTCTTTTTAGGGACCCAACTCTCACTTCCATAGAGGAGGACAGGGATGGCCATTGTGTTATAGAACTTTATTCTTGTCTCTTTCCTTGTTTTGTTTTTCATTGTCCTATGAATTATACCACATACTGATTGAAATTTTGACAGTTTCTTATTGGTATCTTCATCATGTCCTATTTCACACCCTAAATAGTTGAAAGAAGAGACTTGTTCAATGATTTTGTTGTCTACTACAATCTTTGTTCTAACAGGTGATTTTCCACAAAAGGCCATAACTTTTGTTTTCTCTTTTGAGATTTTTATGTCATATCCCTTGCATATTTTGTTTAAGTGGTGTACTGATCTCTGTAAGTCATCCTCTCCTTCTTGTAGTATTACGGCGTCGTCAGCGTATAATAAAATATTTAATAGTCATTTTCTGTAATACATATTCCTTTTTTATAATGAGCTTCCATTTTTGGATTATGTCATTTATATATATATGTTAAAAAGCGTGGGCGATATTGGGCACCCTTGTCGGACTCCTTGATTAATAGGTATTTCCTCCGTCTTCTTTCTTCCTGTGTTTATTATAATTTTTGAGCCTTCATACATGGTTTTCATTACATTTACAATGTGTGCTGGGTAGCCTTGTTTTTCCATTATGTCCCATAATTTTGTCCTATTAACATTATCAAATGCTTTTTCAAAGTCTATAAAAGCAAGATGTGTTGGCAGATTGAATTCTCTCCTTTTCTCTAAAATTTGCTGTAGGATGAATACATTGTCGGAGGTTGATCTACCTTTCCGAAACCCATTTGTTCTTCTCCCAATAAGGCTTCAGATATTGCTTTTATTCTGCATTCACTTATTCTGGCATAGACTTTATACATTGTGCAGAGTAAACTTATTTCCTCTATAATTTTCACAATTTTTCTTATCTCCCTTTTTAAAGATGGATATTACTTCTGCTACTTTCCAGGTATTTGGAATCTTGAGTTTCTGCCAGCAAGTGTTTATTATGTGTAGCAACCTCCATTGTAAAAGCATTCCCACCATACTTCAGTAATTCAGAATTAATTTTATCTATCCAGAAGCTTTCCTATTCTTTAACTGTTTCAAGGCTTCTTGTAATTCTTCAATAGTAATTAGGTCTGTAGTTGTTAGATTTGTGTTATCCCCAGTTCGTTTGCACGGTGTTCTCTTGATACCATAACTTCTTGTATGATTTATCCATTCGGTGTCTTTTATTACTTCTATTCTGGCATGATCTTTTCAGACCTATTGAAGTTCTTTAAAACTTTTATATCAAAATTTTGCCTCCCATGTAACATCTTGCTCTATTTGGCTTATGAAAGTTATCCCAAGAGATTCTATGTGCCTTCTCTCACAATTTAGTTGCTGTATTTCTCTTCTTCGTGTAGTTTTCTCTTGTTTCTTCCTTTCATTTTTGTTGACTGTAACCATCGGCAATATGCTTCTTGTGTTATTTTTTATAGCATTCTGAATTTCATCAATTCCCAGACTCTTAACCCTTTTTCTACGTCCTTATTTTTTCTTTTTACCAATGGCTTCTGATGCTGCTTTTTCTATGCAAAAATTTTACATTATCCCATTCATTTTCTATGCATTCTACTGTCGGTTGTTTCCAGAAGATAATGTTGCAGTCTTTGTTGGTATAGACGTTGAATGCTTTCCTTCTTGCAGCAAGTAGGTTTTGTAAACCTCTTCCTGTATTCTTTGTCTTGATTTTTGAGACTTCCACTTCATCCATATTCTTAATTTTGCTAGCTACCCAAGTAGTGGTCAGAGGCAATGTCACATCTTCTATATACGTTGACATCTATTATCTGCGGTCTCATTTTTTCATTTATTAAAAAATAATCTATGATTGATCGCAGCCCTCTTGCACTCCATGGTGTATTTGTGGATGTCACGTTTTCTAAAAATGTGTTGGAAATTTTTAGATGGTTCATTGTGGGCAAATTGTCTCAGTTCTTTCCCATTGGCATTCAAATGATGTTCTCCATTATCTCCCATTATTTCCGGAATTGGTGTATTTCCAACTCTTGCATTAAAATCCCCACATAAATAATATAATCATTTTTGTTGGTTTTTTCCATTGTTTTTGCAGCTGATCATAAAATATTCTGTTTCTTCACGTTTTCCCTTCTTCTGGAGCATATATTCCGATGATTGTCATATATCCTCTACTGATCTTTAGTCTTAAGGTAAACTATTCTTTCATTTATGAATGCCATAGTTATCTATTCTTGATTTCCACTTTTTATTTATTATTATTGCTACACCAGCTTTTGCCCTAAGTTTTGAGGTACACCACTGTATATCATAATATACTCTTCTAGTTCTTTTGTCCCTTTAAGCTTTTTCTTAGTTTCAGTTGCCACCAAGATTTGTATCTCTCTTTCTTTAATTATGTTTTCTAATTCAGCCTCTCTAATGCCAATTCCTCTCACGTTCCATGTGGCTACTTTAATGTGTTCCGAAATTCCAAGTCGTTTGTCCCTTTTCATGCCTAGTTCGTCGTATTGTTGGGGTAGCCATATTAATTCTGTGAGGTTTTTCAGTAATGAAGGATTCGTCTGGCCGCCTTACGAGGGCTGCGCAGATATAGTTGGGTGGTGGGGCTGCCACCTTACAGCTTCCCAACTTGCATGGTTTATATCGGGCTTCCTTCCCTAGACAGAATGCCTTCACTACGGCTGGGAGCTCTGTCCGCCCCTCAATCCTGCTGGTCCTCTTCTGGTCTTGCTGAGGTCCTCTTCTGGAGTACTTCTTTGTCTGACCCCTCCCCATCGACCTGTCCGGCAAGGGAGGCCCTACCAGTAGCTACGCTACCGCAGGCATAGCTCTCAGGGTCATTGGGGTACACAAGCCCCACCACCAGCGTCAAGGTCATGTACTCCTAGGGGGGTTACTAGATAATTTAGCGTATTTTCTAAATTTCACTAGCTCGTGAATCGGGCTTAGTCGAAAGGTATTGTGAAAAAGAACGCACAAAGAAGAACGTAACAAGAACGCGTAAAAAAGAACGCACAGGACACATTTTTTCTCAAAATTATTTACTTAAGGGCGGGAATATATTTTCAGCAAACGCCGATGTCTATAAGCATAACATACGTCGTAGTAATCATATTCATCAGGAGGCAGTATCAACAGCTCATTACACAAAATTCACATACAATTCGTGTACATTACTCTACCGACACTTTGCCAGATCACATTAAACGATTAAATTCGATAGAAAAGTTTAAGTCCCGTGTAAAAACTTTTCTACTGCATAACTGTTTCTATACAATTCGAGATTATAACGAGCATCAAAAGGAAAGTAACATTAATTTAACAATGATAGTTAATGTAATTATTTATCCATTGGACTGTATAATTCTAAAGAACCTTTAACAGTACTGTACCACAGCTTCTGGGATGATGGCCCCCATCTCGATCAGGTTTTTCGTCCAGTTTCCCTGATCTTTTGAGCAATGCTGAGATGGTCCCTTGTTTTG
>JAHLJT010008446.1:203462258-203642258 GCA_031308135.1 Acheta domesticus
GGGAAAAGATAGAAATAGTAATGTTTTTTTAAATGTAACGCATTTTCAACAAAACATCTCTATTATACACCTTTTACATGCCTAGTTCTCGGGTATTCTCGTTATAACATGGCCGAACTTGGTCGTCGCTACGACTCATCGCGTCGTCCTAGCAACCGCATCCTGTAAAAATTGTTATATTAGCCTGCGGTGTGTGAGAGAATGAGTGCAAAAACCGAACAATGCACCCTTGAATTTGCTATAAATGAAGGAAAAGCGTGTAACAGTGATGTTTACGAAATCTCATACAGATGAATACTTTTCATTTGTTTTGAAGGATACGTAAACAAATTTAATTAAGATCTGAATACAACTATATATGTATGAATACAGAAACACACACCTTCCTATAAGATTAAATAATTTTAAAAAGTAGTCCAAATAAACACATCATCTTTTAATGAAAACCGCATTGACACCTGTCCCGCCTTTCAACATAACCAACATTCTACGATTTCATAAGAGTAGTAATTCTTTGTGAGTGGGTCATTACTAGATAATCTTCTTCTTCTTCTTCACTTCCAGGATTAGGCGTCTGCCTGTTCCGGCCTCACAGAACTTCTCTCCACCTCTTTTTCGGCCTCCCTATATCTCTTGTTCCTCTTGGTTTATATAGGAAGGCCAACTTCGGTAATCGAGAATTATCCATCCTTTGTACATGTTGTAGCCACTTGTTCCTGTACTCCATCATTCTTTCATTGAGGCTCTTCACATTCAGTTCTTCTCTTATTTCATCATTCTTAAATCTATCTTCTCTTGTGCAACCTTTAGTTCTTCTAAGAAATTTCATTTCTGCACTTTGTAATTGTGTGTAAGTGCTCTTTTTAGGGACCCCAACTCTCACTTCCATAGAGGAGGACAGGGATGGCCATTGTGTTATAGAACTTTATTCTTGTCTCTTTCCTTGTTTTGTTTTTCATTGTCCTATGAATTATACCACATACTGATTGAAATTTTGACAGTTTCTTATTGGTATCTTCATCATGTCCTATTTCACACCCTAAATAGTTGAAAGAAGAGACTTGTTCAATGATTTTGTTGTCTACTACAATCTTTGTTCTAACAGGTGATTTTCCACAAAAGGCCATAACTTTTGTTTTCTCTTTTGAGATTTTTATGTCATATCCCTTGCATATTTTGTTTAAGTGGTGTACTGATCTCTGTAAGTCATCCTCTCCTTCTTGTAGTATTACGGCGTCGTCAGCGTATAATAAAATATTTAAATAGTCATTTTCTGTAATACATATTCCTTTTTTTATAATGAGCTTCCATTTTTGGATTATGTCATTTATATATATATGTTAAAAAGCGTGGGCGATATTGGGCACCCTTGTCGGACTCCTTGATTAATAGGTATTTCCTCCGTCTTCTTTCTTCCTGTGTTTATTATAATTTTTGAGCCTTCATACATGGGTTTTCATTACATTTACAATGTGTGCTGGGTAGCCTTGTTTTTCCCATTATGTCCCATAATTTTGTCCTATTAACATTATCAAATGCTTTTTCAAAGTCTATAAAAGCAAGATGTGTTGGCAGATTGAATTCTCTCCTTTTCTCTAAAATTTGCTGTAGGATGAATACATTGTCGGAGGTTGATCTACCTTTCCGAAACCCATTTTGTTCTTCTCCCAATAAGGCTTCAGATATTGCTTTTATTCTTGCATTCACTATTCTGGCATAGACTTTATACATTGTGCAGAGTAAACTTATTCCTCTATAATTTTCACAATTTTTCTTATCTCCCTTTTTAAAGATGGATATTACTTCTGCTACTTTCCAGGTATTTGGAATCTTGAGTTTCTGCCAGCAAGTGTTTATTATGTGTAGCAACCTCCATTGTAAAAGCATCCCACCATACTTCAGTAATTCAGAATTAATTTTATCTATTCCAGAAGCTTTCCTATTCTTTAACTGTTTCAAGGCTTCTTGTAATTCTTCAATAGTAATTAGGTCTGTAGTTGTTAGATTTGTGTTATCCCAGTTCGTTTGCACGGTGGTTCTCTTGATACCATAACTTCTTTGTAATGATTTATCCTTCGGTGTCTTTTATTACTTCTATTCTGGCATGATCTTTTCAGACCTATTGAAGTTCTTTAAAACTTTATATGCAAAATTTTGCCTCCATGTACATCTTGCTCTATTTGGCTTATGAAGTTATCCCAAGAGATTCTATGTGCCTCTCTCACAATTTAGTTGCTGTATTTCTCTTCTTCGTGTAGTTTTCTCTTGTTTCTTCATTTTTTTTGCTGTAACCATCGGCAATATGCTTCTTGTTTATTTTTTATAGCATTCTGAATTTCATCATCCAGACTCTTAACCCTTTTCTACGTCTTATTTTTTTCTTTTTACCAATGGCTTCTGATGCTGCTTTTCTATGCAAAATTTTACATTATCCCATTCATTTTCTATGCATTCTACTGTCGGTGTTTCCAGAAGATAATGTTGCAGTCTTTGTTGGTATAGACGTTGAATGCTTTCTTCTTGCAGCAAGTAGGTTTGTAAACCTCTTCCTGTATTCTTTGTCTTGATTTTTGAGACTTCCACTTCATCCATATTCTTAATTTTGCTACTACCCAAGTAGTGGTCAGAGGCAATGTCACATCTTCTATATACGTTGACATCTATTATCTGCGGTCTCATTTTTTCATTTATTAAAAAATAATCTATGATTGATCGCAGACCTCTTGCACTCCATGGTGTATTTGTGGATGTCACGTTTTCTAAAAATGTGTTGGAAATTTTTAGATGGTTCATTGTGGCAAATTGTCTCAGTTCTTTCCATTGGCATCAAATGATGTTCTCATTATCTCCCATTATTTCCGGAATTGGTTGTATTTCCAACTCTTGCATTAAAATCCCCACATAAAATAATATAATCATTTTTGTTGGTTTTTTCCATTGTTTTGCAGCTGATCATAAAATATTCTGTTTCTTCACGTTTTCCTTCTTCTGGAGCAATATTCCGATGATTGTCATATATCCTCTACTGATCTTTAGTCTTAAGGTAACTATTCTTTCATTTATGAATGCATAGTATCTATTCTTGATTTCCACTTTTATTTATTATTATTGCTACACTCAGCTTTTGCCCTTAATGTTTTGAGGTACACCATGTATATCATAATATACTCTTCTAGTTTCTTTTGTCCCTTTAAGCTTTTTCTTAGTTTCAGTTGCCACCAAGATTTGTATCTCTCTTTCTTTAATTATGTTTTCTAATTCAGCCTCTCTAATGCCAATTCCTCTCACGTTCCATGTGGCTACTTTAATGTGTTCCGAAATTCCAAGTCGTTTTGTCCTTTTCATGCCTAGTTCGTCGTATTGTTGGGGTAGCCATATTAATTCTGTGAGGTTTTTCAGTAATGAAGGATTCGTCTGGCCGCCTTACGAGGGCTGCGCAGATATAGTTGGGTGGTGGGGCTGCCACCTTACAGCTTCCCAACTTGCATGGTTTATATCGGGCTTCCTTCCCTAGACAGATTGCCTTCACTACGGCTGGGAGCTCTGTCCGCCCCTCAATCTGCTGGTCCTCTTCTGGTCTTGCTGAGGTCCTCTTCTGGAGTACTTCTTTGTCTGACCCCTCCCCATCGACCTGTCCGGCAAGGGAGGCCCTACCAGTAGCTACGCTACCGCCGGCATAGCTCTCAGGGTCATTGGGGTACACAAGCCCCACCACCAGCGTCAAGGTCATGTACTCCCTAGGGGGGTTACTAGATAAATTTTAGCGTATTTTCTAAATTTTCACTAGCTCGTGAATCGGGCTTAGTCGAAAGGTATTGTGAAAAAGAACGCACAAAGAAGAACGTAAAACAAGAACGCGTAAAAAAGAACGCACAGGAACACATTTTTTCTCAAAAATTATTTACTTAAGGGCGGGAATATATTTTCAGCAAACGCCGATGTCTATAAGCATAACATACGTCGTAGTAATCATATTCATCAGGAGGGCCGTCTCAACAGCTCATTACACAAAATTCACATACAATTCGTGTACATACTCTACGACACTTTTGCCAGATCACATTAAACGATTAAATTCGATAGAAAAAGTTTAAGTCCCGTGTAAAAACTTTTCTACTGCATAACTGTTTCTATACAATTCGAGATTTATAACGAGCACTCAAAAGGAAAGTAACATTAATTTTAACAATGATAGTTAATGTAATTATTTATCCATTGGAATGTATAATTCTAAAGAACCTTTAACAAGTACTGTACCACAGCTTCTGGGATGATGGCCCCCATCTCGATCAGGTTTTTCGTCCAGTTTCCCTGATCTTTTGAGCAAATGCTGAGATGGTCCCTTGTTTTGCTTCTGGACATAAATGTAACTTCATTCTTAGTGCACGTCTTCTGAATTTCAGTGGGAAATGTAGTTATTCAAATTCGTTTTCCATATTGTATTATTTTCCATATTCTTGCGGCAAAAAGTATATTCTTTCATGAAGAACATGATGAGGGTTAAGTGCACAAAATTTATAGCTAATTTACCTTTGAAAATATATTTTATTATATAGGAGGGAATATTTTTTGTCAACAAAACTTGAAAAAACGCTCTTTTTTCCGTATTCAAAATTCGACTAGAATATGGTTTAGGATAGAGATCACAGAATAATGAAACATGCGCAAATTTCACTTCTCCTCATAGCTCGTCACTCACAGTTTTAAACAGTTTTTGACGTCAAAGTTTTACTATTACTATTCGTCTCCTTCAAAGTTCGCATTTAAAATGTACGGCTTTCCACGATTTATTATAGGGTGAAATTCATTGATTTCTCCAATTTAACTTGCTGCTAAAGTTGACACCCAAGTACTCGCTGTTAATGACTATAGGAGTCAAATAACTACTTAATTTACAAGTTCTGGATCTAGAAAATATCTAGAACGAGATCTGGAAAAACAGTTTTCGACTTTGCAAGGTTTATTTTCATGTTATTTTATATCCATTTTTTTCAAGCAATTAGGCCTTTTTGCTGGGATATGACATCTTTTTGCGCCCCTATGTTTCCTAGATATTTTACAGTCCGCATAAGTCATATATTAAATTTAACGACCTCACATTTACGTAATTCAGATAGAAGAGAGATCGAAGCACACTTTTCTGCGAGACATGCAATGTACTGAACGATTTTGATGCCATTTATTATTATAGGTTCGTATATAATAGATTGAGAAAAGAAAAAATTCCGTCCAGGGACAATACCATCTACGAATAATTTTCCCAATTACTTCACTGTCCGCCATCGAATCGAACACAAGAAGGCGGAAACTAAACAAACAACACTGACCGATGAGCTTCTTTTATTAACTAGTCTTTCAGAATGCAAACAAGTTAAAAAATGAAACGGAGAAGAATATAATTGAAGATAGTCTTCAGAGAGGTAAGAGAATGCTAGTGAAGCTTATGCGACTGCATAAAGCGTGTGATGGTGAGTGGGGGTAGGCATTGGGTGTTTGAGAGAGCCGGAAGTTTCTTGGCGATGTTGGTGACGGTGGTGGCGGCGTGAATGAGTAGGTGAGCGTAGGAGGAGGCGGCAGCATTCGCGGCGGCAGCGGTGGTGACTCCACTGTAACCGGAGGGTGCAACGGTGGCTGCGTTGGAGATGAGATACAACCTCCCCTAGAGTATCGGAATATGGATTCGTTGCGGGGTGCGAGGGTGGCATCGGGGGCAGCTTGGGGGTGGGGCGCCTTATTTTCGGGCCTCTGTCGCTGGGAGGGGGCAGTGGAGCGGAATGGTGTACGATGGACTAGAATGCATTTTCAGACTGTGACAGCGCGTAAGTCAAGTATACTTGTGTAGTTATTATTAATATTTTTTTATTATTACTTTTATTATTATTATTATTATTATTATTATTATTATTATTGGCTGCGAATTGGCCACCGTAGCATCACGCGAACGTGCCTGTTGTACCCAACGAAGCCCAGTGATATTCCCCGGGGACAGTGTACGTGACCTTTTCTTAACCCTGGGAGGATTGAGTATGATATGATGGTGATGACGATATTGGAAGGTGATGGGACAATCTGAAATATACAGACACAACCACAAACATCATGCCTGAGGCGGGACTCGAACCGCGATCCCTTCCGTCCGAGATCACCACGATACTACCACCTGAGCTATTTCACCACCTTCTATTGTTATTATTATTATTATTATTATTATTATTATTATTATTATTATTCCTCTACTCCGACTAAAGATGTTATGAGTCGGCTGAGTATAAAATCTACTCCAGGTTGCAACAAGCTACCTAAGGAGCAGATTCGGTGACTGTCAGTGCCTCTACAATACTTTGCGCAAAAGGTAGGCTATTCCAAATAAAGCAATTTCTTGCACTTCCCAGTCTTTTGAATTATCGGGGAGTTTAGACAAGTTCATACTCAAATTTTGCGGAACGTATCCCTGAGCTCAGATAACTATCGGACGACCTGTGCTTTTACGCTCCACATTCGGCTGATCTCGATTTCCAAACTCTTGTATATAAGACATATCTCTGCCTCCTTGGTAACGACGTTTTGATCGCAAGGTACAGCAACATCGACAAGTAAACACGATTTTTTCGCCAAATCCCGGACTAACTATATCCGGTTTGTTTGCCGCTATCGTGCGATCAGTTTGAATTTGTTGGTCGTACAATATCGTACACAATCCAACAGACGTCACCGGTTTCGGTGAGTGTGCGTACCACTTGGGGCATGTGTTTGGAACTTCGAGGGCGCTACAGATCTGCCAATGGAGGTAGCTACACACCCTGTCATGTCTTTTCAGGTATTCGGTTCTTTGCTAGGATTGGACAAGCTGAGACAATATGATCAATGGTTTTTACTTGCTCCTGGCAAATGCGGCATTTATCATCTTGGGAAATTTTGAGAACCGCTTTATCATAATGTCGTGTTCTCAACGCCTGATCTTGAGCAGCCACTAGAACTGCTTCTGATTCTGGCTTCATTCTTCCCCTTTTAAGCCACGTAAATGATTGATCTTTATTGATCTGCACCCTTGTCCATTCTTTTTAGATATTGTCCGTGGAGTGGTTTGTCTCTCCACGATTTCTTTAACATTTTTTGGGTCTCACACATGTTTATTATTATATATTATTATTATTATTATTATTATTATTATTATTTCCGATTTTTTCACACTTTCTCTGCTTTAGCGGGGAAAACTTTCACCTGTTCAGCTGATGTTATAGGTCTAGGCTCGGACTGCGCAGGAAGGAAATTCATCCTGACCTATATGTCATCATTTAAAAATTTTCTGACAATATGACATGTTTGAAGGAGGGTGGCTTTCTGGGCTTCGTCAAAGATATTTTTGATATCTAACTTCTCCAGATTTCTTTTAAAGTTCCTGGTGACAACTCCTTCAGCTGATATAACCATGGGGAAATGGGAGACCTCGTGCAACTTCCAAATGTTTTTTAATTCAATTGCCAAGTTTTCATATTTTCTTAATTTTCCTCTTCGGACTTCCGCAAGTTGCCAGTCAAAGGGATTGCGACATCGATTATAGAAGCTATTTTCTTTTCTTTGTCTATTATGAGGGTATCAGGGCGGTTATGATCAACTGTTTTATCCGTCATAATAGGGCGATCCCAGTACAAGACGTGCGTCTTCGTCTCGAACACAGCATCTGGTTCATACTTGTAATATGCTGGAGCATTATTCCCCGACATTTCAAGTTTCATTCCTACTTCTCGATGAATGAGTTTTGCCACTTGATTATGTCTGCTAAATAGACACTCCGACAAAATACTGCACCCAGCCATTATGTGTTCAATAGACTCTCCATTGTTACCAACATCTACATTTATCGATATCATTTGTTTTTAAGATATGTTTTTCATAGTTTTTAGTTCTTATTACTCTGTCCTGAATTGCTGCTACAAAACCTTCAGTTCGAGGGTACAAGAGACCGTTGCTCAACCACTTCAAGGACGCAGATTTGTCAATCATAGGGTCCAACAAAGAGTTCGGAAATTTACCATGAAGTATCATTTGTTGCCAATTTTGTATTTCCTCCTTTAGAGTTGGTACTGTATTATTCATGACTTAGGTGCTTAAATTAAGTTGTGTGTATCCATTGTCAGCACTCACCACCTTTTGCATGAGAGAATCCTGAGACCTAAGTATAACGTCTCTCATTTTTTGTTCTTGAGCTCTGCAGAGTTTAAAAATGTTGAGTAACCCTCGACCACCTTCTCTTCTAGGTAAATACAAACGGATAACAGAAGAGTTAGGATGCAGACATCTGAATTTTGTAAGAAGACCTCCAGTAAGTCTATCCAATGAATTTAGATCCACATCAGACCATTTTACAATACCAAAGCAATATATCAGCATAGGTACAGCCCAGCTGTTGATGGCAGTAATTATGTTTTTCCCAGCTAGCTTCGTATTTAGTTATTTTGGTTACCCTCTTCTTGAACTTCTCGGTAAACTCGTGTTTAATTTCACCGTGGTCAAGTTTTATATATTGTTGTATTCCGAGGTATTTGTAAGCAGCATCAGGTTGCAGTTCTTCTATGCCTTGGACCTTTTACACAACTTTTCTGCTTTACCTTTCCGTATGCTTATGGTGGCGCATTAACCACACCGAAGCTCATCCTATTATCTTGGCTGAATATTCTAGTAGTATCTATTAAGGAAGAAATTTTTTGATGTGTTCCAGCATAAAGCTTCAGATCGTCCATAAATAAAAGATGATTTAATGTCTTATGACCTGATGAAGTAATTTTGTAGCCAATGGTACTATTGTTTAACAATGACAACGGATTTAAGGCCAGACAGAACCATAAGGAGGAAAGAGAGTCTCCTTTGAATATCCCACGTTTAATGTCCATGGTGCATATTTTCTCCTTATTAGCATGCAGATTTACCCTCCATGTTAGCATCATTGACTGTAGAGTGTTTATGATCTTCGGAGAAATCCTGTAGATTCCAAAGATTCTTATCAACCAGTCATGAGGAACCAAGTCAAATGCTTTTGGGTAGTCTATATAACACATGTGAAGGTTTTTCTGCTTACTCTGGACTTGTTTTAAAACTACAGAATCTATTATAAGTTGGTGTTTGCAACCTAGAGCACCTCTAATACATCCTTTTTTGTTCCTCTGCTATTAACCCATTTCTTTCACAATGCTCATAGATTTTTTTCACTGATCAATGATGTAAATAATTTGTAAATAGTAGACAAACACGTTATTGGTCTGTAGTTTTGTGGTTGCGATACATCACCTTTTTTGTGAAGCAAGAAGGTATTTCCTTCGGTAAGATGAAGTGGGATCTTACTCGGGCCATTTAGTGCTTCTGTAAAGCAGATGGTCAATGGTTCGTGAATTGCTGTGAAATACTTCAACCAAAAATTTTGAAGTCCATCTGATCCGGGTGATTTCCAGTTATATTATTATTATTATTATTATTATTATTATTATTATTATTATTATTCCCTTAATTCACCACTGAAGGTGTTATGAGCCGGTTGATTATAAAATCTACTCTAGGTTGCAACCAGCTTCCCAAGGAGCAAATCTAAGGACTCTCGGTGCCTCTACAGTACTTAGCGCAAAATGTGGGCTGTTCCAAATAAAGCAATGTTGTTAATATTGTTATTATGGTTGTTATTATCATTGTTATTGTTTTATTGTTGTTATTATTGTTATTACACTTGAAGACGGTTATATCTATGGCTTTTGTATGGGAGACAAATTCAACCTAAGCATGGTCCCCCTACCCGCAATCTTAGAAGTATACAATACTGAGTACACAATACTAAGTCTACTTAGTATATAATACTAAGAAGGCCTATGAGAAAATTGGGCAACTAGCGTTTTATGAAGAAATTAGATAGTAAGAAATGTTCTGTCCTGTGTTATGAAATATTTTGGAGGTAGAGAATTTGGTTTTTATTTCTTATCGTACTCCAAGGTAAGAAAGCGGTTCAATACCTTCAGAACATGGAGAACGATTATTTAATGGTAGCAAAAACCGGAACCGCTTGGCACTCAGATGCCCTACATCGACTTTCTACATTGGCCACGTGTAATTAATAAACCCTAGATTTGTGTCACCTTTCCTTCACGACCTTATGAAATTCCGACAAGTCTCATTATGATCAATGCAACGATGGTTGATCTGTGATCTCAAGTGGGTTTTAGAATTTGGGGAATTTTTATAAGTCATTGATTGTCTTATGTAATTGGGGAGTAAAGATGTTGAAGGATGCTGAAAGATGATGATGATGACGTTGAAAGATGTTGAAAGATTTTGAAGGATGTTTGTTAAAAACATCAGCCTAGCTGTTGATTATCAGTATCAGTCACGAGTACGGCCATTTTTATTCAAATATTCCGTTTCCGGCATTTTTCGCATTTCGCACATTTCATTTGGATTCGGTTCACCCAATTGGTTGACCCAGTGTCAATCAATGCCTTGTCTGCCAGCCGTCTCCACAAAATAAAACTATTTTTTTAATATTTTCATTCACGCCTAGGATAAAGAACCAAAAGCCACATGTAAGAACATTTCTGTAGTTTTCTCAAATTTCTTAGTGAGCGTTAAACGTGAAAGGAGGCGAAGGGTAGCGTGACCTGGGTGTGCGTGGCGCGTGTCGGCGACGCCGGGGAGCGGCTTATCCAGCAGTGGGTGTGCGCGGATGCAGGCGGGTTTACGTTGGTATAGGGCATGTAGGTGGGTGTGTGCGAATGTAGGCGGGTATAGGTGGATAAAGGTGGGTACAGGGGTGCAGACGGGTGCCGGCGGGTGTGCTCAAATGCAAGCGTGTATAGGTGGGTAATAGGAGGGTGGAGGTGGGTGCCGGCGGGTGTGCGTGGACGCAGGCGTATATAGATCGGTATATGGAGTGCAGGCGAATGCAGGTAGGTGCGCGCGAATGCAGGTGGGTGTAGGTGGGTACAGGGGGTGCAGGAGGATGTGCGCGAATGCATGCGGGTATAGTTGGGTAAAGGGTGTGCAGGCGGGTGTGCGCGGATGCTTGCGCGTTTTGGTGGGTATAGGGGGTGAAGGCGGGTGCAGGAGGGTGTAGGCGGATTCAGACTAGTAAACCGGTACCAGCGGGTGCAGGGGCTGTAGCGTGTGCTGGCGGGCGTATTCGGGTGTAGGCGGTGGAAGGCAGATGCAGCGGGTGTGGCGGCTGCAGGCGAATGCAGGTGGTTGACGGCTTTGGCTCGAACGGATTGATTGCGCCTCTGTCCGCAAGGGAGGCGCGGCGCTGGCGGGGACAGCTTCAGATCTCTGAGGCTCCGCGTGGCCTTCCCGGGCGATATTAACTACTGGCAGAGGCGGGGGGAGGGACACGCAGGGGCGGGCATAGGAGGTTATGGGCGGGGGTAGGGACCGATGGAAGCACAAGGACTCAAGGACAATGCGCGCAGGCGGAGGGGCCAAGGGCGCATCAGAAAAGAATATTCTGCGCGGCTATTTCTGATACAAAATGAAATGGATA
Organism: Acheta domesticus; assembly: GCA_031308135.1. Lineage (NCBI taxonomy): Eukaryota > Metazoa > Arthropoda > Insecta > Orthoptera > Gryllidae > Acheta > Acheta domesticus. The sequence goes on from JAHLJT010008446.1 coordinate 203,473,771, forward strand.
TGAAAAGGGTGAAAGGTAAAAGCTAAATATAAAATGGAGAAATATGCTTCTTGCAGACACAAGAATTTTCGTCTCGTCTTTCACATTTCTGCTTCTTGAGTTAAATATTGGTTGGGTTCAATTTCACCCTTTTGTCATTCTGTAGGAAAGAACGTTTGGTATTCAGTGTTTTATTCACTGAGGTGACAGGAGCCATGAGTAGCAAGATGCAAATATACAGATGGCAGTAATATCGTGTCCAAATGAATAAGAGGCAGTGCATTGGCAGAGCTTCTATTTATACTTCAGCGACTCATATGAAAAGGTTTCTGATGTGATTGCTGCACGACTGGAATTAACTGACTTTGAACGCGAAATGGTAGTTGGAGCCAGACATATGGGATATTTCATTTTGGAGAGCGTTAGGGAATTCGATATTTCGAGTTCCACAGTGTCAAGAGTGTGCCTAGAGTACCTCATTTCAGGCATAACCTCTCAACAAGGTCAACGCAGTGGCCGACGGCCTTCTCTTAATAACTGAGAGCAGTGGTGTTTGTTAGTGCTGACAGAGCAGCAATACTGCTTGAAATAAACGCAGAAATCAATGTGGGACGTACGACGATGTTTGTGTGTGTCTGTGTGTAAAAAAAACTCTTAATGCAGCGCGTCTGAACCCATCGAAATATAAGAACATTCTCGCGGAGCCAGAAAAAAGGTTATGGGTCTGTCCAGCGTTAGTATCTGGACGTTTGGACGATTTTTAATACAAAGAGTTTGAAGTCACGCATTATACTCTAATCAAAACGCAACGTTTAATAAACCGATTTATTTGTAATAAAATTAGGTACTAATTTTTGTCATTTCCTTAACTCTTACCCTCTGAGGCTATAAATAGATTAACAATTTGTCTTTCGTTAGTATACGGACGCGGAAATGGTTAAAGAAAGGGACACATATAATGACAGGTGAATGTTTCCTCACTGTGATACATCATTACCATACTCAGTTTGGAGGAAGCCTTGGCCAATATTTCTCTTTTGATTTATAATTTTACAACAGTAATACTTTCAAAGCATTGCCATTAAATAATTAAAATTAATTGGTGTTGCGTGTTAGTATACGGACGTTAGTAAACGGACAAATAGGCAGCCAACATATTAAACCACAGTAGTGTTTCTTATTCCAATGAATTCTCCGAATTACGATTGTGGATCACATAGACAATACAATAAATTTATTTAGAAGTTAAATTAATAATATATATATTCATATAATAGGCTATACAATTACATAAATAATACAATTAAATCAATGTATTTATTACATATTGATTGTTATCTATTATTTTATATTTATTATTTTTTATTATATATTTATTTATATTAGAGTTAAATAAATGAATTTAGGAATGATAATTAATTATACAAGTTTCTCATATATTTTAGAACATAATGTTACAAACTATTTTTTTTTTAGATTCTGCTCATTAAATTATTTCTTTCCTTTTTTCAATAAATTTTCTGTCTTAATTCTTTCTTCCAAGTCCAGAGCATGGTATTTGTAACCAATAACGTAAGGGGATAGAGCAACAACTTGGTGAATTTTTTGCGTGCCTTTTACTGTAATTATGCCCTCCCAATTTTTATCCAAATTCTTCTTTTTCTTTTCAATTGTGGAAAGCGGTATAGCAATTACAATTGTGCTGAGACTCTTGCAGCAGTCACGAAATGCATCAGCACTCCTAACTACTGTTTTCAAAGAACGCACTTTGTTCCAAACATGGTGCTTGACAATTGCGCCAATTCCATCTACGGCACCTTTACCATGAGATGAAGCAAAAAATGTCCATTTCAAGCTCTCCAATCTAAAGTCCTGTTTTAAAAGAGTGATGTTAGCAAAATTGTATTTTTGCTTAAATTGTGAGGCAGCTCCATCCGAAAATACATGTAAATGTTTAAAAGATGAGTTTTTACTAATATGGGTGTTCAAAACAGCTCGTAGAAATATGTCAACACAATATCTATCATGGGTTATATTTTCAGAAACTACTGCATAACTTTCGCACGTTTCTTTTCCACACCATATAACAGCAGTAAACAATGCTATTTGTGGATTTGACCAATGGGCAGATTGTATCTCATTCTGGTAGTTGCAGGAATAATTCTCTGCGAAATCTACTTGAATCACAACATTCGTAGCTGAAGAAATTTCTTTTGCCATCTTAAAGCATTTTTGTGACTGATTTTGATTAAAACTGTGTGTCAAGAGGAATGGAAACTGCTCTTTAATTTTCTCAATGGCATCATTCAATGCTTCCTCTAATAAAACGTATTCATACCGTTTATCCACCATTATCCACTGACGATACTGCACAGTTACACTGCATTTTTCATCATTCTGAGAATCATCCAATAGAGTCATTAATTTATTCTTGCAGAGGGAACTATAATAACTCATACAGTTTATGTTATTTGGGTCACAAACAATGGAATTAATAAAATCAGTGCTCGAGGTTCCAAAACCAGGTAGGTATTGTGATACCACCACTCGCAGGTTTTCAAAATTTTCATGATAACGACAAACACAAACATTGTGAGGAATGTCACGGTATGGTTTAATTTCCGAAGGACGTAATTCTGCAAATTTGCTGCGACCAATATCCACCTCTGGATACTGATCTTTAAACAAACGAAAAGCCTCCGAGATTGTAAACAGCATGTGACGTCGAGCCACAGTTTTCTTGGTACCACTCTCCAATTTTTTAACACAAACACTTTTTTCCCTGGATCTACCCTACTGATTTCATCACTATTGTAAAATGTAAGAATGTTTTGAATGTTTTCATCAGTTAGTTTTTTCTTAGATAACTTCAGTGGCTGATCAACTATTGTAACTCCACACATTTCTGCCAATTTCTTGACAACTGCGACTTGTTTACGTGGGCTTTTCGGCATTGCAGTGGTGGCCTTTTTAACAGCTTTTCCCACAACTGAAGGAGACAGTTTACTAGTTTCCGGTAGCTTAGCGTGTTGCCTTTTAGCAGCGCGACATAACCTTTTCCTTTCTGCATCTTTTGCTCTTCTCAGTGCACGTGCAGTTGATGTTTCAGATCTTTTTGCCTTTTCTTTATATTTCTTCATTATAGCCTTCCTCTTAATCTTGTAATTAGGATCATTCTTATGTCTTTCCATATACAACTTCTGCCTCTCAGCGTTTGTTTTCGCCATATTCCCTAACCTAAAACATTTTAAAAAGCTTTTCAAGAATGTAAGAATACGAATTTGCAACGACATCCAAGTATCTTGGCTTTACGTACCTTTCAGTTAATATTCTTCACTAGACAGATGCAGGTTACCTACTTAAATTGTCTTCAAACCTTAACATTCGCTTCAAATCACCACATTGTCTCATGCGTGTTGATCTCCCGTTAGTATCCGGACGCAAAAACAAACCTCTTTTGTTTCAGTCTAGGGCATTTAAAACCCATGACAACTACCTCCATCTTTTAACATACACAAGAACTAGGAGGCTTGAAAGGTTCCAGAAGATAGCAGCAGTTTACAGGTTTTTATTGAAAGTTTTCCAACATTTTGTTAGTATCCGGACAATATAGAGATGGTCTCTAATATATGCATTTTTTCGAATATAATGTGATTTGAGTCGACAGACTTTAATGTGAAATCTTTGATAAAAGCATCTAAAATGTATGGAAAAAATAAAATTATAAGTTTACACTGTATATACCTGTTAAAAAAATCTTCAAAATAACACTTGTTCTCGGTAGTTTCGAACGCAATTGAAACGGCTTCAAATTATAAGTGAAAAAATGACATAAAATAAACTCGCCATCAATTTTACTATCAAAAACAAACATTTCAATGATTTTTGAACAAGATGCATTCGTGTAGAGAGCGCAACAAATTATTTTTATTTTGACCAGAAATGGAGACATTCGCGTGGACGTACCCTTATGTATTAGTAAGCAACTGTAGTACCCTCCGCAACTCCTCCATCCTCAGTGAGAACATTTTCTGTGAATTTTCGGTGACAGTCGTGTTTAAATATTACAAGACGTTTCCCGCCATGATTTCAAAGTTTGACACTCACACGAACACACACAAAACTGGAGACAGTTATTGCCATAGAGGGATAGAATGACATTAATTAGGACGGCCACTTTACACTCAATCAATTTGTAAACCAGTAGTGTTACAACAGCACGTACCTTCTCGCATTATATGTAACTTTTATGACTTTCAAAAGTTCAGGGAGTTCAACAAAAATGGGATCTGCGTTATTTTCATAAGCGCACTTTGTTCAATTTGAGAAAAAAACAATTCAAAGTTTGGAGACACCTCTGGTTGTTTTTAAAAACTTTGTAATACTGCCTGGCGCAAAATTACAAAGTACTCAAAGTTTCAAAAAATTATATATGACCTTATTTACGTCAATGTTATCAATGTCTTAAAGAGCAGATATCATAAAAAATTCCTATCTTCAATACTGTAAATGTAGAATGGTGGCAACAAAATTGTGAACTTGGGCAGTTTTCGAAATTCCAGAGTGTTCAAGGAAAATGAAACAGGCCCAATTTTAAGCTTTTTTGCTCAATACAAGAAAAAATAATCCAAACATTTGGAACAATTTTTGAGAAAATTTTGAAAATGATGAGGTTTCATGGAAAGTACCCGCCAAAATAAAAACAATCCGTCTCAAATCCGCAGCGCATTGAATCAACTGACGATGATGATGATGAAGATAATTTGATGGATTATATTGCTCCAAAGGGAGTGCAAAGGTGATACAAGTCATATCTAGGGTTGCCATATCTGCTGTTAAGCAGATATCTCTTTTCTTAGGTTCATGAACATTGCAGCGACAAATCCACACTCTCTTGAAACAAAACTAACAAAATACTGTGAGCTGCCACAGTCAAATTTTACAATTTGTCATTATCATTATATAATAGTGTAAGAAACTATCTAGAAGCTATTTATATGCAATTTTCTGTGCAATGATTATGTATGGTGTATTTTGATAGAGAATAATATAAGATCGATGAAGCCAACAATTTTCTTAAAAGGGTCCGCTGAAAGAAAAGAGTTGCGAGTCCCTAAAGTATAGCCTATTGCACTTCCATAATGCAAAAATGACTGTGTTGCAAGTGGTACAATGTGCGCCCGGTGTGACTAATACAGGTGCGTCCGCTCGAAGTTTAAAAATACATTATTGTAAATGGTGCTTTCTGACCATCTAAGACAATGCAACATTCAAGCTTGAATGACTTCATGTAAAATATCAAATTTGTCGTTGAGTTCCCAAAAGCGTGTCTAGTTTTCGAAATGCTAAGAATTTGACAATTACAAAAACATTTACATTGAATGCTTGATGTTTCCGGTTAGGTCAACAATGGCCATTAGTCCCGTGAGTACAGTGAATGTTTTATCGCGGAAAGTAGCGGTGTTCCTCTCCCTCAGGATGGTGAGATCCGATGCCGGCCTACATAGCGGCTTACAGGGGATATTTTTCCTCCCGGTATCCCTCCTCAGGCATCGTGCCAGCCGGAGAAAGTTCCTAAGATCCCGACACGTGACATGTGAGTACTGTAGTGCATGAATGTACAAGTATGTGGAGACGATAAGGCGAAGAAGGAGAAGAAAAGATCGCGCCTACTACGTAGCACGTTTGTTAGAGTACATTACTCTGGTACTGATAGGAGAAACCACGAAAAACTAGCGAGTAGAGTACTTGTCCATTCGACTGTCCTCCAGACAACGGCTGAATTCGACCTAGCTATTTACTTAATGTCAACGATTGATGCGCCTTAAGAGTTCAAATAGTTTGTTTTTCATGGGAATGGATCAATTTCTTGTTATAAAATTGAAAAAAAAAGTTTGTTACTATCTTTATTTCTTATGTAACCAATGAGTTCAGTAAATGAGACGAGTTAGAGGAAGAGGATGTAGTGGAGGAGTAAGTATCATTTTGTACGTTACAAATATCAATTTTGTAAATTTTATTTATCTATTTCTGTAAATTCTGAAATCCCCCGTCGCCTTAATCATTAATAGGATTGCACAAAATTAAATTGGTTTAAGATATGTGCTAGAGTTCTTTTATATGTAAAAATATATTATAAAATTACAATCTGTAGTGTTTTTTCCTTGGAACGTCTTTAGTCCAAGGCAGGGAACAACTTCTTAACCCAGTGGATGGTTACAATTTTGGTAATTATTGGTGCTCACTAACTTCACAGAACAACTCATGTGTTTTCAGTTACCTCTGTTTTAACAATGTCTCACAGTATTTGAGAAAAAGGCTGTTCCATGTTGCGGGGAGATCCTAGCAGTATCAGTGGTTTATAAATAAACCTTAGAGTAGAGTTTCGGCAAAACCCTTTGCTACCTTGTGTGTGTTTCTGCAAATCATAACATAAGTCGCACGCTGGCATTATGTTTGGACACCGTGTCATTGACGTGGTGCAAGCGGCCAGTTGGCTGAACCTCCCAGCGGAGAAGTAAGCGGGCGGCTCACGTGCTAGCAATACGTAATACATGTTTTCGAACATCGAAAAAAATGTTTCTACAGCCTATCAAATAAAGCTAATATCTTTCTATCACGGTACTTATATTAAAATTGAATAAAACATTCCCTTGTGTCCTTATTTTCATTTAACGTTGTTTCATAGTTCGTTACAAAAGTATTAAAATTTATAATTACTGGTATACTTAAACAATACACCTGTCTTTCAAGAATTACTCTACAGCAAATTTGCATGAAAAAGTAATAATTAATGAAGAAAATAAATTTATAAACGAATATACTCTTTTTCAACGAATTGGTCGAAAACCTTTTTCTTACTTAATTTATCAAAATTAATAGAAACGTCTCAAAAAATAAATGCAAACTAATTAGTCATCGTGATGGCTCTTTACTGTCCGAATGATGCCGCGTCGAGGGCATTGATGTCGACGTTTCGACTATCTTTGTCTTCTTCGTGACTGTAGTGCATTGAGGGCTGGAATGACCACGACGTGTCACCCGAACAGTCAACAGCCTTTACGTATTGGCCGCGGAAGCCTACGATTGCAATTGGTCATCATTTAGATAGCAGTTCTAAAACATTTGAGCAAAATATGAGACAGGCGAAATTGGAAATTAGATGATAAAGATTTTTTATTAAAATACGTTAAAAATGAGTTTTTGACGTGTAAATTGCTATAGGCACATTATTCCTTCATTATCAAGGCATGTGATATGTCATCATTATTTTTATATCAATGATATTATTAGAAATGTTTACCTTGAAATAATAAAAATTACGTACAAAGAAATATACAGCGAGTCCTACAAAATATGGGCCACCCCCATAACTTCTAAACGGTTAAGATATCGAAATGTGAGTTAATTAAAATACTAACATGTGATATATCATTGTATTCCTCTTTTTATGATATATGCATTGCTGACAAGAAAAATATATAGTTTTATTTAAAAAATCAAAGATGATTACATTTCTCGAAAACTGAAACTATTACAGACGATGTTTCTATGGCATATTACTTGTCCAATGATTCCGCCTTGTTGAGGGAAAAATGTGAGTTGATTTTGTGTAATTTTACGTTAAATATTGGCCATTTGTAAACATTTTTTTTCACATTTGGCTCTAATTTTCTCCTTGTATGTATCAAAGGTCTACAAAAAAGTGGTTTTGTATAATTTTAAACGCTCTCTGTATTTCCGGGAAAAAGTTAATATTACAAATCTACAATATGAAAGATGGAGTTTTTTGTCTAAAAGGAAATCCTTTGTGAAAATTTAGATCTTTAAAAAAGATTATGTACATTTTCTGAAACAACAGTAGTTTTCGAGTAATTTCTGCTTGAAGCTAATGCAATTTATAAAAAATCATTTTTTCAAAAACTGCTCCGGATTTTTAATTTGTTTGCCATCGACAGAAGAAGCGACAATTAAAAGACCTACACATGTGTCGTGTTCGTTGAATACACTAAAATTTCGAAAATTTCAATTCAGAAATGATGCGTTAAACTATGTGCTATTGAGCACAAGTAGTTCATATTTCCGAGCATTCTGGAATAAATAACGCTAAAACCAAATTCCGGTTGATAACATTCAATCAAAAACCGGCTTTAAACCAAAATATCGCTTTGTGGGGGAAGCATTATTTATTTAACATGAACGTTCCCAATCCTATGATCCAACGAGATCCGATCTCTAAGTCACGCAACATTTCTAGCTAATGGTCGCTCGTGGGCTTGTCAGGCCTCCGGCAAGAGTCGGGGCTTTCATGCGTAATGGGCGACCGGCGCCTCCAAGTGGACTCGCTGCGCAAACACAGGCTGGCGCCCGCCCACCCGCGCGAGCCCGCCCGCGCCAGCCCGCTCTCCCGCGCGGGCCCATGCCCCCGCCCGCGCCAGCTCGTGCCCCCGCCCGCTCCAGCCCGTGTCCCCTCCCGCTCCAGCCCGTGTCCCCTCCCGCACCGCCCGCCCGCCCGCGCCCGCCCGCGCCCACGCTCGCCCGCAACCCACGCTCGCCCGCAACCCACGCTCGCCCGCAACCCACGCTCGCCCGCACCCACGCTCGCCCGCACCCACGCTCGCCCGCACCCACGCTCGCCCGCACCCACGCTCGCCCGCACCCACGCTCGCCCGCACCCACGCTCGCCCGCACCCACGCTCGCCCGCACCCACGCTCGCCCGCACCCACGCTCGCCCGCACCCACGCTCGCCCGCACCCACGCTCGCCCGCACCCACACCCACCCGCGCCCGCCTCAGAATGACGTTTGAGGGCCGGCGAAATTAGAAGCCCTGCGCCGGGCCCTGTGAATGTGTGCGAGGGACAGATTGACACAGAGAACGCCCTGGTAGGTTTGAAGTTGCCGCCGAAAGCAACTGCGCGCTTGAAGTACGAGTCGATGAGGAGATGGCGTGCGGCTTGTTGAAGACCAGGAGTAACCGGTACACACTCAACTCTTGTCGCAGGGAATACGGTTATTGTGATGTTTCGGTCAGTAAACAATTAGTAATAATCCATATTTCATTAATGTTTTCTTTAATTTCCTTATTTATAAAAAATATGTAAGATTTATATAAGAAATGAGATATGTTTGTCGCTAATAAAGGAAAAAACTTGATGATTTCTAAACAATAGTTGATTCACATTTCTTGATTCACATCGTCAGCACACAAGAACTAAAACTTCAAAAATAATTTTGAAGTTAAGAAATATGTTTTAAAATAAAGTTTCTTTCAGGTTAAAAGTGTAATTATATATTATATTTGATAATGTATCAATTCTCTTGAGAATGGAAGATTGTATTGATTTGCCTATGAAGAGTGGTGTATGGTAACAAAGTGTCGAGGGTAGATATCATCAGCATCGTAACCGGAACCTACTGAAGAATTGACCTTCGAATAAAGTTATCCTTTAGCTAAGATCTCGTTCTCCAAAACAATGTACCAGTTAAATATCTCAAAACATGCTTCAGAAACAACATTAATTAGCACAACCAAGCGAGTTGATGGAACACAATGTAATGGAGAATTCGTGGAGAAAGGCATCCTAGAGGTGGAAGTGATTTGCCCTAGATGCATAAAGAGGCTCTCGAATTCGGCTTCAGTCTTCTTGTGTAGGCTTTCCTTATTTTGAATGAACCCTAATTTCCTAACGAAAATTCCAGCATGAGCCGATATTTCAGAATCTGTCTGCTTTATCGCTAATCACTTAGGTTTCTCGATTTCCGGCATATAGAGTGCTGATTGTACTTGTATTTCTCTGTCCTACAGACAGTCTATTTTATATCTACTCGGAACAATTCGGATTCAAACCAAACCATTCTACTACCCATCAATTATTACGTATTACCGAAGCCATAGCAAACGGCTTTCACCAAAAGAAACATACAGTGACAGTCTTCCTCGACGTAAGTCAGGCTTATGACAGAGTTTGGCACCATGGCCTCCTATACAAAATGCAATCTTTAGGTGTACCAGAATACCTATTAAAGATCACGGAGAGTTTCCTATCGAACAGATCATTTATCGTAAAAGTCAATGCAGATATATCTCCCCCACACACTATTGCGGCAGGAGTATCACGGTTTCAGTTCTCTCTCCCTTACTATTTAACATTTTCAGCCATGATATTCCAATTGAAGGCGACCTCAACGTAGCTTTATACGCTGATGATATTGCACTATTCATCTCTCACAGTGATATCATAACAGCGAAGGAGAATATTCAAAACGATGTAAACAATTACATTAAATGGACTCAGAAATGGAGAATAAAGCTCAATCATTATAAGTGTCAAGCAAAGATATTCACATTACGCCGACCGAAAAATCTCCCCGAACTTAACATCAATGGAAATCGCATCCCGTGGACTTCACCAGTGAAGTACCTAGGAGTATTATTTGACAAGAGATTAATGTAGAAACCCCATATCCACGCAACTGCTAATAAAGCTTTGGTCAAAACTTCGAAAATGTTTCCTTTAATTAACTCTAGATCTCCCACTAGTATTGAAAGCCGAATATTACTGTACAAATCAATTATTCAACCCACTCTAACCTATGCATGCCCAGTATGGGGTAGCGCAGCACCCAGTAACGTTCAAAAGTTAGTTGCGTTCCAAATAAGTTCCTAAGAAAGACCCTCAAGGCACCTTGGTTTATTCCAAATTCCCAAATTCATCGCGAGCTAAATATATTGACATTAAACGAATACATGAACAAAATAGCTGACCATTTCTTTCAAAATCTTTACTCGTCCCCCTGTTCCACAATATTTAATCTGGGCCGCCTTGCTTCATGGCCCTGTATTAAATCACGATTCCCCAAGGATAGATGGAGGCCACCGTAACTTCTGTTTCTACACCTTTCCTAGCACTACCCAAATTTCAACGTAACACCTTAAACCTGAACCTCGAAGCCTGAATCAAATCATCGAAACTTAGACCATGTTTTCACGAGTAAGAATCAATACTCATTTGCTATGGATGGCCATATCCAAAACGTTATAATATAAAATGTACTGTTGTCAAACCCCTCGAGAGACAGAAATGTCGAACGAGAAGAAATAAATTTTAAAAAAATCATATCTACTCATCCCACCCAACTGCAAATAAAAAGAATACCGTATTATATTGAATTCTCAACATCGATATAATCCAGAAAATGCATCTTCCAAGAACAATAAGGTATTGTATTCTTCTCTTGTATTTCCGTAGAGATTATGTAAATAAAATGTCAGTAAAATAGTGGCGTTAAAACAGCACATACTTTTTGGCATTAATCGTGACTTTTACAGTTTTTCACTACTCGCCGAAAATAGGATCTGCGTAAATTTTTGAGCGTCCTTTCCTCTACCTGAGGAAAAATATTAAAGAATTGTAAAATGCCGTTTTGAGAAAAACATATTGCCTTTATTTTAAGCAACAAATATTCGAAAACTAGGAACTAATTTTCAAAAAACAATGTTCGTGACATATAAAGAAATATTTTTTTAGAATAGATATATAAAAGCAAAGGGTTGCTTTCATTAATATTGTTTTGCGATGTCAATTTTTGCATTTTTCTAAAATACAAAGTTTACCGGAAATGGGACCTACGCCATTTTTATTGGAGTACTTTTCTCTTTTCGAGAAACAAAATTCAGGAAAAACGAAGTATATTTTTTAGAAATTTAGATTGCTTTTAAAAATAATTCATATTTTTGAAAATTTGTACCTTACCATATTAAAATACATGTCTTCGAAGAACAGATCTTATGTCGAAAATCTATCTCCATGTAGGGAATCTCTATCTTCATTATTGTAGATGTAGGAATGTGACGAAAAAATGTTTAAATTTTACAATTATCTAACATTTTAAGAGTTGAACAAAAGTTGGAGCCTGCGTCATTTCTTAAACTTCCTTTTCACTATTTGAGGTAAATATTTAGTCAAAAATTTGAATCCAGTTTTGAAAAAAGAACAGTTATTCAGGCTTCGTGTAAAGTACCCTCGAAAATAAAAATATCAGTTTCAAAGTTGGGGAGACTTGAGTTCGATCTGTTGAAACGGAGAATGTCAGTTTTGGACAGAATTGTCAGAACGATTTTTGGGCTACTGATGACCAAAAACGGATAGATAGGCAGAGAGACAGATTTTTTCCCGTCTTTCCCAAAATGGCTCAATAGTTTTGGATTGAACGTTCTCTGCGGATAGCGTACAGGACGCCTAAAATATTGCAAGACTCATTTTTGTTGAATCTCTGATTTTTCGAAAAGGGCAAACACTCAAAATTTTCTCGGCGTCTTCCTCCAACAACAATGTTGAAGACATATTTTTGTTTAATGAAATTTTTGTTTAAAGACAGATCTTGAAATAAATTTGTGTATGCCTATGTCAAAATATTAACAGTTTCGTATAGTTTCGCGTATATAGAGCAATTATTTTAAGAAAAACGGTTTCAATTATTTTTAATTAATTGTATGTAGCAAAAGGCTGTACAAAATGACACTGGTTTCATTTTCGGCGAACAATGTATTGTTGAAAATTACAAAAAATCAACATTCCAAATATACAATATTGATAGAATTTTTTCGTAAAATGAATCAGTTCTACAAAATTGAACATTATAAAAAGTTCTGTACATTTAAAAAACCAGTGGTTTTTGTGTAATTTCCGCTGGAATTAACGCAACGTTTTAAAAAATATCAAAAACAGTATTTCAAATTTTTACTGTAATATTTTCCACAGATAGAGAATAGGACGCTTAAAAGTGGTGCAGGTGTTATTTTCGTTGAACTTTCTGAATGTTTGAAAATTGCAAAACTTAGAAATAATGCGAGAAAGTATCTGTTAGTGTAGCACCTCTAGTTTAGTAATCAGGGTGCAAGTTTTGGTCGAAAAATTACCGGATTCCGCCGTGCATTTCAATACTCTCTCTCTCTTTACTACGTAGAAAGGCAAGAAAGTAAATAGATAGAACGTCACTTGGGCGTTTCCCCCAAAATAAAATCCTCTGCTAAGTTAAAAGCACAAACAGTTTGTTTGGACAGTTCAATATGATTGCGGATAAAAACGCCCGCGCCATCTAGCGGTCATATTGAACGTCTAAATTGACTCACAGCGCTCCTGGAGAAAGTAGTGGGAAACTACTCCACGAACCACTGCCCCAGGACACCTCAGCCAATAATCAGGAGGTTCAGTTTTAAAAGCCATGCTTTCGGGAAGAAGAAACAAAAACAGCTTTATATTAATTATCAATGGTCTAAACTCTTCAGAATATCAGAAGAAAAAAATCTTACAGTTGACTTATTTTGACGTATTAACTGTTCTTCTCCCGCATTGGTATCTCTCAAACATTTCGTATTTTCGTATGTAGTATATAGGAATACATAATAAGGAGTATTTATGTATGAAATGCTTTCCAACGCCTTGAAAAAGATTTTACACCCCTATAACGCGTATTGTACTAACACATACCTCTAAATAAATACGTGAAGATCATATTGAAACATTATCCTGAGTTTTATATAAAATAAAAATACGTATGTCGTTTCTTGTGCCTTGCACTAAACCAAGATGTTTAAAGATGAAAATAACGAATTCCTCAAAAATAATAAAACTCACGTGACTCGGCTTGTACTCCCATTAGATTGCTCCATTTTCGTCCCAAACATTGAATTCTCTCACAGAGAAGCACTGGCATCAACGCAGATTGTACCACTAAACCTATGAAGAAGTGGAGGGCTCAGGGCTTTTTACACAAATAAACTTTTCGCGGAACAGAAATAGAAATAATGACTCGCACAGAATCCTGTTTTAATTTCGGTCGCGGCGTGCCCCGCCTCGGCCCCTTTTCGGCGTTAATGGCTCAGGTTATAAATAGCCTCTACGCAACATTGGGAGCTCACGTACGCGCACACCAACACGCACTCACGCAGCGAGCTATCTGCTACAGGCAGCCTTTAAGAGTGCTTGTGAGCGCGGTGACTTGGCGAAGGGAGTATGGACAAGAGCGGCATGTAAATACGACACGGCGTTTTTATTATCAAACTAAAGCCGCCTCTTGCGCGTTAAAGGGGCGTGTCGAGTCGTGGTGTGGGAAGGCGTTGAAGCCGGCCGGATTGGAATGCGGTGGGTTGGGTGAGGCGGGGCGAGACACAGCAGGGCAAAGCAGGACAAGGCAGGGCAGGCGAGGCGGGACGGGTCTGGACCGGACGGAGAGAGGGCGGGACGGAACATGGGAGGTTCCCCGTCCTCTTTTCGGCGCTCGGCCAGGGTTCGGGTGTTCCGTCGCCGCGTCCACCCGCAAAGTCTCGATTTTCCTGCTCTTTATTTTCGGGCAACGTGCACCTGCAAAGGAGCTCTCTGTGATCGCTTTTCATTCCTCTTCGTTTTTTATCGCGTTCCACGAGATTCGGGAGCCGGATATAGGTTGATCAGGTTAACCGCGTGCTCTCGGTACATCCCTTTAACACTGAAGGAGGCGGGGCGTGCGGCGGGGGCCCCGGGCCGGGCGCCCGGAGAAGATACGCGGTGGGGGACGAGGAGAAGGGGTGATTTACGGGGAATAGCGCATCCGGGGGCTGCGAGTAGTGTGCTGTGTGTGTATTTGAGCGTGCGTGAGTGCGGTCGCGCGTGTGTATGTGTAACTGCGTTTCGGATATGTGTGCGGGAGCCACCGCGATGCAGAGGTGCGGCCCGTAGCGGAGAGAATGTGAAGGTGGTGTACGGGTGAAGGGGAGGAGGGGAGAAATGTGGAGGTGGGAGGTCGGAAGGGAAGTGACTTCGTAGGAGAAGGATAGAACCGGTGAGCATACTGTCTGGTAGAAGGCGGGAGCAAGAGAAAATTCGGTGTTGGAGATGGAGAAGTGGGAGATGAAGACGGGGTTGAAAGTTGGAGGCGGAGGATAAGACGAAGACGGAGGTGGAGAAAAAATACGAAGAAGGAAGAAAGTGAATTCGAAGGAAATAAGGTCCAAAGCGGGATCTGAATCTACGTGTAAGTCGGGCACGAAGGCACATGCTACCAGGGTGGCGATGGAAAACAATGGAGCGGGAACGGTTCGCGAATGGTAGAAACGGAAACCGGTGAGGGACCGAAGTGCGACGTAGACTTGGGGATCAAGACATGAATTCCAGACCCATTGGGGACTGTAGAATCATACTGATCCAAGTGAGGTTTTGTTCTTTTTTGAGCTTTTCACATTTACATGGGTAACACTAAATTTTTCATTTTCATTGAATATGAGGGTAAGGTCCAAACTCTTTATTGACAATCACCTTATTTTAAACATGTCTACATTACATCACATTTTAAATAAACTATTATAAAAATATATAAAAAGATTTTTAAAAAATTATATATATTTTATAAATTAGAAATGTATAAATTCTGAAGAAGAAGAAGAAAACTAAGCTCCAAAACGTAAAATGTAATGTAATGTAGTCGTATCTTTAAAATAAGGTGATTGTCAACAAAGAGTTTGGACCTTACCGTCATGTTCACTGAATAAATCAATTTGAATGACAGTCTGTACCTTAAGCAATATATTGAAAATGTAAATTTCCATGCCATAGTGATCCAAGTACAAAAACCACCGTCTCCTATAGGAACTTATTCTCCTACTTCCCTCCTCCTGTTCCCAAACACAAACGCGTTTCCCTCGTTTTCTGTAAACGATGAGAATGCCACCTGGGTGAGTATGGTTCTCTTCTCGCCAATTGTAGTTCAGGATAATGCAACCCATCTGCACCTCGCGTTGCGGTGCAGCTACCCCGTGGCAGGCGCCCCCTTCCCCTTTACCCTCCCCGCTGTCGGTCCCGCTGTGCCCGCGCGTTTCCGCTCTGCCCGCTCTTCGATCCCCGCGCCCACTCCCCGACAAAACGATAATTGCGGCTGGTTTATATGAAAAATTGGAGGCGTTCGTTTCCCGGGAAATGTTTTACGGTGCGCGGCGTGATATTTCCATTCTATTGGAGGACCCATACCCCCCGACCTTTCCCGGCGCCGCCCACGATATGCGCTCCGCCCCTCCCTGCGCTCACCCACGACATCCGCCCAGTTCCGACGCTGGCAGTTGCCTCGTGGCGACGTGTGCAATGCTTTTTTTGTCATTACTGGTTTCTGATATCTTCTCACGTGAAATCTTCTGACACACTTCCAGAACACACACTTTAAGAACAAGTGGCAGTTTTGCCCGTACCATTTTACACGACCGGATAAATACGAAAACCGGTTCTCACAACCCTTCAGTAAATCTTAACCAATTTTCACGGCTTCATACGATACGCTTCATAATTCAGGGTTTGTGGTTGACGTATTCTGAACGCTTAGCGTGTTACACCTGTACCAGGCACAATTTTTACTTTCTCGCTCTTACTTCGTAAGAAGAGGTATGTAATCGTGCGCCGGAAAGCGGCGAATTTTCGGCAGAAAAATCTATTGATGGCAAAAACGTGGCTGTCTGTAGTCAACACTAGCACCGAAAACGTACAGCGGATTTTCTTCAAAATTGATATTTCCTCGATTGATCTGAACGAACTCCAGGCATTTGGAGTTTTAAACAGATATTTTGGGTTTTGAGGGTACTTTACTGGAAGTTCTTTAAAAACTTAATTTTCTCTAAAATGGCACTAAATTTTTAGATTAAATTTTGTGCTTGGATAGCGTAAAGGACGCTTGAGAGAATGGATTAGGTCTCGCGTTCGTTGAAATCCCAAATGTTTCGGAAAATAAAAAAAATTGCAATTTTTTGTGGCATCTTCCTACTACTATTATATTGAATGTAGAGATTGTTCCCTTAATGAAATCAGCTCCCTAAAGACAGACATTGAAATAAGATCATGTACAATATTTCGAAAATACATGTAGATTTTGCGTAATTTTGTACGGAAGAGGCCACTTTAAAATTTTTGAAAACATTTTCTCTATAATGGCACCAACATGTGCGATGTTTTCTTTAAATGTTTTCCTCGTATGTATAAAGGGACGGTAAAAAATATGATGCTAGTGCCATTTTCAGCGAACACTCAGTATTTTCGAAAGTTACAAAAAGTTAACATTTCAAAGCTACAATATTGAAGATAGAGATTTTTGCTTTGAACAAAGTCTGTACCAATAGCTTAGCTCTCCAAAAAATGCATATAGAGATTTTTTCAAATACGAGTAGTTTTCGTGTAATTTGGGTTGAAAATTAATGGAATTTATAAAAAATATTTTTCTCGCCGCGCCAATTTTTTTCTTCGAATTCTTTCCACGAATAGAAAAAGGTACGCTTAAAAGAATGTGGTGGATCTCATTTCCGTTGAACTCTTTAAAGTTTCAAAAATTGCAAATTTAGAACTAATGCGAGAAAAAATGCGATTGTAGCACCACTAGTTTTAACATGTAACGGTGAAATTTGCTCTGCTTAGTGAGAGACTCGGACGGGTAAACTTTGCTACTTTTCTACGAGATAATCAGATTTGAAAATGTTTTGATACTTTTTATTTTACTCAGCTTTCATCTCTAAGATGTGAATAAAATACTGCTAGGATTAAAACGTTAGCAATTTACGGTACGATATGTTAGTTTCTCAAGTGTGTAATAAATAAGCCGTTTCTGATAGTAATATGAAATACCCTGTTTAATTTTGTTGACTTCAAGCCACTGTTTATCACAAAACTTTCAAACCCGAACATGTTAAATTAGTACGAATTCTGTGTATAGACACTTTTTATTCGCGGTTCATATTCCTCTACATCTTCGTTTTTCTCCGTGCATTGGGAATTATTTCTTGTTCTGACTCAGGTTTTTCACATTCTCACTCCTTCCTCTCTTCTTCGACCTTCCTCTTCCTTGTCCTCACGTCGTAAGAGTCGTAGTTGTTTCTTTTGCTAATGCTCAGTTCTGCGTTCTGATCTATTCTCTTTCTTATGCTATCCCCTCGCTTCCCATTTGTTCTCACCTTCTATGAATATTTGTATCTATTCCTAATATATAATCATATGTTAATTTTCTCTTTTTCTTTGAAGGTCAATTAATTAAAGATTCAATTAAAATCAAGCAATATTATGTTTATTTTTATTCTTATCTTTGATGTATTCTGGTAAAACTTTTTGTGTTATGATCCTATATTTGCTTTCATTACAGTCACTTCCCCTTTCTCTCACATTCTCTTACAACATCATTCTTAGCTATTTCCTTCATTCCTGCTTCTTGGTGTATGGTTCAAGATAAATATCACAAACTTTTAGGACATCTATAACGATCAAAGGCGTTCACTATTTAGTAATGAACATGTGCTATGCAATATAACAAAGTTACTTATAATACTTTGTACACGACGCCTCTGGTTGGTGTCAACTCATTCTCAACAAGTGTTTGCTATGTCCCCGAAACCTCAGAGCACTGTCTTGACCACAAAAAATTCGCGACTTGATGAAAATGTGGTTTGTTGCATTCGTAGCAAATAAGATTCACGTTCTAACGAAGACGAACCTGAAGAACAGACAAAGTTTAATGTTTTTATTGCCTAAAGGCAGGCTAACGATCTCAATAGATGCGTCTACTGAAAAAATTGTATATTGGCACACTGTATATTTTTTTGGTCGCGCTTTGGGCATCTCGGGTCCACGCGAACATGAAACCCATCGTGGCTCAGTAGTATTTACCGAGGGTATGGGTACGTGACTTTTATGGGGGGATCAGCATTTTAATGCTGATCTGTTTTTACACCTATGGTTGTTAGCCCTGGAGATAAAGTGAAATGATAATGATGATGAACGGTGAAAAGGACAATCACAAACATATAGAGACACACACAAGCACAACCATGCCCCAGGCGGGACTCGAACCCTCCATCCTTTGCCTCGAGGTGGACACGGCACTACTGCTTTAGCGATCTCGGCTACACAAATCGGCGACACCCTGTTTATTATTATTATTATTATTAATTATTATTAATTATTATTATTATTATCATCATCATCTCGTGATTCTTAGCAGGTTGTGCTGGGTTCAATTTGCCCAATCCTGCCACGAATAGGGAAGAGCTGAGTCACTGAGGAGAGAGATTTCACTCTGATCCCCAAGACCAATATGGAAGCCTCATTTCTGTTAGTCAAGAACTTGCGAACTATACGACATGTCTGCAGGATCACTGCTTTCTGTCCGTAGTTCAGGATTCGTTGGGGTAATCCCATTTGTTTTAGATTTTCCCTGAAATTTTTTGAGACTACACCTTCAGCCGAAATAACAAGTGGATATGTTGTTTCACTCTGTAGTTTCCACATTTGTTTTATTTCCAGAGCAAGATCTTCATACTTAGTAATTTTCTCGGTCTCTGTTTTCTTGTGTCAATTGTGTGTCAATGGTACGGCAATATCAACAAGTATAGCTTCTTTCTTATTCCTGTCAATCAAAACTATATCAGGTCTATTGAAATCCACTGTTTTATCTGTCCCAATAAATGATGGTATTATTTGCTTCCATTACAGGTGCTGGGTTGTATTTATAATGCGGTTGTATTTATAATAATTTTAATAATAATAATAACTATTATTACCATATATTTCTTGGTGAAAGTGTATAATACACAGGAACCCTTTTCATGCATTCTCTTTTAAAATGAAAAAAGGTCCTTAAATGATTGTGGCCTCAAATATTGATTGACTCATTTTCGCAATAAATAATAATTTTTGTACAATATATTGCAGAGAAATGCTGTTATCTTAATTGAATAGTATGCTCAACACCCACCACAGGCCTTGGTAATCTTTTGATTCTAGCACCAACGACAGAATACTGTAGTCGCTGCTAGAAGAACTGCTTGATAAACTAATGACTAGAGATTTTATATAATTCAGAAGATCATCTGCTCGTCACATACCATTTTTCCACCCTCTTCCACCTGCCTTCAGAAAATTCTTTCATTGTCCCTGACAGACTGATCCAAAACGTATTGTGAATCAAAATCTTCTCTTATTTGTCTTACAAATAAATGTTTTTTGTTCCAACATGACCGTCACCTGACTAATTTCAATGGATGCAGTCTACAAACAATTGCCCTATATTGCTGTGCAGTTGACTCCACAATATTATTACTGAATTGTCCGCGCACAGGATTCAAAATATATTTTGAGAGAGCTTTTTGAAATATTTCTTTTTTGACGCAAGACGATTCTTAATTTCTACTTTATGGGATTGAGGTGGGAATAGCTTCTTTTCTGCAACTGTAGGACGCATTATTCAGATCCTAGGAAAATTTCGTTGTGGGCAAGAAGCCGCGTTAATTTCCTTTCCAATCACCTAATATAAGAAATCTAATCCTAACCAATCACCTATATATTCCTAATAGAAGAAACCTTTTTTTTAATTTTATTTTACTGCAATATCGAAGAGGATGTTGAGGACAGCTATGTGTAGGAAACTTTGTGATGGAAACGGATTGAAACTTTTTGCTTTTTCGTCTCATCCAGAGCGTTTTGAAGGTACATCAGGTTATAATTCAAGTTATAACCATACGCCCTCCTAAGTTTTTCTTTTGCGATTTGGAGTGACTGATGATTCTTGGAAAGATACCATCCTGAGCGCAATTCGACCTCAACGAATTATTAATTATCCGTATTATTTTTACCTCTCTTGGTTTTATAGAGATACTTACCATATAGCACAACAACAGAGAAATTTATTTCATTTTTTACTAATACGTTATAGCTTGTTATCGCCTTCAATATACACTGCATAACCTTAACTGGATCGAGAGCATCGTGGTTATGAGAGAAATATGAAAAGAGTTGAATGATGCTACATGTTCTCTTGTGAAGGGAATTTGCTTGTTTGCACTTGGCGCGTCTGTCCGTGTATGGGTCATGACCAACGTGCAACGTCCCGGCCTTGCGGCCATGGGTTAAGGGTGTACGTGTGGTTAGCAAGAAGACATCCCCCACACCGTATTCTGGTCTTCTCAACTTCAGAATGTGAATTTTCTCGTCGTCACACAGCAACATACTGGGACAATGCAAGGAATAAACACACACTATAATCTTGCCCGACGGGGAATCGAACCCGGAGTCAGGTCATGGAAAACGAGCGCGCACCAATTAGCTAAGCCACCAGGGCTATGGATGGGAATTATGAAAGGTACATATGAAAAGACCAACAGTGTCATGTTAACATCTAGTTAATTAATAAATAAGTAAATCTGAATCAATGAAACAAGTAAGACATAAAAGTGTGTATACCACTGGTTGTAATGATCCAGGGTGGCAAAAAATAAATAAGTAAATCTGAATCAATGAAACAAGTAAGACATAAAAGTGTGTATACCACTGGTTGTAATGATCCAGGGTGGCAAAAAGCTCTCGGGCCAAAGACCCTCGGACATTTTGTCACCTCTCGATCATTAGAAACACTTATAACGCCCTTGGTGCATAAATAACTATTAAAATAGGCTTCAAGGTGCAATAGTTTCAGGAGTATGGTCCAGGATTTATTTATAGACAGTCGTTTTCTTTTATTTTCACGTTTGTTGATAAAAATTTGTTAACCAACGTTTCAAGGCCTTTTCCGGTCTCATTTTCAAGGTTTACTGAAATATATGTTACATTAAAATTATACAACGTAAATATAATTATAAACAAGAACTAATAATCACAATAGATCTAAAATTATTTCGATAAATCATTGTTGACATTATTATACATAAAATTCACCAAGTACAGGCGATGGCTCACCGTAATTATATAAAAAGCACAATCAAACAATGCAATGTACCCAAAATAGATCACAGTATATGTGGGCCATGTCAAAGGGAAAAATCCTTATTAAAATGTAAAAATGGTTAATAAACTACAGTTCCATTATTGGCCAATGTAAATCTCTGACCAGACCAAGCTGCGTTACCAATGTGACTGAGGGTATGGACTATCATGGTGGAAAGAACCACGTCACTGACCGTTTATTTAATTTAATATAGATATTCTCCGAAATTAACCTCGGAAAATATCTATCTTCATCATAGAAAATTTCAACATTCTCGAAATCTATTTCATCATTTTTATCAAGCCGTGTTTTTAAAGGGAATTATGTTTATTTTTATCTTCCGGAAGTTATTTTTATGCTCCCTAATTCTTGTTAAAAGTTTTCTGTTAGTTTGGCGTAGGTACTTAAAATTACAATATTTACACGAAATTTTGTAGATTGTTTTCTTTTTTAATTGGTTAATTTTATCTTTGACATTCTTAATTATTGTCCTTTGTTGATGTTATTATATGCACGAGTACATTTAGATGCACATATGCACCGCGTTAATCTAGTGGTTAATTCTGGGATATATGGTAAACTAAAACCTGGCAATGGGTTTGTCTTTTTTAATACTGCATGCAGGTTTATTACAGAAGTACCGTCTTTTATTATCGTATTTCGTGCTCATATTTTTGGGTAGTTATTATTTTGTAATAGCTCTTGATTAATATTAGATTTTGGCGGTGAAATCTGAGGTCAACCAAAAGCGATCTATCTACCAAGTTATGAATGATACATATTTTTGTCTAAAGGGGTGTTTCGAATTATAATTTAGGATCATACCCGAATTCGTTGGTTTTCGGTACTAATTGATATACAATCCGTTATTGCCTTTATGAATGGCCAAATCTAAAAAATGTATTGTGTTTTTCATGTTCTACCGTAAACTTAATTTTCGCATAATAATTATTGAAAGCTTCCAAAAATTGTCTTTACTATTTTCGTTAACTATTAAAAATGTGTCATCCACATATCGGCGGTTGAATAATACATTAAGTGTACTTACGACTGATTGTTCTAATTCTCTCATAACTATTTCGGAATAGATACTGCTGAGGCTACCGCCAATTGGAATACCATCGATTTGTAGGTACGTTTTATCATTAAAAGTGAAGGTGATATTATTTAATAGGTATTTGTTAATTAACAATATTTCTTCGTCGAGTATTTGCATTTCACGCAGTTTATTACTAAGAGCAGTTTGCTCTCGCCATCGCTGTCGCTGTGACCATCGCCCTCGACATCGCCCTTGCCCTCGGTTTCACCCTCGTTCTCGCCCTATCCATCACTCTCACCCTCTCCCTCACTCTCGTCCTCGCCCTGGCCCTGGCTCTTTCCCGAGCCCTGACTCTTGCCCTCGCCCTCGCCCTCGCCCTCACCCTCGCCCTCGCCCTCGCAGGTGCCACACCTACCACCCCTGCACCCGTCCGCGTCCCTTTCCCCACCCCGCGCCGCCGGACTCTCCACGCGGCTATGAATAATGAAGATAAATAACAGGCCGCTCATAGCGCGACAGAGGCCCATTTGCGCTCCCAGCGCTGCCAAGCTTCCTCGCTCAGGTAAACCGCTGCGCCTCTGCGATCTGTCATTTAGAATCACGGCCCCGTCGCAGCTGGGTGCGAGCGCGGGGCGAGGGGGCGCTGTCACCGCCTGGCGACTCTCCCCCCCCCGCCTGCGTCTCTCCCCCAGGGGAAAGACTTTTCGCACTGAACGGGTTGCTCGAAATCAATGGTGTTCTCACTGCCACGCAATAGTGTGACAGAATGTATTTTCTTTTACACAGGGAATGCGACATGCAGCGTGAGCAGGTAAAGGATTTTTTTTCCTTTCCTAAAGTGCTATTAAATGTACGCTATTTTGCTTCTAAATGATAATGAAGAGAAAAAGTCTCTGAAAGGATGAATTATCTCTTAGTGTCTCAAAGGAGAATATAATAACGCATTTAGAAAATAATTGTACATTGGTATAACATCAGAGGTAAAATCTGCAATGATGACGGACGTTATTTGAAAATTTTCCATGGCTCTGGATAACGAAAGAATACACATTGAATACAATTTTCTTTGAACAGTTCCTTTATTAAACGCAGTTCAGCGCATTATTTACATGTCTAATGAAATAACATAATAGTGAATAACATAAAAGCTCTTTTATATAAAAAACATCTGCCTTTTTTTGTTTTAAAATATGTGAAGAGAAAAAGAAATGAAGTCAACTAGCCCGCGTTTGTAATACGCTACTGCAATATAATGGTTATATGACCTAGACTGCTTGGGATACGATATCAGGCAACGCATTGAGACTAATCAGTTTCTGAAGCATGTGTTTTCGTAATTTCAAGAAATTGTTTTAAAATTTTACGAAATGTTGACTATAACTCAGCGTTTGTGATGAATCTAGTAATAGTATGTTCTAAATTCCTTGCAAACAAAAAGTAAAACATAATAGATAGCAAAATTACAAGAATTATGTCGGTCGAGAATATTTAGATATACAGAGTAGGCGTTAGCCGTATAATAATACCTGGAAAACCAAATTAAGTAAAGAGCTAACAAAGAGATAATAGAAAAAAATAGTCAATATGAATCAATTAACAGCAGGTCAGTAATCTAATAAGTGCTATGAGAGATTAGAATAAAGAAATATTAGTATATTTATTAGGAGCTTGTGGCAAAATTACGGGTTAGGAATGTGTATTTTATAATCATATTGTAAACATTTTCAGCAGAACGTTATTTTAAATATTTTGTCATAATACAATTTTCTATTGATATAAAGCAAAAACATTGAAACTAAAGCAACTCTTAAAGGTCGGCGTCCACTAAGGACTACCGCTCGACGTCCGTTAAGAACTAGCGGTCGGCGTCCATTAAGCACTACTGGTCGGAGTCCATCTAAGACTACCGATGGGCATCCGTTAATGCATTTTGCTTATAAATCTGGCGTAAAAAGTATAAAACGTTACACAAACGAAAACGTAAATAACGGACGCGGTTGATTATAAACATCTGCTATCTTCTCGATTTACGAACTTAACTGCATCCGTAATATGCAATAAGCCTAATAACTGTATAACTATGTTTATACTAAGGTTAAAATTGTTCGTATCGTTTCCTACCCACAACGAAAAATCTTTTACCTCCATTCCTCTTTAATTCTCATCGCTCCCGTCTCATGAAAAAGAACACAACGTATGTAACCTACCTGCACACTGGACGTTGCAAAGGGCAGTGCCCTAGAGACAGGGGCCAACAGAATCCTCTAAAAATAAAAAAAGGACCACTTCGTTGTGAATGGAACAATTCCGTCCCAAGGGCGGCCCGAGTTGAAACGCGCCAACCTTAAAGAGAACGTGTTTGTGAGAGTAAACGATGTATTTTCGGTCCGAAATTCCACTCGAACGAGTGAACGGACCTACCATCAAAAGCTGATCAAACCTCTATATTTAGGACTCGGGTCACATGAGATAATCGATACTTTCCCGTTGACCATGTACTAGCAAGCATCCGGGCATGCAGCGTTGTTTTATTCAGAAAGGGTATGGAGGAGCCGTCTGCCACTCAACGCCTGTTTCATTACACCGCACATAATTTAATTTCTTTTAATTATATTCCAGAAAATGAAGTCGTTTGCTGAGGATGGCAATAATGGGAATAATTGAAAGGCGGAAAACTGAATTAGCAGGCTGAAATTAAAACAGGAATGTCCTTCAATGGAAGAAGTGGCGGATCTTCCCTCAAGCAGATTTGTATAGTTCAAATCCTTTGACGCATAGCATAAAAATTATTTCACGTAATGTTATACTAACATTAATTTGTTATGAAGTTGAGAAGAAACACGTTATGTAAGCAGTTGAGAGGAATTTCATTGATAGTACGGATTCGCTCTTTACTTTTATAGCATTGAAGTTAAGTTATAATATCTTTCTGACAATCGAAAGTACGCCATGTCGTTTTTCACTGAAAACTTTAAATTGTAGAAAAATTAATTGTGGTTGTTTTATGATGTAATAAAATAACTGTAATTATGATTGTATTACAATGTCATTAATTGTGGTTGTTTTACGATGTCATTTTATGTCAAGAAAAGTTCTTATTGAAAACTTCTCTTGCAATTACTAATGTAGTTTAAGTATCTTTCAATCGTAATACGATATTCTGGTTAGTATTGTTTTAATTGCATTATTCTAACACGTGTTTTTCACAACCCAATTAAAACATGGTCCAGACAATCCAGAAAATAATTACACTGACAGAAAAAAATTGAATTAGCACACCCTTTCAGAAAAAATAAATGTCGACAAGATATACGAACGTAACCTTTTTGGAGAAACAGCAATGATTTTAATTCAGGAATGTTACCCTGCCCGACGACTAACAGGTTATAGATCAATGAGGACTCCTATATATCGACTGCACCCGCGAGTGTTGTTGCGGATGGGTCAATCACCAATGAACTAGTTAAATTGAACTATTCTCGAAAAGAAAGAATACGATCCGGAACGACATTTAAGTGAACGATCGTTCTTCGGTCTTTCCCGAATGCCCTTTCACTTCCCGCATTTACATTTTCTAGAGGTTCGTTCTGCATTTCTCTTTGTTTTCTTTAATCTTCCATATTTTTATTTTCAACACTTTCATGCTAATGTTTTTGCTACTCGTAGTTTTTACTTTCGCGTATCTACTACGTAGTAAGTAGTTTATGTAATGATGCAGGGTATTCACGATCAATGTTTCAATTCAAATGACATTTGTAACGTATTTGGCTTGTTATCTCTTCGGTGAAATTAGTATCCGATGTTCACAGACGTCCCCCGTCAGATTCTGAAACATTCGAACCTACTTAACCCAGGTCTCTCGGTGGTCTCTCGTTGGTCTCTCGGAAGTCCTTCGGTAGTCTCTCAGAGGCATTTTCGAGGTCTCTTGGAGGTCTCTGTTAGGTTTCTCGGAGATCTCTAACGTTCTTCGGAGGTCTTTGTTACGTTTCTCAGAGGTCTCTGTTAGGTTTCTCGGAGGTCTATGTTAGAGTTGTCGGATATCTCTCGAAGGTTTCTCGGAGATTTCTCGAAGGTTTCTCGGAGGTCCCTCCAAGTGCTCTCGGAGGTCTCTCAAAGATCCCTCCAAGTTCTCTCAGAGGTCTCTCGGACGTCTCTCGGACGTCTCTCGGACGTCTCTCGGACGACTCGCGGAGGTCTCTCGGAGGTCTCTCGGAGGTCTCTCGGAGGTCTCTCGGAGGTCTCTCGGAGGTCTCTCGGAGGTCTCTGGGAGGTTTCTGGGAGGTCTCTCGGAGGTCTCTCGGAGGTCTCTCGGAGGTCTCTCGGAGGAGGATCGCTTGGTGATTACTCGGCGATCTGACGGATTCTTTCGTTTGGCTACCTGGTTTGGCTATCGGATGCCTTTGATTTCACCTATTTTTAATTTAGCTGCTTTTGTGTTAACTATAATGGAAGGAGAGTCACATCTTCACGCACCGCTGTAGATTTTGCACCTCCCTGACCAGCTTCGGCCACATGCCAAATATTCCACATGTACTCCCTTCTCACATGCAACCGCCTCCGTCCTCTGAGATTCACGCGTGCCCCGTGGCCAGCGGTCCGGCGCTCAAAGCGGGGGAACAAGTTAGCAGGTAGCGGGAAGCGGAGAGCGGAGCGACGGGGTGCCCGTGCGGCGGGGGGAGGGAAGGGGGCGGATGGTGGGAGCGGGTTTGCGCGTTTATTGGGAGCGCGGCCACTGCTGCAACTGCTGCCGACACTAATTACTGAGCAACCGATGCGGCCAGTGCGGCGAGGCGGCGAGGAAGGCGGAAGGTGGGGTGACGATGGGGAAGGGGCAGTGTTGGTGGCAGCGGTGGAAAACAGCGTGGGTGTGGTATTGGGAGGTGCGGTTTTGTCTGCCTCAACTGGACCACGCCGTTGAAGTTCCTTTTCTGAGAGTTCCAAGTAGGGATTTCTTTGGAATACTTCTTGTTGATCAAACGATAACTAAATTTTCATTGAAAAACATTTTGCCTAATTTGTATTTTATGATTTGCACAATCTTACTAACTAGAGTTAATACAACTCTACATACTTTCTCGCATTATTACTAACTGCTCCGTTATATTATACCTGCTATATTAAGTGTTTTTACACATCAAACTGTTTTTTCCGCACCGAGACTGGAACTCACGTCCACCGAGTTCACTCGCCGTGAGCCTTACCTCTACGCATGGAGACGCTGTGAGTTCGGAACGCGGACCGACACTCAAAAATGTAATCCCTCAACCAGATATTTCAAACACGCAATTGTTACTCTCTCGCTGCGGAGTAAAGAGAATGTAATGTAATGCTGCTCGAAAAAACCGCCAATTTTCTGCCAAAAAAACTCTTATTACAGGGTCCTGGTATCGAAAAAATTGATAAATCCAGTTGCTAAATTCAGAAAACAAATCTCTAACATGTGGTGAACCCAGAATCCATGTTTTGTGGGACCTTGATACCGAAAAATTGACTGTCGGGTAAACGTCTCTGTCTGTCCGTTCGTTTGTGAACAAAGCTAGCGGCTAAACTGTTCAGCCGATTTTCTCCAAAATCCATATTCCCCAATGGATTTGCCAGATGTCACTGCCCATTGAATTTGAAACATTTTCATTTTGGAGGGCATTTTACAAGAAGCCTCGGGGTTATTCTCCAAATTTTCAAAAAAATGGCTCCATCGTTTTTGATTAAATTTTGTTGTTGGGTAATGCGAAGGACATTTGCGAAAATGGTACAGGTCTCATGTTGGTTGAAAACTCAGATTTTTCGAAAATGGCAAAAGTTCAAAGTTTTTTTGGAGGCTTTCTACAACCAACATATTAGAGATAGAGATGATTCCTCTTAATAGAATCTGTTACTTAAAGATAGATTTTAAAACATGATTATGTACGATTTTTCAAGTATTTGAGTACTTTTCTTGTAATTCTGCCTGAATATACGGGCAAAAAAGCAAGTTCTGTTTTAGCCCCAGTAGTTTTAAATTCAGAGAGATCTACGAAAATGAGACCGCAATACTTTTAAGCGTCCCTTGCTTATATTCGTACATAGAAAAAATTAAGAAATAAGACCAGTTTTTAAGAAAATGTGTTTATAATGTGCATTAAATTTTATCCAGAAATAACGTGAAAATTACTCGTTTCATTAAAAATAGTATTGGACATTTTTTAAAGAGCTGATTTCTTAAATCAGACTTTCTTTAAGACAAAAATCTCTATCTTCTATTTTGTAGCTTTGAAATGTGCATTTTTGGAAATTTTCGAAAACACGGAAAGTTCGCAAAATATGAGTATTGCATTATAGATTTTACTGTCTCTTGATACATAAGAGAAGAAAATTTAGTGCAAAAATTTGGTGCGGTTTTTGAGAAAAAAAAAATTAGAAATTTCATTTCCAATCACATATTACGCCAAATTTACTCGTTTTTTCAAAAACATTGTGCATGGCCTTTTTAAGGAGTTGATTTTTTACAATAGACGAGACAAAAAATCTGCCTTTAATTTTATAGTTTTAAAATGATATCTTTTTACAATTTTGGAAATACCGACAATGGGACTAGCACCATATTTTTTGCCGTCCCTAGGTACATATGAGCAAAAAATGTAAATAAAGTAGGAACGATTAATTTAAATAATTCAATTATCATAAATTAATTTACATGAAGCCTTAAGGAAATTTTCAAAATGTTAAGTTCAATGTACGCTTATGAATATGGTGGAGGTCCGAATTTCGCTGAAAAACTGTAATTTTCAGAAATTGGAAAGCTTCAATTTTTTCAGCGTCTTTTCAGAACGACAATATTGAAGATCGATATTTTTACTTTCTCTCCTTTTTGTTAGTGAAATCTGATTTCAATATTAGAACTTTAAATTATATTTTCAGTACTATCCATTAAACATTTGAATTTTCGAAAATTTTCGAACGTTCCTATGATAATTTGATGACGTTTGGTAGAGTGGAGCCCGCGAAACCTAAGTACCTGAGATTTAATCTCAGCGTGGGAAAAATGACTGGTTCAAGCACTTTTGTGGGTTCAAATAGTAATGTTGTTCAACAGTTACAAATAATCCAGAAAACGCGTGATGTTATAGTACCACTAGTTTCTTATAAGTATATAACGAGCCAGTATTACGCCACATTAAATTACACTCGGCCAATAATACAAAGAAGTACTTGATTGTACACTTCGAATATCGCCTCTGGATACAAAGTTCAGTCGCATCTGTTATTTGATTTTTTCGTGTTTCCTGGCGTGTCATCTGTTACGGTGATTAGTCCCGTAAGTGTAATTCGTGTTTTTATCACGAGAGTGGCGGTATTCTTCCCCTCTGGGTAGTGAGGTCTGGCGCCGATCTCACTTCGCTTACGAAGTTTTCCCGAGCCAGGTATCTCCGATCAGCTGTAGACCACCCCAGCCGGGCAAGCTCTAAGCCCCCGACTGGTCTCCCGACATGTGTAGAACTGTAGTACGTTTAAGTGTAAGTGCATGTGTAAGGGGAGAGGATAGGAAAAGAATAACCTGTTTGTTAGGATATTGCTCTGGCAGTCGCTTGGGGTTGATCACATGGGAAACAAGTGATCCATTGCCCAGCCGGCTGCTAGACGTTTCCTTCAGTCAGAGGATCAATTCGTTCTAGCAATGTCATATATTCAAACCGCTTCCATCGACAAAAGAATGTTGATAAGTACGTTCGAATCACTCATCGCTCCGTGAAGTGGGAGTTGTCGCCAACTCTTCGGTTGATTGGTCGACTGATTACTATTGAATCAGAACGCGTGAACTGCTCTGAATGAGGCGATGATCATGCCCCGCTGGATGGTTAGATCCGGCGCTGACATTCCGTTGACCAGCGGGGATTTCTCCAACGAGGTATTTCCCACCAGCGAGACACCACCGGCATGTGCAGTAGTGTAGTGTATGTAAATGTGTGTATCAGTAAGGGGTTAAGATAGGACAAGAAATGAGGAGGAAAGATCGCAGCGGTCCAGGATCCGTTTGGTAATGCACTGCTGCGGCAGTCGCCTGCGGATCGGAGAAGCCACAGAAAACCACCGATCAGAGTAGTCGGCCACTGGAATTCTCCTCCAGCGACAGAACTCGGCCTAGCTATCTGGCTAGTGTTGAAAATCCTGCCAACATGGGGACTGGGACCTACGACCTCGCGGTCAGAGGCTCTGCAGTGTCATCAGCCGATGCCCTGAGCCACCTCTCCCGGTCCGACTCTTGGGCGTGGTGTACAAGTATGCCAGAGTGGCGCCCCGCGGGCCACCCGCGGCGGCCGGGCTGCCGCGCCCGCTAACTTGTGCTCTGAGCGGCTCCTTTGATGAAGCCGCATGCGACGCCCTGCTGTGACCAGCCCTCCGACTCCGGTGCCCTCTCTGCCCCAATCCAGTGGCGTAACTAAATATGACTAATGACGCAAGCCAGCGTTACGACACTGGCAACATACGGAAGTCAAATTTGTAACTCGTGATCATTTTTGTCTTGTGCAGTTGTTTGTGTTTCTTGATGATCATTATTATATTCAAAGGATTTCCAGACTTAAAAATCATGGCTTTTCAATTTTGGAAAATTCAATATAAAGTATGGCAATTTTTTTATTTAAATCTCAATCGTTTATTTCATAATCAAAACGTTATTTTTTCGATGTCTAATCATTTAAAAATCATTTTATTATCAGGTACTCACTTTCATTTAGTTGTTTTCACTTTTTTAAAATTTGAACTCAGATTTAAAAACCCTAAATGAGCAATCAATTTCTTAAAAAATTGAAACTGCAGGAATGAAACCTTTATTGAAATATGTAAGCACTTTTCCTTAAGCAAATTTGAAACAGCGCCCATCGATTGAATTGACTCAAGAACAGTTACCACTGTAGCGATTCTGAACTGGAGGTCTCTAGGGTTCGAGTACTGCTAGTGGATGATTTTCAAAACGCTATTTAGCTACTACGCCAAATTCAGCATTTCAGCCATTTCAGCCAAATTCAGCCATGGAAGGAAAATTCCAGCGACCGGCTGCTCTGATCGATAGTTTTCCGTTGTTTCTCCAGACAATATCAGGCGAATGTACTGGCAGGCCCTGTACTCTAACAAAAAAGCCACGGGCCGTGCGAGTTATTTTCCTCTTAATCATGGTTTCTTTCACACGGCCGGCTGCATGACCATAAAACTATAAATTCTTGAAGATCAGCGGAGACTAACATAATTACTCCCGAGAGAAAATTAGTTTCGTGCACGTGTTTTCCTCCGAGCTCTGCCTGAGTACGAGACGGGGGAGAGAGGATATAATGGCAAGCAGTCAATAACGCGTATGTCGGGAATTTTCCACGCAAAATACGTAAATGATTGGATGAAGTGAAAAGGGGAAGGAGATCTACTGACCGAGACGAGAAGGGGTGAAGAGGCTTCGTTATTTGAGGGATCGCGGCTGTAGGGAGAGAAGCAAATGGATAGAGGTCGAGTTAGGACCGCGTGAGTAAGGCGACGGAGCTAATACGTCGTAGAAATAAGCGACAAAGTTAAAGTATCGCGGCGGTTGCCACCACGTGATCAGATTCTCTCCGCATCTTGCTATCACGGCGTATATGGCACACTCTGAGAATATTCGGGATGTTCTAGTGTAAATTAAGGTATGACGACTCGTGGAAATTAAAGGCACTGTGCAATAATGAATGGCATCCGAATAGCAAACCGAAAGTGATTTGACGCGAATCTACGCAAGGCGGCCAGGTGCTCACAACTGCATGAGGGAGTGCGGCGAGCAGGGGCCTTTCCCCTGGCAGGGCCAGCTGAGAGGCGATCCTTTGAGGGCCGAGCAACGCGTGGTGCAGCTGGGGGCGCGCTAACAAAGGAAGTCGCTGTGTCCGGTGACTGACTGGACTTGAAGTGCAGATGAAGGTGAGCTAACCCAGCTCGCGGGTATTTTGTTTCGGCGAAGTGCATTTCGAGTGCATTTAGACCCCCCTACTGGATAGATATGTCAAAAGAGGAGAATTTTATTAAGAGTGTATGTAGTCTTGTTTGTAACGTCTAGACAGGTGTTTAGATTAACTATTCATTTGTGCCTCATAGGCTTCAGAATACTTTGTAATGCTCAAACTAGTTCAACCTTCTTTTGTTTTTGTATCAATCATGCAGTCTTACCTAGTAAGTGCGCTTTTCATTTTTTATGTTCTACCGCAACTTTGCAAGAGTTTTGAGAAATTGTTGAAGGTTATTAGTACTCCTTGACAATGACATAGCTTGAGATTATGCATTACTGTGCGTTCATTTTCTTGGATACGCCCAGTCATAAAACAGATACTTGAATCACAACACTTATCTTAATTAATCCTTATCTTCCTTATCTTAATTAATACTGATATTAGTACAATGTTTTTAATTTTGTTATTAGATATTTTGATTGATATAATATTTAAATAATATTATCATTAATACCCAGCGTTGTATTGTAAATATATTCCGATTAAAGCAGATAGTCCGTTGAAGGTCACAATTTGGCAGGAGAGGGAGGACACTGACATCCTATTGCGAGCTTCGTTACGACTTCAATTTTTAGTATTGAAGCTCCCGATTGGATAAGACTGTCTTTTTCTCTTTTAGTTCGTGATCTTGAAAGAACTGTCTGTTTGAATGGAAGTATGGAATTGTTTTTAATGTTTTTTTCTATTATTATTATTATTATTATTATTATTATTATTATTATTATTATTTCATTTTCAACACTGTTGACAGACATACTCTATATCGGAAACAGAATTTTAGGTGCATAATTGCCCATTTCCTGCGCCGCGCCACTTGGGCATGTGCGGAGGACTCGTCCTCGATTGCCCGGGTGCCTCCCGCCCTGCGCCCTAATGACCCTTCAATAAACAACAACGCGCCCCGCGCAGTGGGGGCGGTTGGGAGAGGGGGCGGCGACGCCCCGGACCGTTGCTGGGCGACCCCGAAACGGAATACGTTACTCCCGAAGGGCACTTGTGGCCCAGAAATAGGGTTGTTAACACGTAATCAAAACGTAGTTGACTAGCGGAGCTGGCTAACTCTATATTTAATTAATTTCTGTTTTTAGTTGAATTATGGGATAGCAAACCTTTTGAATTTTTAAATAAATTGCGTCCGAGATACTTTTAATTTCTGCTTACACGCAAGTCCTTTAGCGTCAAAGAGTGTAAATACCATTAGAATATAGTTACAGTTAGTGTAAACATTAAGTAGACGAATCTTTCTGTTCTGGCTCTGTGGAAACTTTGCAGAGGGATTTTACATAAATAAGATAAAACAATGTTGACAACAAATAAGTTCTTCCTATATTTTCACAAAAATAGTTTCACAAAGCCGAACAAATACCTTGGTACTGATGAAAACAAGAAACACTGGGCCGAAATGGAGCGCAAAAAGTCTTTGAACACATAGTTTTCGTAAACACATTTGCTAAAAAAAGACATGTTAATGTTTTGTGGGATTTCCTTTGGTATGAATAACGGTCTTAAGTCTGTGTGGCATGGAATTCACAAGATTTTGTACAATGAGGAGAAATATTACTCCATTCTTCTTGTAACACTCGTCAATTGTTTTGTTTACAATTTTTCTATTTCGAATTTTTTTTCTCCAGAAAACTCCATAAATATTCTATCAGATTTAGGTCAGAGGACTGAGAAGGAGAGTGCAGTTGTTTTGCACCATAACCAAAGTTTCGTATTGAAAGCAGTCTGCTAAAGATTATAGTCTTGTTGAAAAATATAGGCTTCTCCAAAATTCATTGAAGCACAACTGGCTCTCAAATTATGTATTAAAATGTCAATGTCATTTGGTTCATTATAATGTCTATGAAGTGAAACTTCCCGAATCCACGAGCACTCGTGCACCCTCATACTAACCACATCTGTGTTTTACGGTGCTCCTTTTCCTCCTTACTATACGTCGACCATTCTTTCCAAAACAAGAGAATTTGCACTCATCCGAAAATATTGTATTTTTGGTATATGAAGAGAGAACTCAACTTACAATAAATTTATTTTTTCCTCTTAATTTTCTGAGGCCTGTGACTCGGATCAGAGTTATTGAGTGAAGAGAACAGTTGTACCTTCACTTTTTACACTAACTTTATGTGTGTCTCGGCGGCTTACAATACGGTTCTGTTTATTTAAGACAATTAATTAAGCAATATTTGTCCTTTGGTTGGTTGATGGTGCGCCTGCTACTTTCCGTGGTACGATCCCAGACTCGTTTCCCGGTCGGGGCAAAAATAGAGCTGTGACTTTCCATTACCATCGTCTGTGATCCTATAACTTTGTGACGAAAGAAAATTTCAGGCAGGCCAAGTAAGCTAGATACGGCTAAGAGAATACATCATGCTCGTCACATGTCTCTATTCCCCAGGCTGGGTAATAAATAAAAAATAGGTCCCACACCTGGAAACACCGCTACCTGGCGAAGTCGGATTAAACCTACCCTACAATGTCGAATATACAATTACGTGTTGTTTATGCTTCGCTTCATTTTCTCTGTTAAATCTATGAAACAAAATCCATAACAATAATGATAATAATAGGTGATAATGAAGATAATGCAGATATAGATTCAATGGAGATGATAATGGAGATAATCGTAATAAAGGTGATAATCGTGATAATGGAGATAATCGTGATAATGGAGATAATCGTGATAATGGAGATAATCGTGATAATGGAGATAATCGTGATAATGGAGATAATCGTGATAATGGAGATAATCGTGATAATGGAGATAATCGTGATAATGGAGATAATCGTGATAATGGAGATAATCGTGATAATGGAGATAATCGTGATAATGGAGATAATCGTGATAATGGAGATAATCGTGATAATGGAGATAATCGTGATAATGGAGATAATCGTGATAATGGAGATAATCGTGATAATGGAGATAATCGTGATAATGGAGATAATCGTGATAATGGAGATAATCGTGATAATGGAGATAATCGTGATAATGGAGATAATCGTGATAATGGAGATAATCGTGATAATGGAGATAATCGTGATAATGGAGATAATCGTGATAATGGAGATAATCGTGATAATGGAGATAAACGTGATAATGGAGATAATCGTGTTAATGGAGATAACCGTGATAATGGAGATAATTGTGATAAAGGAGATCATCAGGATAAAGGAGATAATAGTGTGAAAGGAGAGAATAGTGATAATGCATATAATAGAAATAATGGTCATATTGGTGAAAATGGTATTAATAATGATGATAATAACAGTGATCATAATGATAATTAGCAACAACTATAGTGGTCTTGTCACTCCGTCGTCATTCTGCTTCCCTGCAGTTGCGCACCCACCTGCGCTGCCAGCGCGTGCCGGAGGCTGCCCGTCGCCGGCCGCCGCCGCCGCCTGGCGCCGCGCGCCGCGCCACCTGTTTCCGTGATTAAATTATAGCCTGACGGCGGCTCCGAGGGCGCGTGCCGGCTGGGGTGACAGGGACGCCGGCGCCACGCAGCGCCACGCAGCGCCACGACGACGGCCGGGAGATGCCACATGAGGCGCGCGCTCTGCTCCTCAGAGGGACGGTCGCCATCATGCGTCATCCCGGATGCAGAAAGAGCCTTCGAATTTGCTAACAGGAGGAGGATGGTGATGTGGCAAATAGAAATCGAGAACCACTAAAATTAATTTCAGAGACATCGTATACCTCGGTTTGAAAAGCGAGACTTTTGACGTACGATCAGATGGACGCGGTTATTCAATCGGGAGTTTCGTGACCAATTAACGTTTGGTATTGAAGCTCCCGATTGGGTTACTGCGTCCTAGCTGGATCGCATTGATCACTTTCTTTAAATACGAGAATAGTTCTATGCCCTCTATAGGAAAGACAGAACTTACTCTTATGTCAAAGAAAACTTTAAAATCTTTTAAATTTATAAACAACTTTCCGGTTTTTCTGAAAGTTGTTTCTCGGTTCTTGGTGTTTTGCGCCATAGAAAGGAAGTGATAGGAACTAAAGTTGTAAGAGAAAACAATTGCCAATCACACTATCAACGCAATTGTTTTATATTATTGCCTGGAGTTTGCACTTCGAAAAATTGCGTGCGAACTTTATTCTGGGGCAAGAATACATAATATATTTCCTTCATTTTTGTAATGAATCAAATTTACAAACTTTGATTTGTTGATTAAGCAAATCATATGAACATGTAAAGTATTAAATATTAAAAATTACAATGTGCTTTATATAGCTAACTTTTGAATAACTGAATTATATGTGCAAGGCTTGCATTGGCGTACACAATTTCTCGGAAAGGTGGTAAAGGCGTTAGTACCAAGGCGATATGGCCTTTCTCGGAAACGCGAGTCGATATGACAAACGTATTTTACGGTTAAATGAAATACATAATGAAAAGGTTGTACAAGTAGCTTAATCATATGCGATGGGCATATATAAATAAATAATAAAGAGCTTGCTTGTTCGAACAGTGCGCCTTCCTTACAAATGTCTCAGTGTCAATTGCTGTGTGACGATGAGAAAGCCCATCCTAAGGTTAAGAAGACCAGTATATACGGTGAAGGGTGTCTTCGCGCTAACCACACGAACCCCTTATCCCATGGCCGAGAGGGTGGGTCACCGCTGGTCGGCCAAGACTCGTAGCGGGCCGTCAATCCAAAACAGAGGATAGGACTGGGAACACAGTCTAGTGCCGTTCTCGTAGTACGCATGTGCTCTATTTGACAGCCCTTTTCATTAGAATCTAATTAAAAAACCGAACCTCTCAGGACATTGTAGACGAAGCTCTCATTGTGGTATTGCACCATATTTACAGAATAATAGCCTGGTTGTACGATGCCTCCGATGCCTTTATTGGAATGTGTGTGCATGTGTATATTACACTTAATCCTGACAGAACGAAACTTCTAGATTTGAACATCGCTATCAACTGCCAACCTTTTCGTGGAACCGCATTCAAACATTCTACCTTTATGGACTCATCTGAAACAAATTCGACACGGGTCAGAGGACAGATAGACAGGCTTGAGTGTTTCGCCCTGCAATCACAAGCTTTCATTGCGAAATTTTTACCAATACTCATACATCAGGCGCGTTTGTGCAATTCGTAATTGAAGGCACATAGATGCTTGGTGATCTTTCCGCGGAGCCCGCTCCCGCCCTCGCTCCCGCCCTCGCTCCCGCCCTCGCTCCCGCCCTCGCTCCCGCCCTCGCTCCCGCCCTCGCTCCCGCCCTCGCTCCCGCCCTCGCTCCCGCCCTCGCTCCCGCCCTCGCT
Source organism: Acheta domesticus (assembly GCA_031308135.1). Lineage (NCBI taxonomy): Eukaryota > Metazoa > Arthropoda > Insecta > Orthoptera > Gryllidae > Acheta > Acheta domesticus. The sequence continues at coordinate 203,511,836 of JAHLJT010008446.1, forward strand.
CCCGCCCTCGCTCCCGCCCTCGCTCCCGCCCTCGCTCCCGCCCTCGCTCCCGCCCTCGCTCCCGCCCTCGCTCCCGCCCTCGCTCCCGCGCCCGTCTGCTCCGCCCTGCGCTCGCCGCCAGCCACCCTCCCACACGGCGACCCACGCGCGGGGTGCGCGCTCGGCTAGTTGCGAAACGAGCAATTCCCCCGAGCGCTGTGGGCAACGCAGCTAAATATCACCGGCGAGTTTCACAGAATGAGGCGGGTGGGCGGGCGTGGGAGGGCGTGGGCGGGCCGGGTGACGCGCGGGCTGCGGCGGCGCGGGGGCGTGCGTGCGAGTCTGCGTGGACTCGCGGGGGGGGGAGGGAGCGTGGGTGGCACACGGCACCGTTCTGACCGCGCACGCCCACTGCCTGTCCCGCGTTGCAGTCGCCCGCCTTCACGGCGAACTCCATGCTCTGGGTGCGCGAGTGGGCGGCTCCCACGTACACTTAAGCCTCCAATGAAATGTACAGTAGTAGTCTGACGTTCATTTGACGTTGGGTAAATGGAAGTTTTAAAGAATGCAAGATAAAGCTTTTTTATATTTATAGTTCTTTTGTGTAGAGTTTTCAGAAAAACATTTTTTGATCCATTGAAAACAGACATATTAACCAGAAAAGTGTGTGCTCCCTCTGGTCTCTGACGTCACGGAATTCAGAAAAGGCTTCCATCAAAGATCGTAGAAACTCTGTCTTACTCTTATATAGAGAAGGAAATGTATTTCAAAAAAGGAAAAAAAGAATGTGAGAGTAACTTCTGGAAGAACAAGAAAAGAAGTCCTTAAAATGCAGAGATTCAAAACTTTATATATGAGAATTAATAGAATACTTTAATAAAATTGTTTAATCAAAATTATGTTTTCTGGTTAATTAGTCTCTGTTTACAATGGTTTTAAAAATGTCTGTCTAAAGATTCTCGACAATCAATCTATAAGTAGAAACAATGTCTGATAGATAATTGGACCTTTCTTTTCATTTATTTAAAGCAACGTGGAGAACAAATCTTAAATTCGATTTTTGTTGTTATTTCTCGTAATCTGGAATAAGAGTTTAATAATTCCACTAGGCGTTCCTCGAAGAGTTCGCGCGATTCTGTGAATATCTCTGCGTTTCAGGTTCGTATCTGACTAATGTCCACGAACACGGCAGCGGCGGCGGCGGCGGGGGCGTCGGCGGCGGCGGCGGCGGGGACGAACACGTTTTAGTCCTCACTTGATTTTATGTTTTTAGTCACAAAACTATGTGATATATGGGGGAGAAGATTTTCTAAGCATGTTTTTTTGAGTTCCAGAATCCCTTCCCAACATTTTTACTATAAATACTTGAAAGATAAATGAAAGTTAAAAAACAAACTAAATAAATAATAAGAAAATTTTAAAATCGCCAAATAAGCAACATTTGAAAAACTAGACATTTTCGTTACCGAGATATAGAAAAATTATTTGCAACGGTAAACGAACAGCAGATTTGATTTTTCTGCATTGCCAACAAAATAGTAACTCACTCTTAGGGCCGTTTCTACAAATAGGGTACCGTGGTCTCCGTATCCGTGGAGTTAAGTTATCCTTCTGGTATAAGCATCTCATGCATTCTACAAACGTAGTTACACCAATGACATAAGTATCCCTCGCATGGAACATGGTAGCAATAGTTGACAGTACTGAAGCACAAAATTGCAATGGTTTCTGGGTATTATCGACGTTCTATGCATATGATTTCAGCAGAGCACGCTGACTTGTGTCTCGGGAGTGCAAATTGCGAAGCCGTGAACGTATACGAAGTAAATCATTTTTGACAAAAACTACTGATTCGTAAATCAGGAGACAAGGTAATGGTAAAATTCCTAGATTAATAAAGAGTGACTTACAAGAATCACTTGGGTTGGATTTGCTTATTATTCGTACAATTCTTTTTGTAATCTGAAAGTCTGGGAGCTATAAGATGTGTTTCCCCAGAGTATTATACTGCAATTTTTCTAAGACCCTCAAGGCCACTCAAATCCCATCTTCGCGATGGAATATGTCACGGCATTTCGCGTCTTTCCCAGTCGTTCCGCTAGATTTCGCACGATCGCGACCGTATGAAGCAGTGCTTGCGATCATGCGACTTCTACCGGCAAGACCGAGAAAAGACGCGAAATGCCGTGACATATTTCATCGAAAAATGGGGATTTGAGTGGGCTTGAGGGTCGCTCTTAGAAAAATCGCAGTATATGCCATATCTCAGGCGGGAGTGAACATTGGCAAAATATACACAACAAGCTGTATGAAGGCTGACAGAATTTGAAAGAATTCTGAACGCGTAGCATAATGAACTTAATTTTGTGTTCAATTCATTTAAGTGGGCATTCCATTTGAGGTTTGACTGAATTGATAGACCTAAAAATTTTGTTACATTAACATCAGCCAATGGCGCACCATTCATTTTCAATGGAGTACAGAATTTTGTATTTGAAATGGAAAACTGCATTGAAACAGTTTTATTTTCATTTACTATTAATTTGTTATTACGGAACCAATTTGAAACATCTGATATTGTACTATTTACGGTTTCTTTGTTGCAAAGAATATTTGTATCATCCGCAAAGAGAACTGTTCTTCCGTTTCGAATCGCTAAGGGCATGTCATTTACGTATAATAGGAAGAGAATAGGGCCTAAAATCGATCCTTGCGGGACTCCACGTGCAATTGGCAAAGAACCAGAAAGGTGTGTACATAAAGTTCCATCATTCTAGTAAGGTATTTCTACTCTCTGAGATCGTAGTTTAAGGTACGAACATAGCCAATCTAGAGCAATACCACGGATTCCATATGAAGGTAATTTTGAAAGTTAAATGTTATGATCAATGACGTCAAAAGCTTTTGAAAGATCTAAAAATATTCCAATAGATGCTTCGTTTTGATCCAATGATGAGGCAACATCTTTAAGAAAAAAAATGGTTGTTTCCGTAGATTTTGATTTCCGGAATCCATGTTGGCAATTTGAAAACGCGTCGTGTTTGTTGAGAAAGGTTTCCATTCGCACATAAAAAAGTCTCTCTAATATTTTTGAAAAAACTGACAAAAGAGGAATTGGCCGATAATTTTGATCTTCATTTTTGTTGCCTTTTTTGAAGAGCGGCTTAATCTTAGCTGTTTTAAAAATATCTGGAAAACTTCCGGTGCATAAGGATGCGTTATTTATGTGAGTTAACGGGTGTATAATGGCTGGCGCGCACGTCTTTAACAAACAATCCGGAAATTCATCTAAACCGGCCGAATATTTATTTTTTAATTTACCGATTATTTTGAGAATTTCATAGGAAGAGGTTTCGGAAACGAACATTTTGTATTTAAGATTTTTAGGGAAACGTCAGATGTTGAATTTTGTGGCTGAAAACCCTTAGTGAGATCGACAGCAATTCTCGAAAAGTATTGGTTGAAGAAACTAGCCACTGTTGCCGGATCGTTCACATCTCTATCTGTATCTTTTAAAACAACTTTTTCTACAAGGTTTCTAGTTGGTTTGGTCGCGTCTTTTACTATATCCCACAATGATTTTGTTTTGTTATTTGAGTTCAAAATATCCTGATCGTGTTTCATGATTTTAGCCTGCTTTATGACTTTTCTTAACAATGATTTGTATTTTTTAAAGTACAGGAGGAAATTTTGAGATACGTTATGATGCTTAGAAATGAAAGAAAGAAATCATTTGTTTTTACATGTTGTTCTAATCTCTTGTGTTATCCAAGAAGTGCTTTTGCGTGAAATATTTAATTTTCTTTTCTGAAGAGGAAAGCAAATGTGAAAATGAAATGAAAGTGTTGAAAAAAAAGAATAATATTTATCTTTTGTATCAATAGTATTATAAACCGCGTCCCATGACTCCTGCTGCAAGTAATCAATTAATAATTTTATTTTACTTTTAGAAAACACTCTACTCATACGTGTATTATTTATTGTGTCATTGCTCGCATTTCGTATAATGGTAAGAATTTGTGCATCGTGGTCACTGTATCCTAGATCTTTTGTTTCAATTTCATGTCGAGTAGTGGTTTTGTTAATTATAATTTGATCGATTGCCTTCTTTGAATTTACTGTGATCCGTGTATGTACTTTTATTGTAATATCTAAATTGAAGGAATTAATTAAATTAAGAAACGGCTCTTTTTCGCAAGATTTGACCAGAAAATCAATGTTAAAATCCCCGCATACAACAATGGATTCAAAAGAGCGATTGATGACTTTGATTAGTGTAATCTCTAGTTTTTCTAAGAACAAAATGTAATCTGCAGCTCTCTTTGTTGGAGGCCTGTAGATGCAAAGCAATATCATGTTTAGCATAGGAAGATTTACGCCAGGAATTTCAAAAACATTTTCGACGGAATACTCATTGAATTCTGTCAAGGAGATAGAATCAATATTATTTTTATGATTTTTATGAGAGTCTCTTTTTCTACAATAATAGCCTGCGAGGTAAAAGTTTGGAATTTGGAAAATGCTAAGTTCATTAGGAGATAACCAATGTTCTGTAAAGCAAAGAACATCCATTTGATTTAATTCGCTCTGTAGAGCTGCCTCGATAAACTCAGTTTTATTTGAAAGGGATTGAACATTATGGTGCAATATCTTTATATTTTGCAAGTACCTGCACGAATGTTTTTCTGCTGCATCTGACTGTAGTTGCTATATATTTACTCCATTTTTACCTCGAGTGCGTGGTCGAAGGTTGTAATGTGTCCCAGCAGTCACAGGTTGTGAGGAAATAGAGGCGTCATTGGTAGTGGGAATGGAAGAAACGGGAGTAGGTTCACAGGAGGGGATAAGAGGGTTCAGAATAAGGGTGGGGTGTGGAGAACGTAAGGAAGGTGAAAGGGATGGATTTTTGGCAGGAGGATGCGTAGGACTGGAGTTGATGATGTATTGTGCAAACTAAATTTCCTCTTTCATTTTGCATTGTTTTTAATAACAACATGAACACGAGAATTGTAAGTTGAAACATTAATCGATGGTAAACCAATTACCATTGAAACTGCTCTATTGCTGAATGGCCCCTACCTATTTGCAAAGAAGCTTCCACAATTTTCCTATTCACTTCGTATGGTGGCCTAGTACAAGATGATGTTACAGGAACATGAGGGCTAGTTGAAACTTTATTTAACACTTGTTCATAATTATCACACTTGCTCACTAACTGATAAGCAAATGACATTGATTGTTTTACTTCAATGCATAGGAGGTTTGAGGATCCACAGACAGCTCTCACACACATTCTTTTCGTAAATGTTCCCAAACAGACTTGTGAAGTAACATGTAAGTGCAATTCTCTTCTTCAGATATTTCACTGTTCAGCCATAAAAACATCAATGAACTTGGAAAAAATGTTCGCACTGGCTGATGGTGTGACCGGTGTGATTTTGTCAGAAAATGAACAATGCTTGGCATCTGATTCTAAAAAAGTTTCTTCTTCCTCAGCACTGGCACTTGTGACTGCAATCTCGTGCTGTTTCTTCTTTACAAAATCTGCATTTTTCACACCAGTGCTTTTCTTTGCACCAAAATAAATATAACCTAAACTAGCCGACGGGAAATAAATTGAGAATATTAAATATTTATTACACACCTACCAATTAACTAAGTTAAAATAAAGAAACTAATAAGACTAATAGTTTGGAATTGTTCTTGTAAAACAAAAGTTAACTACAAATCTTGTTAATTGCATTAACGACCACTTTAAATTAGAAAAGTAAATTTCTGACAGATTTCGAATGAAAGTTTTGCGCCATGGAAATCCGATCGGCTCTGCTCCAATAGATCAGCTGTAAACCACTGCTGACCACTGCCGCCATTTGCAAACTTCGACCCGGAATAAGCGCGGAATAAGGGCCTACCCAAGGACGAGTGGTGGGTTACGATATTCCAGTAGTTAGACCACCAGGAGGGGATAAGCCGTGATTGTAGAAAACACGAAGGAGCGCTGTACTTAGAACAACGTTATTCTGTGATATAAACCACAATTGTAAAACGGCCGTCAGCTCTACTCCTATCAGTACAAACAAAAGGAGAGCTCAACAAAACGTGCGCATAGTGAAGATACATTTATGTCCAGAAGCAAAACAAAGGTCCATCTCAGGATTTGCTCAATGGATCAGGGAAACTGGACAAAAACATGATCAAGATGGGTATCATTGATCCGGAAACTGAGGTAAATTACTTGTTACTGGCGTATTAAGACTTTAAAAAAATTATACAATGCAGATGTAAACTAATGCATTATATGTCATTGTTTTTCTAAAATAAACATTATTTTTGGTGTTCATGGTGTAGATCAAGGCGTCCTAACCTTTTCTTGCATCGACTTTTTTAAAAGAATGGTGTGCTTCATCGGCCCTGTTCAATGTTTTCTGTAATATACATCATACAAAATTACAATTCATATAATTGCACATACTTTATTTAAGATAACCATTAGACAAATAAGATGAACATGGTTTGAAAATATGGTTGATTGGGATGGCTCGAGGACAGTGGACGTTTGGAAGTTACATTTTGAAACGTCCCAACCATTCCTCTTGGAGCTCTCCTTAAGACTATTTTTACTTATTACTAATTAGTTATTTCTAATTTCGGCGGATTACCTTAGTATATGATGCGGGCCTATGACTACGTAGAGAATGGTTAATTTTGATATCATTAGTGGAATAAAAGGCTAGGTGAAATTAATACATATATTAACTGTAAAAAAGGGAAGATACAAAGCAACAATAATAATTATTACTATTGATTAAAGCAATAAAGTTGCTTGTAATGCTGCTGATGCAGGCAGTTAGAAATACGCTTGAAAAGTATGGTGAAATACCACCTCTTGGAAATACACATCTGCCGTTGAGGTTGATGATGGCTGTTACGGGCGGGTCATGAACCCTGGCCTGTAAAGGCTGAAGTTTGCAGCGATGCAGCTGGATGCAACAAGTGGAGCTGATGAGACGGATGGCCCATGTGGCAATTGAAGTAAGCAGGCCACAGAGCCACTGCGACGCACAGCGTAGAGGGGCTAAACTTATTAATTATTGGTGGCACATGTTAAAGTAGGCAGGCCACAGAAGACAGCAACAGACAGCTTAAAGGCGATAAACTAATTAATTTAAGCCAAAGAATTGATGAGTTCGGCTGTGCATTCACGTAGTGAACTCATGCAGCAGGTCACGTGTGAGCAACGTGTATGTACGTTCTTACGGTTGGTTCAATTATTCACTAATTAAGGCATAGTCCCTCCCTTCGGCATTTGAGAAACCACAATGCCAGACGAGAGGATGATGACCTGCGAGGCAATGCGATACATGCTCACGTGAGTGGCACTGAATCACTGCGGAGCACGGCGATACGTCTGTCCACTAAGGAAGACACTGGCCAAACTAACTTTCTATGTCTGAGGCGAGGCGTGTGAACAGAGGTCACGTGATTTGCAGTGGAGGGGTGCGGGGCAGCCGCTGTCGCCAAGGGACGATGGAGGCGGTGCGTGAGAAACCTGTCCAGACCTGCACACCGGTCGGCGCGCGGCGGTCTTGGGGAGCGCAACCGGGATGTGTCACCCTCTGGCGTCTCTTAGTAAAACTAATTGAACGAATACATAGCATGGTATACAAATATAAATTGTGCGTGCGAAAGCTTCTTAGACCATGCACATATGAAAATAATAATATATAAAATTAAACTTGCTTGCTCCAACAATGATTAGATTTTATTCTTTGAAATATTTTTATTTTTAAACCTGCAAACATAAACAAGTTTTAAAAGACAAAATCACAGATTAAAATTTAAACAAGTATTATTTAATGTATATAATACAAAGTTCCAAAACGTGAGTGAATTTTCATTTTATTATTAGGTGATTTTGTAGCTTTAAATAGGTGGAAATAATAAATTCATATTTTTTGTATTTAATGACATGTTCTCAATTATATCGATCAGTCATATATTAGTACGTATTCGGATATTGACCTCTTTATCATCATTGATCCCTCTTAAAGTGGTATCGATCCGGGGGAAAGATACCGATCTCGTGGGGAACCCCTCGCCTAGACCTAAGCCTGTTCCGGTCTCTAGTTGTTTTCTAAAACAATTTTACTTATAATTGTGTTAATCCTACTTAATGCTATTACTTTCGTCATAGAAGTAAAGATTTTAAAATTATATTTTCCCAATATGCTGTATAAGACGCATCCATTTTTGAAGGTTATCATTTGTTTCTTGGATAACTATTATATCAGCAGTAAATGAAAGTACATCAAGTATAATATTTCTTCCCAAAGTAACATTTTTGTTTGTTTATCTTATCTTTCTAAGAACGTCGTCCGAATGTAGTATATTAAAATAGCAGGAGATACGCTACATGTTTGCCAGACACCAATATTATTATAACATTCTTTTTACAATTTTTTAAATTTTATTTTGTTTAGGTTTTTGAATTTGTGAGCACTAATTTGGTCGTTTCTATTACATAGGTCGTTTTTGATATCCTTGTTTGTTCAGTATTTTCCAAATCTTGGTATGGATGTCCACTAACAGTGAGCTTAAATGGAGATGTAAACATTATCTCTGTAATCCATTCGACGTTGCATATTTGGAAGTATTGAATTATTCAAAGAATTTCTATTTCCCTTGAAATTTTGTAATTAAACGAACGTTAAATTAGTTATTAATTTGAATTTTCGATTATTAATGACCATTTTATTGCCAGAGCATAATGTTACTTAATGAGAATATGAATTAACCGAAGTGTACAAAACCACATCCATTGGTATCCCTTTGATGCCATTATGACGTAGCGGGGATTTGGCTGGGCCATCTCGAACTCACACTTCGAACATAATTTCTTATAATTTTGTATTGTACTTTTTTTGCTTTCATTCTGCAAATATACCCATCTTAGAGTTAGATGGAGGTTACGACTTAGCTATATTACGGAAGTTACTGATTTCCAGGCCATTCTGTGTTATTACTGTATCTATAGGCGGTTCGGAAATGGAGAGAAGCCCTGGCCAACGCCGTGTTTTAACTGCATGTTTTAACAATTAGTTGCTGTTAGTCAAGGCAGAAAATATGACATATTTGAGAAGTACGCTGAATAGACATTAGTATCGGCCTCGATAGAACACTCGCAAATAAGAATTCCCTACTCTACAGGTTTTTATACCCAGGTCCCTCAGGTCAGCAAATGTGTGCTCTAACCATGACGTCTTTAGCTGTGAGCTTATCATATGTTTTTTTCTTGCTGGATCCCGCCCGATTAAAGGCAGTTTATTTTCAAGAAATAATTTTAATTTTCTTGTACTAACATGTGTCATGGGCAAGAACTCTGTTAGTAAAAAATATCTTAGGGAAGAAGAACATTTAATGGACATTTTTGTTTCTTATTAACTCAACTGCCCGTCGTTAGCTCGACTATTTCTATCCTACAAATTCAGTGATGAGAAATTTGCGATAGTCTGACTTAGTTTTTCTCTTTCTTCTCACTAAAGTTTACACAACTTCTTACTGGCAATACCGACATTTTCTCATAAATTTTCTTTATCTTGACCAGCGATATATCACGAAACAATAAGAAAACCTTCCACGTTCTAAATTGAATTTCAGGGATAACATTGCGGTCTGCCAGCTTTAAAGAGTCGTAAACAAACTACAGTTTCAGTACGAACTGGTCTCTTTATTGTAACGTACGGACAAGAGCGTATTGACGTATTCGATAACAAAAGCTCTCAACATTAGTTAATTCAACATTAGACAATTCAAGCTATAGTTTGAATAGGTTCAAATGTCTATTTGTACACACGTTTAAATAATTTTTAATTCTACTTTCTTCAGAATAATTGTGAATAATTCTAAATAAGATTTTTATTTAAAAAGGAAATAATTAATTTTAATTTCAAAGAAACTAATTCATCCTTTCAAAACAATGAAAATTTGGAGAACATTTGCTATTGTTCAAGAAGTAGTATGTTCAATATTATTTTTAAATACAAGATTTAAAATTTAATTAATGTAATTCAGCAATAAACACGCTGCATCACTTTTATTTTTAAACACGTTAATCGTACTTCTGAATTTAATTGTAGTTCCGTTCTCGTAAATACAGTTCCCTATTTGCTTGGTATTTGAACTGCTTCGTGCTGCTTGCCATTTTCTGCGTTCCGAGTCGTCGTTTCTAGCCCAAGTAGTGGGAAGTGGCTAAAATCTAGTCGCAAAATTTTATAATTGTATACTTTTGAAAAAATGGTGAAAGAGCCACAAGGAAAAAATATGTGCTCTTTTTTAAAAGCACTGAACAGAACCCTCGCATGTTTATTAGACTACCTGGCTGTAAGCGCAAAAGGGGTAGACCAGGTACGAATGAACTTGAATCGTGATTTTTGAGGAATTTTTTCTTCAGATTCACAGCTAAGCAGAGTCCCACTGACTGAGAGCCCTCTTCACCATCTTCCTGCATATCCCACAAACTCCATCGGCATGGTGATGTGCGTGCAGCGTTGCTGACCTGAGAGATTCTAGGCTTCGAAACCCCATGGTGGGGGATTTTCAACCCTTGTTAATTACGAGTAGCTGTGTCGAATTCGACCACTCTCTGGAGGAGATCTCTAGAGACCGGACGCTCTGATCGATAAGTTAATATGTATTTTCGATATGTTTCTGGTAAGTGTAGGAGAAGTATAAGTACACAAATGGGCCATGGATCTCGCGCGATGTTTCTTTCCCCATTTTTGTCTTTTATTCTCTACGAACACACACATACGCTTACATGAACCATACTAACACTCATGTCGAGGGCCTGTTTGAAGGAGAGAGCTTGCCCATACTTGGGAAGAAAACCGGATAGAGAAACGTCAGAAGCCGACGTGTAGTTCAGCATCAAATCTCCCGTTCCAGAGACAAAGGTACACCGCCACCGGTTGTGTTTTAATATGTACTAAACTCACGGGACTAATGACCAAAATAGTTGATGCGACAGGAAACACACAGTAATCAATCGAATAATCAATCAATCACCTGCAGAAGAGGGAATACGCGCGGCCCAGCCGGCAGAGGTAGGCTCTTCGTAGACGTTTCATCTGAAGAGCTGCACTTTTATGGAGTGAAAAGTAGTTTACTCAAATATTCTTCAAAAATAGAATATTTTCCCATAAGGCGGTTGACAGCTAGCAGTTTTTGGGCAAAATTGAACAATTCTCGAAGCGAAGTGCTTGTAAATGAAACTTCCTTGATGCCCGTCGTTCGTAGAAAGTGCAAATTGCGAATTTTTATCCATAGATGAATCCAGAATTTTCGAATAATTCTTTTATGGTATTAAATTTTAGGGATTAATTAATGATATAAAATTCTAAGGAATTATTCTATGATTCTTTTTAATTTTAAAAGAATGTGTAAATTACTTGCAATTCTAATTCTTAAGAGTATTATTCCTGTGTGTGGAGTCGAGTTTCGTGTTTGGGTTGTTTTATTTTCATGCATTTCATGCTACATATGAATAAACGTTGAAGTATTTGCTATCAATATAAACACAAATCTGAAAACTTTCACTTGGCCATTTTATCAAGACTTGAAAGCCATGCTCTTCTAGTCACAAACTTGAGAGTAGTGAAATTGTCACACGGAAAGTGTCTGCTCTCTTTATTTTTTTCTTCTGAGTAAAGTAAAATACACTATGTGCCTTGCTGTACATGAATATTTAAATATTTCCTTGCGTGAGAGGAACGTCTGTTCTTTGCAGTTCAACTCTAAAGAGCTTTCTTTTATTCATTCTCTGAAACGGGAGAGCGAAGGAAACTTGGAAACGTCTGCGACATGGATGGAGCCGTCCCACCAAAGGACACGGCAGTTGATCATGTGCTGTGACACTGGAGAGAATATGGGGTACTATTCGTTATAAAATGATAATTGTAATAAAAACACAATAATGTTTCGTTAAATGCGATTATACGCGCAAGACAATTATGCAGTAATATGCGTTGTGACTGATTCACACTCTGAAGCCTCCTATTCTTTCTTCAACTTTTTTATCATGTTCCATTTCTCTTTACATAACACAAGCCCACGTTACCACTTGTTAAGAAACGCTACGTGCATCATTTTACTTTCTACTAGTACGTACAAACAGAAAGTATTGTACTCGTGCGCCGAAAAACGGGGAATTTTTTACGGAAAAACTCGTATTGCCGTGCCCAGTATTGAAAAATTGTATAAATGTTGTTCCTATATGTAATATTTTGGTCCTTAATCCAGAAAATCAATTGACGACAAAACGGCTGTGTATCCATCTGTCTGTCAATGACCAACGATAGGGCCTAAACCGTCCAATGGCTTTTGCAAATTTATTTTTGGAATTTTCTAAAAATACAGATTTCACTGAAAACGGAACTTCGCCAAATTTCCGGATTAAGGCCCAAAATCTCTACTGAGGGTAAAGATTTTTTCCTCAATGAAATCGGTTTTTAAAATTAGATCGTGAAATAATGTAAAAGGAAATCCCTGAAAAAAATTCAAATGCAAATGGACAATTTTGTAAGCGGCGGAAAAGTTTTTTCCCATGCGTCTAGTGGTGTAGGGTTAACATACCTAGCACGTGGACTCTTAGGGCCTGAGTTCGAATCACGGTGCGGTTTTGCCTATTGGAAACACCTTTTCAGGTTTATGTAGCATTATAAAATTGAGTAGCCGTTACAAATATTGCGAGAATGTATGTGCTCCTGAAGCACAAAAGGTTTACTGTTTTTGTGGACAAAATCAATATCAAATCGAAATGTTTTCGCAAATGTTGGAAGTTACCTCTTACACCCGAATACTTTAAGTGTGAATAAAATGAAACAATTGACGCTGCAATACGCCCATTTTTTTTCTTTTCGCCCATTATTTGTTATTTATGCAATTTTGAAGTATTCAGTAATTTTAACGAAATACCTACGCCATTTCTAAAGCATACTTCCCCTACGCGAGAAAGTGCGGCGTCATAACAATCGCCTTGTACAAAATTAGTTACGTGCATTTCAGAGACTTGAAATGTACATGGGAATAAGTTGCGGGCGCGTGCTGAAGGGACGCTTCGCAAAACAAAAGGGCTATATTTGGGCGACGAGGAAACATCCAGACGTGCGCTGCCACGGGGGCAGGCTCGTGAACCCCGTCGGCGATATGACGCAGCTCCGTAGCCAGGCCAGAAGGTATATAAGACGGCCCCGGACGAAACTCCTTCTGTTTCTTGGGCTCGTCCGTAGGTCGTCGTGGGTGGTGCGGCTCTTGGCACGTCGATGTGCTGGCTACGGAGGTAAGGGGATGAAGCCGGCGCGCACGCGTCGTGACGTGAGGCAAGCGGTCGTGGTGACCGGTAAAGTTCCTTCTAGTAACGGTCGGTTATTATATCCATTGTAAAATTTGTAAATAGGGATTTCAGGTGTCGGTGCACATTGTGAATAAATATTCAATATTTTACAACCGCTCACTTCTGTGTATTCTTGTAACGGCACCGGCCATGACGCCACAAAAGAAAATTAAAAGAAAAAATTGGAGCCGTGTTTTAGAAAGAAATATATTAACTACCTTTACTTTAATCAAAGCTTACGCAAAAACTACTCAAATTTTCAAATGTACATGACCTTATTCAAAGATACACTTTTTCAGAACTGATTTCATTGCATAAAAATCTGTCATGTATCATATTCTTTTGCAATATTAATTTTTATCAGTTTTCAAAAGTACAGAGAGTTATTTGGAGTCTTTTGGAGAAAATAATTGTTTAAAAAATTGCCTACATTTTACGAAAAATTACGCGAAAACTACTCACGTTTTCGAAAGATTGCATGTGATTTTATTTATAAATCCGCCTTTCAGAAGCAGACTTCATTGAGGAAACAAATATCTATCATCAATATTGTAGTAGTGGATAGACACCTAAATGTTTTTGAACTTTTGCAATTTTCGAATATTCAGATATTTCAACGGAAACGAGATTTTCGTAGTTTTTAAACTTCATTTGCCATAGTAAAAAATAATAATTCATAAATTTAGATCCATTTTCGAGGAAATATTGAAAATGTTATGCCTTCATGTAAAATATCTCCCAAAATCAAAATATATGATTCACATTTCGCAATGTCTCATGTACGTTTACATTACAACAGTTTTACAAGTGCTGGTATTGTACACTGACGAACGGCCTGACAGTCATGCCAAATCCCGTTGCGCGGTGGTTAAGGTGATATTCGCACGATCTGGGGTTCTTCGAATTCGAATGCGGCTTTGGACATGGATGTTTGCTTCAGTGGCGTGACAGGGTGGCACCAATTTAACATCATGAAATGATTTCGCGTATCCGGCGAAACTTACGTCGTTGGTGACAACATGGGTGCAGTGAAGAGACTGGTTGGTGGCTCTGAGCCGCCCGTGCCGTGGACCCCAGTTGGACTATCAATCTTCGAGTCATGGTCATAATAGTGCTCGATATTCATGGTTGAGTATGGCTTTCTCCTGGCGCATTGAGTGGCGCAATGAGTGGCACTTAGTTCGGTTCCGGTGCTAGCCCTGACCTAGCAGGGTGGCTCTACCTAGGCAAATTTGTTTTTAAATTTGGGCCTCAAGAAAATGTGCGCAGGTAATCTCTTCTCCCATACATCATATACAGTTTTCACTATTTTTTGACAAAATAAAATAATTAAAAAATACAAATTAATTGGTTCGTGGAGGCGTTCCTCTCAAATGCTGCGTGCCGGCGTAACCAGACTGCCAGTCTGTCGGAGCATATGTGCTCCCTGACAGGAGGGATGAATAAAGTCAAATGTCCGAGGTTACCGTCCTGAGACAAGTCAAATCCATTTCGGTATGAGATTAAAACTTACTTGGGTTTCACTCCCCTTGAGTTCAGGGATACAACATTTGATATCCAAACCATCACGTAGCTCTTTCCCAGTCCCCGCCTGGCCATATGTTGTGTATATGGGTATGAATGTGAATGCCTGTACGCCAGGCGTATGCTCCGTAATGTGCCCATGGTCGGTTTCGTGATTATTACCAAGCCTCCCTACCAGCAATAGCGTGCAAGCGCCGTCACTAGCGGTAGAGAACAATATCATAATCTAAATAATGGTACACACCAATAATAATGGAAGTAATAATACGTAGCGTGGTTTCATTTATTTTGCGCTTTCTACTCGACTGTTTTTCTAACCTTTTATACACATGCTACATTATAATTATATAGAATTTCAGTTAATTTTATTTCAACATAATGAACACCTTGAAATCTGAGCAAATCGCTGCACGAGAACCACCGTTTTTCGTAATTTATTTGTTCTTTGTGTATTTTAAGTTTAATTGCGTTTCATACTAACATTATTGGGTGAAATACGTACATTTTTACGTTTAAACGGGATTATGAACTGTTTTAATATTACGTTTTAATAGAACAGACATAAGAAAGAAAAAGATTTTAACGAAATATGATGTGTAATCGCTTTTCGCACAAAACTGTAGAACCGCCGAAAACATTTTACTCCTTTAAAACTTACAGCCTCTACGTTTCACTGAATTAATATCACGAGTTATGCCCTTGGCAATTAATCCATCACGTTTCATGTAACCCATTTCCATTGGATCAATTTTTTCGGCCACGGTACCCCTCGCCTCGCGGCCTGAAGGGCGCAGGGCCCCTGCTATAAATGATGTGGGCATGGATTTGCCGTGGTGGCGACTAACGGCGGAAGGTTGCCAGCACCTGTTGCTCCAGCTAATTAAGGCAGGCACCAGCGCATAATTCGTGAATTCCTGCGGTGAATAGGAAACCCACACAGAAAAAACTCAGTACGTTGGCCGGTTTCCAGTATCGAATCTTTTGGGACATACAGGATCAGAATTACAAATGGTGTTGCCCAGTATTTCCCCCTTTTTCTTTTCTTTTTCTTCTTATTCTTTTAATTTTATTCTAATTTATTAGGGTTTAAGTTAATTACCACGTCTATTCAATAAAATGTCCTCAATCCGGTTCTTCTCGTGAAAAAAAATAAAATTGTAGACTAAAATTCAGTGGTGTATATAATAATGTTAGAATAATATTGAGAAAGAAAGCATGCCATGATCTTCATCCCATTCATATGCAGAATCCCTTTTGTTTCAAATTGCTAATATCGGGAAATATGGTGGCCGAAAAGAAATGGACGGGTCATTTGAAACTGCAATTTTTTATGGAAGGTTTCAGAAGATAGAGGAACTAACTTTACTATTCTGTGCTAACAATTTAATCGTATACAGCACTGCAACAGTATAACAGTATTATCACTTTTTTGTCTTGATCTTAATTTAATACTCAGAATATTTTATAAACTTATCATGTTCGTTTAATTGAGTTTACGCCTACTGTACATTAATGTACAAAAAATGTTAATTGTATGACTATGTTTATAGTTATTTTCAAATCGAAAGTTGCATTACTTCACTACAAAAACAAAAGATTTGTTTATTGTGAAAAAAGGCACACGATTTCAGGAGAATTTTCTGAAATCATGCTTAATATTAGCGACCAAATAAATGCAATTCTTAAAGGAAAGAATTATCTTTTTCTGAATATTTGAAATTCTATAATTCGGACGGGTTGATGAATTTTCCTAGTAATCCATCAAATCTCGCATTCCATATGTTTACATTTTTAAGTGAAGACATCAGTGGCATGGGATTTAGCGCAACAACGTCAGCGCACTAGCTTTGTTACCCATGTTCTTGCAATGAAACCTGGCTGGTCGGTAAATTTTCAAAAGGCGGATTTTTTTCAGTGAGTGACATTACGCTAGTAGGCTGTAACACTGGTCTGCCCAACTGACATCAGAAGAGCGCGAGCTCACGTGATTGCTCCTGAGTGAGCTCCGATCTGACTGGGGTGATTTGTGAGGAGACCGCTTGTGGTGGGGAGGGAAAAGAAGGGTGCAGGCGAGGGACCTTCAGTATAGTTTGGCGCATGCCTCGTGCATTGAAATCATGATAAGTTGCCAGTGAGAGAAACATATGAATTGGGTACAATATACGTTGGTATTCCGTAATCTCATTTATTAAATTAAACAAACATTTCAATATAAACTTACGTGTAGGAAAGTATACGTTTTATATTGCCATATCCGTTGATCTTAGGAAAAGGTTCTAGCCAGTAAGGCAGTAAAATATCGAAATAACGTAAAACATTTGAACAATATATATATATATATATATATATATATATATATATATATTATATATATATATATAATATATATATATGTATATGTATAATTTAAGCTTTCGGGTGGTTAGGCGTGCTCGCTTTCCACGGCGCAACCCCGGGTTCGATTCCCGATCGGGGCAGAAATTCAATGTGCGCTTTCTTTGTAATGTCCCAGTATCTGTTGCTGCGATTGTTCCGGCCGGGGCGGTATCTCGCTGGTGGAGGATACCTGGTTGAAGGAATCCCAGTTAGCCGACGGTGGGATCTCACCATCCAGCGGGGAAGATCACCGTCAGATCTCGCGATGGAAACATGTACTCACACTTGAACAATAATTGCACCATAATGTTCAATCCCTTTCAAATAAAACTGAGTTTATCGAGGCAGCTCTACAGAGCGATTTAATCAAATGGATGTTCTTTGCTTTACAGAACATTGGTTATCTCCTAATGAACTTAGCATTTTCCAAATTCCAAACTTTTACCTCGCAGGCTATTATTGTAGAAAAAGAGAATCTCATAAAAGTCCGGCATATGGAGGTTCTTGTATTTACGTTAAAATAATATTGATTCTATCTCCTTGACGGAATTCAATGAGTATGCCGTTGAAAATGTTTTTGAAATTTCTGTTGTACATCTTCCTGTGCTAAAAATGATATTGCTTTGCATCTACAGGCCTCCAACAAAGAGAGCTGCAGATTACATTTTGTTCTTAGAAAAACTAGAGATAACACTTATCAAAGTCATCAATCGCTCTTTTGAATCCATTGTTGTATGTGGAGATTTTAACATTGATTTTCTGGTCGAATCTTGCGAGAAAGAGCAGTTTCTTACTTAATTAATTCCTTCAATTTAGATATTACAATAAAAGTACCTACACGGATCACAGTAAATTCAAAGAAGGCAATCGATCAAATTATAATTAACAAAACCACTACTCGACATGAAATTGAAACAAAAGATTTAGGATACAGTGACCACGATGCACAAATTCTTACCATTATACGAAATGCGAACAATGACACAATAAATAATACACGTATGAGTAGAGTGTTTTCTAAAAGTAAATAAAATTATTCATTGATTACTTGCTGCAGGAGTCATGGGACGCAGTTTATAATACTATTGATACAAACGATAAATATTATTCTTTTTTTTCAACGCTTTCATTTCATTTTAACACTTGCTTTCCTCTTCAGAAAAGAAAATTAAATATTTCACGCAAAAACAATTCTTGGATAACACAAGGGATTAGAACATCATGTAAAAACAAACGAATTCTATCTTTCATTTCTAAGCATCATAACGTATCTCAAGATTTCCTCCTGTACTTTAAAAAATACAAATCATTGTTAAGAAAAGTCATAAGGCAGGCTAAAATCATGAAACACGATCAGGATATTTTGAACTCAAATAACAAAACAAAATCAATGTGGGATATAGTAAAAAATGCGACCAAACCAACTAGAACCTTATAGAGAATGTTGTTTTAAAAGATAACGATAGAGATGTGAACGATCCGGCAACAGTGGCTAGTCTCTTTAACCAATACTTTTCGAGAATTGCTGTCGATCTCACTAAGGGTTTTCAGCCACAAAATTCAACATCTGACGTTTCCCTAAAAGTCTTAGACACTATGTTCGTTTCCGAAACCTCTTCCTATGAAATTCTCAAAATAATCGGTAAATTAAAAAATAAATATTCGGCCGGTTTAGATGAATTTCCGGATTGTTTGTTAAAGACGTGCGCGCCAGCCATTATACACCCGTTAACTCACATATTTAATGCATCCTTATGCACCGGAATTTTTCCAGATATTTTTAAAACAGCTAAGATTAAGCCGCTCTTCAAAAAAGGCAACAAAAATGAAGTTCAAAATTATCGGCCAATTTCTCTTTTGTCAGTTTTTTCAAAATATTAGAGAGACTTTTTATGTGCGAATGGAAACCTTTCTCAATAAACACGACGCGTTTTCAAATTGCCAACATGGATTACGGAAATCAAAATCTACGGAAACAGCCATTTTTTCTTTCTTAAGGATGTTGCCTCATCATTGGATCAAAACGAAGCAACTATTGGAATATTTTTAGATCTTTCAAAAGCTTTTGACGTCATTGATCATAACATTTTACTTTCAAAATTACCTTCGTATGGAATCCGTGGTATTGCTCTAGATTGGCTATGTTCGTACCTTAAACAACGATCTCAGAGAGTAGAAATACCTTACTGGAATGATGGAACTTTATGTACACACCTTTCCGGTTCTTTGCCAATTGTACGTGGAGTCCCGCAAGGATCGATTTTAGGCCCTATTCTCTTCCTATTATACGTAAATGACATGCCCTTAGCGATTCGAAACGGAAGAACAGTTCTCTTTGCGGATGATACAAATATTCTTTGCAACAAAGAAACCGTAAATAGTACAATATCAGACGTTTCAAATTGGTTCCGTAATAACAAATTAAAAGTAAATGAAAATAAAACAGTTTCAATGCAGTTTTCCATATCAAATAAAAAATTCTGTACTCCATTGAAAATGAACGGTGTGCCATTGACTGATGTTAATGTAACAAAATTTTTAGGTCTATCAATTCAGTCAAACCTCAAATGGAATGCCCACTTAAATGAATTGAACACAAAATTAAGCTCATTATGCTACGCGTTCAGAATTCTTTCAAATTCCGTCAGCCTTCATACAGCTCGTTGTGTATATTTTGCCAATGTTCACTCCCGCCTGAGATATGGCATAATATTTTGGGGAAACACATCTTATAGTTCACAGACTTTCAGATTACAAAAAAGAATTGTACGAATAATAAGCAAATCCAACCCACGTGATTCTTGTAAGTCACTCTTTATTAATCTAGGAATTTTACCATTACCTTGTCTCCTGATTTACGAATCAGTAGTTTTTGTCAAAAATGACTTACTTAAGGACGGGAATATATTTTCAGCAAACGCCGATGTCTATAAGTATAACACACGACGTAGTAATCATATTCACCAGGTGGCAGTATCAACAGCTCACTACAAAAAATTCACATACAATTCATGTACATTACTCTACAACACTTTGCCAGAAGACATTAAACGATTAAATTCCATAGAAAAGTTTAAGTCCCAAGTAAAATCTTTTCTGCTGCATAACTGTTTCTATACAATTCGAGACTATACCGAGCATCAAAAAGGAAAGTAGAATTAATTTTAACAATGATAGTTAATGTAATTATTTATCATTTGGACTGTATAATTCTAAAGAACCTGTAACAAGTATTGTACCACAGTTTCTGGGTTGATGGCCCCCATCTCGATCAGGTTTTTCGTCCAGTTTCCCTGATCCTTGAGCAAATGCTGAGATGGTCCCTTGTTTTGCTTCTGGACATAAATGTAACTTCATTATTTGTGCACGTCTTCTGAATTTCAGTGGGAAATATAGTTATTCAAATTATCGTTTTCATATTATCGCGGCAAAAAGTATTATTCTTTCATGAAGAACATGAGGGATCAGGGCAGAAATTTATAGCTAATTTACCTTTGAAAATATATTTTATTATATAGGAGCGAATATTTTGTCAACAAAACTCGAAAAAAACTCTCTTTTCTGTATTCAAATTCGACTAGAATATGGTTTAGGATAGAGACCACAGAATTATGAAAACGTGCACAAAATTCACTTCTCCCCATAGCTCGTCATACGCAGTTTTTAACTGTTTTTGACGTAAATAAATAAATAAATAAATAAATAAATAAACAAATGACCTTAGCAGTTGACGCGGTCGGAATCACTAATCAATCAATCCTGCGGGAACGGCCTGACGCCCATGGAAGCTGACCCTGACCAGTCCCTGATGTGTGGTGGCACAATTGGCCACCTACAGCTCGTACAGCATCTCAGAGATGCCAAGAGAATAATGGCTACTAGCTCGTAGCAGTATGTAATGTGACACGTCCGTCTCGAGGGGACTTTTTATTCAAATCCCGGTTGCGGCACTTTTCTGCCTTTTTGTCTTTGTATTAACCCTTTGCACTCGTAAGCAACGAGCATTATACACCTCCGTACAGCATCTCAGAGATGCCAAGAGAATAATGGCTACTGGCTCGTAGCAGTATGTAATGTGACATGTCCTACAACTCGTAGGGCATGTCGCAGATCCCACACCAAAATCCCTAATTAACCCGTAGGGCATACCACTGATACCCATGTTTTTGTCTGGTATGTAAAATAAAGTTTTCATTATTGAATAGATCCTGACTTCTACTCTACTTTTAAACAATTTTGACGGAATAATGTGAAAACGTGCTGGAAAGTGGGAATGCCGAGTATCGGTTTCGAGCTGTGCAGCCTTTTTCCACAGTCATCTTTTCCATAGCCTTACGAGTTGTAGGACCTCGCACTTCTCAGAAACCTCCGACCGCAGAGAGCATTAATGGGTGGTATGTCACACATGCCCTACGAGTGCAAAGGGTTAATGTTGCGGCTGTGTGCGATGTTTCAAATCGCGCGCCTAGCTGCCAGAGCACAACTACGAATTGCAAAGCAGCGGACCGGGGAAAGGGCGGTCGAACGAGGAGCAGGCAGCCAGTCAGCAAAGCTCGTGAGCGGAGGCGAGGCTACGTCACCAGAGTAAATAAAAGCGGGCTCCGCCACCGAGGAGACAGTTTTCTGAGTAGAGTTTCTGGCGTGTGATTGTGTATACGGCTGCGATAGTAAGATTTGACCCGGCAAGTGTATACTGAATTTTTCTCACGGCTTATTGTTGAACTCAACTAGTATTGGTATATCTCTTGGAATACGGTAACTTGGCTTTGATATGTGGACTTTCTCTTTGGTTACCAGACCTGTATGATTGAACTGCCATTTGACTTTGTGAATAAAATCTGTGTTCACTAGATTTCTGTGTTTTCCTGGACATAACAAGTATTTAATAACTTATTTATCACAATAACCCAAATTGAATGCAAGAAGGAACGCACGAACCATAGTGAAAGTTGTCCATCTACACTAAAGTTTGCAAGTGGAAACGCCCCGCCTGTAATTGTAAATCTCCATCTGATCGTTGTTTTTGTTTTCTCGGTAAATGGTGCAAAGATTTAAAAAAATAACCTTTTGAGAAATTCAAATTTACAGTTCTTTAAGATATTTCTCTGAGTTTGGAACCATCCACCATTATTCTCTATACTTCACAGTGTTGGTGTATGATGATTGATCCAATATTTTTTCAATTACCATGTTTCATGAAATGATTTTGTTTCTACTCGTTACATCCGCTTTGACGAGAGAAACAGCGGAGAGGATCGGAAAAATATTGACAACTTCGCTGCGGTGCATGGACTTATAACAGTATTGCCAGGCAACTAATTGAAAGCATACACTTCTGTCGAGTACATGATAATTGACAAATATCTCATCTCATTTTCAGTATGGGGTCTCTTTCAACAATATTTACCAAACGAACCGACAAAAAATGGAATTAAAACGTCCTCTTTGGCTGATTCCGGAACTTCTATTTTTCAGCATCTGTAGACGTTCAGTCGGAGAATCAGTTTGTTTATACTTATCTGTATAATGTATTTGTACTCGTAATAATTGCAATTTCTTTGGCGCCTTGTTTTTCTCCAGTAACGTAATTTATTATACTTTCAATTGCAGTTATTACATAAACAATAGCCGACAATGACTACAGATCATGTCATACAAAGATATGATGTAATATGCCCGATATTCTTTCTAGTGTTTTATTAATTATTTATTTATATACTTATCATTTTTCATTGATTTTGTTTGTGTTTATTCCAGCCAAAGCGTATTCCTTTGCCCGTTATAATAAGATGCCTCTTCAGATACCTTAGTCACGAATGCCGGTCTTCTTGGGTTAGGTATTACAAGAACGCGAGGCCCTTCGTGACACTACACTCAAAGGGCAATTGTAGGTTTAGTCACTTTTCAAGCTTCAGACACATATGCGGGTGAGTTTGTTTACTTTCTATCTCAGTCGTTATTTTAGTAATTCATTTAGAAACAGTTTAGTCGAGTAGGATGTATTTGTGTTCTGACGGCAGGTTTCTCTCTTCAAGGCTTTTCCCTTGCCTGCATCATTTGGTCCTTTTTCCGCGGTTTAATGAATTGAAGAACCCCTCAGGTGTAAATACGAGGCTTTGAATGATTAGAATGGATGCACATTTTGTAACGATTTAAGGGTCCTAGACCTAGCCAGAGATTAACAGGTAATGTTGTTTATATTTGTTAATCATAACTTACTAAATAAAAAAATAATCTCAAAACAAAATGAAAACAGCATAGACTGTTGCTTTTTCCCTTTGCAATCTTACCTTTGAAATGAAGCTCCATAGAATTGAAAGAAAACTCTTCATTAATATAAGAGAACGTAGAAAAAAGAAAATACTTCCTATACATATACTTTTTAATGAAGTGTTTAACAACTTTACAAAAGCCCAGAGAAATCCAGAGAATACCATATTCTTTAATGTCCTAGCACTTCAATTAGTGTTGTACGCGTATTATTTCTGTTTATATTATTACCTAATACATTATTCCTAAGGACTTTAAATTGACCATGTTTAAGTGTATAGGAAATGAATTAATAAATAGGCACTCGTACGGGCAACTGAGAACATCACACTTTAGCAAATTTTCCCCTTTATACTATATAACACGACGAGGAAAGATGACAGGTTTGTACCGTTTATAATATCCCATCAACAGAAAGCCTCAAAAGTGTGCTACTGTTTCATAAAGAGTATCCCCAGGTCTGCATCAAACGTATTTAAGACGAAAAATTAGAAGTTTAATTGTTATATAAAAGAAGGAACATGTGCTCATGCAAATCGGAACAGAAGTTAGCTTGCAACGTAGGTTCCCACTGAGCAGAAAGAAGAATAGATGTTTCTTAGACCCTTATAACTAAGGTTTCGTGTTCATTAGTCATGAATTTTATTTTATATGCTCGTATCTACAAAACGAGACTTTCCTTGAGATTCTATTACATTTTGAAGGGTATCCCTACGTATTCCAGGATATCAGAAATGTTAAAAAATCTTGGTATTATATTTTCTTCAATTTTTAAAATTTTTTTTACTGCTTCAACTAATATCAGAACTTTCTTCAAACCTTCTCCTTGGCAAATTATGTTATTAAACTGCAATATTTTACAAAGAAGATAGTTTTGAGAAAATTACATAGGCAGAAGGGTGCAGTAATTTGCCATAATCGATTGTAAGTTATATTTTATACCTACTAGGTTTATATTGTATTACAAACACCTTGTACTTAAGCCCTATTCAAACCGGAAAGTACTCTTGATGCACAGTGGTTGCCGCAAACGACAGAATTCCCTAGGGCCGTATGACAAAACTATCCTGTTATATCACATTCGACTTAAAGCCGAATTTCCTTATTGGTATCTACTGTGAATCCGATAAAACGTTCATTGTATACAAGCAAATAATACCTGTCATCCGTAAATTGTAAATGTCATCTTAAGTTTTGTGATTTTCAACCATTGAAAAAACGTAGTTATTTGTGATAACAGAAGAGAATTTATAAAAGCATTATTCATGTTACAACGCCACCCTTACTATTTCTATTTCACCGTTTGATATTCAAATGGCTTTGTACTTTTCAATTGAAACTCTATGTTTAGAAATACGGCTGCAATTACGATGAAGGCTTTTTCATAGATAATTCGTGGGGAAATCTGTAATTCGTAGTTACGAGCCAGAAACTATATATGATCATTGGATATCCAACAATGACTTGTTTTATTATTTTAGCCTAAAACGCTGTATATTTTCGAACAGTAACAAAAGTGTTTATTTTAATAATAATCTCCAAGAACCAAATAATATACAGAAAGAGGAACATACAGTACAGACAGGAGAAGCGAATATTAGGCTTATTTCTGGTATCAGGCTCTTGGACGGTCGGGGAAAGGTTCTAGCCCCTAGCAATTAAAAGATTTACAGGATGTGAAGGGAAGAAAGTAGATACATTTTCAGAGGCTCGATTTTTTCTACTAGCAGAAAACTGTCATTTTTACTTTTTTCATAGTTCGCATATATTAGAAAACCTATCATTTAGAAGTTTCGAAAGAAGTATCGATTCATCTTTGAGTTTATTTACACTTAAATTCAATTTTCAACAGAACATTTGTTTTACATCCAGAGGAATTTCAAGATATTATTTCGTTGAATTTAAAAAGTTTAGTTAGGTTAGGTAACGTGTAGATTTGTGCAATTCTTAAACACAATGAAGTATTATTACACAAGTCTTTTTCTTTCTTTTAAACAATATTTACATGCCTCATTTACATACCATTTGTGTCTGGGGAACAGCGCCGTGTACAGCAAACAGTACAATACAAATTGATATTCGCTCAGAGCTATAACACTGTACTTGTATTTGTAATGCTCAGTTTGGTAGGGGAACTCCTAGATTTTCTACTTTTCCAAAAAAAAAGTTTCATTGGGTATAAGATTATATCTTGTGCATATTTAAATGATAATAGTTGAGTTGGATATGCTTCAATTCTACTTGTATTAGTAATGTGCTATTTGGTACTGGAACTCGAGGGTCTCCGGTATTTCAAGGGACGATTCAATGATAATATACTCTAATAGCATATTGGAAATTACACTACATTACAAGTCGCAAAGGCACAATTCTGACTCACAGTTATAATTTATAGACGTTAGCAGCATGCGATTTGGAACAGGAAATGCTACTAAAGTGTTTACAGAATGTTACGTGTGTTAATATGGATTCCGTGCTCAGGAGCTTTCTTTAATACTTAATAATGGTTTAGTTTTAGGTAGAGTTATAACAATATTTGTATCGTGATATTGAAAATTGGGATTCCTGTAATAAGCGTTATACTCACATCTAGCATGATTTCAAGGGAGACTCTATTAGCACTCGCAAAGTGTCCTCATATCACATATCGTAAATAAAGTATTTTTATATGTATAACCTTTCAAGTGATTCGTACTTGGTACTGTTCTTCGTGGGCAGGGAGTTGATTACTGTGATCCCAGTAATACTAAACCCTATCTGGGAGGGTTTCCTGATTAAGTAATAAAAGTGAGACAGTATAATAAAGAACAAAATTACTACAGTAAACCCTCGTTAACACGAATTTTCTTAACACGAATGTCGCCCGTAACACGAACAAAACTTGGGTCCGGGCCAGGGATTACAGTTTAACAGACATTTATAATAATCGAATAACACGAATTTTTATAACCCGAAATCCGATTATTTCGGTCCCTTGGAATTCGCGTTAATGATGGTTTATCGTAGTTGATTGATTAGTGATTCCAGGCGCGTCAACTGCCAAGTTAATTAGTCCCATAAGTGTAGTGCATGCTTCCCTTGAGAGGTGGCAGTGCTCTTCTCCCGCTGGGTGACGAGATCCGGCGCCGACCTACCGGGATTTTCCCCAACCAGATATCTCCCACCAGCGGAGCACCGCGCCTGCTGGGAGAAGGTCAAAGCTCCCGACTGGTCTCCCGGCATGTGCGGTAGTGTAGTGCTTGTAAGTGCACGCAAGGGGTAGGATAGGACAAGAAATGGAAAGGAATGATTGCGCGCAGTCCGTGGCCCGATCATTCGGGTACTGGTCTGGCATTTGCCTGGTATTGATCGGAGAAACTACGAAAAACTACCGTTCAGACCCGGCGGCAGCGAGAATTCTCCTCCAGACTGTAGCTAAATTCGATCTAGCTAGTTTGCTAGTGTCAAAAATTCTGCCAGCGTCAGAACTCGAACTTGTGACCTCTCGGTCAGGGGCACTGCAGTGACATCAGTTGATGCCCGGAACCATCTCTCCCGGTATCAGCTTTACTAGTATTTGCATTGTGAAATTGGGCATGAAATCACATATACCGCGATTTATCGGCACTCCCTTACTATCAGTAGGCCTTGTCGAGTCGTCTGTAGCTTTGCCTCGATTTCAAAGAAATAAGAAGGACGCTCTTGTGCGGAAGAATCCGGCGGCGCTGCCACGGGGCAACTGCTGCGAGGGGAGGGAACGGTCGGGCGCGCGGCTCAGTGATTACCCGGGCTGCGCGTGTGTGGGCCAACTCCCGCTCCAAGTTCCGCTTCGCTCACCGGCAACGAGGCAGAGCGTGCAGCGCGCGGGGATGGACGGGGACGGCAGGGGACGGGCGAGGATAAGCGGGGAAGGCGGTGGCGGCGGCGATGGGGGTAGGTCTGTGGCAGCGGTTGTACAGCTCGCCGCCCTAGACGCGTGCTCTGTGGATGGGGAGAGGAAGGGCGTGGGGAGAATGTAGGGTGGGGGAGAATGTGGGGTGAGACGAGCCTGTATTGTTTAATTAGCTGCCGGGAGCAGCGGTACGGGCTGCACGAGGTGTCTTGAGAGGTCGGGTAGGGACCACCAGGGTTAGGTGCAGATGGGAGCCGGGAGGCTGGGGGCCGGGGGCCAGGGACGGTCGGGGTAGGGGGCTGGGTGCTGGGCGGGGGGGTGCTGGGCGGGGGGGGGTGCTGGGCGGGGGGGTGCTGGGCGGGGTGCTGGGCGGGATGCTGGGCGGGGACCTGGGCGGAGGGTTTGGCGCAGGTGGGAGGACGGAGGGGCTGAGCGTTGGGCTGGGCGGGGTGCTGGGCGGGGTGCTGGGCGGGGGTGCTGGGCGGGGTGCTGGGCGGGGTGCTGGGCGGGGACCTGGGCGGAGGGTTTGGCGCAGGTGCTGCGCAGGTGGGAGGACGGAGGGGCCGAGCGTTGGGCTGGGCGGGGGGCTGGGCGGGGGGCTGGGCGGGGGGCTGGGCGGGGGGCTGGGCGGGGGGCTGGGCGGGGGGCTGGGCGGGGGGCTGGGCGGGGGGCTGGGCGGGGGGCTGGGCGGGGGGCTGGGCGGGGGGCTGGGAGGGGGGCTGGGTGAAGTCTGGGGGATTCTCTCGCACGCACCTGTTCGGCAGGTGCAGCTGTGGCGCTGCTGCGAGGCTCATCAAGCGCTGCCACGAAGAATCACGCCGCCATGCCGGGCAGTGCCTTTGCTTAGCCCCCAAACCGAGACGAACTTGCGTAATGAACATAGTTGAGACTTTCGTTGGCGCGGGTGCTGGCGTGGCGGAGCTTCCGGTAACAAGCGCTATAACGCGGCAACTTGGCGCGGCCGAGGCGACAGCAGTCGCGGCAGCGAAGACGATGGTGATAGCGGCGGAGGCGAAGGAGTCGGCGGTGACGGTGAAGGGGGCACAGGCGGCGGGGGCAGAAGCGGAGTCGACGGCGGAAGAAGCGGAGGACGCGGGGGTGGTGAAGTCTGAGTGGTGGCGTCGGGGGCGAAGGGCGAGGGCGGAGGCGGCGGGGCTAGGGCGGTGGTGTAAGGGCGGCGAAAAGGTCCGGACTGGAGGCAGCTGGGGACGGTTGTTGACGACGAGGGAGATGGCCGGAGGCGGCGCGGCGAGGTGTAGGTGGCGGGGGTACGGGCGGAGGCGGCGGTGACAAGGGCGGGGGCGTTGGGGGCGAGGACAGATGCAACGGAAAGAGGATGTGGTGTCGGTATCGGAACGGAAGCTGAGGGTGACGTGAGCGGAGTCGGGTGCAGGTGGCGGCAGTGACTACTGAGATGGGACGGTAGCAACGGTGACACTGGCGGAGGCGGAGGCGGTGGTGGCGCCGGCGACGAAGTGGGCGGTGCCTGCGCTTGTCCGTGGAGATTGAGTGGGCGGTGCCCGTGTCGGCGGAGGTAGCGGCGAAAGAGAGGTCTCGTGGAGTCGCAGATAACTCCATCGACCGCGTCGGGGTGGCTCTATGGCAGTTTTCGCGGGCGGACGCGAAGTCTGGGAGGCGTCCTAATGGTCAACACGTGTCGCCATGTCGGTCAGCGCGTGTCCCTTTACCCTTAATTAGACGGCGTCTCCGGAGCTCCACCGAGTCACTGGATTATGAACAAGGACACAGGGTGTTTTTTTTTAAATATCGAGAGTACATTAATTACACTCCAGTTCTGTGGCTGACTCCGAAGACGAAGTAACTGTTGAGAGGAGTTGATGCTAATATTTAATATCGAATTTAATATTATGGTCGGGGCAGGTGTTCTACCTTTTGAAACTATTTAATCTCTAATTGACGGTCTTGTCACGTCTTTCAGCCAGGCGTGTACAAATGATTTAATTGTATCATGTATTTCATTAATTTATTCTAGCGCCACATCGCTTCTCTCGTTGTCACTGCATAATCACACCATTTTTCCACAAAATTATGACGCCACCAATTCATCAATTATAATATGTATTAAATACTTTCTCCGTAATTCCTTACTAAATAGTTTCTCACATATTTTCTTTAATTCTAACATAATGCAATTTATAATAGTTTTAAATTAACAACTGCTAAGCTGCTTTCCCATTGGTCTAGACGGAAAAACCCACGAAAAACGCCGCTAACGGCCCCACGGTTCGGTTGAACGTCAGCCTTTGGAAGACAAGTATGTGTCTGTGCCTCTCTCATGCTCACACATTATTTGTTTTTGTGCGTGTTTACGACACTGAGATCGTATCAATGTGCTGTTATTCGCCATGAACTGCTTGATGTGTTCATACGGCTAATCGTATTAAAAACAGAAATTACGCAGTATGTAACTTTTTTACACTGAATTGCTCACCTTCGGTAATGTTCGTATAGTCTCAAATATATAGTTTTTATGTGTGTGTGTGCGCGCGTGATTATTGATGGAACTCAATATATACGTGACATCAAACTGTAATTTGTGCTATGTTTTAAATAACGTGCAACTTCCTGACATTGGTTGGCAGCTGACGTAAGTGAACCAGCAAACAACTAGTCAATGCTAAGTTCTGTGTTGCTTCGCAATAAATTAACTGATGTTTTCAGTCAATCCTTCTGAATTATATTCACTGTGTCTGATATAATCCCAGCTAACTGGTCGGTGTGCCATGTCCACATCTTGGTATCAACCAGTACATCGTCGTGGTAACCGCAATAGGTCGTATGTCAAATCTACCATCGATTTCAGGAAGAACGAAAACGCTCTCCATATCTTGACAATGGTTTTCACAAATATAGAAGCTTGCTATTCGGTTTTCCATTACTCCCTCGTGTTAGACATATTGAAACTGATGTTAGTTCTCTTGACTGATCACAATGGTGTAATAAACAAACAAAAAATGAATTTTTTTGACATACGACCTATTGCGGTTACCACGACGATATTTTCTTTGTATGTTTTAGCACTACGCAATGCCAACCCTCAGTTGAGCTTAACTATGCATTCAGCATATAAAGTGCACAAGGTTATTTATTTGGCACCAGCCTGTATCTGATTTTAATCAAAGTGCTGTCAATAGCATTCAGCTAATTTAAACGTTGTGCTTTCTCCCTTAATTATTAAACAATATTATTTCTGCAGTTACAGTTCTGGTAATTCAAACATGTGGTGTCCCTTTCTTTGCAAGAAAATTAATATTATACTGAATCATAAGTCAGCAGATAATTTCAATTTTGTAAATGATTATTTTAGTATAATACATTTAAAGTTCAATAGATTTCATATTTTTTATAAACCTCCCTCCACGATAGATCCTGTTGCTATATTAGAAGTCCGTTTCAGGTCATCCCAAGCGTCCGTCTCGCGAGATAAAGATGTTGGTCCTTCGAACGTAAATCTAATACTGAGTTGGCAAAGTAAGTGACGGAGCAAGCTACCACATTATCTACAGTCCACTGTTCCGCGCCAACTTGCTCCTCGAATGAAAGTTATGTGTTTTGCAGTACAGTTGATCTTGGAGGAGGCGTAGTAATGTATTAAGGAAAGAGAAATATGCTGTGCAGGTCTTTTGAATACTACAACATTTAATACTTGGAAAATTTAATACTTGGGGTAAAATTATAATATAATTTTACATCACACGTGTGATGCAGTAATGATATTTACGCATCATTATCACACGCTCACATTCAAATTACCTGTGTCTCACATCTCGTTTGAAATGCAACTCGTTTCCTCAGGCGCACCAATTAGTCGAGTGCAACTGTGGCTGCAATCGGCTGGGCGGTCTACATATTCTCTCTCTCACTCTCGATTTTAATTTTCCCCCTTTTCCTCTCTCTCTCTTTCTCTCACTCACAAGCACATACGCATATGTCCACATACATTCTCACACACACACGCACTGACGCATTCTCACACACTCGCTCACACTCGCTCAACATCCTCTCACACGCATAGTTACTCATACGTACATACACACACACACACACACACTTATGCATACTCACACACTCTATCTCCAAGCTCTCAGCCTGCAGCTCTGTTTCATTTCTGACGTGATATATGTGTAATAGGAGTACTGCCCCCCCCCGGTGACTTTTAGATCTTGAAAAATGAGCTAAGTAAGAATGGGCGGTCAGCCTACTTCTGAACACTAAGAAGGTCAGTGGTGCCAAGAATTGGGCAGGAAATTCCCGCAAGGTCTGTGAACCGTAGTTTAAAATTATGTTCAAATATCCACCTGGAATTACTATCTCGGAAACTACCGAGTAGTGAGTGCAGTTTATAAAATTATAATTCAAGCTATAACTTCATACGACCTAACTACTTAGATGGAATCGAAAATTCAAGTTGCTTAAGTGCCACAATTGGGTCCAGACCGCTAGGGATGGGTCGCTGCTACGGCACGCGTGCCACCCGCAATACATTACGGGGTGAGTGTAAATAATTTAGGTATTTTTAGTACTCAGTAAAATTATATGAATGATTTAAAGATAAAAAAGCCATAATGTCAAGTCTTTATTAGGGTTTATATCACCTGTTTCACTTAGTTCAACCATTTACTGCTGGAAGCACGTCAATTTTTAAACAAGGAATTCAGTTGGATACCCATGGATACCCCACTTATATTCAAGAAGTTGAAACTCAAGGTCTGTGATCGAAGAATGGAATATTGTGAAAAATTGCTTGCTCTTTGCTAATGCCACCCCTCTTTGCACTAATTGTTCGCAAATGGTTGGACCAGAAATCTCCTGGACGTTGGCTTGGGAGGCGTGGACCTCATTAATTCACAGCCAGAGGTCCGGATCTTAGTCCGTGTCTTTTTTCTACTGGGGCTACACTAAGGAGGAAGTTTACATCCAAACCACATTGAAAGAAGGGGAGGCGCACATCAGGAGTTAATACTCAACAACTCAATAAATTTTCTTCAGAAAAGCATTAGTTGTTCCAGTGAAGATTTGAGGCAGCTTGTGGCAACATTGGTGCTGATGATTAGATGTAAAGTATTTTCTTTGTTTTGTAACAAAAGTTGCGTACACGTATTTCTAAGCAGTTAAAATAAATCCTACAGAAACTACAAGAGATTTTTAATATCTAGTTATTACACCCACCCTGTAGATTAGAGCCGATCGCGCCCGAGCACCTCCTCTCCCGGACAGACTTCACGTGCAGTGGGTGACACCAGAGACCCGCAGGTAGGTACTGCGTTAGGGAACGCCGTTTGAACCGGCCCCTTGAGCAGCCCTGCTCTAAGAGATGTGACACTGACACACGTCGATTTTTTTTGTACTTCTACTTCTTTTCACATGTTAATTCTATTTTGCCACTTGATTTTTATGGACAGACAGTTTATAAAACAACCACTTTTTTTTAGAATTTCTTTACAAAAAGGTTATTCACCGTCATTTTACGAGCGACTTTTCGGGGATTGAATTTTTTTACTCCATCTTCAGGCTACAATACAAAGAAACAAATTATTGTTTGTAGAGCGTCACAGGCTGAAAGCCTGTCTGATGAGTCTTGAACTAGTACGAAACGCTTTTGCTACCCTAACTGCTCATCCTTTGCGCCTCTGCGCTAGGATCACAATGCACGCGCACTTGTGCGGTAGGTGGATACGGCACCACGCCGCTGTACCCTTTTTCTCGCATGAGAAAAGATGAGAGCAGTTGAAAGTAATACCCCTCTTCTACATCCACTGGTCGTTGACCGAGTGAACATAGGCCACAAGGCCGACATTTCCGGGTCAGTTTCGTCTTGTGTTCGACTCTTCAAAAGCGCTCTTGAACCGCGTGACTGACGTTTCTTCACACTTAAAGCATGTGTTTGCGTCGCTGCGTACAATCAAAAATTATTGTTATTTTAAAAGTAATATAAAATAAGATTTTACAAAAATTTTTGATTTAATTGAAGTGGCACAAATTATAAGAACGAAATATCGCACTCGATACAATTAACGTAGAGACTCATCATTATAAATTACAATAGAAACATACAAAATATATACAATATGTACAATAAGCGTGCGGATGCATTTCATAATGATAGCGTTTGAACTGACTGTATAACAAACGACTGCGATTGTTGCGAGGTAGTTGGAGAAAGTGAGGGGAGGTTTCAAAATACTGTTACATGAAGAAATATAAACGGACAAATATTTTATGAGTTTACAAATACATTGGAAGAAATATATTTATATATTTAAAGGACAACATTACTCAAATAAAAAGGCAGCCAATATAAGTATGGCAAATCATACAAATAATTATTATTTTAAAACGTTCCATAATACGAAGTCATACAGACACGTGAATGTATTTGATTCCACCTGTGTGTTGAGGATATATGATGTTTTTATATGTAGTGTTTCAAGAACCAACCTAGAATAATAATTTCGTTCCGAATCCGAAACTTCATCTGTAAAATTCATTTCATGACCACCATACAGCCGATGTGTAGTAATTTAATTTTGTCGATCCGAAATTTCATTAATATTACGTGTATGTTCAGATACACGTGTCTTTAGGTTCGTCTTAGTTTGCTCAATGTATGATTTCGAACATTGTTGACAATTATTGCCGATAAACCTTGTTCTGAAGGTAAAATTTATCTCGCCGGCTTTTTAAGTTAACAACAATGAATTCCTTATTGCACATCCAATTTAACAACTGTATATCAACTGTATATCAAATTTGAGTGTTAACGCAACTTTTAAACTTTTTGAATCTGTGGGATAAGGAGCAAACAAATGTATTTCTTTCTTTCATCAGATATAAACTCACTAAACTAAGCTTAGGTTATTATCCTAATTCACTTAATCCTAAACAATAATGTCTTTTGCTACAGTTGCAGGCTACAATTAGGTCCTTCTGTACAGAACCGCATTCACTGTATTTGCAGCCAATTAACTTTGGCTCTTGCATTATTAACTTTTCTCACTAGTGTATCTAACTCAAATCTTTCAAAGTTTAACTTACACCACTTTTGCTCTCAACGGCTCAATTCTTTATTTCATTCAATACATATGTGAAATATCTTTTTATTTATCTATCTTATTTTATATTATTTGTAAATACTATTGAAGACGAAAATGGCTCCACAAGATCGGGAAGCAAAATTTAAACGTGTTTTCTGTAAAAAGAAAATCTAAGGAAATTAATGGATGGATAAACATTTGTTCTAAGGAAATTGTAGAGGTAGAAAAATGACACAATTAAGTTCCTGAGATTGTTAATATATTTTTGCATAATACGTTGCATTCAATGTATTGTATTGATGTAGGCTGCTGTATGTTTCGTCAATATTCCAGTATTTTGATATGTCAATATTTCCCTTGAAACGTCCGAAAGTCTGAAAAGAAACATCGGAAATTATAGTTCCTAATTATTTTGCATGTCTATGCTTTTTTTCTATAGTATTTAATGACATGATGTGCCTTCATAGTCAGATGACAAATATAACCCAAGCATCATTGTAAATAATAATATAATTTATTATGCATTATTTATTAGTTTATTATGCATTTATTTAAGTTAATTTGCGTTTTACAAGTAGCCGAGAACTTAGTTTCGGCTACCACTGCTATATCCCTTAGGAACTGTACGGTTCGCCTCCGGGTAGGCATTTTGCAATACACGTGAGTAACATGCGTTGCATTCGTCGGGGGAAACCGCAACATCTAACTCGCCGGATCCTGTTTAAAACTGCTCAGAAAATCAACGCTTTAATGTATAAATAATGTACTCCACACAAGTTCGTTTCGTATAATGGATAAACATTTGTGAAAAGTTTTCCGGAGTAGTCAACTCAACTCAAAAACCTGCTTTATGGGGAAACGTGAACCTACGGCGTTTGAGACTTTCGCAACATTCGCGAATTCAGTGAAGCTAACACCTACGCTGCAATTGTAAGTTTCGCTGATTTCTTCTTTTTAGTGTATCGCCTTACGTGAATTGTTTAAAGGAAAACACGTGATATTTTAATGAACAGTGTACAACGCTGACGATGAGATCAGGTATAACACCATTTCAATTTTCCTTCTAAAGCATGTTGTTACAGATATACACGATGATGCTAAAAATGTTGAAATGTAAATAGAAGTTATGTAAAGAATTCCACTTCCATTATTTCTAAAGTTATCTTACATATAAAAATACAGATATAGTTCATTGTAATATTCGCCAGTTGGTGTAGTGTATGCATTACGAACTCAAAAATATATTTATTAACATTTAAAGAAAGTAACATATGTTTGAATTACTATAAATATAGGAGAACTCCAAAATCCAATTTAATCCGAGGAAGGAGTGACTCGGATAGTCAATATTCGAATGATTATACAAAACTCAATCATGAAAAGGCATCAGATAAAAACGTTAATTCATAAAATTAAATTTACTTACCATTGTGAAATAGTCCATCTTGTAATTTTTATTTAAAAATAATCCACAAATTCTAGTTTTGATTTTTGGAATTCGGGTAATTGGGATTCGGATAATTTTTTCATATAGTCGTGCGTATAAAATATAAATCTAAAGCATGTAACGTAACAATTTCTGACATAAAAATAAAAAAACCAATTAGAATGATACTAAACCTACATTTTGGGAAAATATGTATAATCCTGGAAAACATAAAGGTGTGATGAAAGGGAAAACAAGTGTTTGAAAGAATAGGAGTGCAAAAACTGCACGTATTTTCTCACGCGCATTTTCACGCAAAATTACGCGAAAGGTACTCAAATTTTCGAAAAATTGTACACAACCTTATTTAAAATCTAGCTCTACGAAACAGATTTAATTAAGGAAAAAATCTCTATCTTAAATATTATAGTTGTAGGAAGACTCCGAAAAATGTTTGAATTTCAATTTTCGAAAAATCAGGGTTTTCAATTAACATGAGACCTGCACCATTCTCTTAAACGTTTTTACACTATCCATTAACAAAATTTAATCAAAGACGATTTAGCTTTTTTTTTGAAAATTTGGAAAATTGTCCCAGAGGCTTCTTGTCAAGTACCACCAAAAAATTAAAATATCTGTTTCAAAGTCCAGGGGCCGCGATATTAGCCAGATCGATTGGGGAATATCAATTTTGGAGAACATCGGCTGAAAGGTTTAGCCGCTAGCGTTGTTCACAGACGGACGGACAGACAGACATTTTGCCGTCATTCGATTTTTTGGCATCAAGGACGCAGAAACATGGATTCTGGCTACACCACGTGTTAGGGCATTTTTTTCTAAATTTAGCAACTGGATTTATCCCCTTTTCCGTTACCAAGGCCTTGTAAGAAGAGTTTTCTGCCAACCATTCGCCGTTTTTTTCGCGCAGCATTACACAACTCTCTACTCCGCAGCGAGAAAGTAAAAATTGACTGGAGAAATGTAAATGAAATTATTTTCAATAAAACTGGTAGTGACTTCAAAGACTGCAAATTGTGAAGAAATTTTCATCTCAACTTCCTACTTCAGAACTAAGTGGTGGTTGGATTTAGGTTAACAAGGTTTATAATGTAAGCAATGCTTATTTAGTCCTTACTATCCGCGTCTCCATCGAGCACTGCTCACTCTCCCATTCTGCAAAGCAAATATAAATAAGTTTGATTATACTATAATGACAAAGTGAATATATAAACCTGCCACACGCGTCATTGGATAGATGATTACATTAACCTATGCAAATAAATGTTATATGTCGGCAATATGTTCCCTTCGCTTGTTCATTGTCACCATTTGCTTATGCTTTCGAAGTGCCCAAACACCAATTTGAAGTGCAATTATTCGATACAGAAGTACCTGTTGATAATCCAGGGTGGCTTTGAGTTTCAGCGTAGGACTGAACATTCGTAGAGAGAGACGAAGATGAATTTTGTTATTATCCTACGTATACAGGGTTTGGAGTAATAACAAAGCAAGCCACACCAATTACAGTGAGACTGCCGCTTGTAAATATATATACTATCTCGATTTTGATGAAAGTGTGCATTATGTTGTTACTACATGCCTTGTTCATAATTTTTAAACATTCGGGGCAGTAATAAGATGAGACCTACAACTAAAATGGAGGTATTAACTTTTATGAACAGCGGGAGGCTTTCTGTGGTTGGTGTGTCTTATCTTGTTGCTGTCGCAAGCACTTCATATCATTCATTGCATTTCACTCACACGGATTTTTCATCTTTTAAGGGCCAAAAATGTGCCATGAAAGATGTTTTATTTACAGTAACTTTCCATTTTACTACTGAGAACCTAATCATCAAAGACAAGGAATGTTCTTCGGTGATATGTGGTATGGTAATTCGTTCTGGGAGATACATCCGTACTACATACACATACATGCCACAAGGCTAGAAAATGATTTAAAGACAGTATATCAATTTCTACCTTTCAATCAAAATAAGTTTTCATTTGTTGCACAAAAAAACATAAAAGACGTATTGTTAGTAGTGCATACAAATTTTCTACGTTATTACATATAATTAAACTGTAATATTTCATCATGGTCTTTTATCGTGGTGAAAATTAAAAAAGGTGCGTGCAGAGGTGTACAAAGGTAAGCAAGCCAATTCAGTGAGCCTCTATATCTGATTTTATGTCGGTCGTATTTTGATGCTAATGTTTAAACATTTCTTTAACCGCTAAGTTGAGATTCATTTTGGCGAAATGAAGCGCGATATTTTAAAATCCGATATACATATACAAATAAGAGGTTTTCGTTACACTCATGATGCTTCTTTGTGATGTTTCACAATCCACTTCAATATTATTTATCAGAAATATTTGAGTCACGCGCGGACCCCAAGAACTTCGATCACTAAGACTGATGTGATAAGTGCATGTGATATGGCATGATTGCAATAAGACATGCAATAAGACTATGTGACATGGCATGATTGTCTTTCCCATTCTTTATGCTCTACATTTTCTATTTCACTGTCAGCCCTCTTCGGCCAGGGTGGCGAGTGAGGTGATGTTTCATCTGAAACGAGTGAATCAAGTTAAACAATTAAAACAAATGGAACAAGTTTCATTGAGTGATTAAGCAAATGCTGAGATGACACTTGTTTTACTTCTGAATATAAATGGAGCTTCAATATGTGCATGTTTTGTTAATCTCTCCTTTTGCTTGTTGTGTTAGGTGCAGGCCAGTCGGTATGGGATACTACTTTGTTCGCAATAATATAAAAACAAATCTAAAGTTTTACCGACGCCAGTAACTTTTCTCTAACTTCGAAGCAAAATTACTTTTCAAATGTTGCTAACCTCTCTTTGTTGGTGCTTATATTTATCATTAGACTATTTTTGGTTAAAGGGTAGGGACGAGAATCAGGATCTCAAGAAAACGCGCACAGATTGTACTTTTCCCTTATACGTCATATAGAGCTTTTACTGTTCTTTGACGAAAATAAATTAAATAAAATCAAGTACTTGTCACACGTAAGTAAAACGACCTCATTGATACTTCAGTGGTGTTGTGGCAAAGGGGTGCATTTCAAGTACTTCATGTATCACCTGTATACACCTTAATCTCCTAATCCGTTAATATGTTCAGTAACTGTGTGTAATCAGTGTGAGACCTCTCTGTATGCGTGAATGAGGTTCTAATTCTGTAACCTCTATATTAATAGTATAAGCACCGAGATTCACTAGAATCCAATAGCACCGAGGTACCTACAGGATTCCTTGTGTCACCGTCTTTGCGTTCTTTTCCTTCGAAGTAGAACGAATGAATTCGAGTGACCTGCCTAATGACACTCGATATGTGATAAATTCTCACCTAATCACACTACTCTATTAATAACTACACACATATTAGGGTCTGGGTTCGTCAAAGACCTACTCTAATTATAATAAAACTAAATATTTCTTGAAAGAAATAGAAGTTTCTATTTCAAATCCTTCAATTACAAACAATACACTTAATACAAAACAATATAATTCTAAAAAAACAATATATACAATTGAAATACACTTATACACATGACAATTACCCTGCAATAATACTGATAACTACAGTATTCAAAATTATAAGACTATGTGGCTATATACAAATTTATTTATAAATTCTGGAATCTAATTATTTCTTTTAGAAACCTTCGTTTATACCACAAATAGCTATTACTAACTACTTCAAGTAATTATTGTAATGGCTCTTCACAAGAATATCAATCCAATCTTTTAATTGCTTTTAGCATTCACTAGCCTTTATATTAATAGACTATGAGCATGACTTTACATGAAAGTTCATTAAAAATATTCTAATTTTCAATTTACGACAGTCTGTTTTAAACAATTGAATGAATTGTACGAAGCACTATGCATTTGAGTTGCATGTAACTTCCTATTATCAGATAGAAATTACTCTCATTTACTTCAAAGCTATAACTTTTGCAAATTGGTTCTTTCTCAAAGTAACGGAACCGTTTGAAGCGCCCGCAGACTCACGAATTCCTTCAAGGTCTTTTCTCTTAAAGTTCACCAGCTCGCCTCAGCGGTGTCTGCAATATGCTGCACCCTCCAGGTCGCTCGCCGCAAGGTCAGTTATCTTCACGTCGGTGTCCACTGCATCGGAGTTACTTCAAGTATAAAATAAAAGCTCTTGGGCCCCGATTTGCCCCATTAGAAATCGCATAATATTCACATACGGTTCCTTCCGATTATACGTTAGCAATTCGTATGATTTCTCATTGAATTA
Organism: Acheta domesticus; assembly: GCA_031308135.1. Classification (NCBI taxonomy): domain Eukaryota; kingdom Metazoa; phylum Arthropoda; class Insecta; order Orthoptera; family Gryllidae; genus Acheta; species Acheta domesticus. Next base: position 203,552,018 of record JAHLJT010008446.1, read on the forward strand.
GCATTTCACAATCAAACATTTCACCACATGCTCGTATGATCAATATAATATGAATACATATTAGCATTTGTTCTAGACTATTCCAATAGTAACAGTTTCATGGTAAAGAATTTGTTATCTTTATTAAGCTTTTATAATACTGATATACGCCAAATCCACGCAGCTCAGGACTTCGCTCTTCAAGTTTCCTCGTCGGCGCCTCAATCTAAAACGTCGAGTTTCTTCCAGTTCTAGGCGAAAATCCGCAATATTTGAAGAAATTTCCTGATTGGCTCTTATTCAGACACGTCGCGTTGCGTCTGTTGGCCCCAGTTTCAGATGTGACCGCTAGATGGCGGTTAAACTTGGGCATAATGTTAATGGCGAAAAACAGGTATGAGTCTAATGCCTACATCGGCGTGATGGTTTTTCGTTCTGTTCTGTCAGCTGAACGTTGGTTGATCCGTCGTGACTACACGTTTGGCTGCAATTTTAACAAAACGTTTAATGGCAAGAGCGCACACACATTCCGCCAAAGTTACTTGCGTCCCTGCCTCTTCTGAGGAGAAATACGTCTAGATCTTACATTTGAAATTGTATGGCATGCAATGACAATGATTAATATATTTGAACTGTATGGCACAATTTCTTTGCACGATTACCTCTTAATCCATTGTCTTAGAATACTTGTTACAAATTAGAAGGACATATAGAATATCGAAGATAACATTATCCAATAAAAGTATAGTAGGAAATCTCATGTAAGAAGTTACACTTTTGCTATCTAACCAATATGAGTTGAAATTGATGAATTGAAATAGGAAAAAAGTAATGTAATTTTCACATCTTAAAATTATTGAAATGAAATATTATCCCTCTTAAATCTTTTCTCACCAGAAACGCTTAGATTTATCGAATCATAAACAAGCGTTCCTAGGGCAGAAGTAATTATGCAATTATTTTCGGGAGAATATGATTTTTACAAACAACACTGCCATACAGGACTGGTAGAGATTTTTTCTATCGCAAAAATTTACGAATATTAAGAGAATAATGTAATTTGCTGTTGAGATGTTCTCCGACACCTTCATTTTTCGAGGTATGTGTATTTTATCTACCGCGAGGTCAGTTGGTTGTCTGCCGCCATACCAATGATAAGCCAGTTGGTTATTCTCTTCAGCCACTAGAGAAACGGTGTGACTTCAAAAGCGGCAGCTACTACTCACAATCTAGGAAGCAAGTAGACTTTTAAATATATCCACGTTACAAATTAACTCAATTACTTATAAATTAAAGGAGTGAAAATCAAATATATAAACATCACTTTCAACCATAACGACTCCTCTTGCCGAATAATAGCCATGATATCTTGTATTCGAGGTATCATCTTTCCCTGAATTCTCAATAGCGCGTTTTTAAAAATCTTTCAGTTTTATAAATAACATTTTTGACATTGGTTTTCTAGAAGAGTACTAAAAAAGAACGATTGATCAAATCTATCTCTCTATCTCGTTTATGAACTTAATCGTGCAGTAGTCTTCCGGACGGGCCAGTCTCCCACAGCAACTCTCAGCCACGCAGTCCACCTCCAGCTATTTCCTCGCGTGCGAATCGACCCGACTCTTAAGCCAATAGCGAAACTGCGTGCCTCGCAGGCGTCAGCCTAATACCTCCAACATTGAGGCATGTGGATTATCAACTCACTCCGCTCGCGGTGAGTAGAAACCAGAGAGCGAGGCCGCGTCGCCCGCCGGAGGCGGGGGCGGAGGCGGGGGCGGGGCGGGGCGGGGCGGGGGTGGTGGCGGGGGCGGGGGCGGGAGCGGGGGGTGGGCCGAAGTGAATTCCCTGCTAACTGAATTCTCCGCTGCAGGGTTTCCACTGCAGGTTCATCGGGCGAGGCAACGCTAATGCTGGTATCGGCGAAACTGCTTGGGGAGTTGGGGATAAACGCGTTTGTTCGGACTGTGGACCTCTCCCGGCTCCGCCGGCCTCTCGCGTTATGGACTTGCGGTGATCGTTATGAATTGCGCTTTGCACTAAATTTCGCTCCAATGATTTTACGCCGAGAGTGAAGGACAGTTTCTGCGGCCGTAATGATGGGTTGAAGTACGTGCCCTGTAACCGATTGGGAATTTTGGGTCTAATATGCGGCGTGGAGTTGCTTCCATTGTGATAGGTTGTGAGATAATCGAATATATTGGGGTGGGACATAGGGAACCTACTCATGGCACAGGCTGTGTTGAAGCAAAATGGCATTATAGGAGATATGCAACAATACTTGACAATTTAAAATATTTTTGATGTTTGTGAAACGTTTTGTGAAGAAAATAAATTACAAGGTGTTTGCTGTATATTCGTTTTTAATAAATTTTGGAGAGTTTAGATAACACCGAGCAGACGACACAAAGGCGTTAGAATAGAAGTAAATAGACAATTCATTAATTAATATATCTACATGAACGAATGAAGCGCTTAGTCATAATGTACTTACTTGATAATTTGGTTTACAAAATATTGGGATTTATTTCAGTAACTAAACTATTGACACCATCGCAGCACATACTTTCTCGTATCATCGGTTACGGTTTCGTAATATTACAATACTTCAACTTCTATACTACTAACAATTCAGGCATCACTTGATAAACTACACTCGCCAGGTTCGAAAAACATCTATGGTTTTTGAAAGTTTTAAATTTTCAATGATTTTTGTTCATTTAATGCAGTGTATTGTGCTCTATTATTGCTAAAAGTTCGAAGTGAAAAATATATGCATGTATTGGGATTTGAATTCGAAACCTAGGTTCAGTTACAAGAGTCGTTCCTGTACACTGGGAATTCATGCGTTGTTTGCTGTATGTTTCAAATAAAGACTTCTTTACGTTAGTGAGTCCCAAAGATGGTCATGATATAATTCAAAATTAGGTAAAATCTACTATTATTTAAAAAATGTATATCATATGATTTAATATCTCAGTATTGAAGAATATATTGCATTAAAAAGAATACGTTACCTTGAATATTCAAAGATAAAGTATATTAAGAAAACAACTGGACTTTTACAACTTTCACGATTTCATGTGTTTTAATGAAAAAACGGCCCAATGACATATTATTCAGCCAAATTAACTGTGTTTAAGGAAAAAACATTAGGAAAAATTTGAAGCCATGTTTAAAAGACACTTCTTTATGTATTTTGTAAGATTTTAATCGTCTCACAAAGATTACGGAACCCCTGTATTTTCAAAAATGGGAAGACAATTACCATTGCAAAACTGAAATATTGACGATAGAGAGTTTTGTTAATTAAATCCGTTCTTTAATAATAGACCTTGAAAGAATGTAAATGAAAGTCTCTGATTTTTTTAAATTACAAATGCAAACGATCAACTTTTTTTAAGCGTCGGGAAGGTTGAATCTCGGAGTTGCTGCTGGTGGTGTAGGTGTAACGTGCCTGGCATGTTAATTCTAGGGAAGGAGTTCGAATCTCCGCGCAGAGAAAATCTTTTTGCTGGTTGGAAAAAATCTTTTGCAGGTCCATATAGAATTATAATATTGTTTAGCCGTGAAAAAAATTCAAGAAATATGTGCTGTTATAGCACCACTATTTTCTTTTCGTGTTGATCAACCGTTTTTTATCGTTTTGTCGATTTTTGTGGCCTCTTTTCTTATTTTGCTTTTAGCGTTCCTGTTCACTGCTTTATGGTGTTTGTGTTTCTTCTTGATATAAAAAACTTACCATAATATTCTTTTTTTCTATTGCTAAACAGCTTAAAATATTAAGTTTCCAACTTCCTTTCCATTGTTTGTCTTCTTTTGTATTTTGTGAAACTGCGATCTGCATTTCCTTTTGTTGGTTATATATTTTTTATAATTATGTGTTGACTTTTAGATTTTTAAATTTACATTTAATTTTGAAATTTTACGTGTATTCATCTTATCGTCAAAGCCGTTGACTTTACAATTAAATATTTGTGTGTATTTCAACCGTGACCTATGTAATAAGCATCTTGGTCAACCCAATTTTGCTCAGCACGTTTCATGTAATTTTGAACTCAGCATTTTGATATATTTTTCGTAAATTGCCTGCTCTATTTTGACGTTATAATACGTTTATTCTTCTTTGTTCTATTAGTCTCTTCTCACCGTTCCTTTCAGAATTTTTTGTCTTCATTCTAAATCTCTGGATTGTTCTTCAGACCTCTTTTGAAGACCATTTAGTTTTTTTTTTCATTTCCGAGTGCATTGTAGCATGCGTGAGGTTATTGATTACTTCTGCGTATCTACGACTTCACCCATATACTATTTATATCCGCATTTTATATGAAGTTAAGAAAACTTTTCTATTAATTCGAATTAAATGCAATTAAATTATAAATATATTTTTAAAATAATTGCCATGCGGAGGTATGATTTGTTCTTTTGGCTGCGAACATGTAATTGGAAAACTCCATTTCATTACCTAAACAAAGAAACATAATCTTTCGGTTTGCCAACAGAAAGTTAGCAACGACAACAGTTTAGGTGAATTATTCAGATCTTTACGTTTTCTGTCGAAAGATAAATTGTCGGCATCCTGAAGATTAGCTCGTCCAATTACAATGAGGGTCTTCATTGACAGTGGCGTGAAATGCAATTCCCCGGCACTCTTGCTTCTCACTTCAACAGCCGTTTTCTCGTGCTGGAACCCTTTGCATGTCGAAGCGAGATAAAATCGCATATTCTATCGCAGTTCTCAGAAGCCATGCAAATTCATAAGACGTATTTTTTGGGGACTTAATGAAGGGAAGACACGCTTTAGCCCATTTGATTCGTAAAAAAGACGGGGGACATGAAAACCTGCAGCCATGATGAAGTCAGAAGTGTTCCAAAGTGCGCCTTTCACGCGATGTATTTCTAAAAGCTTCCTGGGGAGATAATGTAGGAAGGGGGGATGCTAATGGTACCGGAAATGCAACTGGAAGATTGGCTTTCAGCTAGTTGAGTTAGCACCTTGGTTTATTCAAGTTCCTTTAGACAGATTTCTAATAAGGTAAATTGTTGTTAAAGTATTATTGAGTAGTTACGTGAATTTCTGCAACTGATAGCACTATATATATATATATATATATATATATATATATATATAAAACCAAATTTCAAACAGTACGCTCATAGTCAGATTGATAAATTGGAAGCTTATTCCAGTAGGTTTCTAGGTTGCAATGTTCTCTGGACATCGTGTTTTTCACATTTTCATTGCATCAACATATTACAGAAACACAGTTTGAAATGTCACTATGCAAAATTTAATCACACTGAGAAATGATTATCAAAATGTGACGATATCTGTATTGTAAAAAAGTCAAAATGAATATCAAATTAAAAGACTTTCTCGGAACTGAATGATCAGGGAAAAATATGATGGAATTAGTTAGTTAGTTGCCCAGTTAGCCAGTTAATTAACCTGTTAGTTGGCCAGTTAGTTAGCCAGTTAGTTAGTAATATCATTCCTAGTTAAATTCAAAAAAGGAAGTAACTGATGCAGAAGTAGAAAAATTTTATGGTATGAGAAGGAACTCGATCATGGGTAAACAACAGATGTCGTTAAGAGGAGTTGACGAATCGCACGGAATGAAGAGAATTAATTTGTAATTTTCTTAACAGGTTTGCGTCTACTGAGTGTCCCGTAAATATTCCCATAAAATTAAGTTATCTCTCCGCGAAATGCTTTCTCTCCGTGTTCAAGAGCGGAGACGCAAACTATGGAGAGCGGTCCCCAGACTCCAGATGAGCAGGCCCGTTGTAGATGGTCAGCATGGTAGAAATATTCCTTTGGTATAAATATTAGATATAAACGCTAGTATTCAAATATTTTGTTTTCATTCTTAACACTGAGGCTCAATCTTCCTAGTTACTGAAATTGAAAGGAATATTATACACAAGCTGGGAAAGACTTCCGAGCTTATCTGTGTTAGACATTAAGAAATTCAAATGCAAATACTGTAATGTACTACATATATCTTCGAATTTATAGAGAGCTTACGAAGACTGTTTCGGCCACAACAAAACAATTAAAATTTGTATTGGTATTTTGAAAATTCATCCTTTGAAAATATTGAGTCTTTAGGCAAAAGTTTACATTTTGTCTTAGTATATTTGAAACTATCATGAAATAAGATTTCAGTCAAATTGGCGAAGGTAATTTGAAAATGTTTTCTTATAAGTGGCAAGTGTTGAACTCCTTCGAAGATACAGGAAGCAGAGGGAGAAAATAATCTAAGATGAAATACTGAATAAGAGCAATATAATAAAAAAGTAAAATAAAAAGAAATAGACGTATTTATAAATATAATTCAAAATATAATCATTTAAAATCACAATTTACAAAATCTGTAAAGGAAATGAGTAAAATACATTGAAATAATTAATTGAAAACGTCGGGCAAAAAATCCCACACTGAATTATTTAGATTATCGCGCACAGTACGTGAAATTGAACTGATTAAAATACTTTCTGGAAACTTGGAAAAACACCAATTCAAACTAGCATCTCAATACTAATTTCTCAGCGGTGTGTTTGGCTCTATCGACTACATATACAAGATTGGCATTGGCATCGTGCACAATGTATGTAAAAGTATGAGTTCCGGGTCTCCAAGATACGTTAGTAATATCATAGATTGAAACCTTTAAATTATGCAAATTGTGGACAACACAAAACTGCGAATCACAACGTACACATGATAGCATTCAAAAGCGGAATGCGTACTCTTGTTATTTTTATGCATTGCTGGTATGTCGAATGCAAATAAATGCCATTCACGAAAACGATCCCAATGTGTTACACCACGAACATAAGGATTATGAAGTCTGTCGTCAACACGATGCAGCTACGCGTTTGTGTGTATTGTCAGGTGATGCACACTGCACTTGTTTGTGTTGTGAACTTGCCTAAACAATTACAATCGAACGGCAGTAATTAAATTCAACTCCCCAATTCGGAATCGCAGATGAATCTATTTTTGTTTTGTTTGACCGTCCGCATTGACTGGACCGTGTAAATCATGCACTCGTTCAATTAATATAGTTCTTTTGTAGATTGTAGTTACGTATGCAAAATATGTTGCATTAAAATTGCAAGCGTTTACCAATAAATTGGATTCGTGAATACGTTTTTCGCTGGTTCGTTGTCGCTGATGCATATTTCATAGCGAGCTTGACCTAAATGTTTATGGCGATGATTCCAATGAGGCTCTTTCGTTCTAGAGACATTTCATTTTTTTCTAAAAATGAGAAATATGTCTCTATAGTATTTGTTTGTTGTCTATTGTATATTGTATTTTTCAATCCTCGTAATATTTTAGGTTCAATAGATAGTATTGTTTTCTTGGTCTGTTCAACATTATTTTTAAAACCAACGTCCCACTTACCATCGGATATCTCCTCCGGAGACATCCTGTGAACAATATAATTTTCAAATATTAATGTGGTCGAGTGTCTATGAAAACCCCTTTTGGAATAGTAATACTATCTAATTCCAGTAAAAAGCACCTTCATTGTAGTAGTATTAGCTACGCTTCTGAATCTACAACCACTTGCATGTTAATGTTAAAATTAATTCTTCAGTAATAAGCAAACAATATTTGTCTAAGAAGAAATTAGTTCTAGAAACACAATAGTTCATCCTCGTTATTATTGCAAGAATGTTTATCTTAAAGTTAACGTTAGTACTCAAAGATCGTAGTGCCTTCCTAATTTCTTGAAGAATGAGAACAGGATATCGTCTTCAAAACACAGTAGTCGAACTAAGTGGCTTAACTGCTCGTTATAGGCTTGAATCAACACTTAAACTGATCCGCTCGGGACTATAAGGAATGTAATAAACACTCTAATCGCTTTCACTTAACTCATGATACTTTATTTTCGCTTCCTTTATTCACCATGGGAACAAAACAACTGTTGTGGTATCAAAGCAGCGAGTTTGTTTGAGACGTTTTTCTCGGAGGTTTTGTTTTCCATGGAGTAATAGAGACAGGAAAATATGTGGTATCTTAATGTATGATATACTCGATGTGCATGTATTTGTATTAATAGGTCAATTTCTACAAAATTTTGAACGGATTTTGAGCGGGCGAGAAAATATCATAAGAAGACACAAAATTATTTTCACAAAATTTAATTTGATGAAATCTCGAACAGCATTTAAATATATAGGGTGCATACGGAACCCAGTTGGGAGGCGGCAGGGTGAAACAGTCGAGTTGAGGTCAGGATATAAAATTACTTCCATTTTACCCAATACAATACAATTAATTTCTTCTCATGTCTAATAAATAATTGCGATGAATAAATACCTGGGCAAAATCGGATAACTTCAAGATATGTAATATAAATTGAATGAATTGAGGCTTTCTTTTCGTATAGTTTATTCATGTGTATACATTAGGGTTTCCAAAAAATCGAAGTTGTTTTCTTTCTAACGCATACCTCTTAATTTTTTTGTTTGATGTGAAAACAATTGTAAATAATCTAAAACGACTAGCGCCATTCTTCTAAGCGTTTTTTATCCAAAAACAAAGTTAAATTTTTGGAGAGTTTTTTGAGAAAATCTTAAATTTGAGGCTTCATAGAAAGTCTCTCTCAAAACGAAGAATCCATTTCAAACTCGCCAAGCCTTGAGTTTCTTCGGATTGCTTGGGTATATGTACGAATTTTGGAGATTATTGGGTATACCATTTATCGTTGACCTCAGTCAATTGTCAGGTGTCGTTAACCAATGACAGACAAATATTTCGTGGTCAATTGATTTTTCGTTATCAAAAATTTACCAAACATTGATTCAGACTACGCAGAGTGTTAAAGGAAGTAATTTACTACATACAGGAATAATATTTGTCCAGGGTTCTGCAAAAAGCAATAATAAATAAACAAGTAAAAATAAGTAAATAAATAAGTAATTAAATAAATGTGTAAACAGTACATGAATTACGTGTACTTTCAATGCATGGCTAGACCTTCTAGAAGCCCATATTTGAACATAAGTGTGCATTTAGGGGACAACCTATGGAGAAGAGTAATCCAGGATCAACCAAACGCCCTGAACAATCAGCGAATTGTTCTTCAGGTTGAATGAGAATTTATCCCTTGCGACGAAATTACCACTTTAATCAGGGACATGATAGTTTGGTTACAGTTGTCAATGATGAAAGTGATAATACAAGTTAGTCAAGTAAATGCACTGTCACCAAACAACACTAACACAATCCAACTTATTCAAAACTAATGTGAATTTATTTGCGGAATTTGTAATGCCATTGCCTTTGTTATGTTGTGAATGTGAAGGTGTAGTATTAGGTTTTGTAAAATATGCAACAGAAAATAAATTCCGTTGCTGGAGAAAATTGAAGTGTTGTGCAAGAATAAATTAATTTCAGTGAGGAGAAATTTACAAATAAAAAAATATTCACAAATAACTTTTGTAGCAAAGTATGTGGTTTTTGTAGTCCTTGTTTGCAACTGCAAATCTTTACAGTAGAATCATTAGAACCAATAACATGAATAAATAACCGATTCTTTGCGTCTGTTAAACGTCAGGTACTATAATCTTATAAGTGGTTTCTAATAATTTTTGTATCACTAACTACTTACTTTATTATTATTACTTACTAATTACTTACTACTTACTACTTAAACTACTTACTAATTACTTATACGAAATACTACATTTTTCCACTCATTTGAACACTTCTCGACATGTGATTAGAGCGAAGAACGGGCCTGGTGGTTCGATCCTCGCCAGATCTATAAATTCATTATTATTAAAAAAAATCATTTTTCTGTGGAAAATTCGCCGATTTCCGGGGCACGATTACAATACTTTCACTTTACTATGTACGTATGAAGTAAATATCACCTTATCTAAAAATTCACAGCACTATTAGGTGTTTTCATCATACGCCTACAGTTCCTGGAGGTTGCGTCACTGCGCCAGCGCAGGACCTGCGCATGCGCATTTGCCGTCGACGCGTCCGCGCGCACGCTTTGCATGGCGACCACGTAGCCGCTGCGGAAGTTGGGCTGCGACTAAGTTTCCGGCCGGGGAAATCGCGTATCCATTAAAGAGCAACTAGCTGCAAGTCCGCAACAAACATTTTGTCCGGGAGATAAAGAGGTTCCGGGCTAACGCCACCGCCACCGCCGTCGCTGCCTCCGTCGCCGCCGCCCTCGCTGACTCCGTCCCTGCCGCCGCCGCTGATTCCGTCGCTGCCGCAGCAGCTGCTGCCGTTGTCGTTGCTGTTATGCTTGCTGTTACTGCTGCTGCTGTTGTTGCTTGTCTGGTTGGAAGAGCTGCATTTGCTGCCGCCACCGCCACCGCTGCCGCCGCCACCATCACCACCACCACCACCACCACCACCACCACCACCACCACCACCACCACCACCATCATCATCATCATTATCATTATCATAATCTAAATCATCAACACTTCCGCGGCAATGATCGCAGGAACAAGCTACACACTGGGTAAAATCAATTCAAAAGATGTGCGTTATAATAAGCCGTTTTTATAATAATGGTTGTTGCTTTCGATATACACAAAGAGAAACTATAAAACAAACTGTAGCCGTTTTTTGAGAAAATAATTGTTTACAAATTACATATATTTCACGCAAGAATACTCTAAAACTACTAATATTTTCAAAAATTGTCCATGTCCTTATTTCAAGATCTATCTTTCAACAACATTTTTTTAAATATCTGTCTTCAGTATTATAATTGCAGGAAGACGCCGAAAAAAATTGAACTGATGCAATTTTTGAAAAATCAGTGATGTCAACTAAAATGAGATACGCGCCGCTCTTTTAACCCTCTTTTACACTCTTCGAGGGCAAAGTTTAATAAAAAACATTTAAGATATTTTTGAGAAAATTTTTAAAATGTAATTAAGGCTTCATGTAAAGCACGCTAAAAATGAAAATATCCGTTTCAAATTCGCAGGACCTTGAGTTCTTTTAATCGATTGTAGAATGTCAATTTTGGAGAAAGTCGGCTGAATTATTTTCACGTCGACGCAAGCGTTGACCACATACGGACGCATAGATGTTTTGCTGTCAATCGATCTTTCAGTTTAAGGATTCTGACGACACCTGTTAGAAAATATAATTTAATATAAACAAGAACAGATTTATCTACATACAGGGTGAGTCACGTAACTTTAGCACCTTCTGTAATTTTTGAATGGTTGAAGTTATTGCAATGCAGTTTTCACGGAAGTGCATGAGGCGAAGGGGCTAATAGATACATGCATTAATTTCTATTTTATCACTTGTATTTTACGAGATTTTTTAGGTAACTTTGTTTTTTCAAATGGAACTATATATTTTTGGAACTACATATTTTTTCAGTCCACCCTGACGAGCGTAAAAGAACGAATCCAATGATGTACATATTGCCATATGTCAGATAAGCATTTTTTTATTAATTTTGATTTTTGCGACTGGGGTTTAACGGACATTTTGAATAGTCCACCACACAAGGTCACGCAGCGCTCCACCAGCAACGCGCGTCCGGGCAAGGGAAGGGAGATTTGAAGATACGAAACATATTCCGAATATTCACAAAACCATTGCAGTTTTTTTTTCCTGAACTGGGCTTTCCATCTTTCCGATTTTCAGATTTTCGACTTTCTTTGATTCAAGGAATTAAAGGATGGAAAATAAGGATTTGTCATAAGTTCGTATCGTAATAAAATTGTTTATAACTTCATCTCCATTTCATGGGGTTTCATAAGATACGTATTAATGGGATCTTGAAACAAAGCACAATAAGAATAAATAAATAAAACTCTACAAAAAATATTGTGTATTTTGAGCAAACAATTTCAATGTTAATAAGAATATAATATTAACTTAGGGATAGAAATAATCTTAGTTCAATAAATACTACTTAAGACAAATCCGTATTTTCAATGCCTAAGAAACACAAAATATCTGAAAATGGATCAGGATGGAAAGGAGAGTTCAGGAAAAAATGCAACAGTTTTGTGAATATTTTTCGTATCCTCAAGTACTAAAATCCCTTCCCTTCCCCGATCCCGCGTTTGCTGGGGGAGCGCTGGTGACCTTGTGGGGCTGACAGTTACAATGAAAATATCCGTTAAACACTAGTTGCAAAAAAATCACAATTACTCAAAAAAGTACTTATCTAACATATGATAATATTTATATCTTTGGATTCGTCTTTTTACGCTCGTCATGATAGACTGAAAAATATGTATAGTTCCATTTGAAGAAACAAAGTTACCTCAAATATCTCTTAAAATAGAAGTGATAAAAGAGAAATCAATACACATATCAATTAGCCCCATTCCCTCATTCACTTCCGTGAAAACTACATTGCAATATCTTCAACCGTTTAAAAGTTACAGGAGGTGCTAAAGTTACGTGACTCACCCTGTGTATGTAAAAGTGGATGTTGGTAAATATATGAGAGCTAAACTCAGACACCGTGAGACCAATCTCCATGAAAGTTGGCACTTCTACATGTTTTTTCACCGAGAAAGTTTGTGTTGTTAAATCTGTTATAACTCCACTACATGGTGCTGTAGAACAACACTAAATATTTACATCAAATGCAACTCGCAACACATTCGCCAGGATTTTTAATCTATATCGTTAAATAACTTGTAAACGATGCGTTCTATGGCCTTAAAAACTAGAATTTTGAGGCCTTCTGCTTCAGAGAAAAGTTTCTCACACCGTAGTCTACAGGATGAAACCTTGAACATTTTCATTTTTCCGCACCGGTGCTTCCCGATATTACTTCACCTGCTCAGAGATGTGCACAATCTGCAATTAAATGTGAATGACGACAGAGAGCGGCAGAGACAGACAGGGACAGTTTGAGGGAGAGAGATACAGTGGAAGGGTGATGGGAGGGGAAAGAGGGAGATGAAGGGCAGAACAACGTCTGCCGGGTTTTCCTAGTATCAATATGTTGGTCCATCATTTAAAAGACAGAAAACAAATCTTGAAATAACAGTTTTGTACAATATTAAATGAAATACATATTCTTCACAACTTTTCGGAAATAAATTGTTTCCATCATCAGGTGACAAAACAAATAAATATAATGTAAACAGTGGCTAAGCACAAACAGAAGAAATACAAAAATTTAATGTACACAAGTTAAGGAAACACACCATGTTAAAACGTTAGACAATTTTAATATGATATTATCTAACAGTATGAAAGAAAATAGAGAAATAGAGAAATATGTAGGTATCAGCAAGTGTCGAAAATCCACAATATCGTAGGAAGTCAGACATTAGAATCTCTCGGGCAACTATGCTGAAAAGGCAACGATGTTGCCGCTGAACTATTGCATCTACTGAGTAAAAAAAGAATCTAGGTCAGCCTTCCGTTCTTGCAATTGAAATTTTGCCACCTTTCATGACTACCGTTTGCATCATGTATTGTTACCGATGTTTTTATAGAAACATCGATGTTTAAATATCGGCATAACTACGCCAGGAAAGTCTCTCTGCAGTGGCACCAGTGGCTGACGAGAGTGCTGGCAACAGAAATTATGTTGGTAACACGAGCTGCAGCATGAAACAAAAGAAAACGTAAATACCGCACTAATCACAATCATAACAGATGCTGAAAATGTTGTTCCCTTCAATTGTTTCCCTGTGATCTGGTTGCTACGAAAATCATTTCCAATTTGTAACACGAGCCCCTGATTTGGCTCAGTGTGGAAAGACTTTCCTGGCGCACGTTATTAATGTCAATGATTTTTAACATCTATGTTTTGAAATTGATATTTTTACGTTGCTATGTTTTTAGTTTTCAGTTTTTTTTACGTTTTCAATGTTTATTGTTTTTCTGTGAATGAAAAATTCCTTTATTATTTGGTAAAACAATTAAAATATGAAATAATAAATGCTGGTATCACTGTTAGCTTAAGTGTTCGATCCAAAGGAACGCTTTTGTACTACCTTCATTGAGCATACTAAGAGCCCGAGACGATCTCGATGCCCTCCTAGCATCCCCTGCATCTTTTCTTGTATTTTGCACAGAGAGAGAGGCAGTCAAAAAATGCACTACCAAGGCTATCCGGGATGAGCGGCGTCTCTGTCGTGGTGGCTAACGTTTCGGCCAACATGTTGTGGACTTCCTCAGAGCGTACAGCAGCAGTACTTCAGCAGTACCTCAGAGCGTACATGTTGTGGCTTTCCTCAGAGCGCATAGCAGTACGCTTTGAGGAAGGCCACAACATGTTGGCCGAAACATCAGCCATCACGACAGAGACGTGGCTCATCCCAGATAACCTAGATGAGGCTTGCACTAGGACCCCAGAAACGCGCCCCACGACGGCCATGGCAGCCCTTCCGCACCCACCGGTGTCTATTGAAAGACTTTCACTTTTGAGGCAAGTGACCGCTGCCCGAGCCCTCGGTGGCAGGAAAGCCCTGCGGCTCTTAAGACGGAAATGTGTTGAGTTATGTTGAACTAACTTGAAGTAGGTTGTAGGTTCTGGAGAGGGGAGGTTTTGTATGTATACTATTATTTCAGAATAAATTGCTCAACTTCCACACATTTCACGGTCTTTACTGTTGCAACTGATTTTGAAAATATTTGTTAATTACGAGATCAGAAAATTTAACCATTTCTCATTGTAATAATAATACACACTTCATAAATTTAGTTCAGAAATATCTGATTGTAATACACTTGACCATACTTTTTAAAATGTTTATTTTACTTTTTGCTATTACCTTTTCTCCGACACCATCTTCTGACGTACGAGACACGTTGTTGCTCCATTTCTCACCGTGAATAAAGGTTCATGCTCACAGCATTGAACCGATGATTCTGATCAGTAAAGTGAAGAGACAGCTCGGCCGTCGGGGATGCCAACTTATGCCAACTTTCCTGGTCCTCGTGAGGCGTTCCCGTACCCTTCTTCGGCGAAATCAGGACTGACCCTTGAGGGCGATCAGGTGCAGTTTTGTACATTGTTATTATTTTTGTTTTGTTTCCATTTAAATCTTAATTACCAATTAATAAACACGGCAACTGTCAAATTAAATTTTGTTGCGCACGAATATAATGTTAGAGGTTATTAAGTCGCTTTAAAACATGGTTTTCGGTCAATGTATTATAAACATTGATGTTTGAACTTTGTACATCAATGTTTGGTAACATGGATATGTTTTTATCGATGTCACCTTACTACCTCCGTCAACTGTTATCGTAATAGTCTTCGTAGGTTACATGGCTGGTTTTTCATTTTGT
This sequence comes from Acheta domesticus, assembly GCA_031308135.1. Classification (NCBI taxonomy): domain Eukaryota; kingdom Metazoa; phylum Arthropoda; class Insecta; order Orthoptera; family Gryllidae; genus Acheta; species Acheta domesticus. The sequence continues at coordinate 203,567,277 of JAHLJT010008446.1, forward strand.
TAGTACATGTTCGTCATGTTCGTTTGTTACGAAATGAAACGTCAAAGATTCAGAATACACATGGTGAAGTGCGGACTGAAAAAATCTTTGGTTGTGGTTTCCAGTACAGAGTCAACACGACCCTAACACGAGTGTTTTAACTTAAGTAAATAAATAAAACATTGTTTAAGGGTATGCACGAGTGTTTTAACTTAAGCAAATAAATAAAACATTGTTTAAGGGTATGCATTTACTGCGTAATTGCGTTAACTATCATTATTCCGGGAATTACAATTACGCTTGTTATTTTGTTATTTTCTTGGAGTGAACAGAAAAAAAAAGTTTTGTTGACTTCATTTCTACAATTAAAATATATTCATCTGAATTCTCTGTCTCGTAACCTATGTTTACAAATATTTCTTTAGTTAACTGCTTAAATTGATCATTTGCAGTTCTATCTAATTTAGCATCGTTTATTTTTGTATCTCTACATTATGCAATTGGAGACTATTCTGTCACTGTTTTCATTAAACCATCTAGCACCCACTGCAATTCCCCTCAGCCACATCAGTGTTTCACCGAGAACTGCACTTTTCAAAAGAGCGCAAGCATTCGCTTGCCAAGGTGCTACGTGAGGAAGGACACTTTTTCGACCGAGTGAATTTCGTCCTCTTCCATGCCCTAAATTCCTCTGCTAGCAACATGAAGAAAACATGCTACGCATAGCACTTGGAGAGAGGGTTTGCGCTTGTTTGCCGACGAAATGCTTTCGACACGCGGCGGAGGTGGCGAGGCGAAGAGTGGGGTCGTGGGGGGGGGAGGAGGGGAAGGGGGCAGCGTGTCAGGAGCGGAATGCAGAGCGTCGCCGAAGGGCGGGAAATGTCAACGGTCACTTTGGGGCGCTCTATTGATCCGACCCAAGAACGAATATAGGCAACGGTAACAAAGAAGCTAAAGCGGTATCGTGTTTTAGAGACATACTTATAATTCAATGATAATAATATTATTATGCCCTGAAAAATGATGAAAAGTGCTTCATGAATGCCCGAACGAGTCACATGCGAAAGCGCAGAGTATAAACGGAACGATGTAAGAAGGGATCCCAAGGCTGAAGAAAACGTTCTTATATTGCATTTCTCTCCCCTCACCTACCAGTCACACTTTCGTGATTGTTTTGTTTAATATATTATCATTATTATTATTATTATTATTATTATTATATCACTAAATAGAAGAACGAGAACAGAAATATTGAAACTGAAGCAAAAGATATTTGCGAAGAAAACATGCAAGACACGTAGAATATTACAGACAATGAATTGTTGAAGCTGTTTGACATGAAATGTGAAACACAAAATATATCAAAGAAATCTGCGATGAAATATACCAACAATAAATAATTTATTTGGCTTAAAAAGGAACGAATGAAGCCGGAACTGGAAGCAATTGTAATAGCTGCCGAAGATCAACCTGTAAGAACAAAAGGACAGCAACCGATCTTTTTTGTAATGCTGGTGTGAACTATGGACAGTTCGAACAATCCATGGTTGGTTTTCTTGATCTGATTACGAATAGTATTACCTTGTTATTAGTTTACCTTCATCGTTTTTCAGTATTTTTTTTACTTTGGACTATAGGATTCAAGTGTGTTCTGAAATCCAAACATGAACGAGTATTTCTTCGAAACTTATTGGCCCTTCTTAATTTTTCCTCCTACAAATTTTTAAATTCTTTATGAAAATTTTTCTCGGTGTACAGTTGTATAATATTTCTCCAATTCCTTTCAATACCATGCCCAATAAAACTTTTTTCGCATTATTTCCCTTCGTTGTTTTTCCTGTCGATTAATGTGGAGCTATTCGTGATGTTAGTGACCAGACCTCTCGCCTTCCACCCCTTGGTACTGATGTTCAAAATCCCGATCGATCCATGTCAAATTTGTGGTGGACAACAAAGCAGGTTCGGTGCAGATTTGTCCGAGTTCTCCTGCAGTCCACCAAAATAGTCCACTCCAGGCTACGAATAAGATATGCCGACAGCATAAGATATGCCCAATAATATAAACATCTACATTGAAGACATCATTAGTATTGCTGTTGCAAAAACTCAATTTTAAAAAATATTTGGATGTGTTATTGTCAAGAAAGCGTAAATAACGTAAAGTGTTCCTTAATAATAAACATACATTCCGTAATGTTTCTTTGAATGTTGAGAAATACTTGCCCACTTGTTAAATCATCCACATTCATTTGAATCCAAATAATCTAGAGTTTGCCACATATGTGTTCTAAATTATCAAACTGATACACCTTGAAAGTATCGAATAAACAATTGTCTTATTGAATATGAGATTCCCCTCGATGAGCATGGTAGCTTAATTTTAACCCCATGCACTATTCAGAATCAAATTTCATACACAACACTACGAGGAGAATTTTCTACAGCATCTGTGATACCCTTTGATTGCTGAAATCTGAGTTATATTTAACTTATATTTTGAACAAAGTTTATGGAATCTAGATTTTATCATGTGATGTTACGTTTACTTACATTAAGCTGACGCACCTCCTGTAGTTTTTGAACGATTGAAGTTCTTGCAATGCAGTTTTCACGGATGTTCACGCGGGAACGGGGCTGATTGATGTATTCTTTTCCATTTTATCACGTGTATTTTACGAGATATTGAGGTAACTTTGTTTTTTTTTAATTCAACTATACATATTTTTAGTCTTCCATAACAAGCATAAGAAGACGAACCCAATGATATATATGTTGTCATAAGTTTGATAACATTTTTGGAGTAATTTGATTTTTTTGCGACTAGTATTTAACGGGTATTCTGAATGTAACAGTTCAACAGCCAAAATCATGCAGCGCTCTACCTGCTGTCGCCCGCTCGCGGCGTTACAATGTCCATTAAACACGAGTCGCAAAAATACAAAATTACTCAAAAAATACTTATCTAACATATGATGAAATTGAAGGAGGCGCTAAAGTTACGTGACTCACCTGTATATGAAGTGTTACAGCAGTATTGGGTCATGATCCAATCTAGTAAATCACAAAATTCAGTCGTAATCATACAGGTAATTTTCCTTCATTCTCATTCTTATGTATTCATCACACCTTTCTCCTTTAGTTACATCCTGTACTAGCATCAACTTTTTTAACATTGTCTGACCTATCTAAAAAATCCTATAACAGTGTCTGACCTCTCTCAGGAAAAAAGATATTCAAAATACTTTAAGTACTTTTTTAGAAAACCCTGAAAATGTTGGTGAAGCATTATGTAAATTAACTCCCTCCCCCAAAATTAAAGCATTCGTGACAAATTTGCTGGACCTTGACTTCAGTGAGAACTATCGGAGAAAGTCAGTTTTGGAGAACATCTTCTGAATTGTTTACTTTTGTCCACACATGAACAGACGGACGCAGACAGACCGACTTTTCCCGTAAACAATTTTTTCGGTATCAAGGTCCCACAAAACGTGAGTTCTTACTGCGGAGATATCAGATGTGATTTACTACATGGAAAAATATGTATAATCATTTTCGATGTTAGGGTCCCGGTAAACGATTTTTTCTCATGGACAATCCCTAGTTTCCCTTGCAGGATTACAATACTTTCTCTTTTTTATGAAAAACCCTAGTATGTGAGAAAGTACAAATTAATGTTATTAAATATAAAAATTTGGCACAAGAGTCCGCATGATATTGTAACGGAACGCGCACGTTCAGCGCCAAATGTTACAGAACGAGAACGTTAACACACGTTAGGAGTCAAATGTAACAAAACGAGCACGTTGAGCGCCAAAGATGATGGGACGCGCACGTTAACACACATTATGTTGTAGTTCAGAGCCTGCATGCGCGGTTTCGGGGCGCCAAGAGCCACACCTGAACAAACGAAACCTGAACCATACCCTGTACCGAACGTAGTTCAGGTTTATAAACCTGAACTACGTTCGGTACCTTTTTTTATGAGCCTCAGGGTTGGGCAGCTTTGGATCGGAAGGCTCCTACTGATTGTAATCAACGACATCTAACACGATCTTCTTATGAACCAACTCGTCAAAGTGATGGATGCGGATTTATTCACATTATCTAACTTAATAGTAAAATGACAATGAATTATCCATGAGATGTCATTTATTGCAGCAGCCTTGTCCAGTGAATTTAACAGTATTCATGGACTGGCGAAGTAATGACTGTTCCGGTGTATTTACCTCGATTGGCGGTTACGCTGCTTCGACTTTTGCACGCCGACAGGATTTGGCGTAGTTGGCTGGTAACTGGGGGAGTCAGATGGCGTCCCCGGCGGCGCTGCGATGCGGCATCTGTGGAGCCGCGCCCGATGACAGTCTTCGTAAGTGCCTCGTGTATCTCTTAAACGGCTGCAACCGTTCCGGCTAGTTCAGATGACGGGGTTCGTCGGCGAGGCCCCGATTATGCCTGGTTATTGAAGTGCGGGTGCATCACATACACAAAGGAAAGGCCATCGCACGCACCTTCTCGCGTTGTCGCAAACAATTATAGCTTTATGCTAACTTGACTGTTTGGTAGTAGCTCCGGAGGATAGAATTAAAGTCATTGTTGAAATCTTTATTATTTCTAACTGACATGGTTGTTTGGAGGTTATGATCAAGGGTTTTTCAAATTCTCTCTCGAGAAGTTGATAGCGGTGCCTGAAGTGCACACTTTGCCAGTTATACCCGAAGCCTTCAATGCTTTTGACCGAAGTAAATTTTCATCGACGTGCTTGGGGCTCCTTCTTGAGAAAGAGCACTTCTCCTCTCTTACCTAGTGTCTCCTGATCACGTGATTGCAGGATTGTCCTGCTATTTCTGAATTTGATTGTTCGATAAAGTTCTTGGGTTTATGGAGCAATTATTGGCCTGCAGCGTTCTTACCCCGGTTGACTTCCCTTTAGAATTACTCTATTGGTTAAAAACTATTTCTTTCCAGCTGCGTAAAGAAGTTTCGCTGTTATGGGTACCAGATCCGCGCACTGCCATGTATAATTTTATTAACATGTCCTAAAGGAATAGGGAAGCTCGTTGCTTTTCACTCGCGATAATTCGTTGTTCCACGGTAAAACAGTAGCTGTCGCCTTGACGTGGGTCAACTACCGTGTACGTAGTGTCGCTACTCTCACAATGCGTTTTCAGGGAGCCTGTCGCCGTTTTGAGGGTGAGATGGGGCTTTGAGATGAGAGGTTTGTCACCAAGGGGCGTGTGTGATATTTACGACCTCCAAACTTCGCACACGGGAGCATCGCGGCGAAGGGGCCAGCTGCTCTGGCTACGAGTAATCAGGGTTCGAGACAGGGGTACGCAGGCGTGCATCTGCAGTGACCGCGCGTGAGCGCGACTCATTGCAATATTAAGCCAAACACTCCTCTTAGACACATTCTAAACTCTATTCAAATGCTTATTGTAATTCAAAAATATATTTATTTAACATAATATTTTGCTGTAACTCAAGAATTTGCTTCTTAATTGGTCGTATTGAGGGTCCCATCAAATAATTGTGACAAAAAACAGTGCGCATTTATTTATTAAAAATTATATGAAAATGACTATAAATATACTTTAAACAGTTTAAAATACTGGAATGGAATGAAGATAAAATAACTAACTAAAACCATTTTACCTATCTTCTTCGGTTTTGCAGTATTGTCAAAAGGCGCCATTTTATCGCATGCACCCAGCCGTTTGAATGAAAAGGCGTGGGTTCGAGCCGCAAGCGAACGTGGGGGCGGGGCCTCTGAATAGACGCGCGAAGGGCGGCGGCGGCGGCGGCGGCGGCGGCGCCGAGTCTCGCGGGCGGAGACAATGAAGAAGCAGGCAGATGTGCGGCGAGCGCCTCGGGTGCCAACATGCAGTTGAGGAGGAGCGCGGGGAGATAGGGCGAGGACACGGCGGCACCGCAGCAGCCCGGGGGGATGGGGAAGGGGCGTGATTGAAGACGCGGAGATACGGGGGCTGTTGCTCTCTCTCTCTTACACACACACACATACCACCACCACCACCACATACATGCACGAGTACGTACTAGTAACCTAACCAAAGGGGGGCAAGAATCGATAGGAATTGCCGGAGGGAAGTGTGAGAGGAGAGGGAATGGGAAAGAAGAGAAAGGAGAAAGGAAAAGTAAACGAGAAAAGAAGGAAAGGTGGAAAAATAGGAGCGAAAGCGAGGGCAAGGGAGAGGAAAAGTAAGTGTATATATATTTACTGGAAGAGGAAAGTCAAAGGACCAGTCAGAGAGAGAGAAAAGTAGAACAGAGAGAGAGAGAGAGAGAGAGAGAAACCACAGTACAGAGAGAGAGGAAAGTCAGTGAAAATGAAGATAAAGAGTGACATAATGTGATAATGATAGAACAGAGAAAAATATAACACGAAACGACTTGGAGAGGCAAGAGTAAAAGAAACAAATATGATAGCCTCAAAATGGAGAATTTAAGAAGTGAAGAATCGTCGAAGAAGAAACATTTTGAATGAAAAGAAAATGAATATGTAGATAATAAAGATTACTCACAATTTGGAATTCTGGAAAAGAAATCAGCATCTGTGATGAGATATGGACCTCCTAGAAAATATATGTAGGTTCGAAAGTAAAAAAAGCAGATAGAAGGTAATAGATATCTATTCAGATAAGTAGTGGATAATGGAAATGTGAAAATTGAATGAAAAGTGGTTTTCAAGTAAATGGAATTTGTTCAGAGGAAAGGTAGATTATAAATAAGAATAAATATGTTGAAGAATAGAAGAGGAAAATTGGAAAGCCGAGGAAAACGGTGAAGAATGACACAGAGAGTGCAGATGAAAGATGATGGAGAATTAAAAGAAAGATAAGAAGCATAAAATTTAAAAACAGAAATATATTTCTAAAATTCAGAAGTTAAGACGTGTTACATACGACTAATGAACAGCATGGGGTTTTAAGATGCCAGATGCAAATGAGAACCGGAAGTTGAGGTAAGAACGATTCCAGCTTTTTTCCACCTAGAAGAGATGCAGCTTCCTTACATATTCTAATTATTCTTTAAATATTTCAATTGAAACAAGATAACTCTTCTGACTGTGGTTCTGGACATAAGTTATTTCCTGGTCTCCCGACATGTGTGTTCGTGTAGTCTATGCAAGGGTAAATGTGTGTGAGGGGAGAGAATAGGACAAAAAAAGAAGGAAAGATCGCGCGCTCCGTGGCTCGATTTTTACGAAATTACCCTGCCATTCGCAGGGTATTAACCGGAGAAACCACAGAAAACTTCCGATGAGAGCAGCTACCCTCTAGAATTCTCATCCAGTTAGCAGCTGAATTCGACCAAGCTATGTAACCATCGTCGGGACTTTCTTCCTGGATTCTCCCAGTTTGTGTCGCTGCAGAGACAGCGGCAATTCTCGCTCTGGGCTAAAGGCAGCCGGTATATAACATTGGTAACAAGACACACGGTTGTTCGAAGTAAATTTCTATGACATTTCGCAGGTCGAAGAAAATCCCTTTTTGCCAATAAACCAGTGGTGGTAAATATATGTAAACGTCGACGCCGTGAGACCAATCTCCATGAAAGTTGACACTTCTACGTGTTTTTTTCACCGAGGTTTATGTGCTGATAAATCTGTTGCAACTCCACTACATGGCGCTGTAGAACAAAACTAAATATTCACGTCAAATGCAACCTGCAACACATTCGGCAGGATTTTGAATCCATGTCGTTAAATAACTCCTAAACAATGCGTTCTATGGCCTTAAAAACTGAAATTTTGAGGTCGAAGGCCTCAAAGAAACGTTTCTCTCACCGTAATCCGTAATCTACAGGATGAAATCTTCTTGAACATCCAATTACATTTTTGCTTGTCCAGCGCTTCCAGATATTACCACACCTGCTGAGACATGTGCAGAATCGGCAGTTAAATGTGAATGAGAGGGACAGAGAGTGGCAGAGACAGACGAGGACAGGGTGAGGGAGGGAGAGACAGTGAGAAAGGGGAAAGAGGGAGATGAAGGGCAGAACAACGTCTGCCGGGTTTCCCTAGTTTCATATAATACTTGACACTGTTGATGTCGAGGTAGGCGGTAGGCAACTTATCTGCACTTATATTCAGCAGGTACACGAACTCTAGGAGACGACGTGCCCACTGGCATGAAACAAGCAGAGATTTTCATCTTTATTTTTCAGCTTTGACTGCGTCAGAAGTTTCGTCATCGTTACCGCGCAGCCATCAAACCTTCCAGCCATCACTTAGCGAAATGTCTGCAAGCAAAGAACTAGTTGTAGACCTAATGGAATGGTTGTTGATTATAAATGGCGAATTCGATTTGTTTCTCTCTTCCAAGATACCTTTTTAATGATAAAAAGTATAAATTAAATAAACAAATAAATACAGAAGTAAATAAATTAAATAAATAAGTAAATAAGTAAAGAAATTAAATAAATAATAAATAAATACTTCAATAAATAAATGAATACATAAATAAATAAATCTATATGGTTTCCGGAGTTAAAAGGGATGGGTCCAAGGAAATGTATTTAAGCAAGGGCACACTAATAATACCAAAAAATGTTCTCTCCCCAGTTCTACGTCTGCGTGTGCAAATGCGCGACTGAGAGAGAGCAGATAAGGACCGGGGCAGTCGCAGCCAGACGCACGGCCAGACGGGCCGACCAGGTTGGAGACGTTCGTGGGCGGAGGGGGCGCGGCGCGAGGAGTCGATGTAAGGCGCGGGGCGCGGCGCCGGGGGGCGGAGGGGGTCAGGGGCGGGGCGAAGGGGCGCAGAGGGGGCAGGGCGCGCCCTCTAATGCGAGCCGTGTTCCCCATAGCGAGCGCCTGCTTGACATTCAGATGCGCTCGCGCCCGGATATTGATTGCCCGATCTGTAGCACTTGTTGAGTACGAGGCACGAACCTCCCTGGCATGCATCAAAAAGGGAGGAGAGGAGAAGAAGAAGAAGGTGGATAAGAAGGTGGAGGAGAAGGAAGGCAGGCCGAGGGAGGAGGCCGGGTGGGTGGCGGAGGAGGGGGAGCTTGTGAAATACAGCCATCGCGGGTACTCTCCATTTTCGCCTCACCGGCTGAGGCCAGGCCATCAACTGCAGTGCCTTTGGCCTGGGAGGTTCTAAGGTTCGACTCCCGACGGTGGCAGGATTTTCGACAGAAGGTAGATACCTAGGTACAATTGAACGGCAGTCTGGAGGAGAACTCAAGCGGCCGGCTGCTCTCATCGGTATATGTTGGTGGTTTCTCCGGACAACACCATGCGAATGCCGGAGCAGTAACCTAACAAACAGGCCACGGACCGCGCGCGATCTTTTCTTTCTCTTTCGTGTCCAATTCCTACATTTCATGCACTACGCTATTACAAATGTCGGAAGACCAGTCGGGAGCTTAGAGTTTCTCCCGGCTTGGGAGGGGGGGAGTCCCGCTGGTGGGAAATACCTGGATGGGGAAACCGCGCAGGTTGAAGTGTAGGTCTCTGGTGGATACCACCATCCAGTGGGGAAAAAACACCGCTACTTCCAGTGAACTATACTTACATGACACGACAATAGCGATTGACGCGTATAAAAACACGATATAAACACAATATAATCAATTAAGATTTTTATCTCACCTTATCTGCACCTCGGCGCTCGCTCTTGCTCATCCCCCTTCCGGATCGCTTCTCCACTTACATTTATAGGCACTTTACTGCTACACATGTCGGGGGACCAGTCGGGATCTCAGAGCTTGTCCCGGCTGGAGCGTGATCTCGCTTGTCCCGGCTTCGATTCGCAGCTTCACCGCTCCGCGTCAGCTCCCAGCTCATTCTACCCATACTCATTCTACTCACTCACACCCACTGCACTATAGTGTCGGTCGCATTCTCTCCGTGCCATAGTCTTTCCCTTCGCCTCCCATTCCGTCTGCGGTGACATGTCGCACCTCTGCCCTTTTCCTCTAAGATTTCCACGTGCATCTTATGCTCTATTGATCTCTATCATGGCCTTCTTTGACCTGATACCCAAATTCCTCCATGTCCAATTTTCTGTAGAAAGAATTGCGATATCAATTTTCCAAAATTTTCCCTTCTCTTCTGAAAATTCTCTATCATCTTTGTACCTCTAACAACTCACCACATTACTTCTCGACACACATTTTACTGTTCCAGTTCTCATTTCCTTTCGATTCTCCAGTTATATCTTGGTCTAATTCCATTTTCTCATTTTGCACAGGTCTGCTAAGATATGGTGGCAAAACAAATGTTATTTATATCTTATCGAATGTCATTTAGCTTAGCTGCAGTTGCCTAATTTTGGGAGTCAGCAGCTTTACATTCCACATACATTTCACCACATTCTTTAGCTTTTTTCTGAAATATTTTCAAAATTTTATGTGTAAAAATTAATTTATAAATATTTGTGAAACCAATACAAACATTTTAAATTTCGTACTTTTTCTAAGTTGTGTTGATTAGCTTTGAAGCATTTTCAATAATTGTTTGTTTTTATGTGAGACAATGTTAGAAAATGAAACTTACTGAAATTTCTGATACCTTTGTCATTGAAATATTAAGAAAAAATTAAATGGACTCACTATATAAAATGAAAGATAAACGATAATTTTGCCCTTTTATTTGTTTCAATTCTTCATTTGCATGTTTGTTTATAATAGTGCATTAAGTTAATACGACCTTATAAATGAGTGAATATTATTAAAATAACTAATTTCGCACTTATTTCTTGCCAAATATAATTTTATAAAGAAATAACTTAAAGGAGTCAGAAATGACCCCGCGCCACCTCTAACGTAACTCCGGCATACGCCACCTCTCCAGGGTTTAACCATCATTAGCCCATATTCTAATCGCTGTATTTTCCAATCAACAGATTTTGTCAAAATTGATAATTCAGCGTAGGATAATATTTCTATTCAAAACAGATATTTGTAATTACAACACACGTCGTAGGAAACTTTCATCTAATGTCAGTATAAACAAATTACTACAAAAAATAAACATATGCATATCTTTAATGGAACGGCCGATATTCCGATATTCAAAACGAGTTCCTCAACATTTGTTTCTCTTAACGTTGTACTTGGTTACAGTTTAGAGTGCTGGGAATGTGCACAGATGCCCGCCTTTCGGCGGTGAGCGGTGTTGCTGTGCGCTAGACCCAATGCCCTCACCCATGATTGCAAAGGGGTGGGCCGAACGAGGACTAGATGAGTCTGGACCCGCCGCACCCACACCATGCCATTCCCATGCGTCAGAGAACGAAAATTGTGGAAGTCTTGGCGTAGAGATGCGATTGTCGCCTTTGTTTATTTCCCCTCCAAAGTACCCCTGAGGAAGTGGGAATTTATTTATTAAACCGGTTTACAAGTAAACTACTGCATTGCAGCTTAAGCAGCAGAGAGGGAGGTATTTTCTTAATAATTAACTAAAACTAACTTAATTTTACCTTATCGCTAATTTACTAATTCTTCCGTAGCACTTTGGCATATCTAAATTAAACAAAATTATTATTTTTTCTTAATCCTAAGTAATGTTTTGTTTTTGCTCTTCCTTTGTAAATGTTTCTATTTCTATATTATTTTTTCATTCATGCATCTTTCATTATATACATAACCATTCATTCTACTCACTCACACCCACTGCGCTGTAGTGTCGGTCGCATTCTCTCCGAACCTATTAGCACACACCGTTGTGACCTGTGTCCGGTCACGGACAGTGAATGTGACGGCAAGGAATACTAATGCACCACCACGCCGGCAAAGAATAAAAAGGAAAAGAAAACAGAATCTCTTACGATCAACGTAGTAGGCTAAACAACCAATCAGAAGTAACCATAATACCTGCTCTTGGAGAGTTAAAACGAAGAGAATGGTTCGTGAACCACCGTGATGGGGCTATGATCCAGATTCGCATGCACGTGCCAGCGAGAAGATTTGGTCACTACCGTTTCACCATCCATGGTAGCGGAACTATAGTAAAGTGAAACAACCTCAAGAAAGCTCCAAGAATAGGAGCTATTATTCTATCATATTTTTACGTCATTATTCCCTGAATTCTTCTACGTCTTTGTATATACTCTCAGTACATATGAGTTGTTACGAATAATTGGACCAGAGCTAACACTCGCTCGCTCCAACTACCGGTGGCGAGTCGCGGACTACAGGCACCCCTACACGCCAGATATCGAGACGCGAAGGAGCAGGGACTTCCAGAAGTCTGCTACGAAACCCGGAGACTCGAGGCGAAGTAAAGACACCCCATCGCTAGCAAAGACGGTATTCAGGTGGGAAAGTGCCGGCTTGCGGCCACGCACGGGCGATTGGCGAAAACACGACCTGTTGATCTACGTCTTCTGGTCAAGGCAGTGATTACGGAAGCTTCCACGTAGTTTTCTTTCTTCAGTAGATAATTGAGCGAAAAAGAAATATATAAGAGAAAGCGGAATAATCACGTAATTATAAACTTAAATAGTTTTCTAAGCGTATTGCATATTCCAATCCATATTGCATATATTGCATATGTCCAGAAGCATTGTAAGAATTTGTATGCGAGATATTTATTTAGTCAGGGTTACGGCGGTGGTTCGTTTCCAACTCCGAGCTCAGTCAGACGCAAGCGTCGCCACGCTTGATGAGGAGAGGCATCGAGGACATTCCCCTCAATCTCAAGATTAAGAAGTAGGTTTCTCAGTAGAATAATTGTACAAATTATCAAAGGGAATTTATTTCTGTTGAAACATCATATATCAACCTCTTTTTTACTACGATTGTGAATTTATCACAATTTTGTGAACGCCTAAATCCTACAACAAACAAATAGATTTATGGTAATAGTATAAAACATGGGTAGTAGGACGTAGAAATATTCAGAGATCAACTGGCTCCGAATGTACAGTTATTGTTTATTGGAATTAAACATTTAATTTTTCACAAACTCTTTGAGTGTGTACTTATGTATTTTGGAGCACTGAATCCTCAGCGAACCCATTCCCGAAAGATTAGGAATCCTCACTGGCAAACGTATTACTGAAGATTTACATTTTAAAAAATTTGAAGAATTATTCCAAGAAAATTGAAAAATTCTATTTCACCGTGGAACACGCAACACGTGGCCACCGATGGCCGAGAGCCTTTCGGCAGAATTCCAAATGATGACTACAGAGAGACCGCCGGTCGGACACTTGGTTTGCAGAGAGCTCGCCAAGTAGGTGCGCTTTTAAGTTTTCGCTTGGTTTGCAAAGATCTCGCCGAACTATCGCTCTTTTAAGAATTCAGACAGTTCGGTTGAGAACTGCGCGAACGGTCGCGCCTTAAGTTTGTTTCATGAACGAGATGCCGCATCCACCTTCGCGCACCAGTCACCGTACAGAGCACCGTCAAAAGTGGCTCAGGGCATTAACTGATGTCACTGTAATGCCTCTGATTGGCAAATCCTAAGGTTCAAGTCCAGACGTTTGCAGTATTTTTGACACTACCTACATAGTTAAGTAGCTTCTGTCTGAAGGGAAAAAAATCTAGAATCCGGCTGCTGTGATCGGTAGATTTACGTGTTTTTTCCGATCATTATCAGGCGAATACTGGAGCAGTATCTTAACAATCGGGCCACGTTGCAATCTTCCCTTCCTCTTCCTTGTCCTGTCCTCCCCCTCACTTAAACACACACACACACACACTCACGTGCACTACACTACCACACGTATCGGGAGACCACTTGGAAGCTTACAGATTGCCCAGCTGGGGCGGTGCTCCGCTGGTGGGAGATGCCTGTTTGGGGAAATACGGGCTAAACAATTTATATTTTGTACAAATGCCATAGAATAAATGTTAACCCGGCGATGGATGCGAGAAAAAGTGTAACATGAACGGATGGGCTGGGTCTGAGAGACCCGGATTAAAACACAAGAATTAAATAGCAACTATTTTTTTATCATCGTTAGGGGACTTCATTATGTTAGCTTGATATAAACGAAAACGAAAATTTTGTTCATAAATTATGCATTTTTTATTCTTTTCAAAAAATATTAAGTAAATTTAAGAAGCGCAATGAGGCCTCCCTAATACCTTCCTCGTCATCCCACTGAAAAGTTTGACTCACTTCTGAAATTACAGTTGAATTTTACTTTAGTTATACGTAATACTACTTAAAATTCATATAATTATCTATATCACAATGATAATAAATAATTCTAAAAATACGAATATGAACCAACTCGATTCCAGTTACACGAAGGGATGGGTTGGGTCTGAAAGTCCAAGCAGGAATTAATAATCCATTTAATAACGTATACAACGTTCACAGCAATAACTATCACACTGAACATTTGATTTGAAAATAAAAGGAAGGTAGACAGACTAACAGGCTTCTGGTATTATCCTTATGAGATTGGCTGACGTTTTTGTTATGTCATGGGTCTCACAGACCCAACCGATCCGTTGCCGGGTTAAAAAATGCTAGATCGTGTAGAGGATTATTTTCACTTTCTCGCTACGAAGTAGAGAGAAAGTTATGTAATGCTGCGCGAAACAACGGCGAATTTTTGACAGAAAAACTTATTACAGGGCTCTGGTTACGAAAAAGTGGATAAATTCAGTTGTTAAATTTAGAAAAAAAAACAACTTAAAAACGTATAACTAACTACATGTGGTGTAGCCGCAAAATCGAATGACGGCCAAAAGTCTGTCCGTTCGTCTAGCGGTCTGTCCGTCCATCTGTCTCTGTCTGTTTGTCCGTCCGTGTGTGAACAACGCTAGCGGCTAAACCGTTCAGCCGTTTTCTCCAAATTGATATTCCTCAATCGATCTGGCTGATGTCAGGACCCCCCTGAATTTGAAACCGATATTTTCATTTTGGGCTGCACTTTTCATGAAGCCCCTGGGATATTTTCCATATTTAAAAAAAGTCGCTCTATCGTCTTTTATTAAATTTTGTTCTTCAATAGTGGAAAGGATGTTTAAGTGAATGGTGCAGGTGGGTCATTCCATGCAAAATTTCAGGTTTTCTGACAGTGAGTCTCATATTTTTTCATATTTCATTACATTAATCTACTAATGATGAACAGTTAAAACACAATTTATGAATTAATATCTTCAGCAGTTTAGCAACAATTACGGGTTAAACATGGACGATGACACAATGTACTCAATAATGATAATAATTATGACGTTCATTAAATGAATAAAAATTTAAAAACGGGCACACTATTTTGAAGATAAATGATCATATTTTAAGCAGTTGATAATATATTAAGGATTGAGGCATTTGTTTATAATAAAAAATGCTAATAAATTAAACAAATACATTTTTCTTCAAAAATAATATTTTCTTTTCTTTCATATTTTACACACTGCAGGAAGAACCAATAAATAACCTTTCTGCAAACTGTCGCGATGGAATGTTAAAAAATGCGTAAGTTATTAAATAAAAAGTATACGCGCATTTTGCTCTTAAGGTTGAAAGTCGCGTGCCTTTGCCCAGCGAGGGGTGACGCAAGGTCGTAGGCAGGCACCGCCAAGTTCATTCCCTAGGGATATCCATCGATGCCTTCGAAGGGATCCTGACATTAGTTTACAGGCTTAGTTTTCGCGTGTTACTGTTCAGTGATACATCGTGATAGAAAATGCCAAAGATTGCGAATACGTTTAACAGGCTTTGGTGCTGCAATCCATTCGGACTCGAGAAACACAAAAGTCGGGTGGGTAAGAGAAAGATTACAGAGGCGATGCGTAAGAAAATATCGAATTTAGTGATAGGTGAAGCAATATGCGATGTGTCGTCACAAAACATCCAAAATGCCCAATGCAGATCTTAGTGACTCAACTGAAACAGTGAAGTGAAAACGTCAAGTGAAGAGGAGTACGTAGCCCCAGGAGTTGCAGGGGAAGCCACTATCAGTAATGTAACCATTTTGTATCCTCTGGGTCAATCACCATTGTCATTGCGAAAACAAACCCGAGAGATATCGTACGCAAGGAGAAAGGTGAGTGCCGTAAATAAAGCAGTTTCTGAATTATTTCATGTGAGTACAGAAAGCAATGATGGAGAAGAAATGTTGACACAATTCAAAGAAAAATTTTCAAACGTGAAAACAGCTAATGACAAATACATGATTTTAACGTGTTTACCAAAAAGTTGGAGTGAACAAAAAATAATGGTCGAATTTGGCGTATCTCTTCATGTAGCTCCTACGGCAAAATTAACACCTAGAGAAGTAGTTTTTGCGAAATCCACCATCGCGCGGCGGAGGAAAACTGTAACGCCGAGCGCTGACGAGGAGCGCTGTGGCGCGGCGGCTCTAGCAGCTGAGACGAGTTCGTTAATGGAGCGCCAGTAAGATACTTTTATTCATAACTTTAAAACCATTCAAGATTCCACGACGAAATTTACAGAGTAGCTTTAAAGTAGTTTCAGCAATTTTTCTTCCAAAATTGAAGAATTAAAAATATATTTCCATTTATTGCATTTTTTAGAATTTGTTTACTTCCTAATTGTTAAAGACTCACGGTAAAAAAATATCTTTAGCATAAAATTATCCTTTACATTTCTTCTACAAATGGTGTCACTTTCATATTTTTTCCTTGTTTGCATATCATTGGAAAAAAATCATAACGGAATGTCTACAGACTGCTAACCTAATATTTCAAGTGCCCATTGTTGCTAAACAATGGATGATGAGACAAAAATATTGTACCTGGTTCATGCAGGTATCATAATAAGTAAGGTGGCAAAATATTTTTAAATTCAGAGATGTAGTGTCAGATTTCCTACTTTTTTGCATGTAATGATCCAGGTATCATGTTCGGTAAAAACCCTGATTTTTCAAAAACTGTAAAAGTTCAAATTTTTTTCGGCATCTTCTTACAACAACGATTATGAAGGTAGAGCTTTTCTCGTTTCGTTAAAATAGATTTTTAAATAAAGTCCGGTAAAATTTTGCGAAAATTTGAGCACTATTCTCGTAATTTTATGTGAAAATATGGGCAAGAAAGTACGTGCTGTTTTAGCACCACTAGTTTTGTTTCTAACTCAAGTCCCGTATCTCAAAATGGTTGTACGACTTGCAGTGTGTTCTTTATCTAAATATCTCCTTATATTTTTCATGAGGTCAAGGCTGGACCGTTGGGCAATGCTCATGGTGGTACAGCGTCCAAGGTTCGCTTCCCCACAAGGAACACTCTATGTCATGGGGGTCATGCTGGAGCATTTGCCAAATACATGCTGCCATGTTCACTCAGCATTCTGAACGTAGTAGCAACGACGGGAAATGCCTCGCATTCAGTTTCTGCTGAGGAGTAGACGGGTGGTCGTTCGGATCCCGGAGTGTTTCGTGGTCGCGTAGGCGGAAGGCCTAAAAACACATTGGCCCAACACTCACATGTCCCTAGATGATACATTCCAAATATACTCGGAATCATATATTTCTTTCTGGTAAACAGTGAAGCTGCCGTACGCACGATGACCCGCTTCAGATGCGTTTTGGTCTTTTCGGGAGACCTCTAATAAGATAAACTCAAAATCAATATTAGATGTAGGCTCCCCATCGTAACTGTTTATTGTGGCATAAAGCTTTTTCGGCCGCATTGCGGCCATCTTCAGTGCTCTTAGAGGCGGCTGTGGGCCTCAGTCCAGACAAGACAGCTCAGTCCAGCAAAACTGAGGCCCACAGCCGCCTCTAAGAGCACTGAAGATGGCAACAATGCGGCCGAAAAAGCTTTATGCCACAATAAACAGTTACGATGGGGAGCCTACATCTAATATTGATTTCGATGATAGCATCGTAAATGCCACACCATTTCCTACTAAGATAAACTCAATCCCCATTTGACCTGTTTCAAGTGTGTTTCACTAAAGGACTTTAGTCCATCTGGAGTAGGTAAAAAATAACTGTATTCGTTAGAACTCCTAAGAATGACTCAATAAGAGAAAAAGAAACTAGTATTTGACATGATAAAGTACAGAGTAACACTGCTTGTGTAGCTCCAGTTCTCTCACTCTCAAGCAATCAAGCATATTGGAGCAGATTTTTCCGACTTTTGTAAAGATAGACTGAAAATAGAATGTTGAAAACATATAAACAAGAAGGTTCTCAAAATCAAAGAAATACTGCCGTTTTATTATCTTTTCCTTTAATCATCGACACTGGAAGTACTTCGTTATTTGGCTTGTCTGTAAAAATTAACAGTAACACTGTCACGGCTTCACACGAGAAGATATTTTTCAACCCACAGGATTCTACGTCACCATTTTTTCTCATGTACACTCTTCCTTTTCTCCTCACCAGTTGCTTAGGCAGATTAAAACGCCACCGTATATTTCCTTTCACTAAAAATGCCTCCCTCTTACTCTCACTTCACATCTCTCTCCTTCTCTTTGATGGCTATGCAGTGCACGAGGGGGCTCTTCAATTAACTACCACCAATTCTTTCGCCTCCAGCCGTTTTTCTCCGTCTTTTGAATGGCTCTCTCTTTGGACTTCCTTTGCATCTCAACGGATCACATCTGTCTTATTTCTACAGTGTCGACCAAAAGTAGAGATCCTTTACAATTTTTTTGAATTTCAATTTGAGTAAAAAAGTTGCGGATGGGTTTGAAACGAAATGTATACTTTTTTAACGATTGAGAGATCAGAGTACCAGGTCGACAGGATTCACATCAAGACAATGACATTATCACAACCAGCTACGAAGCTGACGTCAAACCTCTGCCAATGTCGAGACTCGTATCGCAGATGTCACGATTGACATCTATAAGAAAAGAAATATAACAGGTATACATAGTTGAAATTGATGATGGGCTGCTCAAAAGACAGACTCTTCTCAGTATTACATTTCGTATTAGGAATTCCCTTCTTGCTTCTGCTCTGACTTTTCTTGGATTACCTTGCAAACAACTGTGAGCTACAATTAAAAATAAACGAGATACATTTGTGAATTCAAAGAATTTTGCAAATCATACACTGATACCTGATTGCCTTTTGATTAATTAAATAACGACGAGGCCAGCAAGCACGCGAACTGATCAATGACGAAATTCGCGGGAAATAACGAATGGTGCTGGAGGAAGAGTGGGTAGTAGGCAGCGGAACGGTAAGTTGGCTCGTCACATGGTGAAAAGACTGTGTCACTTTTGTAGCATGGGTGCGATATCTTGGGGACATTGCACGAGTCTGCGACGGCGCAGGGCAGCGAGCGGCGCAGATGGCGATGGGGTGAGAAGATTGATAGATCGTTAGTCATTCCGAGTGCGTCAACTACTGAGGCAATTGGTCCAGTAAATGTAGTGCATGTTTTTTATCAAGAGGTGGTAATATTTCCCCTCTGGATGGCGAGATCCGGTGCCGACCTATCGTCAACCAGCATGGTTTTCCTCAACCAGGTATCTCAACTTGCGGGTCACCGCCCCAGCCGGGAGAAGCTCTAAGCCCCGATCGGTCTCACTGCATGTGAGGCAGTGTAGTGCAGTTAGTGTGAGTGTGTGTATAAAGGGTCAGGAATGATGATCGTGCGCTGCCGTGGCCCGTTTGTTAGTGTGCTGCTCTGGTATTCGCCTGGTGTTGATCGGAGAGATCACATAAAACTTCCGATCAAAGCAGCTGGAAGCTAGAATTCTCCTCCAGACAGCGACTGAATTCGACCTAGCTGACAAGCTAGGGTCGAAAATCCTCCGGCCGTCCGGACTCGAACCTAGGACCTCCCGGTCAGAGGGGGTGTGTGCCCGCAGATACCCCCTCCCCGATGACCAGAAGCGCCGGTGAGACAGGAAGTCGGATTAAACAAGTATTTAATTAAGCCTTTTGAGGAAATGTGCGATGTTTAGAAGGGACAGAATTGCGATATTAATGATTTGATAGGGGTGGGAACGACGACGCAACACATAAAGTAATCAGGGAGATAATGGTAAATGAGTAGACTGCCTTATGTTACATCTTCCTATTTGCGTGCAAACCAAGTAACTGGTTATATTATTAAGTTTCATGTTAATATTTGAATGCAACCAAGTAAATGATAATATTATGTCAAATGTTAATGTTTTAATGATACCAAGTAATTTTTTATAATTCTCTATAATATTACGAGGTATGCTAATTTTTGAATGGTACCATAATCACCGTAAACATCGTTGCATAGTAACCACAGGCCATGGTGGGAAGGTTTTCATGTGAGGTATTTATTTAAAATTAATACCAAATCAATATTATTGCTTTTATATAATATTCTTGGGTTATTGGAGATGAAGATAAAAAGTAACTAAAGATATAAGAATGCTTATTAGTGATTGGCAAATTAAAATGCAACTTGAAGGGGGTTATTAATTTCTTTTGCTGAAACCAATTTATTAGTGAATTATTGATTTAGTTTTTCTTTCATGTTTTCTCTCCTTGGTGCTATTTATTTATGAATTTTGTAATAAATGTGTCATAATATTGGAAAATGTGATACTAATTCAATGCTTCAACGTAATCAACTAATGTTTCCTCTTCAAAGAATTCCCTCACCCTTTTTATTTCCCACAAACATTTATTGCGTATTCCTGCATGTTTGACTCCAAAAGTGCATTAAATAGGAGTTAGAGGTGTGTTGGGTTACTATACTCTGTCAAATATATACAGACGCCATATCCAACAATATACAAAACATAACCTGCCAGCCCAAGGCAGTAAAGAAACTTTTGATAATAAAGTTGAACATCTGCCCCTGCCCCACAGGAAATGGGGAATGACACTGTTATTAAAGCTCCCAAAAAATACGTTAGAAGGGTGCAGCAGGACCTGAGGGAAATGGTAAAATCAGATACTGGCATATTATCTCTCTGCATAGATATGCGTGTACTGGATTTTCATTGTGCGTGTACATTTGATTTTCATTGATCTTAAATTTGCAAAATCGATTCCCTGCGGTAGTGGGTTATATGAGATTCCTCCAGATAGCCAAGAAACATCTTGGAAAAAGTGTAAAGAAATGCCGCGCAGACAAAAGAGAATGTCGTTGGCATGTCGTCGCCGACACATGTCAAACGCACATGTCAAACATCATTTTGCGGAAGGAAAATTCTATCACTGGAACCATGGGTGGAATTGGACCATTCATTTCGCACCCCAATACAAAGCAATTTACTATATATACCGGCTGCCTTCTAAACGATGTGAATCTTTCCTTGAGAAATGTATGCATTCCCAAACATATTTATTTACTTCACTAAACAAGTACGTGTACAAAGATGTCTCTTTTCTTGTGCATAGACGATCTAAAGAGCTACTTTTATCCCAGAAATTGCCTCCGGCACTGCCCACTCTGTATCATTGCCCATAGTCCCCCACGGGCCCACTGTGCCACGTTGAACGTGCGAGCGTGCAGGGCCGGTGAATCGGCTTTGTGGTGCAGCCGTACAAAGGAGCAGGCGGCAGGTGGGTGCCGGGGCGCCGATGAGACCGCGGTCGGCTGTGTATGGATTAGCGCAACTCGACCGGATTTCGGCAAGCGAACGCGGAAGCGGGGACGGGGGCGGGAGCTGGAGCGGGGGCGGGAGCGGGGCGGGGGCGGGAGCGGCAGCGGGGACGGGGCGGGGGCGGGAGCGGGAGCGGCAGCGGGGACGGGGCGGGGGCGGGAGCGGGAGCGGGGGCGGGAGCGGGAGCGGGGGCGGGGGGCGGGGGCGGGGGCGGGGGCGGGAGCGAGAGCGAGATCGGGCGCGGGGACGGGGGTGGGGGCGGGAGCGTTGCGGCGCGGGGTGCCGCTGGTTTTTTATAAGCTCTTTGGTGCGCCGTGAAAAAGCAGCACGTTTCATTGTTAAGAAGCAGCGCCTCGGCGTTCGCTGTTTGGCACGCGCCTTGTCGCTGGGTATGATTCGTACGGTGGGCATCGGACTTGAATGTAAGAGTGTTGCGTTGGTTCATGTTCTCTCTAAAGCCTGCTTTTAGACGATCAATTGCATGTAGTTTGCTTAATGGAGAAAACCTACTAGCCAGACTGGGTGATGTTTACGCAGTACAAGCGGTTCTATAATAGCGCAATATTTATCGTATTATTTCTAATATTAACGTATTATGATAATACTAGCTGGCCCGAAGAGAAAATTTCGAACATCTGAACTAGAAGTAATTATTTACCAACTTCAAAATATACATTATGCCACAAGCGAGGCAAACCGCGACATAGTCCATGAGCGTTTGCTCCAACCTTTGTTGCTACGTCGCTTACAATGCATTTTTGTTCATTTAACATATATATGTATATATATATATATATATATATATATATATTATATATATATATGGGGCGGGATGTGGGTGTTATATCCCTTTGTTGATAACAAAGGGATATATATAATATTTGATCATTAATGCAGGAAGTAGAAGGATTTCTTGCCAATTTAATACTTTCTAAATTTTCTACTATATTTGATTTCTTGTCCTTCGTCTTCAAAATGTAAATTTTAAAAATTGTTTGGGGTCCATAGTGTATTTATTTTCAAGAAGATGAGAAGCGAAAGTGGTGTTATTCTATTTTCACTTCTTGACAATTAAGTTCATTACATTTCCTGAAATAATTTCCTACCAGTCTGTTCAGTGTAAGCAGAAATGCAAACATTCGCACTCGGAATGAAAAATATCCCGTACTCTTTTCTTCTTTTGAAATACAACCTTTATTGCTGGGAAAAATGTTTTTTGTTGTATGAATGCTCTTAAAAGAAACTTGAAAATTTATCTTTTTGAGGCAACGCCCTACCTGTAGGGATGCAGAACAAAAATATGGTATGCTAACAAATATTTTTGCACTTTTTTCAGGTTTACAGTAGCAAGAATTTTATTTTTTATTTTTTTTCTTTCCGTTGAATAAGTTTCTCAATGGTTGGGGGAATGTAGCCATTATTAACTACGATAGACTTTTATTGAATTAATTCAGTCTTGGATGTCTGAATTTTTCGTAGGAACTTTGAAAACAGGATGGAACTAAGAGAGGAAGACTGTTAATTTTTAGGGGTAGATGTCGTTACAATTATTAGGAATGATCAGGTAATTTTTTTTGAGTTTTCTAAAAACTTTAAAACTGTGATTATTATTTGGAATAGTGATGGATAAAACTAAAAAGTTGAGTGAATTGTTATCTCTCAAATCCACTTTAAACTTAATCGTTTGGTATAATGAATGAAGTGTAAAAAATTAATCTAAAACTTTGCAAAAATTTAAGCAATATTAAGAACAATTTAATCAGTAAGCTAAATTAAGCAAAAAATTAAACAAAAAAATTGAGTTGAAAATGTTGACCTCACCAGAAAATAAATAGTACCTGAAAACATACTGTAAGCATTTTAACAGTGAGAGGTGTCGGTTTGAGGTTCATCCCCTTTCTGTAAGAAGTTTGAATGATGCTCTTTAGTGGGTGTCAGGGATTAAGTATATTTGTATTTTATTTATTTATTACTTGTTTGTTTGTTTGTTTGTTTGTTTGTTTCTTCACTACTTTTTCATGCTTTGGGTGTGCCGTGAAAAGGGAATAATTCCACAATGACGATGCAAAACAAAAGCATTAGCTCTTCGGCACAAGCATTGTCGAGTGCAATTCATGTGGTGTAAATCGGCTTGCAATGAATGCCTTTTGTTGGTTTATGCCACCTCACTTGAAGAGGATTTTGAAGGAAATACATTTGTTGGTTTTTACTCTTTACGAGCACAAAGACACTTTTCACTGGTTCAGTAATTTCTTGCGTATTATGTTCAAAAAATTTTAACATCGCAAACTTTTTTCTGATATATTCTTTTCATGACTAAATAAAAATTTGACTAAATATTTTTATTAATTATATCGTATAAAAGGTTTTGCAAAAGCAACTAAATGATATAAACGTTAACTCATTCATAGAAATATTACGTTAATGTAATGAAACAAATTACTCTTACGCCTGTTTATATTTATATTTCTGTCTATATTAATACCTTCCAATGACAACTGAAGATTCAAATATGGGTTCAGCATTGTTTCTTTCGTTTTGTAAACTTAGTGTAAATTAAAAAAAATTGTGATATGTAATTAATGTTTTAAATGTTTTCTGACATAATCTAAAAAATGTGTTAAATTTTAAATATGTCTGACTCTATTGTCTGAACAGTTCAATAATGCAATAAATATTTCTCTGGTCTTATCTAGTATTACTCCACGGAAATAATAAGAACGAACGAATCCCAAATCTGGAAGGAAAACATTTTGCACTGGAATTCGCTAATCTTTAATTCATTTCCAGTATTTTTCAGATGAAAACTAGGTTTACGAGGAAATTTCTTAACAAAAGTCGTAGTTCGCGTGCGGTCCTTGCTCATTCATGTTTCTTTACTAGTCCTTACTGATCCGTCCTTTCTCTGGGTTAAAAGTAAATATTTTCCTATTACACGAGGATTATTTTGGAAACACGAAGGTTACGAAGTAAATTATTTTCTACAATTTATAGTTTTTTAATCATAATCACGGAGAATCGCATAAAAAGAAACTATTAAATTAATATGAACGAATTACTACATTTGCTAACAAATATAAGTTGAAAGTCTTTTTTACTTCCTCGCTATAGAATAGATAGAAAGTTGTGTAACGCTGCGCAAAAAAAAAGCGAATTTTCGGCAGAAAACACTTATTAGAGAATCCTGGTTACGAAAAAGTAGATAAATCCAATTGCTATATTTAGAAAAAATCCTCTATCACGTGGTGTAGTCAGAATCCACGTTTTGTGTCCCCTTGATATCGAAAAATCAAATGAGGGCAAAACATCTGTCCGTCTGCCTGTTTGTCTCTGAACAACGCTAGCGACTAAATCGTTCAACTGATTGTCTCCAAAATTGAAACTCCCCGATGGACCTGGCTGATGTCGGTTGATTGAAGTTTCCGGACACGTTAACTGCTATAGTCAGTAGTCACGATAGTGCATTGAATGTTTTTACCCTGAGGGTGGCGGTGTTCCTCCCCTCCTAGATGATGAGATCTGTCACCGAACTACACGTCTTCTTGCGGGTATTCCACCTCGAAGCATCCGCCCAGCGAGGCTTAGCCCCAGCTCTAAGCTCCCCAACTGTCTACTGACATATGGGGTAGCATAGTGCATAAATGCGTTAATGTATGTTGGAATGGTTTTAACATTGAACAAGAAAGATGAAGGAGAGATCGGGCGTGGTCCGTGACCCGTTTGTTAGCGCATTCTCCTAGGGCTGATCCTAGATCCACGAAAAACTACCGATCAGAGCAGCCGGCCACTAGAATTCTCCTCTAGACAGCGGCTGAATTCGATCTAGTTATATAGTTAGTAATGAAAATTTGTCAAAAGAAATGGGTCCATTTCTTAGTTGGATGTCTCCGGCTCATTGGTGCTCTGATTCAGTAAGTTTTTATATCCTAGCGTTCAACTGTTGTTAATACTCAAGAAATATCTGGCTATATTCTCACCAAACTTTCTACTAAAAGTACAAAAAATTAGTAAAAGTAAAATATTTTACAGAAACCCGGGATGGAGCAGAGTTTTAACCACGAATGGGAAAGTTAAATCCCACGAGTTTTAGCGCGACAAATATTATCCAATTATTTTTACTCTTTGGTGTATTAATAATTATTAGCATTCGACAGAAGTTGAGTTCGTTAAAATATGGGTCAGTGAACTGAAGATATTTTTTCTCGACTCCTAGGTAACATACATTTCCCTGGCACCTTGTTCTTTACATTCGTAAACTCGTTTTGTGCTTTTACGTCCTGTCCTTTTCTGTTCAGAAAATGTAATATCTCGTATTTTGATACCTTCATTATTTTCCTTCGTCGCTGCTCAGGAACTCGTGCACAATTTTCTTATTTAACTTTCTAGCTGAGCTCTTCTCGCTCTCTGCCGTCCTTTAGAATCCCGAGTAGCTTGCTTATGTTTCACTGCGTCTGCTTACTCAATTCCCCGAAAAATACGTTGTGTGTAATAGTTCATACTCAACTAAACGGAGAATTGCGTAATTAGTCGTGAAATGCATTGGATTATCGCTTGCCTGTTTGTAGTCGGAGAGACGGCAGAACACACTGAAGTTTAATGGGCCATGAAGGGGTTATAGAGGCTAACGGCTAATAAAATGCACGACGTAAAGTGCACGTAAGTACTGTTTAAGGGCGGAAAAACCATTATCTCTTATCCATTTGCGGTTTTCGATAGGAAGTCGTTTTGAAACATCTGCACGAAGTTCTCGTTTTCTACATCACAGCACATGACTGCTCTGAAATCTGTTCGAGTTTAAATATCTGTTTTCGAAATAACGGCTGTTGTAACAGTTGGTGAAAGCTCTTAACTTTTCAACCAGTGAAAAGGAAAGAATGCTTACAAAGTGTATTAAATATCGTTATGGGGTATGTCCAAATGTTAAAAAAAGTTATGACCATGATCTCATTATATTTTTAACGCGTTCTCTAAATGTTGAGTATTGCACCATGTGTCATAAACTCAGAGCATGTCTCCAGTCCCCTTTCTCGCCCAACTTAATATTCCTTATTGTTAAATAAATTCCTTATTGTTTTGTTTTTACTTAAATTATTTTATTTAACTGAAAATACAGTTCATTTTATCCTTCGAATATAATTCGAGTGAAGTTGTATGAGAATTCATGTTTATTATTTCTCCTCGTTATTCGCCTTGCCGCATTCAGTTGTCTTTAAATTCTGTCACTAACAGAACAAGTAATTAACTCATGATCATAAGCCCTTCATTTCTCCCACTTACCTCCGATGAGCCAGGACGCATACGCATTACGATCAACCGCAAGACAATTCAAATTAGGAGTGCTAGAGAATGGCACAGACTTCCCCACAGTAGCTAGTTTTTTAATCTCTTTAGACTAGGCTAGTTTTTCGGCATTGTTTCATCTTATCAGCTGTTACCAATCGACGCTTAATAGACACACTTTCTCAGTTTTTTGATCCCCTAAGAGCCAAATTCAAATTTGACTACAAGAACATTATACGGAGGTGTTATTTTAATAGTGGTACAACTCCCATATTTTGAAAAATCGAGTTAACTAGATTTTCAGGTACGCTCAAGTGTTATACATTTATTCTGAAAGTTACAGAACTCAAAGTTCTTTCTATGGATGACATAGCTCATCACAAAAACGTGAATCACGGAAGATTTATTTTGATAGTGGTAAAACTCTAGTGGTACAACTACGTGGTTTCCTACAAATCTCGTGATGAGTGATTTTCGAGATATTTATAGCGTCTGCAGTGATATCATGATAATGAGCTCGATCCAGATTCGGTATTAGAAACAGCAAAAATAATATAATTTAATCGCATATTTTTTATTTACAGAAATTAAACTTAATGGCCTATATGTTAAAAAAGACATTCAAAGTCTGTAACAAGATTAATGAACAAAGTGATGTCGGTAACTGTCCATCCATGTATAATCCATATACAAATTATATGGATTATATTTGTCAAAAAAGAAGTTTTTTAACATTATGAACAAGTAAACCTTAAATGAAGACATTGGTTTCTACACAGTAAACTTCACTACACACAAGCCACCAGTGGATTAGGAAGAACTAAGGTTTTGAAAAACTTAAATATCCCTCATAATCGCAGCAACGAAAGGTTAAGGGGAAGACACGAAATATGCTTAATTTGTTTCCATTCATTTCAACCGTTAATCACGATTATTTCACTGATCTGCAGATTGGAACCGATTTCAAGATGAAGAAAACTAAATGTGCCTCAAAAGTAACATTAAAATAATATTTAATGTTTTAATAAATCGATATTGCCTTCATTTCCAACTTTTCTTAGAACGACATCTACAGATTTGGCCCACCAACTTCATTTTTATGGTGGTAAAACTGCTTTACACCCCCCAATATTCCGCGAAGTATATAGTAAGCTTGTTAATATCATCTTCAGACGAACAAGTAAATACTGGACAAGTCGTCGGACAAGTCGGGCAAGTAAGCTGTTCATTATATGAAAAAACCTAATTTTTTAATTTATATATGTGCATCACATAACGTCCAAATTTCTGTACAAATTATTCCAACAATGTATTTTTATTTTATCTTCGTAGATTACGAAATACGTTCAGCTCACATGAGCCTCCAGTTCTTTGAAATTGTATGCATCTGCGCAATCCTTTATCGCATGGGCACTTCCCCGAAGCACGTTCACGGCCCGCTCCGGGCAACCGTGAATTAAGAACATTCCAGAGCATCTTACTACTTTACTAACTTAATCATGAAATAAATACCAGAAATTCTAGAATTTCTAGAATTTCTAGAATTTAAAATACTTATAATCTATTTATAGGTTAGTTACAAATTGTTTAATTTCAACTTAGAACATCATATTCATGCTCTCTGCTGATTCGCCATACACGCTGTGCGCGCGTGAACACAACTTCAGCCACCGGCACCACCAACCGGCAGCCCAGTCGAGACCTGAGCTTCACGGCGCACAGACGCTGTCACTCGACTCCTGCCCTACCATTTTAAGCGTATGAACAAGTATTTTGCAATGTGCTAATCTGTACAATGTGTTCAATGTGTTTTTGCAGTCAATTATCGCTAGTTTATTTGTTCAGTATGGACATGTTACGTGATACATTCACATATCACATCATTAACCGCAAGTATTTGTTGCAATTCTCGCTGCTTCCGTGACGAGTATCGCTACAACGTTTAAGTGTACATGTGCAAAACTAATTTTAATTCAGATATTCCTTTTAGTATGGTTTACTGACTTCAGCGGTAGCCAGTCTCTTAACTATGAACAAAGTGTATTGCACAATCTCACGCAACAGCTGCCAAGCACAATTTTCGTGTTACATGGGTGCATTCAGTTGCCAGTCACTTAAGTGGTAACAACTGTGGCTATTGTTCCACATTAACTAATTACTCGTGCATCAAAACCGTGAAAAAGTGCTACCAACTACACACCATGATATGGTGCCATCGTTCCACTCGCGTTGCTTGCACAATTCCGTGCAAGTGGTAACACTGACAACCACATCTGTGAGCAATCGTCAAAGAGTGGTAGGACTAGCTCATGTATCATCGTCCGCCACCTTCATCTAGGATAAAGCACATCATACCAATGTAAGAAATTGTACTTTCCTTTTGTAGTTTCTTTCAGATTCATCCTAACAACCTTTAATGTTTTCAATAATTGATTTGTGCCATCTCTTGTATTTTATTCAGTGATTTAATTATATGTATTAACTTCACGCGTGTTTGCTAATTTCTAAGTAATGGTGACAGAACCTGAATAGCCAATTTTCAGGAAACACGAGACCTTCAGCTCAGCTAATTAAATCTATTGGTGGCCCTCCAAGGACTGAAGTTTCCAGAGGAATGACGGAGTGGTTGACATGCAATGGATCACGCCCTAATTAATTCCCAGTCCACTGCTACGTATCACCCCCACCAATCTTATAAGAGAAAAAAACATTTTTTGTCTAATTCCATCTCCGATTTTTCATAATCATTTAACTTTAGAGCTCAATGCCTTCAAGAGTGTCAATGGAGTTATTAAAATAACCTATTAAAATAACGCATCCATATCAGAGTAAAACGGACACATACGGACATTTGAATTCAAAAATCTGAATTCAGGAAAGGCTGAAATAGCGGGTAGCTCGTGGGTTCTTGACACCGAAACATTGGTTGACTGTCTCATACGTCTGTCTGTCCGTCCTCTGAGTTTAACGGAAGTGTATTAACCGTTAAGATAATTTTCTTCAAAATTGATATTCTCCGATCGATATGAATGAACTCGAAGTCCTGAGACGTTGAAGCGGATATTTTGGTATTGGTTAGCACTTTACACGAAGCTTCAACATTTTCAATTTTTTTCAAAAAGGCCATGTCCTCGGATAGCGTATAGGACATTTAAAAGAACTGCGGTCTCATTTTCGTTGAAATCTCGAAGTTTTGAATATTGCAAAAGTTCAAATTGTTTTCGGTGTCTCGTCACAACTACAATATTGAAGATAAATAATTTGCCGTAACTAATTGTGTCGTTGAAAATCACATCTTGAAAGGTCATGCAGAATTTTTTAAAAAATATAAATAGTTTTTGCGTATTTTCGTGAAATTCGGGCAATTATTAAGTAATTATTTTCTCAAAAACTGCTCCATTATTTAAAAATGTTTTCCTTGTAAGTTTCGAAGAACGGTCAGAATGATGTTAGTCACATTTAGCCTACGAAGTATGTCAGCATGTCTTCACAAAATGCGTCCCACAGCTTTCAACTGTTCTTTGACGTTAAACAAAAAGTAAAAAGAAAATTAAAAAGTAACATATGTATAAATAAAAAATAAGTTAATAAGTAAAAAACTTCACTATAAGCTTCATTTAATAATTAATAAAACTTCAGTACTTGCTGTACAGTCGCGAGGGAGAAAGTTCAGAGTTTATCCATTCCCTCCAAATTTCTTGAACCTATGATTCTAAGAGAAATTTGTATGTTGTATAAGGTCAAGAGGGATCTTGAAGTTTAATGTATACCCCCCTTCGAAAATATTCACGGCACGCCCATGACTCGTTTCATTACGACGATGTTTTATTGAAATCGGCCAGTTCATTATAGTAAATAATTTCTCCGTCATCCTCTGCATTCCGTATCGAAACTGCAAATTTTCTGCATCACGCGCTTCGATAGTCATGTCATATCCATCATTTATTCAAATTCTCCGCCGTCATTTGGTATGCCGCAACAAACTTCCCCACTCGTATCCGACTCCTCCTCTCTATAAAAGTCACCGGGTCCACCTGCTTCATCCTCGCGTCCCCGAAAACGCCCCCATTAGCCAGAAGCTCTTAAGAGCAACGGCGGAGTTGGCGGCGGAGACTTCGCGACGGGGCGAGGCCAGTAGGCCAACAACCCCGCTGCCTTCGCCTTCAGACCGTGTTTTCCCCAACATTCTTTGGCTGTTCCATTCACTGCGCAAAATAAGAGCTCCCGGCGTCATTTAGTCGGTCGCTAGCAGCGTCTTCGCGAAGAGCACTCCGTCCCCGCCCCTTCCCCGCCCCTTCCCGCCCCTCCCGCGCCCCTTCTTCGCCCTTCCTTGCCCCTTCCCTACCTTCCCTACCTTCCCTGCCCCTTCCCCTCTCTCTGCACGGCCTTCGGCCACCCACCATCTCCCAGCTCCCCGATCTACATTCCCGCTTCCGAATCCTCGGCACCTCGTCCGCCGTCCCTGCTGCTTTATGCATCTCTAAACCCATCACAAATCCGCTCGAAACCAACCTTAGACCATCCCAAATGGCCCCCAATCATGCCCTAAACTGGCTCCAATATCGCCTCAAACCAGCCCACATTGCCTCCACATTACCCTCCACACTAACCCCTAAACTACCTCCACACATTACCCCACACTAACCCCACAGTACCCCCACACTACTCCCATACTACCCCTAAACTCGCCTCAAACCCCATCAATCTCGCCCCAAACCCACCCCATTCCAACACACACCAAACCGCTCGAAAGCAGCCTTACAGCCAAATTCCTTCCTTACGACAAGCTACCCCTTGCATCCCACACCTGTCGCCGCCCCTCAACGCTGTTTTAGTCGTCGCGTACTTCCTCCAGGCAACGCTGTCGCACTGGAACATTCCCCACCGCTTCGACCTCTTCCACCGTCACCATCCTCTCAACTTCCCCGCTTCCATCGCCACCGCCTTCTCAGCTTCTCCCCCTCAGTTCGCCTGCGGGGTAATGGGGCCTCACCTTTCGCCGAGAGAAGAGCCTGACCGACCCATTATACATCCGAAGTTCGGCTCTAAACATAAATGTACTCATATCTTAATTAAAGTGCGATCTCCTTTGCCTCATTATACGGCCGCGAGATACGCTGCGGACATCTCGTGGTGGAGATGGTGACGAAGATGGTGGAGGTTTAAGATGACAGCGAGGAGAATTTAGACGCTCAGCCGACGCTCAAGCCAGAAGTCGAAATTAGTCGATAACACTGCGGGACATATCGTAAGGAAGCATTGTTTGAGTGAGCGAAGTACTGGATGAAAGAATGAATATTCTCTCTTTAAGTCCATATTTAATGTTTTTTAGTTATTGACATCGCTGAGTCATTTTTTCTATTATTTTGATTAGTAAAACCGTTGAAGTCTTGGAGTGTGGTTGTGCTAAATTGTTGATTTTACATGTTTAATAAGTCATGGACACATTTTACTACTCCTTTTATTAAGTCACAGGAGATTCAAAATGTACAAGAAAAATCCTTCTTTGGACTTCTTTTGTTGCTTGAATGTAATATTACATATGAAAGTGTGTATCAAACAGGGAAAGTTGAATAGATTTAGCTTCAAATTGATTTATTTAAAAACAAGTTTATTTTACTTGCTAAATTTCTCTTGTATACTTACGAAAAGATTTAATACCTTAAAAAATTTAGAAGCAAATATTTAGATATGATTGTTTTGAAAAAAAGTAGAGAAGACAAGAAATTATGGCTGTCATGAAAGAATGAGAAAAAGAAATCTTTCTTTGACAATGTAACGCAGACAAGTAAAGAATCAAGGTGTTGTAGGGCGAAGGGCCCCGAAAGAAAATGTTGAATGACGGGGAGGAATCAATTGATATAGAGTGTAATCAGTACCTTCTCTCTTCATTCAGCCATGGAACTTTTTTCCGCCTGTATACAAACGTGTTTGAGCATGTATGTATGTATATCTACCATCAAAAAAGGGAACACCAGGACCATTTCACAAAACGTGGTATACATATGACATACGAACTGCGAAAAGCTACTGAGTAAACGAGGCACCAATATACTCCATTTAAACGTAGTGGTACTTCAAGATCGCGAGCTGCAAGGAGGGGGTGTCATTATCATGCAATCGGAGGCTTCAATACCAAATTTGAAGTTGTAACGAAGCTCCGGATTGAATTAAAATGTCGAAAATGTCCCCCTCACCGTCCACCTCGTGACCTTAAATTGCCACTATGTTTAAATCGGAGTTTAGACTCTTAGAGAGATCGAGTGCAAAGACGGGTATCCGTAGAGAAGAAAAAAGTACCAATAAAATCAGTATGTAACCCGCAAAGTACCTAAACATGCAGTGTGGGTGGGCGGAAAAGGCGTAGAAAAGGGGACGTAGTGGACGGGTCTGTGTACTAGATAACTACGATAAATACTCCAGTAACGCCGGGTAATCAGCTAATATTACAGAAAATATTTGCATTATTTTAAGAAGCGATCGTCTAAAAATTGTGATATTTGCTGACACTCGTATGATTTTTGTGTAATTCTCCATAGCAGAATGCCTGCTGTGAATCATCAGCTAAAACACGGATACTGTGTTTTCTCCGGCGAAGTTTCTTCTTCTCAATGCAATGCTAGTTTGAATTTACTCAGTCTTCCAAACAATCAAAACTTATTTTTATCTCCTTCATATCTATTTAATACATACAATTAATTTACACACATTTCGATGATCCAATGGGTTTTGAAAATTCTGCTTTCTACCGTTTCAGCCCCCAGCCCCACGCCCTCCCACACGACCCCGTTCAGACGCCCCCGCCCAGACGCCCCCGCCCAGACGCCCCCGCCCCGACGCCCCCGCCCCGACGCCCCCGCCCAGACGCCCCCGCCCCGACGCCCCCGCCCCGACGCCCCCGCCCAGACGCCCCCGCCCAGACGCCCCCGCCCAGACGCCCCCGCCCAGACGCCCCCGCCCAGACGCCCCCGCCCAGACGCCCCCGCCCAGACGCCCCCGCCCAGACGCCCCCGTCCAGACGCCCCCGCCCAGACGCCCCCGCCCAGACGCCCCCGCCCAGACGCCCCCGCCCAGACGCCCCCGCCCAGACGCCCCCGCCCAGACGCCCCCGCCCAGACGCCCCCGCCCAGACGCCCCCGCCCAGACGCCCCCGCCCAGACGCCCCCGCCCAGACGCCCCCGCCCAGACGCCCCCGCCCAGACGCCCCCGCCCAGACGCCCCCGCCCAGACGCCCCCGCCCAGACGCCCCCGCCCAGACGCCCCCGCCCAGACGCCCCCGCCCAGACGCCCCCGCCCAGACGCCCCCGCCCAGACGCCCCCGCCCAGACGCCCCCGCCCAGACGCCCCCGCCCAGACGCCCCCGCCCAGACGCCCCCGCCCAGACGCCCCCGCCCAGACGCCCCCGCCCAGACGCCCCCGCCCAGACGCCCCCGCCCAGACGCCCCCGCCCAGACGCCCCCGCCCAGACGCCCCCGCCCAGACGCCCCCGCCCAGACGCCCCCGCCCAGACGCCCCCGCCCAGACGCCCCCGCCCAGACGCCCCCTCAGACGCTCCTGCTCAGACGCCCCCGCCCAGACTCCCGTGCCTGCCACTCGGGCGTCTGCGGAGAAACACAGAATCCGCTGGGAAATTTGAAGGCGACTCTAGACCAATCAGAGAGGACGGATGACGAGGTGACACTAACGAGTACCCGTCGCTGTTGCAAAACACGCTGCCCGAAACTTGTTCTCAGTTTCGGCACCCCGTCCATCTCCACCCTTTTGCGCGCCGCCTCGCTTCGATGATTCGTATTTCCCTCCTCTCTCTCTCTCTGTCTCTGTCCCCGCCTCACCTTAACCTGGCCGGCCCTCTCCCATCTTAATGCATCCCGCACTCCCTCGCTGACACATCGCTTACTCATCTCAAGCCAACACAAGCCCCATTACGTCCCATAGTGCCACAACCTGCCCACAAACCTCTCTCATTTGCAATGCTTTACTCTGGCCGTGTCATTTCACCACCCGTTACATATTTTCACACGCATCAGAATACTCTTCGTTTCACGCCCCTGGTGCTATTAACTTGTTACCATGTCCGTAATCGCAACCTTACACTTAGCTGTATTTCTTTTGTTCCACTGCTCTTCGTTTCTATAAGGATTCACCTACACATTTAGTTGTGTCCTGCGTCTAGCGGCGATATTTCCTTCCTCTTTAGGTCATTTTACGTCACGCTTCGCTCCGCATCACTTTGTCCCTTTCCTGAGAGATTTGCCAAGTAGTCGCTTTCATTGATATCCACTTTGTATGATCTTCATGCCATATTACGTCTTATTATGCTACGGTAGACCACGGTACTCTCCAGAAAAATGTGCTCCGACACACGTTGCACACGAGACAATGTGCCCGACTCGAGACGACGCGCTCCGACTCGAAACGATGCGCTCCGACGCGACGCGCTCCGACATGAGATGACGCGCTCCGACACGACACGACGCGCTCCGACACGAGACGACGCTCTTTGTCGCGACACGACGCTCTGCGGCACGACGGCCTCCGACATGACCGACACGCTCCGACACAACGCACTCGGACACGATACGACTCGGTGCACTCGATACGGCCTGATACGACATTAAACGCTTCTCTTCTCTACAATTCGCATCATCCTTTCTCCCATCTCGTATCATTCAAGGCCATAACTGATTTAGATTAGTGGCAGATTTATTTATTTGGACAAAAAACAGTAAAAACTGTATATGACGTATGGGGGAAGAGACTATCTGCGCACATTTTCTTGAGGTCCAGAATAAAAAAAAGCGCGCAAAATGAGCAACATTTGAAAAACTAGAAAACTGCACACGCGAGTGAATGCCACGCCCCTCATCGCCGAGGTGCGTTCCCCGTTGCCGGCGACGTCGTCCTCGCCGTCCCCACTCGCGCCCGCTGCGTCGCCGCGGTCCGTCGGGGCCGCGCACCCGCTTATGATGCTAATTCCGGAGCCTTGTTTCGCGGCGGCTCCACGCGCGAATTAATGGGACGCGACGCGCCTCTTGCCTCCGCCGCAAGGCCTCGTCGTTTTCCCTGCCGCGTCTCACCTTGCGTCACGCCACCTTCGCTGCTTTGTCTCTCGAAGCGCCTTGTCACCTGTGGGGTCAGTTCTCTACCTCAGACCTGTCACCAAATGAATGGCAAACTGAAATGACGGTTATTTTCAACACGTCGCTTTTATGGAATATTGTTGTAACAAAAAATCTGTTTTGTACAAGAGAGCGTGATTTAATTTCCTCCGCAAGTTAATTTGCGTCTCATTAATCGGCGGTAAATAATGACGCGCACATTATATAAAAAAAGTGTGTTTTTTCAT
Organism: Acheta domesticus; assembly: GCA_031308135.1. NCBI lineage: Eukaryota > Metazoa > Arthropoda > Insecta > Orthoptera > Gryllidae > Acheta > Acheta domesticus. Next base: position 203,603,324 of record JAHLJT010008446.1, read on the forward strand.
TCATGAAACTAGATTTTATAAAAATCTGAATTTTGGGGCAACATTATTCCATAAACTCAGTTTCAATCTCCGTTCATGAAATTGCAATGCTTCTGGTACCAACGGCAATTACTATAATGTCAGAAATAAGAACTTATTCTACAAAAAAATTGTTTTGGACTAAGTTAAAATAAAATCTCGATTTTCGATTTTTTGAGTTACAACAGTATTTCAGAAAAGTAACGTCATATGTTTGGGAAGAAAAATATTACGTTACAACGGAAGATATTCCGAAGAAAAGCAATGAAATCCAAAAATTACATTTTTATTTCAATCTAACCTTCCCATGGAAGTGCAATTCCATACTTTTTCGTACGTCATTGTCAGAGCAAGTGTAGCTTGTTTGATTCATTTCCGTTCTTGTAATAATAACTTTATTACACGAGTAGTTTAAATTATGTTGTAAAAAACCTTTTCAGAATGCAAGTTTCAACATATCATCGTTTTTCTGGAATACTGTTCTAACAAAAAATCTGTTTTGTACAAGAGAGAGTGACTTAATTTCCCCCGCAACGTAATTTACATCCCATTAATCGGTGACAAATAATAACGACTCGCATGTTATGTAAAAAATAGTTTGTTTTTTCATTCATGAAAATAGAGTTTATAAAAATCTGAATCCTGGGCCAACATTATTCCATAAACTCAGTTTCAAAATCCGTTCATGAAATTGCTATGCTTCTGGTACACACGGCAATTACTATAATGTCAGAAATAAGAACTTATTCTACATAAAAATTGTTTTGGACTAAGAATTAAATCTCAATTTTCGAGTTTTTGAGTCACAACAGTATTTCAGAAAAGTATCGTCAAATGTTTGGGAAGTTATTTTATATCAAAATAAAAATATTACCTAAGATTCAAGTTCCCGGATACCTTGTGTTCAATTTTATTCCTGCTTTTGTTGCTAGGGTTGTTGTTTTCCTTACTATATTCTTGGTTTGGTTATTGTTAAGATACTCTCTTATGGTGTTAGATATGCATCTGAGTTTTTTTGTTTCTCTCTCGAATCGTTTTTTCCATGGTCGCATGTGATTTCTTCTTTGCTTGTTCCTCTTATGATTTTGGTAATACGTCTTTTGGCCATTCTGCTTGATGACAGTAGCTGCTGCACAATAGATAGCAAGGTGTTTCTCCGTCAGGTCATCCAAGTTTTTAACACGTTGCTCCAACACACTATTCACCTTCTTTATTGTTTCCTTTGCTTTTTCAGTGTCCTTCAGGACAGGAATGAATGTCCGACCGGATGTTACTGTACCACGAAGTGTTCAATTAAGCTGCTGAGCATGTCTGATATCTTCGTATCCTGTGTATCGGTGTGGGGTGAATCATTGTAGGTGTTTTGGAGGTCCTGTTCGCATGACTCTCTGTCTTGGCCAATGTCTTCTTGCTGCTGAAGCAGGCACCCAACTTCCTTCCTTTTTTCCTAATTCGATCTCAGTTAAATAGCCGTGTTTGATAATTGCCTTCCATCTGTCAATTACATTCCGCTCAGTTATGTATTGCTCTGGATGTTTTATACTACATTCGGCATGGAACACGTGCCTATATCCTGGGAGCGGTTCATCTTGGCACTGTTTTACAAAATAAAATGTACGCATTATATCTACATATTTATTTCTCGAGTCCATTTTATTCTCTCAGTGTGTTCTCTTCTACGGGCAGTTCTCGAAAAGATAGAGGACAAGCCCGCAGAGAATGGGTCTCTTACATGTGTTGCCCTATCAATGTTCTCTACGCCTCTCTGTTCGTTTTTCGTGGTCATTGCGGTAAGGGGCTTGCACATTACCTCGTCTGGAGCAGCCCCGTTGCCACACGAGACCGAGGCTTGACTTCTAGTCTTCACTGCAACATCCAAAATCTCTGGGAGATGGGCTTCGAACCCAAAACCCAGGTGCTAGTTTTGGTCCGCCCCAGGTATTTTATTTCTCCGGAACTCTCCATTACTTATAATTATGGTACTAATTCTGGTATTACCCGGTATTTATTCTTCTTATTATTATTATTCCTCTATATCACGGCTAAAGATGTTATGTGTCGGCAGAATATAAAATCTACTCCAGGTTGCAACCAGCTACTTAAGGAGTAGATCTAGGGGCTGTCGGTGCCTCTACAATACTTCGCGCAAAATGTGGGCTGTTCCAAATAAAGCGACTTCTTGCACTTCCCAGTCTTTTGAATTACCTGCGAGTTTAGACAAGTTCTTACACAAATTTTGCGGAACAAACCCCAGAGCTCCCATAACTATCGGGACGACCTCTGCTTTTACGCACCACATTCGGCTGATTTCGATTTTCAAAGTCTTGAATTTAAGACGTTTCTCTGCCTCCTTGGTAACGACGTTTTGATCGCGAGGTACGGAAACATCGACAAGTAAACAACATTTGTTCTCCAAATCCTGGATAACTATATCCGGTTTGTTTGCCGCTATCGTGCGATCAGTTTGAATTTATTGGTCGTACAATATCGTACACAACACAACAGACGTCACCGGTTTCGGTGAGTGTTCGTACCACTTGGGGCATGTGTTCGGAACTTCGAGGGCGGTACAGATCTGCCAGTGGAGGTAGCTACACACCCTGTCGTGTCTTTTCAAGTATTCTGTCTTTGCTAGGATTGGACAAGCTGAGACAATATGATCGATGGTTTCTACGCGTTCCTGACAAATGCGGCATTTATCATCTTGGGAAATTTTGAGAACCGCTTTATCATAATGTCGTGTTCTCAAGGCCTGGTCTTGGGCAGCTATTACAAGTGCTTCCGATTTTGGCTTCATTCTTTCCCTTTTAAGCCACATAAATGATTGATCTTTATTGATATGCACCTTGTCCATTCTTTTTAGGCATTGTCCGTGGAGTGGTTTGCTTCCACGATTTCTTTAACATTTTTTGTGTCTCACACTTCCTGTTTAGCAGCATCAAAAGTTCAGTGTCTGTGTTTTTTCGACGTGTCTTGCCTAGTTTTCTTCGCAATGCTTCTTGCTACATTAACAATGCCTCTCTTTCCCATTCTTCGGTCAGATTTCATGACCTGCCTCATTAGAGGGTCATCTTGATGGCTGACTACATACTTCCCCAACCCGACTATTGCGTTGTGCCAGGAGGCTTCAATTTGCCTGAGGCATCTTCCTCCTTCCTTATGTGACACATAAAGTCTATGTATATCAGCTCGAGGGTGGGAAACATATGCATTGTTAGCAGTTTTCTGGTTTTCCGATCCATAGTGCGAATTTCTTGCTCAGTCCAGTCCACTAGTCCACAACTGTATTCGGCTACAGGTACCGCCAAACTACCTATTGCAGATTTCTGGAATTCAGAGCGGACTGCAGGACCAGTCTCACTCTCCTATAATCCTCCCTACGAATTCTCTCTTTCATTCTGTCGTTCGAGATGGTTTCACATTCTTCAATGCCCAGATATTTGTAAGTTTTACCTGACTCAAGATCTTGAATCACAGTATGCGTATCAACTTCAATATTCTCAGAAGTTGTGAGTTTCCCTCTTTTTAAATTGATTTTTGCACACTTGTCAAGACCAATTTTCGTGCAGATGGCATTGCTAAATTCATTCACGACAGACAGCATTTGGGAGAGAATTGCTTCATTCTTAGCAAATACTTTCAGATCATCCATGCAAAACAAATGTGATACTGGCCTTTCATCACCATGGAGCTTAAAACCAAAGTCAGCTTGCGACAACTGTCTCGATAGTGGGATTAAACTAATACAAAACAGCAGAGGGGATAGTGAATCTCCTTGAAAAATACCCCTGTTAATCTGAATACTTCGGGTTTCTACTGCTTCCTTTCCGCTGTGTATTAGTAACCTGGTATTATTATTATTGTTGCTCCATATCACGACTACAGATGTTATGAGTCGGCTGAGTATAAAATCTATTATTATTATTATTATTATTTCTATTATCATTATTATTAATCACGTGGGTAATGAAGTTAAATTATCAACTGAAAACCGTGTCGACTTGATTGCTACCAATTTTTGGGACCACAGTCAGTCATCATGAATGTTGTGGCAAACTAAATTTAGAGACGTTTTGTGACGTTTTCTGTTTCTTCTACTTAACATTTCATATAAACCCACTATAAAGATAATTAATATCTTTGTATTGTGACGAACGCATGTGTGGAGCTTCGTCATACGTTCCCACATATCATAATAACGCCGATAACAGAACGGGTAAGAGAGCGCGGCGCATTTCGAAAAGGGCGCGCCCGTGGCCGAGAAGACTGTCGCCCGCAGCGTCCGCTGAACGACGCGACGAAAATGACGTACATCAGCCGGAGAGGGGGAGATGCCGCGTTACCCCTACCATGAAGGGCACATAAAACGCAAGCCCGCGAGCGGAAGTTGAGCGGAAGTCGAGCGAGCGTCTTTTTGGTTCCGGATCGCCGACCCAACTATTGCTTTTTGGTATTGGCATTATTCGCCGTAACGACGTTAGCTAGGAGTGTCGAACGTCAGAAAGACATACTAGTCAGTCGTCCGAGAATTTTATTAGATGTTGAGAGAAAGTTTTCTCCAGTTTCGACACAGTGGTGAATTCGCCTATTAAATTGCGATAGTAGTTCGCGTTGAGATTTAACCAGATATAATCTGCAGCACGAGGTGCTTCGTGAGGCGAGAGTCTTATATCACGCCGGCGTAACGGAAGGCACCGGGCGCGTACAACGGACGTGCTGGACGAGATTGGAGCCGGGCGTATACCACTCGGAATTGGACGACGGCACGGAGCCGGGAGCAGAAGAGAGAAGAAGTGGGGCCGGGAGCTGAAGAGTGAAGAATAGGGTCCGGGAGCTGAAGAGTGAAGAATAGGGTCCGGGAGCTGAAGAGAGAAGAATAGGGCAGGGAGCTGAAGAGAGAGGAAACGGTGCCGAGACCAGAAGAGGAAAAGCACGCGAGGAGGCAACGAGTCGACAGAGGCGAGGTTTCGACTTGGGTTGCACGAGCCATCGGTGTCCGTGCGGCAGCCAGCGCCCGGACGCAAGGCCAGCTGAGCGAAAAGGGGAAGGTAACTGTTCGAGCACGAAAAATCTAGGTCAAGTTCGCGTCGCACTAAGGAAAATTTAAAAGAGAAAAATATGTGGAAGTAGTGGACTCTGGAGGCAATACTACTTCCATTTTGTGATTCATAACGCACGAGCCATTTTTGATGCCTTCTTACCTCAAGAGTTTGTAAATAGAATGTAGTTAATTTATTATTCATAGTTGCAACTGAAGTGTAGAGAGAGTGGTGCCGTATCGCACGCGGTTTTGTTCATGTAACCCTCTGCAAGAAAATTTACCAATTTTAATTTAAAGATCACGAATTGTTTGATTAGAATTGGAGATAAATTTGGCCAAAATTTAGTTACAAAGGAATTCCTTAGTTCTTTGAGTAATTATTTAGTGTGCAAATTTTGAAGAGTCTTGAATTTGTCTTTTTTTGACGTGAATATTTTTGTGTGTTGATGTTGCCTTGAAGTTTATGTATGATGATGATTTTGTAGTAGACGTAGTCGGTTTTTGAGGCAATTAAACCCTGTTTAACTGTTTTTAACTGGCAATTTAACTGTTAATGTGTTCTTGTTTGGATTGGCTCTCAACGCCCAAAAAGATCCTACTGCCCCGAGGTAACAATAGCTCGCAAGAGCAGACATCTGCGCATCGCCCTGACGCTCAACAATTGTGGAGGGTATTAAATTGTTATAGTTCAGGGCGGGTTTGCGTCAGAGCATCAATCTGCCCGTCAGTCCATCATTCATCCATCGTTCTGTAATTTATTTTGCAAGAAATTTGTGTTAACTACTAGTTTCGCGCTGTCTTTATAAGAAACAAATAGCAGATTAAAATGTAGTGTATACACATTATATTTTTTTTATTTTGCTCATTTTAGAACATTAATTATTTTTGTCAGTCTTTTAAATGAAGATGTGTTTTTTGGGGGTGTTAACCTTCGCAAACCTATTAATACAAGCTATGATTGCATTATAAATTTACTCCGTGTTTTATTGGAAATTTTTCTGCTCTTCTTTCTCCACTGGCTTGAAATATTTCCAAGTATCACCTTTCTCTTCTATATGAACATCCCACTACCCTCGCTGCACTTATGAGACTTCTCTGCCTCAGTCGACTGCGGAAGACCTTTCGAGGTGCAAGAGTTGGTGGGTGTATGGTTTTGCACCAATACCTACTGTTAAATGAAATAAAATAAATGAGATACAATAGCGCTGAGTTGAATGCAAATGTCTATTTTTAAATGCTGGGATCCACACCTTTGGGTCTGCCCTTCACCTGGTCATTTAATTTAAAATCTTGAACCTATTGAATTTTGCCTACTTGGAGTCAACGTACGGCACACCCCTTAAGCAATACGACTACGAATTCCACTTACCTGTCGATAAACATATTAATCTTTTTTATTGTTATCAGGTCACATTAAGGCATTTACGCAATATAGTCTTGATTCAATAGCTGGGTTATTAAATTGTATGCCCTTTTGTTATTCAAGCTTAAAAATTATAACCTGTATGTAACCTATGAGAGAGAAGGGCAATCTGTCCACATATTTTAACTTATTACACTAATATTTTACTACACTAAGTATTATGAATAAAGATAGCAAAGAATGTTGCGTGTCGTAAATTTTACGACATTCAACGACTCTTTAAAAATCAAAGAAATTGTAGAACAATGGAATTTTATGTCGCATTATAGTATCTAAGAATGATATTTACTACCAAAAAACATATCCGTTGATAAACGTTCGTATTTAGTATCAAAAAGATCTTGTTCCGATCCAGTATCGTTCTGATGCTCGTCTATATTTTCAACATTCATTTACTGTCATTGTCACTATCCAATTCATGATCTTCCTCCGATCAGACAGCTCTTGAAGAATATTCTGATTTTCGTTCACACGAATTCTTTATCTGGACATTTTACAGGAAATGTCGATGAGGCCAAATTATTATACAATATTTTAGCACAACAGCCGGCGCGCAGCGTAAAGTTTGTCACTATGCACTTATCCCGAATAGAGCGTTACAAAAACTGAATATAGCGTGCAAACTAAACAGTGGCTGCAGGAATGCATCACTAAAGATACCTGCAAGGAATACCAAGAACGCAGACGTCTTTGACAACAATGAGTTGACAGAAAAACAAAAAAATCTGCTATTGTCGTAAAATTTATGATAGCGCGCCTGCTGGAAGGTTAAGCGTCTACATTTTTTGTGGAAACGTCCGATATTGAATATTGTGGCTGAAGACCCATAGCGAGATCAGCAATTCTCAAAAATATTTGCTGAAGAAACTAGCCTCTTTGGCCGGATTCTTCATTTTTCTATAGTTACATTTGAAAACATTCTCTACAATATTTCTAGTTAATGCGGTCGTTTTTTTACTATACTTTACTTTGCTTTTGTTCTATTGTGTTCAAAATAATATCATATATAGGATATTATCCTGATCATGATTTTAGCCTGCCTTTTGACTTTAAGCCTTATGTATTTTTTAAAAAAGGTGGAAATCATGAGATATGTTATGATTCAAAGAAACGAAATAAAATAGTTTGTTTTTGCATGATATTCTAATCCCTCGTGTTATCCAAGAATTCCTTTATCGTGAAATGTTTAATTTTCTTCTGTGAAGAGAAAAGCACGTGTTAAAATGAAATGAAAGCGTCGAAAAGATGAATTATATTTATCTCTTGATCCATTGCCTTTTAGAGTCAAGTGTGTTCCTTGTAGTTATATTTATTGCAACATCTAAGCTGAAGGAATTAATAAAATTGAGATATTTTTCGTAAGGTTCGACCAGAAAAATCAGTGTTAAAATCTCCGCATACCACAATGGATTCAAAAGAGCGATTGCTGACTTTGTTTAGAGTTACCTCCAGTTTGTTTTTTAAATATATAATCTACAGCTCTCTTTTTGAAGGCCTGTAGATGCAAAGTAAGATCATTTTTAGCTTGGGAAGATGTACAATACACATTTTGGAAAAAGTTTCAACTGAATACACATTTAATTCCAACGAGATAAAATCAGTACAATTTTTAACGTAAATACAAGATTCTCCATATGCAGGACACATGCGATTTCCTTCTTCTGCAATAATAGCCTCCAAGATAAAAGTTTGATATTTGTAAAACGCTATGTTCATTACAAGATAACCAATTTTCTGTAAAGCAAAGGGCATCTGCTTGATTTAAATCGTTTGGTAGAGCAGCGTCGATAAACTGAGTTGTATTTGAAAGAGATTGAACTTTATGGTGCAGTATGTTAATCTTTTACAAGTATCTACACGGCTTTTTTCGGCTGCATTTTACTGCAGAAACTTTATATTTACTCCATGTTTGCCTCAAGTGCGTGGTCGAAGGTTGTTATATGTGGTTCGAAATATATGTGATGGCGGAGAACGTAAGGAAGATGAAAGGGATGAATTATTGACTAAAAATTGCGTGGGAGTCGAGTTCATGATGTGTCGTGCTGTCTCGTTACCGAGTGCATGAATCCCAGCAAGGTTCATGTGGAGACCATGCCGGGTGGAGAATTTTGCTGAGAGGAAATTAATTTCAAAACGTTTGATTTTTTCTCTCATATTGAGTTTTAATTGTTGGTTTGCTCAGTCTCTCACATTCAGTTTTATTTGTTGGTTAATGTTTAATCTCGTTGTATAGTTTTGGTACGTTGTATCAGAAAGGCAGAGTCGATACTTCTATGTTACTGTTTTGGTACGTTTTAATTTGTTCAAATGTTGTTAGGTGAAACGTGAGCGCTCAGGTTAATGTCATGCTGCCCTTCTATGATAATGACTGTGTCATTTTTGGTCAGGATCTTCGTGTGGGTGTCCAACTGTGCAATCACGTCTGCAAACCTCCCGTTAGGTTTAAAAATAGATGAGACTGACTAGTTGGAGGGTAAATTCCTACTGAGAATGGAGGATAGATGGCGACCATTGCTGTGCGTTAAAATTAGTACTAGTGTCTTAGGCTCAGAAGGAATGTATTTGTAGTTAGTTAGGCTAGGATGCGCAGCTTTACGTTTTTTAATTTGACGCGCTTCCTACCCTCTTTGTGTTGGTTTGTGTGTGAATCTGTCGATGATGGAGCAGTGTTGTGAGGATCAGGAAGACGAGTAAATTCTGTTTCGTATTCTAAAATATTAAATTTGTTTTGAGTTGTGACTGAATGTAGGGTCTGCGTGCAGTCACTGGTGCACGGTTGGGAAGATTCGTAGTTATGTCTACTTGTGACTAACCGTCTGTGTATTGAATGACTTCTTTCAGCCTTCGGATATGTCGATCAAAATTATTGTTTATGTGTGTGAAGGCGTTCAGAAGGCCGGCTTTGAGTGTGGAGAGAGAGAGAGAGAGAGAGAGAGAGAAAGTGTAAGAAGTATAGAAAGAGGAGGGGCCATGTTACTAAAGCCTTTTATGTAATAAAACTGGAAATAATAGACTAAGCCAAGATCAGCAAGTACCTAACGTAATATTTTGAAAACTATGGTATTGGTTTTTATTCAAGAAATTAAAAGTTGATTCAATACGAGCTTTTGAACGCATAGTATCTACAAAATTGAATGATAGGAGGTGCTTACGAAGTTTGAACTTGCGATAATGTAGATTCCAGGCGATTTAGGTGCAACTTTTGAATACAATCAGTAACCTATACTCCATCATAAACAGATCACACAATATTAACTTGTCTTGAATATAGAAAAAACATTTGGACCACAGATTCAAAACTAATTGATGTCGTCTTTAACGTTTAAATTAATGTCGCTAGTCACTGAAAATATGAAATGTTCCAGTAATTAGATTAAAACAGATTTAATGCCGAAAATAAACAGAACTGTGATACCTTTCGACACAATCACCAACTTGTAGTTTAGTAAGTTCGTTACACTATAAGTAACCTTTTAAAATTTGGATTTTGCTTGATAATCCTTTTGTAGCAAAATTCTCTCGAAAATTTACTTCCAATTAGTTTGCAACAAGTAATAAAGGCATCTAAACTAACCAAATGCACTCAAAATGGTAAAAAAATAAATGGATAAAACACAAAAATGCAAGGAGCACAATGAAATGCCTCAATCTCGGAAGATGGCGACAACCCACGTCACCATCTTCTAATTTATTATATATATAATTTAATTCTGTTTATTTTATATATCTAATTTAATTTCTAAACTACTTTTTAATACAGTGTATTTGTATCCTTGTGTTTACATGATATAGTTATTACCTTAAATTATTTATATTTTCATTTGTTACCCTTTCTTTGTTTATTAGGCAAAAAATTGATTTAAATGTATATACTGGTTCAATTATATAATTATTTAAACATTGTTTTTCTGCATGCATATCTTACAGTACCACTTGTATAATGTACTATAAAATGATATAAATTATACTGACAAATCGTTATTGTTGAACAAAAGTATAAGTCGCCTCCCCCAAAATGATGGGCTGAATTTGCCTCTGGATTTCGAACCCACAAAACTCCTACCAAACATTTTGTTTGTTTATTTAAAGTCGCATCGACAGCTGGGTCATTAGCCTACCAAACTTTGTTAGACATCAACTGTCGTGAATTTGAATATTGCAGCAATCGCCAACACTAACATTAATATGAACGATTGTTTCCACAAGAACATTATCTCTTACCTCAACACGTATAGATTTTCCTTCACAAAATAAGCGTACCACACTTCTGCTTCCCCCATCCCCACCTCTATCCACCCCCGCACGTATTAAAGCTGTATCAATGTCACTCTCACTCTGGTCTCTCCTCGGCTACACCGTGTAACCTCGGCACTCTCGTCCCTTCAGTATCTCCGCCAACCCCACAACACCCTCTGTCCCGGCGCCATGCCACCATGCCGACGCCAAAGCCGAGGTTCGTATAAAAAGTCTGATCAAGGCTATATTTTACGAGTTAGAGAGGTGGGACAAATTGCAATAGCGCGCACACAAAAGGCACCTTCCCCTTCGGCGCGCGGGCTGGGAACATCAAACAAAAAGGGCTTGGAAATTGCCTGTGAAAGGCTGCCGATTGTATAAAATGAGCGGCAGCCACGCGGCGCGGAAGCACCTTCCCTCTGAGGGTCCTCAGCCAGAGAAAGGGCAGGAGGGGGTGGGGGAAGCGGGAGGGTGATGGCGGGAAGATGGCGCCGGAGGGAAGGAGGGGCGCTCCCTGGCATTTCGTTTTAATTGAGGAGATGGCACCGACCTGTGGAGCGCGCAGCTCGCGTTTATTACGGACAGAAGCACCAGGGGAATCTTTTTACTCATTATATGGCGTTCCTTGAGTACATCGCAGCGGCTTGCGAAAGACGTTTGCGTGGAGGAGCAGATATAGTAACGAGGACAACTGCATTGGCAATCGCTCTGAGCGAAACGTTAGTTTGTTCAGAGGCATACGTTTTGGGCTACATAGGCTACCTGTGAAGCCCCACGACAAAATGTAATGGCTCTACAAAAGCACATATTTTCTCGGACGATTTCAAACTTCTGTGCATTTTCAAAATTCAGGGAGTTCGAAGAAGATTCTTTTGGGCAGCATCCCTTGTTATAATTGCGGGGAAAACTAGTCGTGCTAAAATAGCACGTACTTTCTCGCCCGAAATTCCATGCAACATTTTTGAAAAATTGTACACGACCTTATTTTAAAGTCTCCCTTTAAGGAACCGATATAATTAAGGGAAAAATATATTTCTTCATTGTTGTAGTTGTGCGCTCCAGTCGGTCCAGCACAAATGGAAGCCTCACGAAGCCTTTCGAATTTCAAACATTTTCAAAGTTCTCAAAACTGCTCCATACTGAACAATGTTTTCAATATTGAAGTAGTTTTCACTCAATTTTGATATAATTCTTGTCAATGATCCAAAAAGAATTACATTTTGTCAATAACCTCTTTACATTTATCCTTCGAATAATTTCTATAATTTCGAGTAGAAACCCCACGAATAATATGGCTTAAGTTTATCGCCATAAGAATTTTTGAAAATTATACAAATGTGTAAATGACTTTTTGTCGAGGGCAAAGGAGGCATTGGAAAGACGGAAGAAGATATTTCGTTTTCCACTAAAGGCTCTGAAAAGTTAGAAATAAATATTAAATTTAAAAAACGACTTCGCAAACCAAAAGTACCCTTGAAATTGAAACACATATTCTTGGTCTTGTGATTCGGTAATTACTTTATTGACATGTAAAAAAATTGACAAATATTGACATGTAATATAATTGGAGAATATTACATAATTTATGTTATTTTTTTTTAATTTCAAGAACTTTTTAAAAATGACATTCCAATTTTTAAAAAAGATTTCCAATTTTTTGCGGTCCATTGGTCGTCTGATCACTTTCTAAGTAAGAAATGTGTTAATGCTGATGCACATTATTTTGTATTGTTTAGTAGGATGTAATTAAAACCTGAAAGTAATTAAGACATGAGGTAAAATTTTGGGTGAATTTGAACGAGAAAAGCATAAAAATGCATAATTTCTGAAAAATAACTGTCGTTAACAATTTTTGCTTACTTTTTTTATTAATATATTTTACACAATTTACAGACAACTTACCGAAAGTATTTGTTGTACGGATTCCTTTCTTTCGTGTATTAATTCAATAATACAATTATAATTTTCATTTGGACAGGGACAATTTTTTTCGATAAGAAACTCGTAATTTTTAAATTAAAAGAAAATTCTCGCTTTATCATATAATATTAATTGCATGAGCGGTGTTCAAACGCAATGCCCCTTCACTTTCCATGACGTACGTAATGGGTGATATAGAGGGCAAAGATGCTGTTGTGTGTGTGTAGTATTGTGTGATTAATTCGAGTAGAGTTGCGACATGTCCTTAACTGCAATAATTAAATATTTCTGTTTCAATTTCGATTTTGAAATATCTAGATGGAACAACAGGTTGATGTGGCGGGTGCTTTCACCCAGGCAAATTGAATTGCTTGAGTTGCGTGATCGGCCGAGAGGGTTGCAATATTAAGAGTTTTCTTGCGACGATCAGAGAGAACAGGTTGCATGACAGTCCTTTATGCCACTCAAGTCCTTTCGAATTGAGCCAGGGACGTATAGTAAATAACGATGCTACTAAAGGAATCCAAGGAAATAGGCATCATGTCGGAGAAGATAAGGTTACGATGGCCAATTATTCTGTCATTTGACTCGCTTTAGTATACAGTAAGCGAAAGGGCAACATTATTTTGTACACTTTGAATCGAATTACATATCATCTGATGGTAATATTTTGTATCAGTTGACTAGTAAACATTATACTTTTCCTCTGCCTTATTTCTTTCTATATTATGCCAAGAACAATGCGAATTGCATTATGGAGAAAAGTTCAATTATAATACGATACTTGATTTTATTATTCCATATCCCGTCAATTAAACAATACCAAATTTTCAGAACTACCAACTTTGTGGTGATCAACATGAAATCAAGAAACATAGTATATGTCTATTTTAATGTTAACCTAGTCAAAATGATTACCATTTTATATTACGAAACCAAGATGATTATCAATTTAACGGTAATATTTATAGAAATATTATACAAAATATTAGTTCATTCATAACGTTTGGTCGCCATTTTTTCAGGAGCAAATTTAAAACTTAAATAAATTCAAAAAATGAATTGTTCATATAAGTCGGAATGATACTTCAGAAATATTTTGAAGCATGTAGTCTGACCACTAGGTAACAGACCGCCCCCACCAATTGTAATCGAAACTAACGACAGAATGCAACGGAATGACAAATGAAATAAAAGTGAAAAGAAAGGACTCAAGCAAGTTAAAAGGCGCGAGTAAATCAAGAGAACAAGAGAAAAACAAGTGATGCTACTAACGCACGCCTCATCAAAAGTACTCGAACATACCTTCTAGTACTTTTGGCAACAGTTACATAATAATTTAATGTTACATCTATTCTTCTAACACTTTACGTATCTCCTGGAAAACATCTAAGAGCCAAAGTGCGAAAGAAAAAATATATCGTGAGTATTTTGATACTTTAAAAAACAGCCTGCTAATAGTATCCCAGGACAAAGAATGACAAGTTGAGAAGTGTTCCACAAAGCTATTTAAGAGTGTCAAAAATACAACTCAATTTAAACTATAATGATTTTTTTATATTGGGAAGATTTAATTCGTTACTGAAAATTACATAAAAACTACTGCTTTTTAAAATGTAAATTAATTTAAAAATAAAATTATAAGGAATAAAGTACATTGTTGCCTACCTTTATTAATTTTATTGTTGCAGGATACAGAAAAAAATGAATTTTCACAATTTTCGAAATTTTAGAGGATTTCATGGAAATCAGACCTATGCCAAATTATTACGCAAACTTGTCTCTTTCTATCAATTTAAAAAATTAACATAACATGAAGTGCAATATACGATAACAAAGAAATATAGAAACGTATTAAGTATGTAAAATTATATATAAACTATATAAAAGTACGATAAAAATAAAGGAGAAAAAGTATGAGTGCAAAGCACATTTGCAAGGAATTTAATGGAATTTTCTACACAACCTATTCAATCTTGTTTCTGTTTTTGGATTATGTTGACGTTTCGGAAGAGTAGATAGTGTACGGATTCCGAAAATAAATGTATTTAACATTTTAACATAAAAATAAAATAGACAAGAGGTGGAGCGCTGTGCTACCCTATACCATGTACAGAAATTTCAGGGTTGTACAGTAAGTTTTTTACGGCACTTTTTTTTTATTATTCTGGCCCTCAAGAAAATGTACGCAGATAAATCTCTTTCCCCACACGTCATATACAGTTTTTACTGTTTTTTGACAAATAAATAAATAAATAAATAAATTAAGTTGTCATAGCGGAATGGGCGACAAAACTGCAGCAGCAGGACTCGGGCAAGGATGGTGTTCAACCGGCGTATCGACTGAGGCGACAGCAGCGGAGCCTAGCTGTGTACGAGTACGTTTTCCTCAGGCTGTGATGAGGCCAGCGTAAGCTGAGGGCCGGTAATCAACTGTGGTCAGCGCAGACTGACTACCTGGAGCGAAGTGGGCGACGGCAGAAGCGGCTGTTCCTGATGTGGACACGACGCCTCACTAATGCTGCTGCGGACGTAGCGTTACTAATGGTACGAACGGAGAGGAGATATAACAGATCATAAAAACTTTCTTTTTGCAAAGTACATTGTCTGCAAATATTTCTCCATCGGTATATCTTACTGGGAACAAAATATAAATGAAAACAACGTCTTCTACAGTTCCACATCCACAGCAGATACACACTTTGTTGTTAGGGTGTAACAAAAAATTTCGAATTGTATAAATCTTGTTCCTATACAGAATGTCCAGAAGCTCCCGTTACAAAAAATACGTCAGATTCTATCTTGTGTTTCATGAAGAATGGCATAACCAGTTTTTCCTAACAAAAATTGTCTTCGTGAAAATTGAGTTTCAATGTTACTCCGGACGTCCAATTTCAACCGGCTGCCACGATGTCACAGCAGACACGAGGCGGCGTCTGGCTGGGCGATGGGAACAACCACAAATGGGTTTCTCCGCGTTTTGAATTTTGGCCCAGTTTCTACTATTTTGGTTCAGCTTCAATTTCGGATCAGCTTCAATTCTGGGGTATTTTTTTGTAACGGAAACTTCTGGTCACCTGTGTGTTGTAAATTACTTTCTCAACACGTTGTTTTCTGTTGTTTCTCCGATCAGCACCAGGCGAATGCCAGAGCAGTACCCTAACAGGCCAAGGACTGCGCGTGATCTTTTCTTCCTCTTTCTTCTCCTGTCCTCGCCCCTTACACACACACACACACACACACACACTCACACATACACACACACACTCACACACACACACACTCACACACACACACACACACTAACATGCACTAAACTAACATACATGTGCATTACATATTTGATTTGGACATCAAGTATAATAATTGCTTGTAGGGGTGATATTGTAATTCGCTTTGCTACGATGTATCACAAATTTAGTGTTTTTGTTAATCACAAAATTATGATATTGATTTGTTTTTGTTTTGGTGCAATTAACTATTTTTTCATTAACTAGGTTTAATTGTATATGACGGTTCAATGAAAGCTAAAACATATTATCCTTAAAAAAATCATGATTATTTTCTTCTCTAATGTCTATCAAGAGTACATTATATGTTTTAATATAAAATCTACGAACACTATTTATTCATGGTTTACGACATTGACTAAAATATTAAGCCCTTTGCATTCTATTTAACATGACCCATGATTGCCCCTAACATATCGTCAGAGAGGTTTACTCGTTGATATCTTTTATTCAGATTCATAAAGGGAGGAAATGGTCACAAATATGTGCTGCTAAACATTACCGTTCTTGAAATTGCATGTATTTCATTTTTGTGTAAATCTTGATGTAAGAGATTACTCTCATAATTTTCATTTTGCTTGTTTGGAGATTATAACATTTCTGGCGAACAATCAGTCATTTAATTTTAAATTTGTTGTTAGAAATAAATAATAAAGTTTTAATCAAGGTCATTGCGCAAATATTGCTTAAGAGTTACAATGAGCATCAACTAAAAAATTTAAAAAAAAAGAAAATGCAATGTTGGATACAAAGGTTGATACACAGCAGAGCACAGAAGAATGTAGTAAGTGAATTAAGGCCGTTGTAGCTTAAAATACGGGACATTACCCATTGAAATAAGTGGAAAAATGATTTCACCATATGGATCATAGCATTAGACGCCCCGGCATTTAATCTACACCCCAGCGTCGTGACATCAGGCTTCTCCCCTCCCCGCAAAGCTTCCTACCCCCCACTATTTGCACTTTCGGCGCTGTCGCGGGCAGGACAATCGGCTCGTAAGTCCAGAATGCCCGCAGGAGCAGGCGTTGTGCAGAACGTTCAGGCAATTTTCTCAAAAACTGATACTCCTCGAACGATTTTAATGAACTCTAGGCCTTCTGAGTTTGAAATAGATAATTTGATTTTTGGCATAATTTACATTAAGCTTAAAAGACATTATCAAAATTTTCTAAAAATGACTCCAAATTTTTGAATAAAATTTTTATTTATTTGTTCAAAAAACAGTAAAAACTGTATATGACGTATGGAGAATGAGATTATCTGCGCACATTTTCTTGAGACCCAGAATAAAAAAAGTGAAATTAGCAACATTTGAAAAACTAGAACAAGAATTTAGAAAAAAATATTATTTTAAAAAAATAAAAATTAGAAAAAGTTTTGTTCCTGAGTTATAGAAAATCAATTTCAACGGTAAATGAACTGCTGATTTGATTTTTCTGCATTGCTAACAAAATAGTATCAACCATCAATTCTACTTCTACCACTACATGCAAAAGGAGTGGTCAACAAAACGTGCGCACAGTGAAGCTATATTTACGTCCAGAAGCAAAACAAGGGGCAATCTCAGCATTTGCTCAATTGATCAGGGACACTGGACAAAAACCTGATTGATATGGGGGTCATTGACCCGGAAGCTGAAGTACATTACTTGTTACAGGCGTATTTACATATTTTTTTAAAAAATGTATACAATACAAACGTAAACTAATTCATTATATATAATTGTTTCGTTAAAATAAACATTATTTTCTTTCTGACGATCAGTATTGTCTGTAATTGTATAGAAAGAGTTATGCAGCAGAAAATATTTTACTTTTAACTTAAATTTGTGTACCGACATTATTGTTTACTGTCATCTGGCAATACGTTATAAAGTAACGTACATGTATTGTATGTTGATTTCTTGTATTGAGCTTTTGATACTGACATCTGATGCACGTGATTTCTACTTCGTGTGTTGTAATTATAAATATCAATATTTCTTGAAAACATGTTCCCTCTGTTAAGCAGGTCATTTTTGACAAATATTAAAGATTCGTAAATAAATAGGCAAGGAAATGGTAAGATTCCCAGCTCAATGAAAAGAGGCTTGCAGGGATCACGTGGAAAACATTTTTTCATTATTCGAATAATTTTCTTTTGCAATCTGAAGGTCTGAGTACTACAGAATGAGCTTCCCCAGAATATTATGCCATATCTCAGGCGGGAATGTACATTTGCAAAATAAACGTAACGAGCTGCATGAAGACTGACAGAATTTGAAAGAATTCTGAATGCGTAACATAATGAATTTAATTTAGTGTTTAATTCTGTTATTTGTACATTCCATTTGAGGTTTGATTGAATTGAGAGACCTAGAAATTTTGTTACCTCAACATCAGCTAATTGCATATTGTTCATTTTCAATGGAACATGCGATTGCCTATTTCAAATGCAAAAATGCATGGAAACAGTTTTTCTTTCGTTAACAATTAATTTGTTATGGTTAAACTGACTTGAAACTTCTGAAATTGTACTATTTACTGCTTCTTTTTTGCAAAGAAAATTCGTATCATCGGCAAACAGAACCGTTCTTCCATTTTTAATAGACGAGGGCATATCGTTTAAATATAACCCAACTTTGTCCTCCAATAGCGTAAAAGACAATTGAGAGAACTGTGCAGGTCTCGTTTTCGTTGAAATCCTTGATTTTCCGAAAATTACAAAAGTCCAATTTGTTTTCGTCGTCTTCCTGAAGCTACAATATTGATGATAGAGATTTTTTCTGAATGAAAAGTATTCTTTAAAGACAGGCTTTTGAAATAAGGTCACATACAATTTGTGAGGGTATGAGTAGTTTTGCGTAATTTTGCGTGAGATGTACGCAATTTTCAAACAATAATTTTCTTAAAAAAACGTTCCAATTTTTTTCTTTAACTTTTCCTCTTTTCTACAAAGTTGAAGATAGAGAATTTTGTCTTAATATATTCTAAACAATCAGCTCTTTAAAAACGGTCATTACAATTTTTGAGAAAACGAATCATTTTACCGTAATATCTGCTTGAAATTAATACAATTTATAAAATACATTTTTTCCAAAAGCCTCTCGAATTTTTTTAAAGTTTATTTCATGATTAAAAGAATGGACTCCTAAATGAAGATCTAAATTTCGTTGAACTCTCTGAATTTTCAAAAATTTCTTGTTGGAATTAATAGGGAGATAATTAGGTGTTTAAGCGTCGTCCCAAGAGAATATGGCAGATCGACTGTCTGGTGTAGCGGTAAAGCGCACGACGAGTTAACTCGATTGACCTGAGTTTGAGTCTCCACGAAAACAAAACTTTGCTGATTGAAAATATTATTTTCAGGTTCATATGGTAGTATAATGTTACAATTAATGCGAGGAAGTATTTACTGTAGGAGATCCACTAGTTTTACAAGGAGACTGTACATTGTGGTGTAAAATTTTGACACCTATTGGTAACTGGGAAACAAGGGAAGGGGGCAACACCTCCAGCATCTATTATGATTGTGGTAAGAATGCCATTTACGTTGGGTTTTTTGTTACAAGTTTTAACTTGTGCTACGGACATAATTACTATTGCATGCTCTTTCACCAGCAAGGTTCGACTGCGGAGAGACTTTCCTGGCGCTCTGTGTTTGTAACCAGACTCGTCTGGTTTAAAGGGTCTACCGGGTACAGGCCCTCCCAACGTTTAATAAGCGTTGATTTATATTTACTGTAGACTTTGAGTGATAATTTTAGTCTATTATAGGAATTGTTAATTTCATAAAGAGGGCAATGCGTCTCATCGTCCTCATCCCGGCCTCTTGGGAAGTCCTGCCTAATCCCCGAAAATTGCGGACATAGTAGTTAGGTGTCGCACAGAAAGGTAGCCTAGCATCGCTTCTAAGAACCACGGGTGGGCCCCCAAAGTGGTTTGAAAAAATCATATCATTTCTAGGCAAAAAATTAATATGTAACAACCATAGAAACACTCTAAAAACATGTAAATTGTTTATTATTTACAAAATAAATGAATTATTTGTTCACAAACAAAAATTAACACAATGAAAAAGCACCTAATTTACGCCATTGGACTGCTTTTTTTGTTTTCTGGGTTAATTTTCCTTTCTGAACAAGTAACTTCATTTCTTTTGTAAATAATAAAAATGTACATGTTTTTGGAGTATTTCTTTGCTTCTGAAATTCAAAGTTTCCCTAGAAGCCTTGCAAACCAACTTTTGAAGGTGCTTATTACTTTTTTCTATTACTACGTCAGTCATTCAGAATATCAAAGTTACGGTTTATTAGACAAAATATGCTTAAAATTTTATTAAAAGCTTTATTTTCGAATTTTCGTCGTTTCCCGGACACTCTGTTTTGATTATCAGTCTTTGGACCTTCACTTAAGTCTTTTATGGCGAAAGCACAGTTTGAGCGTGCTTTTTCAGTGCACATCGCAGTTCTACCCACTGTGAGATGAAATGAAGATCCTTACCACGTACGAATTTAGTTGTTTACTCAGACTTGCAGAAAAGAAAAGTTTAAACAATTAGGTGTGCAACAGTAGAGTGACGTCACATTAACACAGGTTGGTGGAAAGAGAAAACGAACATTCTAAACTTTTACAAATATCCGTGTTTCCGTTACGAACATAC
Source organism: Acheta domesticus (assembly GCA_031308135.1). Classification (NCBI taxonomy): domain Eukaryota; kingdom Metazoa; phylum Arthropoda; class Insecta; order Orthoptera; family Gryllidae; genus Acheta; species Acheta domesticus. The sequence goes on from JAHLJT010008446.1 coordinate 203,623,896, forward strand.
GAATATATGGGCAAATTCTTAAATAAATCCTGCCTTTGGGCTTTGTGAGTCTATTATTGATTTTATTTCAAATTTTACTGACATTACAGATATTAAGACGACAGGCTTACATGTGATTATGGCCCCACCTGAAAAAAATCTCGAGCCGCTACTGATAACATCGAAAATTGTTTTGCACAGGCGTAATAGGAGGTCGAGGAACTCTGTGTCCTCAAGACTAGCATTCTTAACTTTTGTGGTGTTAATGAATTTATTGACAATTGGACGTCTTCATTCTGTCTGATTGATTTATTAGTGATTCAGGGTGCTAAGGTTATTAGTACCATAGGTGAACTGTATGTTCAAATCGCGGGAGATGACGGTGACCCCCGACAGCTAACACAGGTTTCCATACCCTGCCCTGACGGCATTTCACCAACTCTTCCACCAATTGGAGGAAGTAGTTTTTTTTGTTTTTGTTTTTCATTTTATTTACCAGATGGTGAATACATAGCTCAGTTTAATATAACTATACATATGTTTGATGACTTAATAGCTAACTTAAATTAAAACTTAAAACTAATACACGGTTGAGGTTACCCATCGGGCTCCTCTAGTCGGGATCTAGTTCGGAGAATTTCCTGAGGAAATATGAAAGGGAAACTTATTTGTATTCTGGTTTCTATGTGATGGGTTTTTTGCCGAGTCTGTGAACTGATAATGAAGGAATTTGGGATATGTTTGAGAAGAAGTTGGTAGCAAGATAGGTGATATGATGGTCTATGGTGTCTAGGTTGAATTCTTTATGTAATTGTTTATTGGAGACATACCAGGGGGCGTTTGAAATGATTCTAAGAAATTGGTTTTGAACAATTTGCAGTTTCTTTTGGTTGGTTTTTGCTGCATTTAACCAGATTGGGCAGGCATATAGGAGCAGAGGTCTTATTATTGCTTTGTAAATTTGCAATGCTGAATTGTATGATAATGGGCTGGATCTGTGTATTAATGGCTTTAATTGAATTAATTTGATTCTGGCTTGGGTGATTTTGGCATCTATATGCTGCTCCAGTTGAGTTTTGTGTCCATGTTCAGTCCTAAGTATCTGACTGGTTTATTGAGAGGCAGCCAGTTGATGGTTGTATGTTTAGCAATAATGGACGCGGGGGTGAATATGGACGGAGAGTGAAGATCTTGGCGGCCGTTTTGGTTGGATTCAGTTGAATTTTGTATTTTGAAGCCCAGCTGTCAATTAGGTTAAGGTACGATTGAACTTGTTCCTACAATCAGTAAGTGAAGGACCCGGAGTTGTAGATAGCTGTATCATCAGCAAACTGTGGAATGTGTACGTTGTTTAGGTTGGGAATGTCTGCAACATATAAATTAAATAAAGTAGGTGATAGGGGGGATCCTTGTGGTAGTCCTGCTAAGATTGGTCTTGGGTTGGAATGGTGGTTGTTTACATTTACGGAGAAGGTTCTGTTACTGATGAAGCTTTGTGTGATGGATTGGATATAGTGCGGTGTGCCTATTTTCTTAATCTTGTATATGAGTCCTTCATGCCATGTCCGGTCAAACGCTTGCGTTATGTCAATGAAAACTGCTACTGTGTGGTATTTCTTTTGAAATAACGTATAAAGATGTTCGGTAATGCGAAGGAGTTGGTGAAGTGTAGAAATTTTTTCGGTGAACCCAAATTGCTCCTTTGGTATGGCTTTTGTTACCTGTAAGTGGTCTTTAAGTCTTTTGAGAATTATTTTTTCAAAAATTTTAGATAAGGTGGGTAGTAAACTTATGGGTCGGTAGCTATTTGTGTGGGCATGATTTTTGTTGGGTTTGGCAATGGGAATAACTATGGCATGCTTCCATGATTGAGGAAAATAACCAATTCTGAGGCAGGAATTATAAATATTAGCTATATATGCTATTGCAGGGGGAGGCAGGTTTTTCGCTATGGTATTGTTTATGTTATCGTGTCCGGGTGCTTTCCTGGAGGGTAAGTTTTTAATTATTTTGTTAATTTCAGCTGAGTTGGTGAACTTAATGTTGTGATGTGGGCCGTAGTATGTCTCTTTGTTGCATTTGTTTATCGTTTTATGTTCAGGATGAGGTTTTGAGATGTTGTTTGTAAATGTTGATGAGAAGTAGGATGCCAGCTCTTCGGGTTTTTCAACGGATGTGTATGCTTTACCAGTTGAGGTGTTTATTGGTGGTATCGTGATTTTCTTTTTCAATATTCTGTTGGTGAATTGCCATAAAGAGTTATTGTTTGTATGGAGTGAAGTTAATAATGCATGGTATTGTTGATTGTTGTGATTTTTTATTAAGTTTTTAACTACCTTTGTAATTAAATTCAGTTCAGATTTTAGATTCGGCGTTCTTAACTTATTCCATAGTCTTTTTGTTTTGTTATTTATCAAGATTACATTTAATATTTCAGGCGGTAATTTTTTATATTTATTAGTGTGGTTATTTGATGATTTATTTAATTGTGATTCTTGAATAGTAGAGTGGATTAACGTATTTATATGGGATACAGCTTGATTGATTTCGGCGGGGCAATTTAGTATTCTAAAATGTGGGATATTATTTCTTAGTATTTCTTGGAATTTTCTCCAGTTGATTTTTAAGGTGTTCGATTTAGGAACGGTTGCATGTTGTGGGATTAGCTTTTGTGCTGAGATCAGTACAGGGATGTGATCAGAATCTAGCTCGGATACCGTAGTGGTGTGAAATTTTATGTTTGTGTTTGTTATACCTATATCCAGTATATCTGGTTTACGTGTTCGAATCATGAGGGTAGTAGGTTGGGTCTATTGTTGTGATGATTTTTAAATTATTGCTTGTTATAGTTTGGGCAAGGATCTTACCATCGTGATTATTTGTGAGGCAGCCCCAACTAATATGCTTGGCATTAAGATCCCCGAGTAATAATGTCTTTTCGTTTGGATTGAAAAGGCTAATTATATTTGAGTCTTTGATTTTTGTTGAGGGTGATTTGTAAGCTGCTATTATCGTAATGGTTTGGCCATTTAGAGTTGTGAGTATTGCTATTGTTTCTATACCTGGTGTCTGTGGAATGTCAATTTGGTAATGAATGATGTGAGATGAAATTGCGATGAATACGCCTCCTCCTTTTGTTTGGTTTCTGTCATTTCTATAGATAGTGTAGTTAGGGATATAGAGTTTGTTTCTATTACACAGGTGTGATTCAGTAACGCATGCTATGCCAATCTGGAAATGATGCAAGAAGTGAATAAATTCAGTTTTTTATTTTGGATGCTGTTTGCATTCCAATTCATGATAATTAAGTTTTTATTAGTTTGACTGGCCATGATTACTGCTTAAATATTCTGTGACTGAATTTTGAATGGTTGAAATTAAAGATGGTATTAGCGAGTTGATGAAATTTATTACACAAGAGGTGATGGAATTTATGATTGTGTTGATTATATTGTTGCTGGAATTATTATTTAGGTGATAATTTGATTGGATGCGATTGCGGTTTGGAATTTGTGAATTTGAAGGGTTTGGATTGGTACGGTTTTGGTGAGAGAAATTCGGGATGGTTGAGTTTCTGGTAAATTTGGAAAGGTAGTCTGAGAAAAATTTGGGGGAGGGGTAGAAGGTTGGCGGATTACATTACTGCTGTTTTAGACTGATTACTATTTTTTTGCCCAATGATTTTTTTATAATATGAGCACGATTCATTTCTGACGTCGGCCTTGTGATTACCATTGCAGTTAACACAAACCGGTGGATCATTTTTTTTGCGGACACATCACTGAATAATGGTTACCAGAACAGTATGCACAGCTAATAACATGATTACAATTGTTTTTCGTGTGCCCGAAGTCTAAGCATCGTTGGCACTGGATGGGTCCTTTAGGTTTCCGACGTCGTTCTGTAGTCACACGGTGATTGCAAATTTGATTGATTGTGAGGATTGTTTCTATAGGTTCATTGCCACTAAACTCGGCCGCAACTACCGGAATTGGGATGTTATCTTTTTGCAGTCTCGTGATTTTTATAATTGATGGGTGACGTAATTTGAGTTCTGTAAGGATATCCGATTCTGTTATGGATTGGTGGAGATTTATGAACACAACTGAAAATTTTTTATTTGAAGGATCCTTGAAAGAGTGGAAACTTCGGTTTGTCTCTATGAGGTATTTCACAAGTTTTCGGAAATCTGTAATGGAGTTGGCACTTATTTTGTTTTATTGTTTTTGAAATCTGCTACAAAGTCACTGGTCACTTTGTTTTTAAGCTCCTTGATGAAATTATTTGCATTGGTGATGTTAGATACAAAAATAGGGGGGATTTTAGCCGGTAAAGCTGTTTGTTCACTTGGATTTTCACTGAGGTATGGAAAACGACTAGTTTCTGGTGAAGTTACACCGTCGGGCAATCCAATAAATCTGTTGCTAGTTTTTGCAATTGTATATACTGGGGTCAAACGATTCATCTGAATTGTTTTTTTCTGGACTTTCTTTTTATGTTCATTAGGATCAACAAAATCACTGTCTGACCTTTTCCGTGTGGAGTTTCCTGATGACGATGTTGACGACGATTGCTCGCTGTGCAGCGAACCAGATGTGAAGATCGCTTCCATGTTGCCATCGGCGGAGGATAGGTTCTGCGTTGCCTGAACACTTGTATCCATCGATTCACTGGTTGTTATATCTTGCGATACACTATGCACTGCACTGTTGGAAAAATAATTGTTGCTATCTACATTATGTAGGGTTAATAGGGCCTGCGAGACTACAAACCCCGTGGACGGATCAACTTCATTTTGCATTAACTATGCAAAAATGAAGGAAAACTATCGCCTTTCCGAGTGAAAAGCCGACAAATGTTAATAACGGCAAAAACAGCTGCGTATTCTACGCCACTTAGCCTTGCTGCACGTTATCTCTAGTTCGCCACTTTCACTAACTGCGACGGCTTATCGCGCGGAGCGCTGTGAGGTGTTACCTCGGCAAGAGCTGAGCACGAACTGGGAGGAAGTAGTGCTGATGCACTACCTCTATTTCACCACGGTCGTGTCCTTCAGACAACCAGCGGCATGAGGAAATGAACTCGACTACAGCAATCCACTTATCCGGGGAATCCCCGCTGGATGGTGAGACCCGGTGCTGACCTACGTCGGCTGCAACGGATTTCTCCCAAACAGGTATCTCTCTCCAGCGTGGTACCGCTCCAGTCGGGACAATCTCTAACCTCCAAACTGGTCTCGTGACACGTGTGGTAGTGTAATGCATTTCAATGTAAGTGTGTGTAAGAGGGAGGAAAGGACAAAGAAGAGGAAGGAGAGATCGCGCGCGGTCCGTGGCCCAGTTTTTAGGGTACTGCTCCGGCACTTCCCTGGTGATGACCGGAGAAAACATGGAAATCTACAGTTCAGAGCAGCTGGCCGCTAGAATTCTCTTTCAGACAACCCGCGGCTGAATTCGACCTAGCTATGTAGTTAGTGTCAAACTTCTTCCATCCGTCGATCAGAGGCACGGCAGTGACTTCAGTTGATTCCCTGAGCCACCTTTGTCGGTTCTTTATTCTCATGAAATGCGGTGTGTAAGTTTTGTAATATTTTATTTGCATGGGCACATGGCGATTGTTAAAAGTGTTGAAAAATTGATTTTGTTGTCTTTTTCCACATACATACAAAGTACGTCCAGAAAGTAAGTTCCGTTTGGTAATAAAATTAAATTGTGTACAGATACAGGAAAGTTATTTATTGCACAAAATTCTACAACTCTTAAACTACTTTTTCACGTAACTGCCGAAATTTTGCAGGCATTTGTCATAGCGTGGCACAAGTTTTTGTATGCCTTCTTCCTAGAAATTTTCCGCCTGTGTCCTCAACCAGTTGGAAACAGTTTCTTTCAGCTCGTCGTCATTGTTGAAGTGTTGACCGCCAAGGAAAGACTTGAGACGTAAGAACAGATGAAAGTCGCTAGGAGCGAGGTCAGGGCTGTACGGTGGATGGTCAAACACGTCTCAGCCAAATCCCTGTAGGAGGTTTTTCGTCACATTTGCAGTGTGTGGTCGTGCGTTGTCGTGAAGAAAAACAACACCTTTTGACAGCAATCCTCGGCGCTTATTCTGTAATGCGCGGCGCAATTTCCGAAGTGTCTCGCAAAAAGCATCTGCTGTGATTGTTTGACCACGCGGTAAGAAATCAATGAGTAAGATGCCTTTCCAGTCCCAGAACACTGTGCACATCATTTTTCGAGGTGTCAAGATTTGCTTCGGCTTAACCTTTGCTGGGGATGAAGTGTGCCTCCATTCCATTGATTGCCGCTTACTTTCAGGGGTGTCGTAAGAAACCCAAGTTTCATCTCCTGTGACTGTCAGAAATTCTTCGCTGCTTTCAGCATGACGGGTCAAAAACTGAAGTGCACTACCCATCCGTTTTATTTTGTGTTGCTCAGTAAGAATCATTGGTACCCAACGTGAGCAAAGTTTACGAAATTTCAGTTATTCGGTAACAATTTCATGCATTAGTAATTGTGAAATTTTGGGAAATTCCATAGCGAGAGCACTAATTGTAAACCTTCGGTTTTCCTGAATCTTGTCATCAATCGCGTGAACCAGTTCTTCTGTAACCAAAGATGGACGCCCACTTCGTTCTTCATCATGCACATCACTACGTCCGTCATTGAACTGTCGGACCCATCTTCTCACCATTGAATCACTCATCGCATATGGTCCGTAAACATCGTAAATTTGCCGATAAATTTCACTTGGTTTCACTTTCCTCGCATTCAGAAAACAAATCACAGATCTGATTTCACAAGCGGCGGGATTTTCAATCAACACCGACATTGTAAACAAGCACAACAAAGCGTACGTGATTGACAGCGATCTCCAAATGGCTCACGTTTCTTCTCCTTGTTACAGAGCGTCTACCGCGCATGTGCGGAACTGAGATCGCAGCGCTGCAGCGGAGATAAATTGAAACGGAACTTACTTTCTGGACGTGCCTCGTATATGTATTCGAGTTCATTTCTCTATGTTTCGTAAATTATCTCGTCGTTCTCTCAATTTCTAATATTCAGATACGTTTTGTAAATGTTCAGTTTCCTGTTTCGACGGTCTAAAAATAATTTCGTGATGTAGTATCAACGGGATGTAGTATATTCGGGATGTGCTCATTTCAATCGCTGTTTACGTCACTGATGAAATTAGTAAAGTCTACAACTCTCACAACAACTACCACTACTCAGCATTACCAACACCGACACCACCATCATTATCGATGCACTACCACTACCATCGCACCACTACCTTTGCAAAACCTCAATTTCAACACATCGTCACTAATCAACCTCCTGTATCTCTGCGCCATCACCACCACCACCACCACCACCACAATCACCATGACCATGACTACTATCATCACCATCACTACCATCTCCCCATCACCGTATCACTACCGATGCACTACCTCTATTTCACCACAAACATCACCTCCACCTCTGCACCACCACTACCATCACCACCACCACCAACACCAACACCACCATCACCATCACCACTATGAGCATTGTACCACTATCACAAGCGCACAACCACCACCGCATCCCCACCATGAATAATTGCGCTCAGCAGAGCTTCATGTTGACTTCGCTGTGAATTCTCTCTGCTCGGTGAAGTCCAGGTAACTCCTATTCGACTAAAGCAATCCTCGAGCGCCTCCCATATTCTTTGGTCGTTGAAATTAACATTTTAGTTTACGAAATATAGATACTTAAACCTTTATGGAAACTCTACATTGCAAACTGTTTCGAATGTCTTCTCAGCCAACACTCAAATTGGTGCCAAACTGTAGGCCAAACTCAAGTTGGTGTCAAAAACCCATTAATGCGTAGAGGAATCATTTTGGAATCATGTGAAAAGTTTTATCTTTTCTAAAACGGAACCAGTTGTTTACGCTTGAGCAGTAAAAGGACAAATGGTTTACAAAACACGTACTTGAAATGGCCACTCGGTAGTAAGACTATCAGGTTGTGTTTAATACAAGTTGTTTACATAAAGATTGTTATCACAGTGAAGTGCCTCTTTGATTCTTGATAGTGTGTGATTCTTGTGTAAGTATTGGTGTAGCCATCGATTTTCCAACCCTTAACTCAAAGTAAAAGCAAACTTTGTTTGAGCTCTTGGAAGAAAGACGCCTATAGCATGAGAAGACCCTGACCGTGTCAACTTTCATTTCTTCTCTCTCACTCTGTCATTCCGTTCTTTAACTGCCACATTTCATTCCTCCGCGTTTTTTCTTACGTTAATTTCCTTTTATTTTCCAATAAAATAATTTTCAACCATTTGCATTATTATTCTCTTTCTCACTCTTCCTTCCCCTATTTCGTTTTATAATGTTCAACTTTTCTTATCAATCATGAGGAACCCGTAGTTCACATGTTTGCAAGAAAACTTTTAATTTTCCTTGTTTTTTTAGAGGCGCCAAAATTATACTGTTTATTAACTCTTGATGTCTTCAAGAGAAAATGCCAAAGAAATATGTCACATGTTCTATCACGCATTAATATACACAATTGAAAATGAGGTTTTAATATAAAATGGTATTAATCGCAAATCGCTGTTCATATCTGAGCAAATTATCAGTATTTTTAAAGATTTTTTTAGATAATGATAATTTTATGATATTAATCGAAAATTTAAGCCAAGCTACCCAAACGTAACACCAGTTTTACGAGAATCCGTTGTATAACACCGCTTTTTATAATTACTCTAATATTTATTAATTTATTATTATTATTGTTATTACTGCTGGTGTAAATTAATGTGAATCTGTATGAATGTTTTAAAGATGAAATACATATAGGAAATACCCAGCCTTGCAGAGTATTATTTCTAGTGTTTGTTTTTAAGGCTTTCCTAGAACCGATGTACGATGACACTTTAATGACTTAATAATGTGGAGAGTAAATGTGTATGAAAATGGAGGGGTTACTGTAATGAAATGCAGAAAATATTACAAAAGCAGGAAGACACCTGACTCCACCTCTCTCCCTACGACAAATATCACTTTTATTCAACCGGCATTTAAACGTATTATGTAGAGGTGGAAAGCAAGATTGCTTACTGAAACTAGGAGTCACTGACGTTAATAAAAGTATCACACGGATAAGAACGTACACCTTTCTAAGTAAACCTACGTATTACCTGTTTTATAAAGGCACAAAAACAGAGTACAATTACAATAATTTTATTTATGAAATGGGCCTTACAAACACTTCTCAAAATCTCAAAAGACATGCTTTCAGGCATTCATTTATGGCATAAATTACATTATTATACCTTTCCAAACTGTACATTAGCGGGGACTTGGTTCATGGGTAATAAACGTCCTATCACATATCGCAAGGGAAGATATAATTAATAATTACCGTGTTCTGTTTTTGAAATTAGTTTGTATTTCTCACGTTATCATCTTTAAATTAAAATCTGCATTCTCCAGTGTGCAATTTTTAAGCAACGTGTCTTGAAATTTTTTAAGTGTCACCGGGTGCAGGCTTCGCAGTGCAAGGAGCCCCCCACCCCACTTAAAAGACGTTTCCGTGGCATTCGTTCCTTTCCTCTCTCCCCATACACTATTTTTTGTTTCTCAGCCATTCCTCCTTTATTTCATTTTCTCCTTCACTCTTCCTCTTGTGCTCTCCCTTTTTTCGCCTTTTCTTTCTCTTTCTCGTTCTATCTCACTTCCCTCTCGTTCTCTGCCCGCGTTATCTCCATCTTTCTCTAGGGAGATCGAATTCTTCTGTTTTCTGGAGAATTCTAGCGGCAGCTACTATGATCGGTAGTTTTTGTGGATTCTTTCATCAATACCAGGTGAATGCTACCCAATCTTAAGAAACGGACCACAGATTGCGGGCAATCTTTTCTTCCCCTTCCATCCCCTATTCTCTTCCCTTACATGTCCCACCCTACCACATGTCGGGAGACCGGAGCCTGTCTCGACTGATGCTGTTCCTGCTGCAGCAGAGACCTGAAAGAAGAAATACCTATAAGCCAACTGTAGTCGGCGCCAGATCTCATCTTCCATCGGGGGAAGAACATCGCCCCCTCCCGCAAAAAAACACAAAAACAGTCGCTACACTTACAGTATCAATCCCCAATCAATTTCCCGCTTTCTGCCTCTTTGTACTTTTTATCTCCGATATTCAAACAGAAACTTACGTAATGATGCGGGGGAAAGTTCCCATTTTTCGACAGAAATATACGTTTTATTCGCCCATGATGCCAAAAAAGTGAATTATTCTTACTCTTACGCGCAGAATTTTACTTTTTGGTATTCGTTGTGTGGCCAAAATACAAGCTTTTAAAATTTTTGAAACCGAGAAAGTTGTTTTTCTTGAAATGTCTGTGTGTGTGTGTGTGTGTGTGTGTGTGTGTGTCAGTCTCTAAACAACACTACACTGCATTTCAGTCTGTAAACAGCAGTACAGTCTGTAAGCCGTACACATTATTTTCAGCAGAATGGATAGTCCCCGACTGACCTGGATCTCGTGCCCCATTAATTCAGAACGGATGTTTTAATTTTGGGAAATACATTACATGAAGCTTCTAGGACATTATCAAAATTTTGCAAAAATATTTCTAATTTTTGAAAAATATTTTTTTTTCCTCAAAGATAGAAAATCACACAATACAATTGATTTTCATGAAAACAACTGAATTTTCAAAACTGTCAAACATTTAAACGTCTTTTAACATCCTCTTGCTACTACATTATTGGTGACAAATATGTTTTCCTAATGAAAGATCTACTTTCACATTTGAACTCTGAATAACGTGATACACAAATTTGGATTTTTTGTAGTTTTACCTTATTTTCTGACAATTTTGTTATTTTGTAAAATCGTAACATTTTTTCAAAGTGTAAACAAAATTTTCTCAACATGACTTCAGCTTTTTCCATAAATGTGCTGAAATAGAAGAACGCTTCCTTAATTATATGGCATACGCCTGATTATCTTCAAACCTTCTAGAATAACGAAAAATTCTAAAGTTCATTTCCTAAAATTCGGTTTTACACCTTTAACATTGTAACTAGATATTTCTTTCGTAATAAAATATATTCCTCAACATTACCGCTTTAAATCATTACATGTACTACTTTTTTCACCGCCCCACCTCCGCCCCGCCCCTGTCCCGTGTATGTCCCCCTCTGTCCCTCCCACATCTGTCCCACCTCTGTCCCACTTCTGTCCCACATCTGTCCTACCTCTGTCCCACCTCCGCTCCACCTCTGGCCCCACGCCTCCGACCTCCCGTCACCGACTCGCCTCCGACCCGCCACGGCCCCACTCTCCACTACCTCTACACTTGACTCTTCTTCACCTCCTTCTTCACCAACCTTGTCTCCAGCCAACTACGCCTGTGCTTCCACCTTCACGTGCCCCATCCAGCCTTCATCCCCGCCTCCACTCCATCACCACTGCGCCTCTTTCCCCACTTGCTTCTCGTCTCCGCCCTCCCCTTCCCACGCGGCCCCTTCCAGCCCGTCCACGGCGCCCGGCGTCGAGTGCCGCTCGTTTAATTGCGGAAGGCGGCGGCGCGCGCCGACGCCTAATGACCGCCTAACGTCTGTCGCGCTTCCGCCTACCCACCCCCCAACCCCCCAGTCCTGCCGCGCGCCGGCCGATCGGGCCCCCCCGTGTTCGAGGCCCTGTCCTGCCGAGGCGCGCAGAGCCATGTTTTTCCATTTGGCAGCGCCGGCGACAAACAGTTTCCTCGACGGCAAGTGATAAAATCAATGAAAGACAAATTGTTAATGGAGATGGACGAAACAAGTGATACCGCGTGGAAGCAAGGGTCTTGAGGTTGCGTAACATTATTGTACGCAACGAGTTAGAACTAACGAAACGTCTGTTCATTTTCATTATTCCATGCCAGAAACAATTTTTGTAATAAATAATTTTATGTACATTCTTTAAAAAACATTATTTATTTAGAAAAAATAATTGAAATTTAAATGGATACCCCGTGTAAAACTCGTATTTGGTACGTACCTAGTGTGCAAATGAATACATAATTGTCCTCTCGTATATTGCACATTCCCTATTCACACCAAACTAAAAGTCCAACATAGTATTTATTTGCGAACTACAAATATGTATATTCTTTTTCATAATGCAACTTATATTTTTAGTCATCTATCGATTGTAATTTAAATACCTTGATTATTGTCTATCTTGCTAATTTATTTTGTATTGTTTCGTCAGCTTAGTTAGAGTATTTATACACAATATTTATTTCATTGAAATTGAGGACGTATCACGAGTTTGTATAAAACTCGACACAAGTATTTAATTTTATCCACTCCAGTATTTAGATGGAAGTTAACTAAGACATCAGTCAAGCTGGAACCGTAAGTAACAAATCGATTTTTTTGGATAGTTCATGATGAATATTTGGAGTGTTACAAATTTTATGTAACTCCAGGTGTTAGTGATAATTAGTTTTTCAGTGACGCCAAACGAAAAGTGGGCTTCTTTTTGCGTTTCGCGGTGCTGCTCAATTTTATACATCGCGTATTCAGAATCCTACGCGTGTCTTGACAATGTTATGTCAACTCTAGAAATATGTCCCAAAGTTTGGAATGTTATATTGGTCAGTATATAGTTTTACTGACGTCCTGAAACTGAGAGACATTTCCCCAACAAACCCAATTTGTATCCTGTAGACTCCGCTGAGAGACTGATTAAACTGGTCTTTAATCAACGTTTAACATCTTCCTGTAATTAATTGCCTTTCTGGCGATCTTTGTCTTGAGCATGATCTGCACACACGATTCTTTCCTTCGTCAATCGCTTAGGTTTCCTGTAATAAACGCCAATTCTTTGCATATTATGGCTCTTACGAAAAGTGCTTCCGACAGGGCGCCACTTGAGAAAAGTTTCTTCTTGGGGAAAGTCCCAGGGGTTTAATTTTCTCTAAATTCGTTTCCGCTCAAGAGGACACTCAAAGCAGCGTCTCCGAGACATCTCGCCCCGCGCTGCCTCGCATCGCGTCTCTCTGCGCCACGTCATCCACGCCACTCTGCGTTACGCCTTACGCCATACCATGTCACGCCAAGCTGTGCCAAGCCACATCACACCACATCACACAATACAATACAACGCCAAACCGCGTCATTCCATACCACGTCACCCTGATACGTCGACGATACGGCATATCACGTCAACCCACGCCACGTCGCACTGTCGCACTCCACACCATACAACGGCACAGCCTGTACCGCTACGCCAAACAACGCCCCGATATACGATATCACACCACGCCACGATGCACCACATCACGCCACTCACAACACACTGCGCTTGTCACACATCATGCTCCGCCACGCCACGGCATTATAGGCCATGCCAGACCACTTGGAGTCGTGGCACGTCTCTGTCCATCACGCCAGCTCACGCCACACTATGCCCCGCCTCACCACGCCATACTAAGATCCGCCGCATTCCGACCCAACAGCCTTCGCTTCGCCAGGGAACTCCGCAGCTGAATGTTCAAACTGATCATGTCGTTGGTCGCTAAAGACAGGGATAATACAGGCGCACGTCCACTGGCACACACTTCCAACTTCTCATAATCCTCGTATGCTCTTGCGGGGTTGCAATCTGTCCGTGTTCTCCGCAGGCGCCAAACCGTCCAGTAGATATTCCTCTGTCAATCTGAACGAACTCGAGGCCCTGCAAGTTTGAAACGGATATTTTGATTTCTGTGGATAATTTACATGAAGCATCAACACAAAAATTTTGCTACAAATTGTTCCAAATTCTTTTTATTAAACCTTCTCTTCAGAACGCTCAAACTAGAGCAGACTTTCTTTGAAACCTTTTTCTGACAAACTAGGAATTTCTCGCCATTAATGCAATTTATACTTTTTTCTCAAAAAAGGTTCCAAATTTTTCTTGAATTTTTTTGAGGGACAGTGTAAAGAACATTTAAAAATCGTCATTTTCGTTGAACTCTCTGAATTTTCGAAAATATCATAAGTTATAAATAATGCGAGAAGCTACTAATTTTCTAAGCGTCAGGAAACGAGTTAATTCGTGTGACTGATGGTGAAGATATAACATGCCTGGCGTGTTGACTAGAATCACCTGAGTACGAATCTCAGCGCGGAGAAAAAAATGCCGGTTGGGAACACTTTTGCTGTTACAAATAATGCGCGAAACTATGCAGAGTTGTAGCACCACTAGTTCAGTTTTGGGAAACGTCACGTGAAACCCGTGACATTATCAAAATTTTCTCCAAATGTCTCCACATTTTTACTTCCTCGAATTTTCTTAATAGATAAGATTATGATACGTAATGCTGCTGGAAAGAGGGCCAACTGATTATTCAGCCGCGGGTCCGTCTCTGTGAACAACACGACTGTCTAAACCTTAAATAGAATTTTCACCAAAATTAACCCTTCGACGCACGGAGCTCGAATTTTGCGGCTTTCCACTTAGTGGGCCTCAGAAGCCTGGTCTAAGTAAACATTAATTTGGGGCCGTAATGAAAAAGTAATAAATGCGATGATTTTTATTATTAATATACTTTTATTTTACACTTTCAACGAATAATAAGGAATTTTACACATTTTATTTTCAACTATAGCACAGAATCCTGTTTTTTAATGTTCTGGTAAAAGTTTGTTTTCGCATACGAAGCACTGTGATTTTGTATTGTTTTTTTGTCTCAGAGACATAAATTTCACTTGGAAAGAGAGTAACGACTTCATTAGAAGGAATTATAAAAATTTTACCATGTGATTAACATTTGTAAAAATTCGTTTTAACTCTTTGTTTTCTTTGGAAATGATCTATATGACTTCCAAACTTGTGTCCTTGTGAATCCCGAAGACTTGAAGAGCATTTAGGATTATTTTAAGGATATTAGGATTTCTCACTAAGGTTTTATATTAGCACGAGAAAATTCTTTTACCAGTTACATATATACCGTTTTCCCAATGACATTAATCTTGGATTTTTTTGTGAAGCTTACATACGTATTCAAAGCAGCAACGTCAATCTTGTCATAAAATAACTCCATCGCTCGTTGACAAGTATGCCTTCATCATGTGTAATTGTCGACCATTTGATCAGTGAGACCAACCCCAATCTTCATTTGTTATGTGCAAGAATAATTGATGGTTGGAATAAATTGGAGTACAATTGAGACGTCCGGAAAATATAAATGGTAACTCCATATCAGTAGCATTTTACATTTCACCATAACAGTTCTTCCTCACTTCTTACATAACGACGTCCTACAGTTTATAATGATGGTTCCAAAGGCAGTCTCACACATTTGAGTATTTAGATAGTGACTGTAATACACTCATAAAGCTCCACTCTGCTGATATTTGTATAATAAAAAATAGTAGGATAAATGTTGCAATATTATACTACGTAACTCTAAAAAATACGAGAAAGCCTGTACTGTTGTAAATCGACTAGTTAAGTCTCAAAACCATGCTTAATCTTGATTTATATAATTGTCTTCAACGTATAATCACACTGGTATACAGCATTTTTGTAACAAAGATTGTGAATGGTGTTCTTAGCTGAGATTGAATTCGAATATGAAACCAGTTTTGTCACAGTGAAGAATTGCCAGTACCACCACCTCCTGAGGACGGTGAATGACAGTGAACTACAGTGAATGAAGATAAATGCTACAGTGACGAACATTCAGAAAAAAGAGGACGAGATATCCATGCTGAAAAGCATTTCAAACCTCCTCTTCACTTTTCTTAACACTTATGTTGTTATAATTCATACTGTATACGTGTGAGTCTGTTATTAGAGCGTGCCATTTTGCCAGATACATATGATACGTGGGGAGACATACGAAATAACAAAAATTATCATCGCATGAAAAATAAGGCCGATACAGAAATTCTGTAATTAGATGAAGATTGAGAGGCAAATTATCTTCCAGAAACAATGTGTTTTGGTCTTGTTACAGAAAAAATTATTAGACCAGTGTTATTTGAACGAATAGAAACTATTCTCATGCCCTGTAAATAAACTACAACGAACCACGTAACATATTTATTTCTTTTGTCTCGAACTTTATTTCACCACTATTTTCGTATTATTCAATATCATAATCATTGTTACTTTATTATATTTTCTGAATAGCGGACAGATGTAAAATATAAACAACCTTACACGTGATGGTATGAGAGTATATGCCCTAAACGATAAGTAAAATACATCAGTCCCATGGAGTTAACATTTAGGATGTTCAATTTTGTTGGAGAAATTACGGAAGAGTTACCTTCAATACGGTATTTCAGGTCTTCTGAAAGTAAAATATATTATTTTCGAAAATTATTCAATTATTATGATTTGCGCCTCATTTCCAAGCCTGCCGCGCCATTGCATGAGTACATGATACTAAATATATGATAATTGAAGCTACTCAACTATTAAAACAGGTAAAAATTATGTTAATGTAACTGATAGATATATTTACGAAGACTAATAATTTTTATTATTATGTGGAAATAATTGTAATGATGTGGTGTAGATGCTCTGTAATTACAATTCGTAACGGCCTGTTGGATGGAGCAGATAACAGTTTTCAATTGTATCGCCCTTCTGGGGTGCAGTCTCATTTAGACAATAAATTCAAATAACTCGTCTAGCAAGTAAAAATATACTATGTGGAAAGTAGAGGGAAATTAGTTGTGTGTACATCGTGAAAAAGACAATATTGATATTTTATTTTGCTATAAATTTGAAGTGCGGAACCTCAGTAAATTAGCTGGTGTCATTAAAACGAGTAAATGAAGTGGTTTAACGGCAAACAAACCCACAAATTAATTCCACATTTGTAATGAGTAACATATGAATAGGAATAAAGTACTGTAAGTCACTTATATTGCTTTCAGCCCACGATATTTTCACTTTCTCGCTTACTGCTGTGTTGTACAGAGAAAGTATAATGTTGCAGCGGAAAACAGCGATTATTCGACAGAAATACTCGTTTGTAAGTCTCTTGTATTCGTGAAGTGGATGATTCATGTTTCAATATGTAGCAAATGAATTTTCTCAGAGCTTTTTATGATCAGAATATACTTCTTGTGGGTCCATGATACCGAAATAACGATTAATGCAAAACGTCCTCCCGTCTGCTGTCGATCTGTGAACAGCTCGAGCTGCTAAATCGTCGATCAGTAGGAGGGCGGATTTTGATGACTTAAAACATCGACAAAAATTATCAATAAAATGCTCTTAAAATGATTTTGAAATGCCATAAAAGCAAAGAAAAATGACATAAAAATTTGGTCAAAGCCTGTACGGACGAACAACTTAAGATGGTTATGTTACTACTGAAATCGAGGCTTCTTCTATTCATTCCAGTACACTCAGCTTTCAAACTTTTGATTTGGACTGTCCTTCACCAGCAAATCTGTCTTTTGTAATACCGAAATCGGCCGAATCGATAATGACGCTGATAGGGGTCACAGGAACCTTAGATTACATACAACAGCTGACATTACAATTTGTGAGCGAAGTAATCGAATAGGCTACTCAGGAATTCTAGGGAGAACGTTTGTTCCCTCTCGTAAATATTATATGAAGCAAGTACTATTAAAACGATATTAAAATTGATTAAACCTAGCGAAAATGCATTAAAATAACATGTAAAAATGTCATTTTCTTTTGACATAACGTAAAATTAATTTACTATACTAAACGAGTTTGTTCTGATGTGAAGAGAAACAAAAGACATTTCGTCCCCTAGTTATCAGCAATACTGATACTCCGAGATCAATGTGACTGATTTTGCGACTCCTTAATTTGAAACAGATAGTTTAATTTTTGGCAGTGCTTTTTGTGAAGGCTCAACATTTTCAAAATTTTCTCCAAAATGGCTACAATTTTTTCTTTAATTTTTTCTCTGGAAAAGAGCAAAGTACGCTTTTCAAAATATCACAGGTCCTATTTTTTGAAATCTTTCGAAAATGAAAAAATGAAAAACTTTGAATGTTTTCGGTGTCATAAGCTAATTATTGAAGATAAAAATATTTTCTTCATGAAATCCGTGCTTCAGATATTTAAATAATGTCATAAAATTCTTGAAAATATCAGAAGTATTGAGTAATTTGAGTTCCCTACAGAAAAAATGTCAAAACTACGTAAACACAATTTTCTCTCAGGACATCAAATTATTTTAAAAAATCCCCTCAGTAGGCTAAAGTTTTTGCACGAACACAGCAAGGCTCACTTAATATTAGATAGGATCAATCTTCAAAACATTTTTGAAATTTCGAAATTATTTTTAAAGCTTTGGGGCCGTCGGTACACTTACAAAGCCTGATGGTGTAATGAGTAAGATTATTGATCGCCAAAA
>JAHLJT010008446.1:203650249-203854399 GCA_031308135.1 Acheta domesticus
TGATGTATGACTTGTGCAATCCTTGTCGATGCACGACTCGCAAACTGGTGACTGCCAGTTGCGACAACCTATGTAGTTATTCAATTAATACACCACAATTTAGGGTCTGGGGTTCGTAATCGAAGTTTGATATTAAATGAAAAACAATCACAGTGCTGGAATGAACAATGAAAGCATATATTCTTTGAAGTTTCCTAGCATTACATTAATTCTGATCCTTCAACCTTTCGCGTTGGTTACAAGTTAACACAATGAATCATTAAACCTTGAAGACAAACATTAATCACATGCGTACATTATGCTGGAAAAGAAATAACATACGAAAAATACCCTTGTCACACAAAGAAGTATACAGAAAAATGTTCACTCTTGAAATCTGATTAATTATATCAAATGGATTCAATTTCCATCAATAAAATGCTGAGGAATCGAATACTCCTTGTACGATTAATTCTTTCTTATCGTATTAACCAAAAATGAGCGATTTTCTTGTACTGGTTTATCCAATTTCAGTATGTAAGACTAATAAATTTAATAACAAAATGGAATACTATCTTGCAAACATATGTACAAAGAAATCTTAACTACTAAATAACTTACAAATTGTGGTTTCCTATGACTGCTGTCTATTCTAAATTCAAAACACGACAGTCAAATGAATATACAACAATCTGGTTTTACATTCATGTCGTCTACTTCAAATCTATTATGTTTAATCCACATGCATCGCATAAAGCATTCTGTAAAAGTTCGTACAGACTGAATCTCTGCCCTATGCAGTTCTAACAGCTGTGCGTGACAGTACAAGTTCGTTTTCGCTTTGACTCACGCTACGACGAAATTCTTCAACGTTGGTCTACGCCCCCAAGATCGCTAGCGAGCAGAGTCCGTCGCTCCCTGCTGCGTCTTGCGGTGTCAAAAGTCACTCGGCGTCGATATGTCGTGGCGGCGTATGATCAAATACGAGCGTCGCTTTCCCAAAGCTGAAGTGAAGTATCCACCAACAAAAAAAAGCTGTAGAATGAAATATTTCATTAGTATTTCTAATCCAGATGAACGGCGAAATGTATGTATGAAAATCCCTTTTATTTTCATGCAATACATTTCTTGTTGTACTTCAATCTTTTCCACGTGTTGCGAACACATATTTTATCACATCATATGCATATATTCCTTAATTTCAATTATTGAACATTACAATCCATTTAGCTTGTAGAACATTTCGAACAGATAAGCAGTCGTTACCTTTTATAAAGCTTTTCACACAGCAATTGTAGAGTTGGCTGCTTCTCCAGCAATATCGCACAATGTTTCTTCACTAGTGGTCGCCGACAAAAAGGCAGAGTTCCTCTTTCTGTAATGCAAAATTCCGTCGCTTGAAGAGGAAATTCTCCTATTGGTCGAACCATTCAGGCGTGAAAACATCCGACCTATGCGTATTACTGCAGCGCTCTCTCTAGTAATCTGCCGGGGCCATTTCACTTTTCTAGTTCAACATGTAACGACCAGTGGCGGTTACAAGGGAAAAGGGAATGAAATTAATGCAAAACATAAAGAACAAGGTACAAATGTATCTATACACTATGTTTGATATTTTATACAATCCAAATTACAATTAGTTAATATCGCAAAAAATAAAATAGAAGTTTGTTTACTGTCATTACAAGTTTTACTTTAAATCACGCAGAATAAGCATTTTGGTGAAGGGTAAGTCAGCAGAGCTCACTGAGTTGACAAGTTAGATGGAGCAACTGGCTCCTTTTCATCTTGAACTTGTTTTAATGGTCCCATGTCTTCATCGACTAGGAATGTTTTAGTTAGTTGAAGTAATTGTGGTGTACTGGAGGCACGTATTGAAGAAATTCAATTATGTATTTTTTGCTACAATTAGGTTCTTCTCTAAGAAACTTCACCCACTGTATTTGCAGCCAATTTACTGTAGTTTTCCTGCATAATTAATCATTCTCACAATTGCATTTTCAAGCTGCAAATTCGTCTTAAAATCAGCTTGGACCATTTCATGAACTGTTCTTCTTTGTAACTGAACGGATGGTATTATACCAGTCAGAGGCAACATAATTAATTTCATTTTTCCCAGCTTGCTCTGTTTCCAAAATTGATACAAGAAATTTGTGGTGAATAATGTTAAAATTATTGGCTTTGCCGATCACAATTTTTATCCAAGTGAGAGCAATTTTGAAGTTTCAATTTTGACCTGTGAATGTATCACTAAAAGTGGTTAAATGTTTGTTTCGAGATACTTCTGTGATTGGTACAGATAAACAAGAATCTATTTCTTGGGAGCCCCAAGAAGCTGTTGTTTCATCTCATCTGTGACATACACCACAATGAAATGCAGCGTTATGAGCAATTTGTTAGCTACTTCTGTATTGTGCTCGCATCTAGCAAATAATTTTAGCCCGAGATGGTACAATGCTAAAACAATCTGCCAGTGCATCTAACTAAAATCTTCTAAAATTTGATTTACTCTTGCAAGGGCTCATGTTTGCTTAGAGTGGGGAATGTAATTCTGGTGGTTTACGTCAGTCGAACGCACTTGCTCACGAGACATCAAGAAGATGGATCGAATTTCGCCATCTTCCAGTGGTTAGCACTCTCTTTGGCTCAGCAGTGTGTACGCAAGCGTTTACCGCAAGTTTTGCCGTTTTCCGGACTTGGTGAAATTTCTTCGTTGCCACTATTTGCGTTGCACGGCAATACTAGCCAGCTACAAGTTAATTTACAGAATCACCTCCTATGGTAGTATTCATGGAGAAAATGGTCCGCCAGAATGGGCTCCCGTACAAACTAGGGCACCGAGGGACTTTTCGTCAGGGCGTAAGAATGCTAGTTGTTCCAGACCGACCGCGTACGTACTCATCAAGCTCACGCTACTGCTGACCCGTGACCTACTGATGCGTGATAAACTTGAAATTGCTGCAATGAGAGATGGCGCAAGGCAGTGTAGATGTTCAAGATGGCAATGTAGTGTTCACACAGCGTCACTCACGCTGTTGGGCGGAATCAATTTGTCGCTTCTTTGATGTTCAATAAGTTGTGTCTTGTCTGTTCAAAGATATAGCTATTACAGTATGCTCATTAGCTGTGTGGTAGCAACAATGGTTGATACTTGAGACATGGGGAACGTATTTTCACGTCTTTGTTCAACTTAAAACTGCGACCAGGTGGGTAAATGTGAATAATAATAACATAAACTTTACAGAATTTTATATTAGTTACTCCCACGCACTAATACAATTCAATAAAAATGCCTGCTGCCTCCAGATTTCAAACCGGTTAAGAAGTTTCAAGTAATCCCACATAAAATAATTCATGAATTCTACATGTGTAATGGCTCCACAGACGTTCATCTTTCAGGGACATGCCCCTCCCCCAGTGTAATAAGCGAAATAAAACGCAAGGCAATAATGATGCTTGCAGATTATTTCTATAGCTCTTCACCATTTCAAATGACTTCAGATATAGATATTGCGTTGTGAGGAAAAAGTGTATACCTGTACATCAGCATCAAAAATATCATTAAAGCTCTAAAGAGAACGATTTTAATGTCCTTCCTAATCGACTCCCAGTGATCGGTTTTAAACAAGTGAGTTACCAGAAAAGGAGAAAAAAAGTGGAAGAAAAGAGTGGAGGTCACAAAATAATGAATAGATCAGAGCTTTCCTTTATTAATAAAAAGCTACGAAATTTGCGTTGTTTGAAATGCGCGGCTACAATGGGAAAAGGGAAGATGGTGTCCAGCGCAACTTGGCAAGTTCACGGGAAATGGAAGAGCAAATATCTTTCTTGTGATATCTACGGAAAACATCAAAGGCAGTTACGATTACACTAGGGAACACGATTTTTACCTCCAGGAAGGTAGAGTGCGCAACATACTCAATTTTGTACGTAGATTACGAATATCACAATAAAAACGTCATATCACGTTACAGTTTTTAAATATACTGTATCTTTATACTGTATCATGCCGTATTTTGCTATTAATGCAAATAAATTTAAACTGCACCCATTAGATACATAGAATTAATACGCATTAAATCTATTTAAAAAATAAAATATTTGTTCAGTTCATCTATGTCACTTTCATGAGATATCAACAAAATTAGGCTTTCCGGTTCTCTTTACCGAATTCGACGATTGCCATCTTTATTCTCGCGTCTGGTAGTCGCGCCCAAATACGAGTAGGTCTTAGTGGAAGTTTTGAAAACGAGTCACGTGCACCCTCATATATCTTACTGAGCATCAGTCATTGAAAGGAAATTTTTTAGCCCCTTACCTTATAGCAAATATGCAAGCATCCAACTGTTGGGGTGGCAGTTTCTGAATCAGTCAGTGTGAAGCTCAATTGTACTCTTAGTGCGCGTGAAGTTCGTGACTGGTTTGTGTGTGCCTCAAATACTTTAATACATTATAGTTCTGTTGTTTTTATAAAGTGAAATTTGACACATGATCAGTAGAATTGAATCGGTTCGGTAAAATGCAAATCGTCATTTCACATTGAAAGTATGCGAATCAACGCGATATCTTCTGTTATGTTTCTGGAAGATTTACACTCAAATTTCAAAGGAAAAATATATATGAAATTACAAAGCTTGCATATTCTTTATACTTCGACTGTTGTGTTTGTGATCAGGACAAACCATGGGCAGCTCGCCAGTGTTGTGTCACCTGTACAACGAACCGTAGGTTGTAGTTGTATGGAAAACTGAAATCATTGTCATTCGCTATGCCAATGTTGTGGAGAATACCTACAAATTATTTTAATGTCTGCATATTATTGCATGAATATGCGTATTCCATTTTAACTTGTTCTTACCTATATGAAGCATGCTCATAAACTTCTGTAGTAATATAACCGGAGTGACAGTGTGGAAATGAATATAGAATTTTGTTTATTTCAAATACTAAATATCTTTTGAACCTTGCGTGATAGAAACGTTTTATAATGATTTTCGAGATTAGCATAATTGTTTCCTTTGAAATTACTTACTTTCTTCCTGGAGGTATGAAAAAAATTTTTTTTGTTCCCTAATTTTATTATTTAGAAATTGTATTTCATACATTCTTTCAGAATTACCTTTTTATAAGGGTTACTAATCTTAATTGTTTTGGACTAAATACCTTTGTCAATTCTTGTTATATTGTGGTCTGTGAAACCTTGTAACACTGTTCAGCACTTTTACCCTGATGTGTCATCGTTAAAACCATGAAATAAATAATGCAAACCATGATACAAATTATTTGCATTAGAGTTAAAACAATCGTGTTTGTGACTACCAAGTAATGACATTAAAAAAGGAAGTAATTACATTAAGGTAAGGTTGATAGCTGAATTTGCTGTCGTAAGCCAAAATAATAATTATGTGTATATATATATATATATATATATATATATATATATATATATATGACTAAAGATCTTGGAAAACATTGAAACATATGTATATTCACGGATACGCAGATTTTTCTGTCCTAGCATTTCTACAGCTCTGTGCAACGTAATGACATGGGTTCAGCTAGTAGTATTTGTATGTAGCTATAATATGTCCCGAAAAAGGGCAATTAACTTCGGTGCCCTTAGGTACCGGATTTGGTAGTCGGTCAACCTTTCGTGACTTCACGTAGTTAACGAATTCGGCTAGCGATGCCGGTTTCGCGGTCGTGTCCTTTCAGTAGAACCATCCCAGCATTCGCCTGGATGACCGAGGGAGACCACGAAGACGCTGGGCATGATGGCCAGCACAAGGATTAAACCCGGGCCTCCCGAATGCGAAGTCAGCGTGCGAAGTGCAGAGCCACCTTTCTCGGTCAGCTAGTAGTTGTACATTGCAACTTCTCTCCCCACGGCTCGTTATAATTTCGAGGCGATACAATCGCAGCATTTGAAAACATTGACAATTTGAAGAATGTTCATGATACCAGAATCAGCATGTGTATTGTCCGAGTAAGTGCTCGTTAAGGCAGTGGTGTCAAGGTCTCCTACTGGTGGCAGTGGCACGTCTCGCGGCATCGTGACATGCCCCGAACGTCTCTGCGCAACTAGCGTAGGGAAAGGGAACTATTAGTAACCCCGCCGTTTTACAATAGGGATGGCGTTGTCTCGTGCGGCGGGGTTATGGACTGCGTGGAGAGGCGATTTTGTCGTGGCACGCGTGCCAGGGACTCCCGCTCGTGACATCGACCTTGACAACAGTGCCTTAGGGTCTTACACGGCTCCGGGAATGCAACACAGCATTTCCAGCAGCTGCCACAACGCGGCCCCCGAATTTTCTTCTCACCCTGGCCGTTGTACCGCTGGCTCCGGTTAGGAATCGATTCTACGTTACGACGCTCGGGCTGGGCATTAAGACTTGGGAGGAAGGGGATCCGACTTCAGATTAAAGACAATGAATTTTAATTGATTCCATTAATCCACCGTAACTTTGTTATGAAGACTTCCGTTTCGTCTATAAATATGTTTGTAGTGCTCGCCGTCGCCCGTCCGATAAGAGGGAATCCGGCGCGGAGATTGACTTACCTTCGGAGTTCTTGTTTTATATTTGTTCATGAATTGTAAATACTTCATTATCACGGCATTGAGTTTAAGGCTCCTGCCACTTACAGAAGGGATGCTTCGTGTCGGCGTGAAATGGTAAGGCGCACTTCGAGTTCAGTGGAGGATATAAGGGGAAAAAGAAAATGCTGTTGACCGTTGGTGTCAGACGTGTATTCTCTGTCAGTTTTCGAGTGGTCGCGAATTGAAAACCTTTTTCAATCTGGACATTGTTTGCGACAAACCCGTCTTGTCAATTCTGTTTGGCACATGACCAAAATGAATAAAGAACATGAACAATTTGAATTCAGCGTAAACGAAAAAGTAATTATTAGTAAACAAATTTGTCGGAGTACCACATCTGTAGCTTCCAAAGAAAAATTTGACCAGTGGTCGCTCCACTGGTGCCCACAAATGAAGCGTTGGGAGCAAACTTGCTGTAAGTCAAAAAACATACTTTTTGGAAATAACATGTAAACGAAAACGCTGTAAAACTATAATGCTTAGAAAACAATGACTTAAAGTGCTATGAACGTGTTAAGGAGATATTATTTTAAATTACTATAGATATTTTGGACTGAAACATTGCTTATTAGTCAATTATTTTATTGATTTTCACACGTTTGCATAAACGGTTTCTGAAAACTGTGACTTACATCCAAATAATTGTTATACACAATTTTTGTCTGAGAGTAATGTGATAGAGAAATAGTGAAAAATTGGAGAAAATAGGTCATTGTCACGATTTTCAACCAAGTGAGAGCAATTTTGAAGTTGCGATTTTGACCTGTGGACGTATCACTAATACGAGTATTATTTTTTCTCAAGATGCTTCTCCTGTGATGGGTGCAGATAAGTAAGAAGCTATTTCTTGGGAGCCCCTGGAAGCTGTTGTTTTGTCCCACATGTTATTTACATCACAATTGCATGCAGCGGTATGAACAACTTATTGGCTACTTCTGCATTACGCTGGCCCTAGCTAAGAAATATTGAAAGGCTCTAGTCGGATAAGGGGTGTTTCCGGCCTTATTTCGCAATTCAACTCAGATTTTTCCTACATGTTTGGATGTAGAAAATATTATTTTCAAAATATGAGGTTAAAATATCCACATGGTAAGTACTTACAGCGAAAACACAGCTTTTGAGTGTTGAAATTAAGAAAATAATCATTTTATGGTATTTGCTTTATTTCTTTGCTTCTGATACGAACTAGCTGTAATAATTGGTTAAAAAATTGACTTGTAGATGCTTTTCAGTTCATAAATAGCGTAACAAATTGATTAAAATAATTTTTTTCTTTAAAAATGTTCAGCAAAAATTTATTTTTTATAAAAATCCACCAAATTCCTAAACTTCCAGAAGGAGTTTCAGATAGTGCTACTTATGAAATGTAGACAATTGTATATGCTTTTGAGTGCTCCAACCGGGAAATGTCTAGGATTTGATTTACGACCTATCTGGCCGATTTTGTAACCATGCTTTTTTACGATTTCCGTGTCTTAAATAATATAATATGTTTTAATATGTTTATAAAATATGTAATATTACCAAAAAATGAGAAAAAATATTAGAAAATATCTTAGTATTATTGTAAATGTTGATTATTTTTAGTATTATTGCAATGCTGAATTATTTTCATATAGAATGTCAATAATTGAAATGTAGTAATTATAGATATTAACTTCACCACCCCCACATTGTAACTAAAAAAACAGCTACGAAATCAAACAACTGCTATTTGATGCTCATTTAGAAAATGAGTTCGTTTCAGGGAATATTGCAGTAGCTGATTTATTACGCTGACAAAGCTGAACTTGTTAATCTCTGTGGTATCCTTTCATCATCGCTCTCCGAACGCTTTGCTTGGAAAATTTTTATCATTGTTTACAATTATTGTATATTAGCATACAAGAAAAAATACGTGTTATCAGAAAATGGTATTCTAGTAGACAAAATATTTCCTTATATTAATTTTTAATAAAATAATGAGTAGCAGCTTTCATATTTGGTCGCGTAGCGCTGTAGACACCTCTTTGCTGCTCGTATGAAGACAGAAATATGCGATAAAATAATTAATCGCATAGATATATCGGGTAGATATTTGAATTATTCAACTGGAAAATGCGAGAGACATGCGAATCGATCGGGCGCGAGCGTTATTAAAGGGAAGAGGGTTATACGGCACAAAACGAAAATTATCAAGGATTTAAAATGCGGTCGGGTAGGATAATGTTTAGTGTAGCCAATCACCAACTGAAGCTTTGTAGATGGGGAGGTTCTCGGTTCGAGACACGCTGGTAGTGGCTTTACGACATCAGGTTCATAGCTACTAATACCTGAATGAAAATTCTAGAGTACGGATTCTTTGTTTCGTGTTTTTTTACTATCAGTTCTTAACGTATACCGGAGTAGAACCTTAAATAATGGGCCACGGGATGCGCTATCTTTCTTTCCTGATCCTATTAACACTCCCGTTGTTAGGCGTAGGTGATAATTTGATACTCCACGATCTTACGAGGTGAGACAATCGAAGAGGGAAAGGTTGAGAGGCGATTATTTAACTTATTACGGGTCGTTGGTACTCTTTCTGAACCTATGCCTACACCTTCGCCCTTGAAGCTAGAGATTTTGTTTCTTGATGCATTTTTTTTACTCAAATTTTGATTTTTTAAATCATTTCATGTATCTTTTTCTTCACAATATTAGTAGTTTTGGGAAATAAAATTGAGTGAAGCTGTGAACTTGAACTTGAAAATTGAGTGAAGCTGTCCACACTAATACGTAAACAATATTTTCTAAAAAAAAAGGCTCCACTTTTGCTAAATCTTTACCTAAATTTAGAGCTCAAAACTGTGAATTATATGTTTGTACCATTTTCATTAAAATTTGCGTATTTTCAACAGTTTAAGGAATGTATTTTTTCTAATCTCCCGCCCTTCGTTTGATAAACATTTTCACGAAATGCCTGAAATATTAGGGTGAAATTTATAATATTACACGTCACAAGCAACATAAGAAATAATGTGTAGTTGTAGAAGCACCAGTTTAAATACATAATATGTAATTCAATTAACTGGAACATCGAGAAAATTCGACGAAATATTAGAGTTGCGATAATGGTAATATGTATTTCATTGGAAAAGGATTAATTCTCAGTAGAAATTATAAAATAAAGTAAATGTAGACTGGAAATCGGGATTGTTACGGCAAATACGTGACAACTGACTAATTATTACATTAATATAGAAAGACAAAATTGAATATTTTAATTATTTTTATCATGTCATGATTAAACGTGGAATATAGCAGTACCTCATGAAGAATCAAATTGTAGGAAAGGACGATGTGTTTATATCCACAGAACGACCAACTTAATACTTACATTTTATTGTAAATCACCGGCTTTAAATTTTTGGTTTTACATGTATTTCCTCAACTGAGATGGAATCGTAGTACAACACACACTTGAGAGGTAATAAGTTCTCCAAAAGAAAAGGTCGGTTGCGTCCTCTTTTACAGTACCAGAAGCAACGCAGGGAAGCGGTAGGGCTACACGATTCTCCTGCGCTGCTGTCCTTAAAAATAGCATTGTGCTCCGCCTAACCCTTTGCCTGAGTAAGCTCAAGAGGGAAATCTAACCGCATAAAAGTTTCATGGCGTCCTTTTTAAGATAAATTATGGTAATAACTTAGATTTATTTCATAACCTACGTCTTGAACAAAACTTGCGGTTGAGAAAACAGCTTTTCTAAATAACACGAAATAAACGAGAACGATAAAAGAGGGAAATTCCACAGGGCGTAAGGCGAGACGGTGGCAGCGCTGACGGTCGCTGCAGTGAGGGGCAAGCACCGAGGGTGACGGAGATGACGATTCCGCTGGAAACAGGTGGTGGGGACGCTAGAGGTGGAAGGAACGCAGAAAGAAAAGTTGAAATGCAGTCGACGACAGAGACATTGTTCATGAAAATAAAGTACAGTGTAATGCATAGTATGGAAATATTGCGTACCACTTTCGTACCATTCACGTGAACAAAAATTCCGTAGTCTGAAGTAACTTACGATCAGCTGACCTTTGACTACTTTTTTAAAATATAATAAAATTAATATTTCGAAATAAAAAGTAAAAAAATATATTTAAATTGGATTACAGATATCTTGTTTCAATTTTGTCGCACTGTGTTAATTTAAAAATTTATGGATACTCAAGCTTGATCTATCCGTGGAGGGCGTGACATTTGCTTCAGGCCACTTCGAAATCGTTCTACAGTGAAACCGGGAGAGATGGCTCAGTGCATCAACCGATGTCATTACAGACCCTCTGACCGGGAGGTCCCTGGTGCGAGTCCCGACGGCGGCAAGATTTTCGACACTATCTTTTCAGCTAGGTTGGATTCAGTCTCTGTGTGGAGTTTTCCGTGGTTTCTCCAATCAACACCAGGCGAATGCCGGAGCTGTACCCTAACAAACGGGCCACGGACCGCGCGCGATCTTTCCTTCCTCTTCCTTGTCCTATCCGCACCCCTGACGCACACACACACACACACTAACATGCACTACACTACCACACATGCCGAGAGACTGGTCGGGAGCTTCCGGCTGGGGCGGTGCCCCGCTGGTGGGAGATACCTGGTTGGGGAAACACGCTAGTCGACGGTAGATCGGCGCCGGATCTCGCCATCCAGCGGGGAAAGATCACCGCCCCTCCCGATGAAAAGAACACGTACTACACGTACGGGACTAATGACTCCGGTAGTTGACGCGCCCGGAATCACGAACAATCAATCAATCAATCAATCTTCAGTGACAACTAATATAATGGCGATGTCAACTGTGGTACTGATTGTAGTTAGATTGTAGCGACAAGGATGAAAATGGCTTCGATAGACAACAATAAATGTGACGTAGTTGTAACGATAATAATTCTAATGACGATGGCCGTTACGACGACGATGCTGTTGGTATCGCAGATACAATTGTGTGGATCCAACAATGTTGATTGCTGAGGCGACAAACTGACGATCGTTGTCGTTATGAGAATCGTTCCCGGTAATGATGCTGGTAACTACGGAGAAGGTCGCTGCTATTACGAATACGCTAAAGATATTTGTAATGGACGGTGTATAAGATAAGTTTTGACGACGTTGAAGGTTGTGATGGAGATTGTCCTTCACACGTCTAAGGCGTCGACAGCGGTATAGTTAAGTTAACCTAAGAAGGGCCACGCTTGAAAGGTCGAAAAACAAGAGAAAGCCAAGCTGGACGATGGCATCGCAAGAGGTTTTGCAAAGGCATTTACAAGCAAGCCAACTGCAAACATATGCATTAACTCATTGAACACATGAACATAGCCTGCCAGTCGCTGTCTGGAGGAGAATTCTAGCGGCCGGCTGCTCTGATCGGCAGTTTTCCGTGGTTTCTCCGATCAAAACCACGCGAATGCCCGAGCAGTACCGTAACAAACGGGCCATGGACTGCGTGCGATTTTTCCTACCTCTTCCTCGTCCTATCCTCTCCTCCTCACACTCACACTAACATACACTACACTATCACACATGAAGGAAGACCGGTCAGGATCTTACAGCTTGTCCCGGTTGGGGCGGTGCCCCGCTGGTGGGAGATACCTGGTTAGGAAAAATTCCGCTAACCGACAGTACGACACAGGATCACGCCATCCAGCGGGGTAAGACCACCGCCATCTCTCGAGAAAAAATGCACTATACTTACTGGACTAATGACCCTAGTAGTTGACGAGCCCGGAATCACTAACAATCAATCAACCTGGCAGCAGTGGCCTCTAAAGTGGTCCCTTCTCAGAATAATCTATATTTGCGTCCGTTGCGACGAGGCTGATGACTGAAGAGACGTCGGAAGAGGTGGCGGCGAATGAGCTGATGAAACACAGATGCACCAGCGCCGCTGCCACTAACGGAAGTTGGGCGGCAGGCGACCGCGGCGAGGGGACGAGGCGGCAGCGCGGAGCGTGGGTGGCGGCGCGGGCGGCGGCGCGAGCGACTGCGTGGGCGGTGGAGTTGCGGCGGGTCGCGAGACGGCGCGGCGCCCTGGGTTCCCGCGCTCGCTCCCTCCGCCCGGAGGACGCCGCGGCTGCGGCTTCGGCGGCGGCGGCGGCGGCGGCGGCGGCGAGGCGCCACTGCGCATGCCTGCGCTACGCGCCGCCATTCTCGTCGCTCTTTCACCTTGCACCCCCACCGCGCGTCATTCTACCGTCACCGGGCTGTGCGGCGGCGGCGGCGACGGAGGCGGCGGCGCGGGCGAGGGTGCAGTGGCTGTGGCGTGAGGCCGGACTGCGAAACCCGGCCGCTCAAAGAAACAAAAAGAGTGCCCGCCAGCGAACGTCTTCGTCCGCGGGGCGCGCGCGCGACTGGCCTTGAGTGTGCTCGGAGTCCCCGAGCGCTCGGTTCCGGCAGCCGGGTGGCCGGTAAGCTGACCTTGAGCGGCCGCTACCGCCGCGAGGGCGAGGGCGAGGGGTCGGGTCGGGCGCGTCGCGCGCGTAGGTTTGATCGGGCGCTCGCGGGCTCGCCAGCTCCCCCGCCGCGCCGCGGCCGACGCGCGCGCGCTCCGTACGCGCGTATCCGCATGCGCCCGGCAGAGCGCACCGCCTCCGCCCGCGCCGCCGCCGCCGCCGCCGCCGCCGCCGCCGCCGCCGCCACCGCCGCCGCCCGCGCCGCCCGCTCGCCGCCGCCGCGCCGCTAGTGGGCGCGCGATCTTGGCGCCGGAGCGGTGGACGCGCGCGCGACCACACGCCGACCTACGCCGCCGCCACCGCCGCCGCCGCCGCCGACGCTCCCGACGTCGCGACGCTGCCACCGACGAGGACGACAACGACAGCACGACTGCGCTGCCGCCGCGCGGCCGCGACTGCCAGTTCGACGCCTGGGCCGCTACTCGCCGCACGCGGTGACGCCGGGGGACCGCGAGTGTGCTACGAGTGCTCCTGTCGCTGTCTGCTGCTCGTGCGCGTGTGTGTAGAAAAAGAGAAAAAAAAGTGTTTAGTTGTAGGTAGATACTAGGAGGGCTCACAGTGCATCATGACGACGTGGAATTGCCTGTTTCACACCAGACTTCTGGCTGTCAACATGGGGCTGCATCTTCTCGTCCTGCTGTCCACCTACTTCACCGCAGGTACGTGCCTGAAATACTCCTATTCTTTTTTTTTTCTTTTCGTTTTCCACCTGTGACACGCTTACTCACCCGTCAGTGTTTTCGTCATCGCATCGACGTGTATTGTATCAACAGTGAACAAGCGGTGAAGTGTTGCCATGGTGTCAACTTGAGCGCGGCTTCGCGCCAGTGTGTGCGTGCGTGTGAGTGTGCGTATTCGATGAAGCGTAGTACGGCTGCGTGGCCAACTTTTGCGCTTAATGAGCGACCGGGAGCGTAAAGCGCCTCTCTGTTAATTACCCCGTGGGCCTGCCACTCGCCCGCCCGCACGCCCGCCCGCTCGCTCGGGTGGCGTTCGCCGGGAGAGCACCGCGTGCACGCTATTGTTGTGACGTGTGCCCGCTGCGATCACGTGTTTCTGAGCGGGGGGACATTAATTTCTCGTTGGGCTAATGCGGTCAAGAGTCACGTCGCCCCCCTTGGACCTTGGAGGGGGAGGGGGGCCGGGGACGGCGGCAGTCCTTCGACGTGGAGCGGGAAGGACGACATGTGTGACAGAGCCTCCGACCCGCTCCCGCGAATGGTCGCTGCCAGTGCTTTGAAAGAGGAAAGCGTGCGGAAGGTGCATCATTTTAATCAAGGGAAAAAATAGAATTGGAACCTAGCCGGTGATGAACAATGGCTTTGTGCATAAGAGTAGCGGAACAGTACTTTCGTGCGGGATATCAGATGAAAGAGATGTCGCAGAGGAAGTATTTTGAAATATTTATGGCGATACGAATGACTCCTAATATTGAAGAAATTATTACTTGAAATTTGATTCTTATGATAGATCACGTTGGCTTGTATTTGGTTACAAATATATGTGGCTGTAGTAACAAAATAATTCAATATATTGATCGTGAATGACAGTACCATACATATCATTAAAAAAATTGAAATCGTCCATAAATATATGGATTAGCATTAAATAGTTTTTAGCGTAATACTAAATGTGTATTGCTACTTGACAACATATTAGAAACTACTTACATATATAGAAACTTCTTTAATACTAAATTATTCTCGATGAAGAATGCGATATATCATCACTTACACCTGCATGAATACTCCACTGGAAATTAATTAAACGTATTACATTTTGTATACCCGCGACTTTGCCTCACACATGCATATGCTAAAACCCACAAGAAAGCCTGAGCGCGCGAAAAACAAGCTTCACCTGGAGAACACGCAACGTATAATTCGCGTTGCAAAAGACCTTGTACATCGCGAGCTCATATGAGATGCAACCGCGAAGCGTAGAAGAGGAATATTCTGGACGTACAGTATACACCCCGAAGGAGTTACAGGTCGCGTACGGTAGAGTGGCGGGCTGGCGGGATGTTGTGAACATGCGATGCGTACGTGGAATACACTGAACGAACGCTCTAGTCGACTCGAAGTTTCCAGAGAGCTGACGCGAAGTAAGCACGCAAGTGTTCTCTTAACGTTACGGGCTTTAGAACGATCTTAGTTACTCCAGGCAAACAGCTATTCAAGGCAACTCTCGGTGTGGCTTTCAGTGACCTAGGGGACCCAGAACAGCCTGCTCCCCTTTTGCTAAAGAAACGTCGGCGAGCAGGAAATTGTAGATATAAATATCTCCGCGCTGCTAGCCAGGTGTGTGCGCACGCGATGGTAATAATAATACAGCAACAGCTATGCCGTTGTATGCCGTGTAGAAATTCTAAATGAAAAATGACGCCGTGCTAGCACATATATTTTTGAGAAGCAGGAAGCTTTTTCCGACCACGAAGCGACTGGTTACGGTCCTGAATGTGACTAGGGCAGACTTATGTGGAGATGTATTTCCGAAACGCTTGTAAATATTTCACTTCATTCTCATAGTTCTCGAAAAGGATTGCGAGAAACAACTGGGCATTAAAAAGAGAATATTTGTTATTACAGAGCTTTAAGGAGTCTTTTACATTCCGTGTCTAGTTTGAATGAGATTTCTCAAGTAGATAGGAGTTTCTTAATCTTATTTTGTGAAGATACCATGCGTTTTATTTCACTTCGTCGTTAACCATAAAGTAATTTTAGATAGTATATCAGAACATTGCGTTCTTTATAACTTATAATTCTAGTTTTCTAGAACCCCTGATTCAAGTAATGTCAACATAGAATAATAATTTAATAGCTTGCACGCAATAGCTGTCTTTAATAAATACTAATGCAAATGAGATACAGAAGTGATTTTCATCCGACGTAGTGAACCATTAATGTACGCCTCGAGTAATGAAAAGCAAAATAGCGCAAGTTTTGCTAGCCACATAGGTTTAATGTGACATTAAATAAGTCAATTAATAAAGTAATTAATGAATGTTAGGTTCCTGTTAAACGGAATAATTTTTCAATGGGAATTGACTTGGAAAAGAATCACTCGTCATCAAAAGCTACTTTAAATTAAATATTTCAATAAACTTCAGGAGGAATGCTAAATCGCAAACATTCTTCAACATTACATGTTCGTTGCGTCATATTTTTCTTACCAAGTTGAACATTTCAATTCACTTTGTGTTCAAAGTACGCGTTAGTAATGAGCAATACAACCAATGAAAATCTGATTTAGGAGCAAATAATCTGCATTGTATAATTTGCAGTGCATTATATACTTTTTGTAATGTAATATTTTAATTTACCGGAGCTGTTAGAAATGTATACGAATTGCTTCACGAGTTGCAACTTCTCTACTGAACTCACCCGAACCGTGAATTTAGCACCATCTAGCCCATAAAACGCATTTCTAGAGAATTTTTGGAAATAAGGTATGGTTGTCAAGAATTAACTTTGAACTGCAGGAATAACATTAACAGATAAGGGATCAGCATCCCAGGTACATACCATTATTCTGATCACCAATTCCCAATTTCTATGTCTCTGGCGATGCCCGCGCAATGCAAGTTTCTCCTTTCCTCTCCCTTCTCTTCCCATCCCTTTCCCCTCGCGGCCGGCATTTCGGTTATCGTGATTTACTGCGCAGTTGGCGCTCGTGACCTCGAGGCCCGGGGATCGCGGGCCGGCCGACGAGGTGCGCGAACGAGTTGGCGAATATTCCGCGGCGGAACTTAATTTCGGGACAAAAGGCCTCGCGGCGCGAGTCAAGTCGCCGTAGTTGACGGACAAAGCCACGGCGTCGCCGCCGACGTCGCCTCCGCCTCCGCCGCTGCCCCGGCCCAGTCGCCCCGCCGCCGCCGCCCGGCCGTGGCTCGCCCCTCGCCCAGCGACCCGCGCCGGGGCCCCCGGCCCGGAACCTCGAACCGGCGTAGCAACACCATCCCAGAATCAGGGGCGGATGCGGCCAAGCATTCTTTTCTTTAAGAGGATCATAGATTTTTTGTTAAATAATAAATATATTTGTTATTATATTGTATATTATTTTCGTGTTCGATATACTGTATGTTACTAAAGAATATCTTTTTAAATTCACAGTTCTGACAAATTCATATGTAAATCAATTTTGCCACATAAAGAAAGGTTACAAAAGAGAGCTCAGGCTTAGGGGGCAGGCATGGCTTCATGCCCCTCCCCTTCCCCCGGATTCGCTACGGACCAGAATCACGGGGAACACGCCTAAATGCCACTTCCTGCGAAGAACATTACCTTCAAATTTCGGAATAATGATTGTTCGTCAGAATACTGTCGACATAACTCAACGAAATAAAGGACTGAAAAGACATTCTCAATGTCTTTCTGAAAGGCTTTTACTAGCCGCCGCTCATCAGGAACAATCTTTAAAACTGAATTGAGTTGTATAAGGTGAAAAGGTATCAGTTCTCCATTTCCAATTAAGCAAAGGTATTTCTTATTTATGTGTGTGTTTCTTGTAAGAAAGTGGCATTTTGAAAATATTGAACGCATCACAGCCGAGAACACAAAACATAAACTCGATTTGCTGGAAATCATTGGTTTCGTTTAATGTTTTCAACATGCTATAGCTGCCTAAAGAGACCTGTATTCTTATAACTATATGGGAAGAGTTTAAAATATAAAAATAATATTCGTATTATAATAATGACATTAATGCTGAGAAAAATATGATACTCTTTTAATGAAAATCACAGGTCTCCAACAACTATCATACAATTCATCATGATTCATGTTCCACATCTCTTTCGGTTTGTCGTTTAGTTTCACATGGATATTTCACATACTTCTCTCTGAATAAACTCTAACAACATAATGTATGACTCCCTCTCAAACGTATTCCTTTGAGTGTGCTAGTTCAAGATTATTGCATTGTTATTCATAAAAACATATTGGAGTTAGGAATGCTTTGATGGTATTTCAGTACAACCTCCTGAGCTTTTTCTATTTCCGTGACCGGAGAGAGCCATGGTATGAATTCGAATTAATGTCGTATATCTTTTCTATTAAGGGAAGGACGTAGGAAAATTGAGGAATGGAACAGGAAACGCTTGTTATTTAGAATAGAAAAGATATAGCCGAGGTTTGCCTTTGTAGGAACAGACCACATTTCTTTTAAGCTGCTTCCATAATGCTATTGTTGAGAGTATTAATGGAAAAAGGTTTCGTTATATAAATTTAATAAAACTTATTTAAATTGTGAAATTTTGTTGTAACCATTGAACTACATCGCAATTACTATTAGTGCAATATTCTGAATTGTAGGTTCGAATTTGTTGGGCCCTGTAAATGTCTATGGCGGTCTAATAGAATCTCTTCTAACAAATACATCTTGCTTTTAATCGCTTTCAATAGTTCTGTTATGAGTGTTATTTTCATAAATAATTCATAGTCACTGGAATCGTACACAATGCCAACATTGCCTGGATGGCATTTTTAGTCGATGCCTTCTGACCTGCACACAACAGTTCGCATTCGCTGCCTCTGGTGAGTTCTTGAACAGTACGGGTGTGGGGGAAAAGCAGTCCACGGATAAATAATTTGTAGTTCTGTTTTTATTTGATTTATTTATCGTCAAAAAGTGAAAACTGTATGTGACGCTCAGACAGAAGTATAATCTACGAACATTTTATTGAGTACCCTACCGTACCAGTGTACTGTACATAGTTGAATGATGAATAATGGTACTAACAAAGGTTCGTAAGCCACATTTAAAAACTATAAATTTTTGCTCCTGAGTAACAAGAAACTTATTTGCATCTGCTAAAGAACTAAAAGTTTGATTTCATAGTGTTGCTAAAAAATAACCCATGAAGTTAGATTGTGTGATTGACAGAATCTTTGTTTTGTTCTTCACACGTAGTCTTCCTGACACAGCAATGAAATATTTTGTGAGAAAATGAAATGTAATTGAAATAGTTATGAACGATTTAGTAGTGATAACTAGTATAAAATAAATAACATTTTATTTCACTCAATAAAGCAATCATATTAATTTGTAAATAAAATCCTACGATAAATGTATAAAAGGTAATTCATAAAATAGTCCTAGAGATACACACTTCTGGTGTTTGCCTCCGAATCTAAGTAATAATAAAAACAGTGATGGAATGACATACATAGGTAAACTATTTGTGCTCTTCTTTAGTGCTCTTCTTTCACAGCCACACAAGTTCATTCATGTGTTAGAAAGACCTAGCAGTGATAATAGTTGAGGAAATATTACTATTTTAACTAGAAAATTAGTATCATTATAGTCATGTATTACATTTAATTTGATTTTATTCTATCCTGTTGGATTTGATAAAGTGCGATTAAAAATCCATGTCTTGGTATCATATTGGAAAATATAAAAGTTAATAAAATTGTAAATTGAGAGAACAGTCGACCCTCATTTTAAGAATGATTACACTCCACATAAACGTATTAAAATTCACTAGCTTGCCTCTGGATCTACGAAATGACATATTTTGTAGAATAACTCCACTCATGTGGTGAAATGTTAGTGCTTGGTGATGATGACGACGACGACGACGACGACGACGACGATAAGTCAATAGAGAAAGAAAATATTTATATTTCACAAAAGTAGAAAAAAATGAAATCGAATACCAGCATTTTGCAATTGGAGAGGAAGTTGAAATTTAGAAGGGATTTTTGACGTAAAAGTGATGGATTTTTTTTCTCAGAAAAATGGAAGAGTACTAATTATAGTGACGATGGTCGTACTAAATGTTAAAGATATTGCTCTTGTAGGAAAAAAGAGACATTAATCCTAGTAAGTATAACATTTTCTTATCTACGTATTACACTCCTTGACTTCTATGGTGGTTCTTGAAATCGCTGCTATGATAGTCGTATCCACCACTCTTGCGCTGACTGAGGACTTCTCGTTCCTCAGGGTAGGACACCATGATACTCTGCGAATTCTCCCTTTTAAACACCGGAATAAGCTTAAGAAGTAATATATTATTGTGAAAATACGAATTTAAGGTTATTAATAAATTTATTTGGGTATTTTGTTTTTGTTATTATTGTTTTGTTATCAATTGATTAATTTTGCATTTTCATCTTCGTGTGTGACGTTTCGGCAGCAAGGATTTACTCATATCCACAACGCATCTCGCAAGAATAGATGACCATGATTGACTATTGATAATAAACTACAGACGCAAAAATCTTTTTGTGCTACTGTTAAAGACTTATTCCCCAGTCCAGGTTCTCAGTTTTTCTTTGGTCCAGCTCGTAACTGCCTATGCATGTGCTCTTATTTTCCTATGATTATAATATTATTATTTTCTATTCGTAAGCTAAAGGTCCAATAGTATGCTGCTACACTACGTCTCTATCACCTATAGGAATTACATTTTCTTTATCTGCTCCCCTGGGCGCTCGAAGCGGCGTCGCACGCGCTCCTAGCGGCGGCGCAGCAAACTATTTGTCCCGACGTAACTTAACATTTTTATATTCTATATTACTGAAAATTGAAATAAATAGATGATGGAAAATAAGAAAGAATGAATTGGGTTAGAACTAAAAGTATTAATACAGTAAAATCTGTCTAAAACGGAACCTGTACAAGCCGGAAACCTGCCTTAACCGGAAAATTTCTCCGGCCCGTGAAGTTAAATGGCATTTTATACAGCATAAAACGGAATCTGTCCAACGCGGAAACGGAACGGTTTTTCATGTCCTGCTGGAGGGGAAAACCTTCATAAAACGGAATTTCTGTTAATTTAATGCAATACGAGATACTCTTAATGGAGTGAATGCATCTGCAAGTCTGTTTTAATATCTTTGTCCATATTATATGAGTTCTACACGTGGCAGCCGCACAATGAAGGAAAGGGGCTTCCGTTATGTAGAATTCGATCTTGAGGTCATTTGTCTCTCAAGGCGTAGGCCTTAGGGGAATTTCATCTCTTCTCTAAGCGTGGGTACGTGTACGGGCATGGCTTCAATTCACGCGTCTCCCTCTCGCGTTGACAATCGTAACCCCTCAAGGCTCACATTACTCAAGGCCATGTGTTCATGCCAGATAGACCTAATACTCTGGGCTGTGACGCGTTGCGCGCTGAAATAGTCTGCGAGAAGTCCGGGTGCAGCCACTACCCACTGAGGCGGTGTGTTTTTATGAGTTTCACAACCAGTTTGACAATGATTGAAAAAAGCATAAAACTCTAAATATGAAAATGTTTCAACTTAGGAAAACAATTGAAAAGGTGTTAGTAAGAGAGAAAACCAAAAAGCAAAAACTCAAGATTAATGACGAAAAAACACATTTCAATGAGCAAGTCGTGAAATTTTTCCTTTTATCTAATTGTCAGAAAAAAATTATGTTTTATGTTCATTTATTAGTGATATATTCCATAAATAAGTTTAATGTTAGTATATGTTTTATAATTATAATAAAGTAATGTAACTAGTTTTAGGACGGAAATATCAATATAAAAAGTGTCATAAACAGACATTCCTTCATAAAACGGAAATCTCCCTAAACCGGAAAATGTTTTTGTCCCAATCGATTCCGGTTTAGACAGATTTTACTGTATATGCATACCTCTTGAAAAACAGAAATATTTTATATCCAATTATTTCAATCACAAAATACTGTTTTATTGTTCATATTGTAAACATAAGATGTTCTGGGATATGTAGTAATGGTGGTTACCAAAATTAATATTGGGACATCACGCAGTACCATAAGTATAATAGCAATGTGTTTATTATTTTCTTCCACATTTGCTCTCGTGTATCATCTCGAATAGTGAAATTCAAACTTAACTTGGATTTCGAATAAAGAGGAATATCTGAAGACACAGCTCATCAATGGGAAGATATTAATGTGATAGGCAGACTTCCGAGATTTAATGTAATGAATGTCAGCGAAGATGAATCTAATGTTCATGATCATCTTTGAAGACA
Source organism: Acheta domesticus (assembly GCA_031308135.1). Classification (NCBI taxonomy): domain Eukaryota; kingdom Metazoa; phylum Arthropoda; class Insecta; order Orthoptera; family Gryllidae; genus Acheta; species Acheta domesticus. The sequence goes on from JAHLJT010008446.1 coordinate 203,672,257, forward strand.
CCATGAACATCATTAAAATTAAGAATCATACGTGAAAAGGACAATTAATAAATGACGATCCAACGACGCACAGTTTAAATTTTTGTTCAAAGTAGCACGATAAAGTTGCTGTCTATTTATCACAAGGTTAATTACATATTGATTCTAAAAACTTATAACTAAAATAATTCATGTATGAATATATAACGATATACTTTATTTATTCAATTAATTGATTTATTAAATTTATTTTTTATGAATAGTGCCGTATTATATTTTGAGAGTACGCGAATGAGGTATTCCTTTATGTACTCCTCTTTATAACTGATAGGGGATGATGAGGGCTTAATAATAATAATAATAATAATAATAATAACAACAATTGGAGGTAAATGATCATAGTTGGGATGATAGTGCAGATGAGATATCATGTGATTTGAGAAGCCAACCTTCTCACAACACACGGCGAAACCACCTTGCCCTTTCATGGAATGCGAATCCGAAATCCATGTTCGTAGACTTCGACCATACAGAAACGAAAACAACTTATCAGTAATTAGGCTTCTTGATAAGAGCAAATATTTAAACCGTTATTAGAATATTATTTCTTCTTTAAAATGGAAATTTCACGCAAAACCTGAGTTACAGGTACTTGTCACACTAGAACACGGGTATTATTTAAAATTGTGATATTTAAGATTTGCATCTGATAGCAACTAGTATTTCTAGCACAGTTAAGTTCTTATTGTTTATGATCATGCAGCAGTTAATTTAAAAAAAACATCAGTTTAGTCAAAGATAGGATCTTTTCTACTAAATCACTTTTAGGTAATGACTAAGAACGTGGTAACTTAAACACATTTAACAGGTTATTATCGAACGAAATTCAACAAACTAGTTTCTATTTTTTTTCGTTCTTTGTTAACATTTATCATATGAACTTTAAACATGTAATTACATATACACACTTTATTTGTCAAACTTGAGAATAGAAGTTACATTTACTATAAACCACATTTCTTTCTGTTTTCCCCCTTATATACCAGGCTGGAACGTGGAATTGTTATTGTAAGGCCTCCCCCCATTAGATCGTAATTATACCTGGTTTCTCACGGTCTTGTTGCGATTGTCCAGTGGGTGCCTTGGTTTACCCCCGAACAAATGCAGTTTATTTCTACTTCCGCCTTGTCGCGTGCAGTTTGTGCTGTTATGGACCAGGTAAATTATGATGATTACGTGTCCAGAAACAAACGATGCAATGTTTGAGCACGAGGAGGTTCGCGTGGTTTCGACTGGGATTCACCGCCTCCCCTCCACCTCGTAAATTGATATTTCCTCCTTCAGGGGGAGAGTTCTCGCGTGTCATTAATGCGAATTTCAAGCGAGGTCGGCTATTTTTTTAATAGATCAGTAATGCGATTTTTTACAGCTCGTAAAACGGCGTATATTATGATGCACGTCGTAAACTCTATCCTAGATTTCTTTAAATCATAGGAACCATAGCCGTCTCAAAGGGATATAGCGCAGTGAAGGTTCGTGCGTTGCAGTTTCAGATTGGGTAGGAGTTCTGTGCGACGCGAACAGAAAGTGTCGTGTGTAAGTCGAAGAATCTTTTTCTCCGGGTCGCAGGTGTACAGGAAACAGTGGTTGTATGTGACAGGATATTGAATCATTACTAGTTTCCTTTTATATCGCGACGGTTTCCTTCGTTGCAGTAAATTTAGAAATGATGGAATGTGCACCATGGGAGTTATATACTTTTAAATTTTCGTCGGGGTGCGATTTCATTTGGTTGTCTGTACAAAGAAGCTGGGAGTGTTAACAGAAAACGTCCACAGTGTCAGAGAGTTTATTACTCATTTTGCTACGTCCGTAAATACACGATTGTCTAATAGTTGTGTCTGAGATATTGTCTGAGATAATTATTCTCCTGCCTTCATTCTGCTATTCTCCGTACCGACTTAGATGGCTCAGGACATCTATTAATGTTATTGGAATGCCGAGACCGGGAGGTTCTAGGGTTCGAGTCAGGACGGTGGCAGGTTTTTCGACACTAGCTATGTATAGATAGATATGTATAGTATGGAATTATAGTGCCAGAAAACACTAGTCACTTCGTCGTTCTTTGGCTCGTACGACTACAAATGTGTTTCGCTGTCAATGGGACACGTAGAGCTGATATGTAAATAATTTATGTTCATATTTTGATTATGTTTTCTGTAGTTACTTACGTCTTGTTTTATTTTTGTAAAGTTACATATTTACTTATTTATTTACGTCAAAAACAGTTTAAAACTGTGTGTGACGAGCTATAAGGACAAGTGAAATTTGTGCACGTTTTCATAATTCTGTGATCTCTATCCTAAATCATATTGTAGTCGAACTTTGAATACAGAAAAAAACTGTTTTTTCAAGTTTTGTTGACAAAAATATTAGCTCCTATTTAGATAACAAATTTATTTTCTTTCAAAATAATATAATTATTCCGTAATGGTGTAAAGCGAAGAACGCGCCCTCAACAGGCAATAGTTCAATCCCGAACTAGGTTAAGCAAGAAATTTGTATATAATGTAAGTATGCATATTCGAGCAAGTGCCGACCTGGATGGTCGAGGTGGCTAGACCGTGTGCCGACTCAGCGCCTCGGTCCTCGGTCTGAATACAGAGCAGAAGATGATACTAACAGTGACGAAACCTGAAAAATATCCATATTTCCATCTTATTTCTTACAATCCTAATTATCAAAAATCAACATGGGTCGTGTCTGGACACGCTTACTTTCAACATAATTTATAATTTGATGCGTTCCCTTACAACGATAAATACTTCTTGTAAAATATCAGATGAATATCATAACTCTTTTTCTCTTGTGGCAAGATATTTTGTATTATGTAACTGACTGCAAATTAGTATTCATCAAACCACATTATGTTCGGAAATTGATTGTTAACGTCAATACTTCCTTTCGACCATTAAATATTGAAACAGCTAAATACTCCAGTGACAGTTTAAATGGGTCGCTACTGTACTATAAATAAATATTTACTAAAATAACTTTAATTTTGACTATTGTTCCCCACGTTTGGTGACGTGATGGTATTATAATAGTATATACCATCACCATAGATGTAATATCTTGACAAATAAGGTATCAACGCGAGTCAAATATTGATTCTCCTACGGGCAAACTCTTCAAATTTACATGGCCTTGCGTGCTCAGTAAGTATTATTTTATTATCAGCATTTTAAATAGATTGGTCCAAAGAATATACAATATAAATGTGTGATCGTTGTATGAAAATGAGCACGACGTTGTTCCGTAATATAAATGTTGAGAGCAGTACACGACCTGTGACAAAGGCACTCCAGCATCGCGTGTGCACCAAGCATATTCAATTCAGAACTTGCGACTAGCGGAACTCCGGCGCATCTTATTAAACTACTTGTTGCTCTTTTGAGACGAGTAAAGTTCTTGTTTCCATTATTTACCTTGTCACGCGCACGTCTCGCCAGAATCTTCCGATCTTTTCATCAAGGGAGAATATATTTAACTTGAATCTAAAATATTTATAGTATTAAAAATAAGTTTTTTACTTTTTTAATTGTATAGCTGTATTATGTTCTCGACATCTTACAATTCTCTAATATCGTGAAACAAAATGTAAATTACGCCGTTAAACAGAGGTAAGTTACACGCGCATTTCCTTGTTGAAGTGAGAAGATTACAATACAAATCTTGTTTAGTAAACATCTCACTGGGTGTTCTAATGACAGTAGACCAAGAACCTGAAACACCGAACACTACTTATTCTCTAGTTCTTTTTCGTTTTAAAATTTGACTTCTGTTATATGTACTTAATGTTAAACTTGGTTTGATACTAGTGAACCGAACTGCTGTGTTTAATGTATCTTATTATAACTCGAATGAAGTCTTTCTTCAGTATCTTTTGCGAGTATTATGGTGTCAACACAAAAATTTAAAATAAAAACTGATTGCAAAACACAACTGTATCAAAACACAACTGTATCATCGTAACACAACATACCACTTGACATCAATGGACACAACTGACCTACACTGCAACAGACCTACACTGCTACTTACCCGTTTCGACTTAGTCTGTGAAAATAGTGGTAGATGAACGTTTAGTTGCAAACACATTTCCTCATCTGTACTGTAACACCCCCCCCCGTACACACGACCACTCATCGGTGTCGGCGGTGTTAATCTCTCTCAGGGCGTGACCCGACTCACCTGTGGATTCCCGTCTGCTGCAGGTTGCCTCATGTGCTCGGCTGGAATCTATTTAGGACGCATGCGTGACTGGGCATATTCATGCACTACACAGTAAAACGCTCTTTCATGATTTCTGAGTTTAATTCACAGCAAAAAATAATCGGGTGAAGCCCCCTACAGTTCTTAATACTATCTTAACCTAACTTATAACTAGCTTAACTTAACAGTCCAACCCTTCCGGGTCATTGCACGGGCGCTCCGCCCCTCCGGGCGTCGGCATCGGCCCGGGTGTCGGGCGGCAGGGTAGCGGCGCTTCCCCCCGTTTCCTGGGCCGGTCGGGCAGCTGGTGGCCGCGGCGGCGGTGTCGCGGCACGCGAGCAGGCGTGCGCGGCAGGCGCAGGGCTGCGCGAGGGCGGGCGCGCGCGACAGCGCAGCGGCGGCGGCGCGGCGCGTGGGCTGGCGCGGCGGCGACGACGGCGTGGCAGCGGCCCGGCGCGCGGCACTGTTGACTGCGGCGGCGGCGGCCAGGGATCGCCACACCAAAGCGTCTTTTAGCGGCGGCCGGCCCTCAGGCCGCGTCCGAACGCTTCTTCGTTCATTCGAATATCGGCACTCACACGGTGTTCCGCCTTTCCCTTCGGCGGCACCTGAGCGGGCGGTGAGGTGGCGACGATGCGTTGCCGGCGGCGATCTAGCGTCTCGCGGCGGTCGTTGCCATCGGACCCAACACCTCGGTCGTCGCTTACATCGGAAGGTAACACTCGCGGTCGTCGTTCGTCTCGGAATGGCCGAGTCTCGCGTTCGCAGCAACCTCCCTTGCTCGCGAGATCACATGTCTCACCCCCGCCTAGTGTTCGACTATTGGCGCAGCCAAACCGCGTGATGCGCGCCGTCCAATTGCCATGGGTCCATCGACGGTTGGAACCCGATTTCGAGTGGGCGTTCACGTCACCACGATTTCCGAGAAGACGCTGGGTGCTCTGACGCAGCGCTCGGAAATACCAGAGGTGTGGCAAACGGTCTTGAACAAAGGGAGACGCTCCCATCGGCGGCTGGCGGCGACCCTTCGCGCACTCAGGTAGCGGAGAAACGCACATTTTCAGCCAGCTAAGTTTTCCCTTACTCCCTGTTATATAAAATATTCATCTCGCACACGCCGAAATTAGTTCGTGTGCGACCGTCCCATTACAGTACCAAACTCTATGCACCCTCGCGTGCCCCTTCCATATCTCCCTCGTTAATCTATTTCGTCTTTCACCAGATTAGGTGGCTCAGTTTTCTTCACTGCAGTGTCTCTGATCGGGAGGTTCTAGGGTCCGGGTCCTAAAGGTGACAGAATATTCGACACTAGGTATATGTAGCACTATTTTTCTACCTCTGCTTCTCAAGCCCCTATGGCCTATGGATTTTTCTAGCTATGCCTCTCAAGCCGGACCTATGGTGGCCGGCTGCTCCGATGGGTAGTTTTTCATGGCATCTCCGATCTTCACCAAGCAGAAGCCGGAGTTGTACCCTAACAAACAGCTAATGGGCCGCACGCGATTTTTCAACACTAAGCGAATGCCGGAGCAGTACCCTTGGAGCATTAGATTCGGAACTGTGATTGGGACCTGAAATTTCGAACTTCGCACAACGGAATGGTTGTACGATCGATAATTGATAATTTGTTACTCTTATATTGAACAAGCTGTAGAACATGTAATATGTTCTTTGGACTGATTTCCCGTATATTATATTATATTTCTAAATTCACAGCATGTGTGCTTGTGTCACTTTCCTTGGAAAATGAAAGCGTCCAGCATTTAGAAAATTTTCATAACTATAAAATAGAGTACAACCTCGGTATTTCATACTAATTGGGAGTGTGATGTGTTGGGATTTGATAATGTTCTAATTATCCGACAAATTTACCGTACTTATACAAATACATGTACAGGATTACCAGCGTGCGATGTGAGAAAATGACAACATAGCGTAGCGATCGCATTATCACATTGCATTATCAAGCAGATTGTTTCTTACGGCAAAAAAGATTACCGGTTTTGCGAGTTTCTTTAAGTGAAAATTACTACTACATAAACACCGTAGTTATCAATGCAATAAAAGGTTCATTTCGATAACTTGTTTCAATAACACAGGTCGAAAATTTAAAACTAAATTTAATCGCCCCAGATCAAAGCAAGTGTTTGTATATCAGTTTTTGATCTAAATACGAATCTTTTTTTTATTTTTATTTTTTTATTTTTTATTATCCAATAAGATCAGCAGCTGGTTGCTGCTTTACATTATTTAGTTGATATGTTTACATATTACACACTCTTTTACAAAGAACTTAACTAATTACATAACAAGGGATACAACATGGATTACAAGTTAATACACTTTAATAGATTACAATTAATTTACAATACTGAAGAGGTATAAATGCTTCTCACAATGGGAAGTGAAACACTAGTTCTTACAATTACTTATATTAACTACCTGGGGATTGGTCTTGTGGATGGGAGGTGTGTATTTCCTCATACCAGCTAATCTATATTCAGTCTTTTTATCAGGGGGGAAGGAAAACATCTTTGGGAAATTTAGATTTAATTCTAGGGTTTGTTGGGCCAATTACGAATCTGGTTTGGGTTTTTGTCTATCACATACCATTGTTGAAATAAAACGCATTTTCGGAAATACACGTATATTCAATTTCTGGGGCTATAAGTACTAACTTGACGCTTGCTTATAGACAATTAACATATCTCGTGTGTAAATACTTAATAGATTAAACAGTAAAGATAAGTCACAAGTTGAATAAAAACAGATTTAACCACTAAAAATGCACAACTGTTGATTTCCTTTTGTGAGTGTTTTGGTCATCTCGGCAAAGCATCCAACAATAGTCTGCAAGCTTTGATAGACTCCAAAAGTCTTGGTACCCCACTCTGTATCTTTAATTTTCTGGTGAAACCTCTCTCCCATCTCGTCACTAACATCACGTAGGTTGGATAGGAAAAAGTCTAAATGGGAATGCAGGAAATGAAATTTTAGTGATATGCGACATCCCAAGTCTTCATATGCATCTAGTAATTCCTGCACGCTTGCTTTGTAAGTCTTATTTCAAAGAAAACGGTGCGAAAGCTACTGAAAATTTTTCCATGCTCTCTTTTCGATATCACTCAGTCGTACTTCAAGTATTGGGTCCTTCAATAGCTCCCTAATTAGTGATCCCACAAAGACACCTTTTAGTTTGGCAGAAGATATTTGCAATACTTTTCACTTAAGTACAGGAAACCTTTCGAATTTCTTTTGCCAAGCGCTTTTAAAAAGGTTTTAACCAAGCCAAGCTTAGTATGCAATAATGGTAGAAGCAATTTGTCTGTAGCAACCAATGGAACATGTTGGAATTTTCTTCTCCTTGATTGAAAGAAATTCCTGGCTTCGTCACGTTTCATATAATGCTGTACCGTATCGCGAGTATCCCACGCACAAAGAAAGCAACAGAACTTCGTAAATCCTCCAACATATTGATCACTTAAATCTCTGCAGGTGTTCCCCTGATAACGATTGTACTGAATTGATTTTAGTACAGCATTTCAATTTTCTGAATTAGCGCAATTACTTTGTATCTGACCATTAGAATACTTTCCACATCGTGTAAGTAATCAATGAGTTCATTCCTCAAAGGAACTAAAACTCGAGAAATGAAAAGTGTCTCTACTGGTAAGAGGTTACTGGAGATACGATAAACCGCAGTGCTCACTCCCTTTTGCGCTGAAAGAAATACACACCGCCCGGGAACCATGCACTACCACCGATGAACCACTGTCATCGAACTTCTTGCAATACATTCAGCAGTGTACACACGTCTTTCTCCCTAGACGCACTCTGGTCTGTGCGCAACAGGAGACACCGTGTTATTTCTGCGAAGGGCACGGATATGATTCGTGTTACGCATCGTCCAAAGTCAACAGTTTCCGGAAACCATGACCCGTGAGAACAGTAAAAGAATGATTACCGACAAGCTGTATGTGATAAGCAAAAATTGATAACGTATTTGAAATCAACACATTTAACTCTATTGAAAACGCATATTGGCTTTTCTGGCGAAAAAACATTGTTGACCTGTGTCATTAGTTGTGCAGTTCTACAATAATTACATTGTTTCTTTGCACTACGAATCATTTTATTTATTTTTCCTTCATCCCGAATTTTATTCTGATTATCCGAAATTTAGGATTGGTGGGGTTCGAATTAGCTAGGTTCTATTTCTCGAAAATCTATTGATTGTCGAATAGAAATTAACACCAAAGACGGATGGTTGTAATTAGTTTCTTCGCTCTTTGGGTCTTAAAATGAAATAAATATTTGCAAAGTTATAGCTCTAAAGTTTGTTTGATCTCACTGAGCCCTCAAGTGATTCTCTATTGAAGACGAATTAAGTGCAAAAACGGTAATTTCTGTTTGTTTCTTAATAATCCCTGAAATATATCTAACTAATTCGCGCTTTGACCAAAATGGAAAGAAAGTTTTCACTAATTATTTAACGTCTATGTAAAATGAACGTGCAATTACAAATATGTTATAAAATATTGGAAGTATTTACGTTTTCCGAAATACTGCTAGTACATATACACATCATCTCCTTGTTAAACTTCAAAAAATGCAAAATGAAAACAATGGTGCGAAATATTCTTATCATTTTTGTACTTTATTGTATGCCTTCCATTCATTAAATAAATCAACGTAGGGCTGTGTGTCCATTAGCAGTCAGTTCATTTGATAGGAGAGATCTTGAAAAGACTGCCAGCTCATTTCCGTGGTCATTGCATGACTAGGTAACCGCCGACATGGATGGTGTTCTTCAATACTTGATGTAGAAGGTTCCAGGAAAATGAGTCGGTACTTCGAAAAAGACCTTTGCATTCGATGTGTGGTTTCAATCAAGTCGAAACTGTTTAACGGAGGGACCAAATAGAGAAATAGGAATCCGTCAAAATCATTATAGTAAGAAGTGTGTCATCAGAAAGCCGAAACGTTTTCCTCGATATTTATTTATTATGCACAATGGTATTCAAGAAATAAGATTCGAAGTGGTGATAATAAATTTAATATATAATATGTTAAATTACTTAGTCCTGTGTCACACGAACGTTGCGTTGACGCGCGTTAAGTAACGCCCGTCGTAAATTAATATTGTATCATATGCAAACGCCCTTGGCCGTTCCGCATAATCGCTCCGAATATTTTTCCTGCTGTAGACAAATAGTATATTCTAATTTAATGTTCGAAGATTTTGTGTTGTGTACCTTCGACGTAAAAATTATACCGATTCTGGAAATTGTATCTTCTAAACAAGTTAACTGAAAATATATTGAAACTTTCATACAAATGATGTAAGTTCTGCAATGATATTGATTATGCAGTTAACTAATGTTATCCTGCTAAGGCTGTTTTAATACGATATAATAGAATTCTTTTATAAATGAAATCCATTGTAATTGCTTATGGTTTTCCGATTAAAGTAAAAATACAGAGTTGCTCTGTCCATTCTACGACAGCAAAGTGATGGTTAAAAGTAGATATGGATGTGTGTTGCGTGATGAAATGTTATCAGCAATACAATTGATATCAAATGTTAAAAATATGCTATTTCAAGAGCAGCATTCACGTCGTTCCAAAATCTTCATTAGCTAGTTTGAATTAAGGAAAACGAGAGAAAGGAAACATGAAATGTAAAAAGGAAAGGGTGGAAAAATAATGGTGGATTCGTTCAAGGCTTTGCGTGAGTGCACCTAATCGAAGCAACTTACTCCTATATGTGAGTAGTCGAATTACATCATGTCCGTGGTCGCAGAGTTTCCTGCAGTCAGCGCAAGTAGAATCAAAATCGATTCGCTTCAAAGGGCACGCAGCCAATTAAATTGTCTGGCAGCATTGACATATCGTCGCGACAAAAGTTAGGAAGCTGGGGAATTTTGCATGACCGACGCTTCGGATATGTGTATTCGGTGAAGCTGTTTAACACTCACGCCAGAAATTTTCTCTGGCTGCTTCTGACGTTTTGTTTTCTTGTATTCCATTGGTTCACTGAAAACAGAGAAGTGAACCAGTGAACATACATGAGCATGTGTTGTTGATTTTTCGTAGTTTTCCACGAACTCTTTCTGCTCTTCAAAAGTATCGACAGAGCGGGGGGGGTGTCTTTTTGGGTGCCGCTACGGTTAACAAAGAGAATTTTAATGCTTTTTAGTAAATAAGTACCTTTTTTACTTTAAAGGAGTTCGTATCTAACCCTTTTGGTGGTTTAAGCAGACATTACGTCAATAACTAGTGATGATTTGTGTGGAAATTGCTAATATACATAATTTTAAATCGGTTTCTTCTCAAAATGTTTGTATTTGCTATTTCCCTAATACTGCTACTTGTAATCACAACTATTTTCCTTAAGAGGTAATTATGTAGCAAATTTTCATATACAAGATTGTGTAAATCATGCAGGTAGAAAATTCCCTCTCATGTTTATAGAAAAGCATATATTTGACTAGCTGAACCCGTTCCAAAATTTTGCACTTAGTACTGGTGAACGAGCACTGATTTACTAGACTATGAATTCCATTACTGGAAGATTATTTAAGGTTTACATTGCAGTATTTTCGGCTAATACCAACTGTGTTCGCCCGAAAAAAATAACTGTATGGTCAAGTCGAGGCGCTTCGCTCATTTTCAAGTTTCTTGCAAAGAATGGCCCTTTGGCCTCCTTGATTTACATCAAATAACGTTCAGTCAATTCAACGCATCATTTTCAATGCCTCTTACATTTATTTAAAACGCTATAAAACATACCTGATTGGAAGTCAAACTAATGTGTATCAGATCATTCTGGCAGTCAAACCGGGAGATTTGGCTCAGGGCATCAACTAATATCACTGTAGTGCCTTTCACCGGAAGGTCATTGGATTGAATCCCAACGGTGGCAGGATATTCGACACTAGCTTGTCAGTTAAGTTGAATTCGCTCGCTGTTCGGAGGACAATTCTAGCGGTCGACTGCTATGATCGGTAGTTTTCCGTGATTTCTCCGATCAACAAGCGAATACCGGATCAGTATCCTAACAATCGGGCCACTGACCGTGGGCGATCTTTCTTTTCTCTTCCTTGTCCTATCTTCACCTCTTTCTTACACACATGCACTACGCTAACGTGCACTACGCTAACGTGCACTACGCCAACGTGCACTGTGGGTCGGGAACTTTGTGCTTGTCTCGACTGGGGCGGTTCACTGCTTGCCCACAGTGACCGGCGGCGGATCTCCCCATCTACCGGAGGAAGACCACTGCCTCCTCTCGAGGGAAAACATTCACTGCGCTTACGGGAATAATGGCCTTAACCGTTGACGCGCCCGGAATCAGTAGTCATTAAATCGTAATTGCACTGCATTTCAAAAACTATAGCTAGCATTTGGGTAAATTTAAAATTCTTCAGCCACTGTTCTTCAGCTACATGAGGACGAGTTTTGTTCTCCAGTAAGTTCACTACCATCCGCACTATCTGCGTGTCGTAGAAGTATTTTGCTAAATATTATGTTAAAATTAAATAAATCTGCTTTAAATGGAAGTTCGCATACACAGCGCAGTTTTGATGTGCGAAGCGGGTTGCAGCTCAGAGCACAGTTCAGGCGCCATTAATGAATACCTTGTCGACGAAACACGTGTTCCAAATTGTTCAGTTAGTTTAATAGTGCGAATTGGATTTTTCGGATGGCCTGTACAAAATTCCAGTGAGGAACGAATCGACTAATTGAACAGTGAAACGATCAACTTTGCGGATGCAGAAAGTTTGAATAAATTCTAAGAATGTTCTTGGGAAAAAGTGCTTTTCCAATTTCTTTGATTTGGATTTCCTTGACTTAAAAGATTGACTTGACTTTGATGATTTCTGCGTGAAAATTATAAAAGAGACGCATGTGTCCATCGCATAGACAAATTACTACTTTTCTAGCAGGGGACATCAAAATCCATTGCAGAGCTAAGGATACCGTTCAATATCACCTCTCAAGTTTTCACACTGAGTATTAGGTATGGCCGAAAAGCGTGTAACGTACAATAGCTCGACAACTTAGAAAAAATAACATCATGACGTAGCTTACCTCAGGAGGCGTGGCGAAGCTATCCCCCACTGCTCCCGAGGGGAAACTCATTTGAACTCAAGGACCGCCTGCAACGATTACTGATTCCCTCTTGCACTCATTCTTACGCTCCAATACTAGGGTTTGGGACGTTCGTCGAGGCCAAGCAGTATTCTCCCTGCCCCCGCTCCCAGACCGATGGGGCTGCGGTGGCGGTGGCGGCTTCTCCTCAGACGGGGGAAGTTTAGCCTCTAAGAGAGGAAACCTTCCCCTCCGCCACTTTTCGTGCATGCTCAGTCCAGTTTTTTAAGTTGTCGAGCTGTAGTTTCCGGGCTCAATCTCCATGAAACTGAACAATTCGTTTCGTAATTATCAACAAACAGCTAAAGCATGAGGCGAAATAGAACAGGTATGGGATCCATAGTACAGTTGGCGCTGATTCTATAAATTGTACGTGTTAAGCTGGAGGTGTAAAGCCTTTTGGGTTAGCTTGTTGGGTTTGTCAAGAATATCAATGAAATTCGATCTATATCAAGCACATTGTCCGATTATTAGGGCAAGAATCAGGTTTTTTGCGTAAGAGATTAACATAAATCATTCGTATTTCCATCAGACTCGAACATTTTCAAAGCAGTTTACGATAAAATGCGACGTCATACGATTTTCTTCGATCGCATTACTACTGCTAATACAGTGCGCCAGGAAAGTCTCTCCGCACAGATTCGTATTAGGTCATACTATTAAAATTGCATTTACGTTGGTAGCGACCAAATCACTGGGGAACAAATGAAGGGGACAACGCTTACAGCACCCATTATGATTGTGGTGAGTAAAAAAATTACGTTTTCGTATGTTACAATCTGCAATTCGTGCTACAAACAAACTTTTTTTTGCCAGCATGCTCGTCAGCAAGTTGCTACCGTGGAGAGATGTTCCTGGCGCACTGAACAACAACTACTACTGCTGCTGCTGCTGTCGCTAGATAAGCACATTCTACTCGTGTTCCATTTATTCATAAGTTTGTGATGTTTCTAAAAAAAACACCCGCTTTCCGCCCATTTACGATGTAGCTTTCCAGCGTTTGATTGAAGGCTTCGAATTCAAGAGTTCACAAAACCTATGGCAACTGAATTTCGCCGACCAATTCTTCTATTTGTACTCGCAGTAACATACCCTGCATGGCTTAGATACTTGCCAGTGAACTGCGAAACTGGTGAGATGAATATTGAAGTTTCCAGGTGGCTATCCAAATTATTATTATTATTATTATTATTATTATTATTATTATTATTATTATTATTATTATTATTATTATTATTATTATTATTATTATTATTATTATTCCTCTATATCACGACTAAAAAAGTTATGTGTAGGCTGAATATAAAATCTAGTCAAAGTTGCAACCAGCTACCTAAGGAGCAGATCAAGGGACTGTCGGTGCCTCTACAATACTTCGTGCAAAATGTGGGCTGTTCCAAATAAAGCGATTTCTTGCACTTCCCTGTCTTTTGGATTATGTGGTAGTTTAGACACGTTCTTATACATATTTTGCGGAACAAATCCCAGAGCTCCGATAACTATCGGGACGACCTGTGCTTTTACGCCTCACATTCGGCTGATCTCGATTTCTAAACTCTAGTATTTAAGACGTACCTCTGCTTCTTTGGTAAGAACGTTTTGATTGCAAAGTACAGCAACATCGACAAGTAGACTCGCTTTTTCTAAATTATTATTATTATTATTATTATTATTATCATTATCATAAAACATTGTTTTTCTCGGAATTCATCGGATATATATTTGACTTTGTGTCGGGTTAATAACCAAGACATGTTTCGTCGTAATTTAGGAATTTTCTCCCAATCCTGCATGTGTTTAAGATTATGCAGACTTTTGCATAATTTTGAACGTATATTTTGGCATTTGAGTAAGTTCCAGATTTTTATGGATGTTATTTGGTACAACCCCTGTGCACGAAATGACCTGAGGAATAATATGGACTTTTTAGAGATGCCATAGTGCCTTGACTTCTGCTGCTAGTTCTGTGTACTTCTTTATTTTTTCTGCATATTTATTATTATTATTATTATTATTATTATTATTATTATTAGAAAAGTGTGTGGTATTCATTCTGACGTAAACCCGGAGATATCATTTCATTATGAATCGCTCTGTAATGGAATTATTCAAACATTCTATTGAACAAGCTGATTATCACGTCGTGGCAAGGTGGTGTTAGATCGTTGCCAGCCGATTCTGAAGCATAAAAACCCTTCCTTCTATTCTCGATCTCCCTCACCGTCGTGAATATGAAACGTGAGAACCACTCTGCCTCTCGTGATCAGAATCGCATTATGTCGGCAGAAGACCTCGAGGTCTTCGATAACTCGCTCGCTCCTGCCATTTCTGCGAGGGGTTGCGAGCGACGGGGCGTGGCGTGGCGTGGCGTGGGGCGGCGCGGCGCGGCGTGGCGTAGCGTGGCGGGGAGAGTCATGGGAGACGAGGCGTGAACTAAGGGCTTGGTACGGGTAACGCTTTCTGGAAGGCCGGGCAACGCCGCCTCCATCCCCTCCCACCGTTTCTGGTAAATCGCGGAGCGCCGTTATCAATCTTGCTAAGCAGGCGGCGGTGGCGGCGGCGGCGGCGGTGGCAGGGGCGGCGAGATCCGCACAAAAGGTTCGCTACGCAACAGGTTCGGGCCAGGAAGGAAACGGCTGGGGCGGCAACGGCGGCACTGGTGGAAGTGGTGTGGGCGAAGAAGATCGTGAGGGAAAGAGTTGGTAGAGGAAATGGCTGTGGCCGTGTCGCTGTGGCCGGCAGTGTCGCTGTCTTTGAGTCAGTAGAGCCCTTGGCTGTGGCAATTAGAAATGAGGTATGGTGGTAAGGGTCTCTGATAAGGGCTACAGTGCAATTGGGAGTGGGAGTGGGAGTGGGAGATAGAAGTGGTGGCGGGAGTGGGAGATAGAAGTGGTGGTGGGAGTGGGAGATAGAAGTGGTGGTGGGAGTGGGAGATAGAAGTGGTGGTGGGAGTGGGAGATAGAAGTGGTGGTGGGAGTGGGAGATAGAAGTGGTGGTGGGAGTGGGAATGTTGGAGGTAAAGACCAGTGTGCAGTTTATTGATTTAGAGGGCCAAAATTTGAATTCCAATTCTTGTTTGTCGATGATTACAAGTGCTAACCTATATAAAGAAAATTCAGTCGGCTATTCTAGTTTGTGACGGTCGCATGCGACGTGAGTAGACATTACTGGAAGTTACTATGCACAATGTCGTGAACGTTACAGTATGTCCTAGAAGCTGCTTTCCGTAAGGCAACCGAGGTCTGCATATAAAGCTTATATCAGCAGTTTTAAAATCTTGTTTCGACAGCAAACCCCTGGTGTTCAATTCATTAGATTTTAAAATATTGAATGTTAACATAAATAATGTATAATAGCAAAATTATCTTCACTGTTCCTATGGTCCTTATAGCAACGGGCGTCATTTCAAAGACCTTAAATTACTCGCTAGAAACACTCAGAATTAAATAGATTAACACAATCAATCTCCTGAAATCTGTTTCCTTCAGTACATGCTTTTTGGTAAAACTAGTGGTGCTAAAACAGTACTTTCTTTCTCGCCCGTATTTTCACGCAAAATTACGCGAAAAGTACTTAAATTTTCGAAAAATTGTACATGACCTTATCTTTAAGAAACAGATTTTATTCATGGAAAAAATCTATATATTTAATATTTTAGTTGTAGGAAGACTCCGAAAAAATTTTGTACTCTAGCAATTTTCGAAAAATCAGAGCATGAAAATCAGAGAACGAACATGAGACCTACGCGATTCTCTCAAACGTCCTTGACACTATCCAACAATAAAATTTAAGCAAAAACGATAGAGCCATTTTTTTAAAAAAAATTTAAGCACTTCCCAAATATAAAGCACTTCCCCAAATTAAAATATCGGTTTCAAATTTCAGGGACCACGACATCAGGCAGATCGATTGGGGAATACCAATTTCGGAGAAAATTGGGTGAACGGTTTAGCGGTTAGTGTTGTTCATACACGGACGGACAGACAGACAGACGAAAAGAGGTTTTTCCGTCATTAAATTTTGCGGTATCAATGACCCACGAAACATGGATTCTGGCTATACCACGTGGTAGGATTTTTTTCTAAATTTAGCAACTGGACTTATCAACTTTTTCGTTACCTGGGTCATATAATTAGATTCTTGGCCGAAAATTCGTAGCGAGAAAGTAAAAATGGGGGAAGTAATATGTCTACTTTTCCTTTGGTACACAAATGTCATCCATTGGTTTGTCGAATCTATTTTAACTATTAATTTGTTTACGTTTGTTTTATGGATATGTATATATTAAAGTATTAATCTTGTTTATTGGTACAGAGTGAATTTAAAATATATAAATCATTCGGTCGTCAGGCTTTGAAAGATATGGGTAATCTGGGTATCTATTTATGTTCAGTGAACTGTGAACGATTAAATGAAAGTAATAGTATGTACCGTTTATAACACATTGTTATTAATATTATTAATTGGATATTATTAATTACTACTGGTTATTATTTTTTAATACTGGTTATTATTATTATTATTATTATTATTATTATTATTATAGTAAACACACTTTCATTAAAGTTCCATGAATTTCACGGACTGACACTATATTCCCACTACTTTCAAGAACTCGAGATCCCAACCTACCGTCATCCAACCATCCATCCATCCATCCATCCATCCATCCATCCATCCATCCAAACAGCAGTTACTTCATAACTGTGTAATATTCGTATAGTCACATAATATTTAATACATATAAATCCTGATCGTTTATGATGAATACACTTCATAAACAGAGTACACAATAGGCTCTTGCTTCCCCGAATACTTCTCGTGCCCAGGCGTGAAGTTTGTCCTTGCGCATCGCGCCGCCGTGCCACTGCGGGCCAGCGTGAGGCGAGAACCCTGCCGCTCGATAGGACGGTGTTTGCTTGGCGGCCGCGTCTGGTAAACACGTTACCTTCTGCGGCCTTCGTTAGCAGGGCGCGGGAACGGCTGCGGCGGCGGCCGTGACGGACGGGGCCGGACGGACGGGGCCGGACGGACGGGGCCGGACGGACGGGGCCGGACGGACGGGGCCGGACGGACGGGGCCGGACGGACGGGGCCGGACGGACGGGGCCGGACGGACGGGGCCGGACGGACGGGGCCGGACGGACGGGGCCGGACGGACGGGGCCGGACGGACGGGGCCGGACGGACGGGGCCGGACGGACGGAGCCGGACGGACGGGGCCGGACGGACGGGGCCGGACGGACGGGGCCGGACGGACGGGGCCGGACGGACGGGGCCGGACGGACGGGGCCGGACGGACGGGGCCGGACGGACGGGGCCGGACGGACGGGGCCGGACGGACGGGGCCGGACGGACGGGGCCGGACGGACGGGGCCGGACGGACGGGGCCGGACGGACGGGGCCGGACGGACGGGGCCGGACGGACGGGGCCGGACGGACGGGGCCGGACGGACGGGGCCGGACGGACGGGGCCGGACGGACGGGGCCGGACGGACGGGGCCGGACGGACGGGGCCGGACGGACGGGGCCGGACGGACGGGGCCGGACGGACGGGGCCGGACGGACGGGGACGGACGGACGGGGACGGACGGACGGGGACGGACGGACGGGGACGGACGGACGGGGACCTTTCAGTGTCAGGAACTGAAAAGACAGGGGGACACTACCATCCAATATCATCCAATCGAGAGCTTCAATACCGAAAGTTTAAATCGTAACGAAGCTCCCTATTGGATGACAATGTTCCCATCTCCTGCCACCTCGTGACTTTGAGAAGACTTACTATTTTAATCGAAGTAGTTATAGTCGAAAACTTAAAACTTGTCCTGGCTGGGGCAGTGCACCGCTGGAGGAGGTAACTCGAAAGTCGATGTGTTGGACTGCTCAGGATTTCGCTTATCAGCGGGAGGGAGGAAATATCTCCACCTCCAGGAAATCAACACTGCCGAACTAAAGAGCTAAGTAGTTGACGCGCCGTGAAACAACGAATGTCGAGTCGCTTCGTGGGCCTGCCCGACAGCCGCCTGGGTGACGGCGGGGCCCGTGTGGCTAGTTTTTTATATTTTAATTCATATAGGATTTCTTTAAAAGGTTCAGTTTTCATGAAACTCATTTGTTTGGTTGACTAAAAACTACCTTATTATAAACTAAATCTAAACTAAACTACAATTCACGAGTGGACTCGTAGAGCACCTCTAAGAATCATTAAGATTGGCAAAAATGCTCAGAAAAGAATGGGTAGAATATCTGTTTTTTTTCAGTCATATTCAGGGTTTCAGGGTTTTCATTATATTTTCCTATTTATATGTTTGTCTTGATTAATGATGGGTAGGTTAAAACGGATATTATTAAGAAGATATATATTATACAAGAAAGGCTATGTGGTGTGCGATGGGATTTAGATTAAGTTCGTGGTGTAATTGTTTATTGGAAATGAACCAGGGGGCTTGGGTGAAGGTTCTTAGGTATTTCATCTGGATTATTTGTATTTGTTGATGTGGCTCGGTGCGCGCCGCGCGGTTTCCCTCTGACACGCCCCACGTGGTTTGGCGTCGCCCCGCCCCGCCACGGCCCGATCGCGTCGCCCTGCGTCTTGCCCTTCGGGCGAACAGCACGGAGAGAGCATTCGGGCAACCAATGTCAGTGGGTCACTGTATGTACCTGAAAACTCTTTTCACTCTCGTTTACGATAAACCGAAATGCTTTTTTTGTTTTTTACTGATGCTTTGTTGGGTGTTTTTGCCTTCGATACGGTGCTCGATATACACTGCATAATTTATCTGGATAGAAAGGATCGTGGTTACGGGGGAAATAGGAAAACGGTTGAACGATTTTACATGTTCTCTTGTGGAAGGAATAATGAGAGTGAATTATGAAATGGGTATTGTGGGATGGAAATATAAAAAACAAACCGAACCAAGTTAATATGTAGGTAATTAGTAAATAAGTAAATCTGAATCAATAGAATTAGGTAAAAAATAAAAATCTGGAATGTACCACGTACGTTAACTGGTTCTAATGATCTAATGTTTTCGAATGATTGCTGGCTCTAATGAATAACTCTAACGGCTTTTCGATGCTGCTGAATGATTAAATGCTGTAACGCCCTAGGTGCATAAATAACTACTGTCTGCTATTTTGCGACCTTTGCCTCTTTCAATGCGTCTGCTTGTGATGTTTTCCTCGTTTTGGTCAATAAGCAATGATACGATTTATTTCAATATAGAATACTATGTTCATGGATATACTTTCTTCAGAAAACGTTGTCTGATCTTTTGGGATAGAAAGAAAAGATTGTAATCTTGAATTTGACGCAGACTTTCAAAATTTTTATTTACGTGCTTATCTGTCTATATGACGCCGAAGATTGCACGTCTCAATATATTTAAATGATACTATGCAGTTACACATTTTCTTAGATTCTTGGTGTCTTTTCAGTAGTAGGAAAGAAAATATTTCTTTCATAAGTGATTTGAGTGATGAAGATAACAATTATTCGAATATCGTATAGACAAACTGCAATAATAGAATATGTTTATTTACAGTGAATCGCAGTGACGGGCGCACCGCTTGCCTCCGTTACAAAGTAGCTAGCCTGGCGAAGGATTAATAGCGGTTGAATTTTACGACAGCCAGGGTTTTAATGAGGCTCACTTCGACCAGGAAGAATATGGCGATGTTCGTAATTACTGGGTCTCATTACCTCTAATACGAAGGGGTAAAATATACATCTGTGGCTTGTCGAGAATGATGGTGATTACGTGAAGCAAACAGCAAAGATTGATAATTGAATACCCATATCACAATATCGTAAAACAGAAGGAAAAAATAGAATTATCTAAAACAGCCAATAAAAAATATTAAAATTCTATCTAAAAATTATATTTTCACTCATTACTCTGCTGTTTACGAGAATTGGAACCAAAATTACATAAAGTGATGTTTTTTTGCCTAATAGGAATCTTCAAACAATTGTGCGCTCCATTTCAAATTAGATTTTCCCCGTTCAACTCGAAAGGAAGCGACAAATCTAGAGAATAATTTAAAATAATTTCGTTTCTGATACGATACAAACTATGTTCATACAAGAGCTTATTTTAGAGATTTGACCATTTCCAAAATCTCTGGACAAAGTGTACCACTGAAATACTAATATATAGGATCCCGATGGAGCCCTTGAATGCCGCTATTAGCAGCAGAGCTTCAAGTGAAACATAAATTACGGAGATTCAATACAACTATACTAAATAAAACAACTGGAAAAACCTGTAAAGACAATTTCGGAGGAGCTCATCAATGCCAGCATTGTGCTTTGTGATCAAGAACGCATGGTAATATTAATAGAGCTCAGTACGATAACACAGAGTTTAAAATGGGGAGGATAAGACAGCGTCTCTATGCCACGGTACGTAGAAAGAGATATTTTATCCACCGTAACACTTGCCTCTCACTCCCTGAACACGGATCGGGAAGGCGCAGAGGGGCAGTCGTTCTTTTCGGGAATCGCCCTTCTCTCGCAGTAATGACGATGACGGGCTTAGGTAGCGCATGACATCAACTGACATCATTGCAATACCTATGAGCTGGAGGTCCCACGGTTCGAGTCTCGCCAGCACCACCACGTCGCCGCTGCCGCCACTTCCGGCGTTGCTGCCGGTGCTGTTCGCTGCCTCAGTGCTCCATTGCTTACCCTCAGCGGCCCCGGACCGTGTCGGCGCCCGCCCCGGCGGCCGTCCGGCCCACCACCGGCCGGCTCCGCACCGTCCTGGTTCTCTCGCCGCCCCATCAGGTCGGCCGTTTATCTTGGCCGCCTACCGCGGTTAGGAACACCCTCCGGCGAGCTGTCGATAACAGTTCCGTTTATAATATATTCAGAGCCCCTCCTCCCGCCGGCAGAGCTGGCGGGTCCGGCCCGCGGCGCTCCCTCGCTCAGGAGGCATGCTCTCCTGCCCCCCTCCCGCCAAGGAGTTTTCTCAAGGAGCGGTGCGTCTCGTTTGCATCTAGGCTGGGATACTACAGTCACGTGGGAAGCGGTTCAGTTGATATCGGAGAGGTATTACTGCTTTCCTGGGCAGATACGAAAATGGCTTCCTTCGTGCGAGACAGATGCGAATGAGAGAAAGGTTTTCGTTTCTCGTGGAAAGTTTATATGTATAGTTCTGTAGAAACAAATGAGGATTTCGTATTCATGCGGGTTGTATTGCTAAGAGTGAAGAAAACCAGATAAACATTTTTTTTTAAGTTCAAAATATTTTCGGGTGAAGTTTCGTTAATTGGTGTCCCGGCTAGCAGAGTCTTCCACCGCTGGGGCTCTGGTTAGATGCCCGGTCGACCCATGTGGCGTGTGTGGTGGGCAAAGAATTGTCACGGAAGGTTTGGTCAGAGTTTTCAATTCCCCGCTGCCATTTCTCCTTTCGTTCATCATTTATGTTATCATAATGGCTATTTACTCATTAAAACATCACTTAATAGCGTCATTTTAGTTGAAAGGACCCTAAACCTCAATAAATAAGTAAATAAATAAAATCGATCCATATTTAAACGGTTTATATTGAATGATATTGAACTTCACCTTCTTTTAAATTGTGACTTGCACAATGTTTTTAGTGACGTCAAGTTTGTAGAGCCGTACCTCTAGTGGGCAAATGTTTACAGTTCATTATTAAATTTTCATCTTCCGGAAAGTTCTCATGAGAAACAATGAGCCAAATATCCATATCATTTAATTAATTTCAATTTTAAATATTATCGACGTTTACATTCCTTCATACTGCATCTACTTATCTCTTAGATTTTTTAGTTTGTTAGTTTCATTTGGTTAATAACGGTAATAATAATTACCTGAAGAATAATAAGAGAATCTCTTTAACACAACATACTTCTGCAAATAATATTTTTTCTCAGTCCAAATCCGTCAGAAAGTGGATGAAAATGCAAATTGAGTTGATGAACTCAATGGTTACTTTTATAATTGTCGATACATTCGTTTGTAATCCCCCAAGTTCCAGAAGAATAAATGATTATACCTTTCACAGAATAAAAATTTCACCACAATGTTATGCATCACATGTTTGCGGTTCCCACCATCAGCTACAGTAAATCATGTAAAGGTCTGACGAATCGGGCAAGATGTGTTGTTTTTTTAGTCATGAAATACGTTTAGAGACCTACTACTAAACCTAAAATTGCCTATTGGGAGTGTCGTAAGCTTGGGCAGTTTTCATTTTCCCCTAAGTAATATAAAGTGGAGAAGCCGTGTGCTCTAGGTGCTTCACTACGTCGTTCGTGTCATGTTTCCGTTACCATTACTCCTTCGGGAAAAGTAAAGTAATACCTCGCGTGTTCTTGAAGGTTTACCCCAGTAAAAGTGTGTCCCTGCGGAAGAGAAGGCAATGAATTTATTGATGCGTAAGTTTCAGATTTTTCTATTCATCACTTTTTGTAAAAAATCTATTTTATTCTCAGCTTCAAGACTTATTTAGATATTTATAAAGATATGTTTTTTTTGTTATTCATCTAACAGTTTGTCATATACATGCTTTAAATTTGTATCATTTTTGAAAATGTTTTTACGCACATAATGCTGTTAATTTCTTGAGAAAATATTGAACTTTTGCTCTAAATTATGGAAATTAAAGTGATAAAGTCCTAATCATTATCGAGTGAAGTACTTTTTGGGAGAAGTATAGTTGAAATATTTTTAGGTCACTTCGTTTCGGGTGAGGTCAAGTATACAGAATGAGTCACGTGACTTTAGCACCTTCTGCAGTTTTTGAAGGGTTGAAGTTATTGCAATGCAGTTTTCACAGAAGTGCATGAGGAAATGGGGCTAATTGATACATGTATTCATTTCTCTATTTTAGTACACTTGTATTTTACGAGATATTGAGGTAAATTTGTTGTTTTCAAATGTAAATTATACATATTTTTTATTCTTTCATGACGTGTGTAAAAAGACGAATCCCGTGATATACATATTGTCATATATTAGATGCATTTTTTGAGTAATTTTAATTTTTTTGCGACACGTGCTTAACGGATATTTTGAATGTAACAGTCCACCACACAAGGTCATGCAGTGCTCCCCCTGCTACCGTGCGTTCGGGCTAGGAAAGCTGAGCACAAAAAATAAAAATTACTCAATAAATTGCTTATCTAACATATTACAATATGTAAATCATTGGATTCGTCTTTTTACGCTCATCGTGATAGACAAAAAATATTTATAGTTCCATTTAAAAAAACAAAGTTACCTCAATATCTCGTAGAATACAAGTGATAAAGGGGAAACGATCAAAGACATCAATTAGCCTCATTCCCTCATGCACGTCTGTGAAAATTGCATTGCAATAACTTAAACCTTTCAAAATCTGCAGGTATTAAAGTTAAGTGATTCACCCTGTATATTCCTTACTCACGGTCTACGTACATAATTCGTTTTCGTGAAGCAGTTTTGGCATGAAGCACAGAAACTCCACTTATCCTTGAGTCGCCCCAAAACTACATCACACACATCAAATTTTTCTCTCAAAGCGCTGCCGAAGAAGCTGGCCTGGTCGATCCGTTGGCTACCAAGGAGTGAATAAAAGAGAGGAGAATTGCGGGGGAAAACTGTCGCGTGCGTGTGCACCGTTGTTCCGAATATTGCCGCTGGCAAGTTCTCAGCAAACCACAAAAGCATGGAGCGGCCTCAATGGCATCACGCGGTGGCCTCTCCATGTTCCAAACGTGAAGCGAGAGGGTGATACGCGCCCCGGCCACGCTTCGTTGGAATGATATAAATTATGAAAATTGCGAAAACGAGAACTGGTGCATAAAATGTATCGCGCCGTCGACCGCGTTAATGCTTCCGGGTGGAGCCACCCGCGGCGTAAGTGGAATGAGTGGCTCAGACCTTTTCCTTTTTTTTTACAACCATATTAGCTTCTTTATCAAGTGTCATCTACTCCATTGCGAGTTGATACTCGTCGTGTGTTTCTGGTGATGTTGAACTTAACGGGGATCTCGTTGAAAGTGGCGAAATCGTAATTTTTAAGTATCATGACAATAATGCTATAACTAGAAGTGACTGAGATTTCGATCTTCCTTTTTCATCTTATTATCCCTCTTCCAAAAAAAGGTTCTTGGGAAAAATTCTGATAAGTTTGCGGCGTTATATGGATTTTAAGGAAACGCCTCGTTCCGCAGTGGTGGTATTTCGATTAACATCTCACGGGCTTCATCGTGGAGTAATGCGCGACGAAGTAATGATGGTCACGTATATCAGACGAAAGCTGGAGGACCGAGCGCGCGGCAACTCCCAGACAAGTGAAGCTTAATGCAGCCGTGAAAGCGTTCATATACACGATAGGCATACTAGTATGTTGTTGCAGAACAAAAAGCATTCCATGGATGAAAATTTGCTTGTACGGAATAACTACTTTTGGAAAGATTTGATACTTGTTTAGTCACAAAGTGCGTCCTGGATTTATCTTGCGTGATTTATTTCATTGAAATTGATGAGACAAATGCAAACATCCGTTACATCTGGTCAAATTTTATAGATCAACATTTGAAGACTTTATTCATTGATTTATATGCAAGATTGTCTCTTAAATTCTAAAACCTTATTCAATATTAAATACTAGTTACGTACTAAAGCGAGTGACCGAAAAATTGGTTCTATTTTTTTTATAAAATCTTCATTTTATTTTACGTACGTACCGTTACTCCTAAAACTGGACAATTCGTTTACACATTGGGATAGGTTCAAGATTTGTTAGATAATCCACAGTGAATTTTGAGATCCCAGAATTGTATACTTACTTCTTGATGTATATTTAGTACTGATGATGTTATTTTCTTTCAAGAAGACCTTTTACTTAAGAAACATGTTTGGGATTGTTTTGAACCAAACCTATAGAACAGTGAACCAATTCCTGTACAGCAGTGAACGTTAATCACACTTTTCGTATACGTCTGCTCTTGCAACTAGCTGCGCCCGTTGTCTTAATTATTTTCGTTTAATATCTAATCTAGCCAAGAACTTAATCTCCAAGATGATATTCAACCAAAGGCTGACCAATTTTTTATTTAGTAGCTGTTTTCTCAATTCTTGAAAATCTATACAGGCAATTGCCAGCAGTCAAGACCATTTTATGGAAATTCAGGCGCAGGTTGTCTCAAATTCAACGCGTGGAAGACCAAGTACAAATGCATGAATTACGGCCAGACTGCCCGCGAATGTCCGCTGCAATGGCCCTCATGCCACTCGCTGTTGGCTGTCTCGTGGTTTTCAAATATTTATGCACGCATACTTACATGCACTACACTACACGCGTTCTTACATGGACTACACCCGGATTCGATGGTATAATGGCCAGCGTATCGGATTGTTGTACCGAAGATTGCGTGTTGAAACCCGATCAAAGCCGTGGATTTTTAAGGGCGAAAAAATCCTTTCTGCGCCTCTCGTTGGAGGGGAAGTACAGCCGGCCGTCCCATGTAGTATATTTACTACATGTAAAAATTTGCTCAAGCCTAAATTAAGCCTCTGATCTAAATTCAAATCGCCTGTTTCGTCTGGCTCACTTGAGTTCGTAATTCTCTCGTACGGAGACGGAACCTCAAAAATGTTTCAGGTGGTCCCTCATCATGTAATAATGGTTTAAGTTTGTTTGCATGTATTTTTCCGGTAAGCGCCACTTGCCCGCCAAAATGTCACAAGAGACCAATCGAAGACTTTTGATGTTAGCGACTCATCGATCTGTATGTGAAAAGGCGCAAATCTCCGAATGCCATTGTCCCTGTTACTTTCGGTGTGTCTTCAATCAAGAAACTCAGGCGTCATCTCTCTAAGGCAGATCCACTACTAGGTTGAGCCATGGGCGCTCGCAAAGGCCGCCATCCACCCTAAAGTCTCCCGACACACGGTGTTACCTGAAGAGTATCGGAATTTGCTCACCGGGCAGCTATGGAAAAAGGTCCAGAATGAGGGTCGGACGGGCGGACGGTTGTCCGCACCGTGTGGCAAGTGGGTGAGGTCAAACAGCACAGCGGAACGTCGGACACGCTTCCCACTTCGTGACAGCGCACTCTCCTCGCGGGCAGGGCGGCTACAAAACCGATCATTACTTCGTGAGAGCGTCAGTAGGACGCATTGAAATGGGGGCTTTCTATCGATTGAGCGGCTCTCTCTCGCGGCGAGGCGTGTCGGCAACCCCTTCTCCTAGCCCCTTCTCCTAGCCCCTTCCCCTAGCCCCTTCCCCTAGCCCCTTTCCCTAGCCCCTTTCCCTAGCCCCTTTCCCTAGCCCCTGCACCTGCATTGGTACCGGCGGCACTACCTCCTCCGCCGGCCGCCCGCAGGTCCTCCATCCGCCGCCTGCACCTGTAATTACGTTAGGCGAAGGTGGCTGGCTTCTGCCATTAGGTCTTCCCGCCGCCGCGCCGCCGTTTCGCTAATTCGTTTTGGATATTGCTACTCGGTCGGACGGTCTCGCTTAAAACTCGCGTTTGCCTGGCTGAAAGTCCCCGAGATTCTTTCGCGTTTCGGCTTCTAAAATGGAAATGTCTCTTTGAAATAAAATGTCTTGTGTATTTGTGCGTTTTGTTAAAAAAATAAATTTATAATTTACTACATTGGTATTAAGGTCTTTTTTAGAAGAGTATGCATTTTTTAAGCTTATTTACACACAAAATATGAATTCAAAGTAAAAGTTAATGTCACATTACATACAATAGATTTTATTTGGCGTAGTACAGATTTGATCATAATACGAAACATGGAAGGTATATGCATCAGCAATAAATTGGAGTCAAGCGTCAAAGTCAATGAATTAAAATATAATCTTAATCCATTGAGTTAAAATCAAAGATATGCTTTTATGCAATATATGCTTATCAGTGTGTTAAAATATGTAAATTTTGTAGTTGTATATGAAAATTTAAATAAATATATTTAAATCTATTGTTTAAAAAATTAATTTTTTAGAAGGGTTGGACACAGTATTAGGTCTTGTGGTATAGATACAAATATATAACATAAAATGTGAACAAAAACTATGTAACTTGACGGAGGATATCAAGAAATTTCTTCTTGATATCTAGATATATCTACGACTAGTTTCTGGCTTTATGACAGGAAAGAATTGCTCGACAGCAACACCGTTATATCAGCGGCATACTTCTGTCGGCGGCATACATCCTGGGGTTCAAGTCCCTACAGTGGAGGTTTTTGACAATACCTCTGCATCTGGGTCGAACACAACAATTTTCTGGAGAATAACTGTAGCGACTGCCTGCTCAGATTGGTAGGTGTCCGTGAATTCATCGACTAATACTTGGCGAATGCCAGAGAAATTCCTAAAATATGGGCCACGGACCGCACGCGATCGTTCGGTCTTCAATACCGCACTACGCTACTTCTCACACATGTTGGAGGAGAGCCGGGGTAGAGCTTGTCCTATCCGAGGTGGTGCTCTGCTGAGGGAGAAGTCCAGTTGGCTACATCCTAGAAGTATACGTGTAGGTCGGCGCCGGCTCTGACGTTCCAGCTGGGATGAAAACCGCCACTGCCAGGCTATAACATACACTGCAACTACGGGACTAATCGCCAAACTATACTCCTATTGAAACATAGCTGCACTTCAAGATCACGAGCTGAAAGGATAGGGGGACATTGTTATCCAATCGGGAGCACCAGTATCAAAAATTGAAGTTCTAACGAACCTCCCGATTGAATAACAATGTCCCCCTCTCCTTCTAGCTCGTGACTTTAAAGTGCAGCTATGCTTAAATCGGAGTAGAGTTCACGCGTCCCGAATCAATAAATACTTAACCCCACTTGCCGGATGTATTCACATGTTTAATGGTTAGTTCGCAACAGAAGTTTTGCTGACGGGGAATTCTAGTTTCGAGTTGGACGTCGATTGGTGGGTCGGACGATGCCACTGCCGAAACGGGAATTCTAGAAGACGGCTGCTCCAATCACTCGTTTCCGAGGCTTCTCCTTCGATCGTTTCCGAGGCATCCTAAGCGGATGCCGGCTCTGAACTTCAACAGGCCCCGCGCAATCATTAGGTTCCTGTTCTTCATCCCCACGGCCGGCCGACTGGCTGAGCCGCATCCGTTTATCGTCATCCCTATTATCTAGGACAGCTTCAGAATATTGCGCGAACTGAGACATGAAGGAAAGTCTCGAAAGTTCGTCGTAGAAATAAGTTCAGTTCTGAGTAAGGCTGGTATGATTTAAATCGTGTGATGTAAGTTATTGATGTAAATCATGTGATTTAAATCATTGATTTAAATCATGATTTACATAAAGTTATTTTTTAAAATGAATTAAATCCATAATTATTTGTAATATTTGAAAATATGTTCGGGAGAAGGTGGTGGTCTTCCTCCGCTGGATGGCGGGATCCGGCGCCGACCTACCGTCGGCTAGCAGGGTTTTCGTCAAGTCTCCCACCAGTGGGGCACGGTCCCAGCCGGGACAAAGTGTACTCTCCCGACTGGTCTCCCGGGATGTGTAGTGCAGTGCATGTTAGTGTGTGTGTAAAGGGAGAGGATAGGACAAGGAAGAGGTAGGAAAAATCGAGCGCGGTCCGTGGCTCGTTTGCTTGTTAGGTTACTGCTCCGACATTCGCCTGGTGTTGATCGGCGAAACGATGGAAAACTACCGATCAGAGCAGCCGACCGCTAGAATTCTTCTCCAGACAGCGATTGAATCCGACTTTGCTGACAAGCTAGCGACGAAAATCCTGCAACCGTCGAGACTTGAACCTTGGACCTCCCAGTATGAAGGACTAGTCTCATCAGTTGATGCCCTGAGCCATCTCCCCTAGTCTCATTGTGTAGACCAAGCCTGTCCTTGAACTACAATATTGAAGACAGATTTTTGCCATGAAATGGATTCTAAATGAGATCATGTAATTATTTTGGAAAACAAAAAAGGAGTAGTTTTAGCATGAGAATTGAAATAAAAAGTAGTAGTTTGAGAAGTTTCGCGTAATTTTGCGTGAAACCTAGGCAAATTCTAAACAATGGTTTTCTCAAAATAACTCGAATTTTTACTTTGCTTTCCGTGTGTAGGGGAAAGGCACAAGCCTCATTTTTGTTGAAAGCTGTTCAAAACTCCCGAAATTTCAAATAATGCGAAGATTGTGAAGTTGTAACACAGTTTTGTATCCGTTCTATTTATTTCATTGGGTAAATTTTATGAAAGAATATTAGATTTATTCGATTATTATTATTTTTATTATTATTATTTTTATTATTATTATTTTTATTATTATTATTTTTATTATTATTATTTTTATTATTATTATTTTTATTATTATTATTTTTATTATTATTATTTTTATTATTATTATTTTTATTATTATTATTTTTATTATTATTATTTTTATTATTATTATTATTATTAATAGATTTGCCACATAATATTATCATACAAGTAAGGACAATTGCCCTTACCTTGCCATTTTCTCTAAAATGTGCTTTATGCTTAATATGCTTATGTAATCCTTCAAATTCTTGCGTTTACGTTAATGAAGAACCTAAGGGTATTACGTTCTTGCTCTCATTATATTAAGTAGGAACTTAAGTATAATTGAAAATTTGGCTTAGTTGACGCAAACGGCTTTTGCGGCCCCTGCAATCTGGATTTATAGGTTCAAAACACTTGAAACAACGTTGTTTGCCTTCCAATTGTGATGTTGAATGTAAAAGTAAACCAACAATTGTGTCTTACAAACATCAGTGACTTTACTGATTAATTCTAAAGTGCCTAGGAGAAGATGGTGCTAATTTTCTGATATTTTGTCACCAACAACTAATCAGAACGCAAATGAAGAGAAAATAGGATATGTATCTTTATGTGCTTACGAAATATTTTGTAGCAATTTTTGCAACAATTTTTTGTCAATTTATAAACCTTTAAAATGGATTCTAATTGAATTACATTAGTGTTAAATTTTCTGGTATTTATGAAAATGTAATATTATCTTGTATATTAATTGCTTCTGTGCAAATAACGCAGTTAATTCAATTGCTTAACGATTATGATAGTTTGTAAAAATGTCTATACTTTTGCCTCTGAAGTTGCGTATTAATAACAATTTCAGGAAGAAAAACTTACCGCAATGAACATAGTTGCTTTGAAAGTGAAAGCTCTAGTTGCTGAAGGAAGTTGTTCACGAAACATCGTAAGTTGCATGCAAGTAGGTTGTCGACTAGTGTAATGCTGAACACGCGAGCCGGATATGTATTAGGAGAACTCTTCTGTATTGATCAGAAAATTACTGTAACACGGGCTAAAAGTTGGTCTCAGAAATTCCATTGTACCAAAGGTAAAGGTCGCGAGTTATTTACCTGGAGCATAATTTCGTCGTTTGGAATATTGAATAGCTGGATAGACAAAACTACGGCGAGGGAAACTGTGAAACTACTGCTGATAAGGAAAGGACTGTTTTAGAATGTTCGTATCGTTCAAAGTTGGAAGTAAAGGAGTGTGTATGAAATTGGTATAACGATTTTCCTATGTCAATTATGTGAGTATGCTCTTGTTACTTTTTAATTGATGGGATAAAAAGGTACCTTTTCGCAATTTTTAAATAAATTGAGGGTCAGACCCCTTATTTTAATTTTCTTCTCGTAGTAGTACAGCGGTTCACCGTAGCTCCATTATCCATCTCTATCAATAAGTTCTTAACGATCTTGTCCGTGTTTCTCCAATACGTTGTATTTTTAATGTGCTCTGATGTATTGTTGATATATTCCTCTGAATAAACTGTAAGATCATTTCGTACCTCCTACAAAATCGTACACAAATCATACGGTGAAGGTTGATTCTGCAACACTCACTGCTTGTTATTTATTTGGCATTGTAATGAGAAGGGGGCGGATTTTGATGATCTAAAACATCGTCAAAAATTATCAATAAAATGCTCTTAAAATGTTTCAAAAATGCCCGAAAACCAAAGAAAAATGAAGTAAAAATGTGATCAAAACCAGTTCTGATGAACATTCCAAGCTCTTGGATATGATGTACTAATAGAGGCTTCTTCTATTCGCTCAAGTGAACTCAGCCTTTAAACGTTTAGTTTGGACTGTTCTCTACCAGGAAATCGTTCTTTTGTTATCCAGAAATCGACTGAACCGACAATGGCACTGATAGGCGTCGCAGGAACGTTAGATTACATACTTACAACCGTTAAACCATACAATTTCTGAGCAAAGAAATTGAATGAACTACTGAGTAATTCTGTGGTGAACTTTTGTTGCATCTCTTAAATATAATTTTAGTAAATACAATTAAAATGATATTTAAACAAATGAAATCAGCTAAAAATGCATTAAAATGACGGGAAAAGGTAAAAAAATTACTTACTAGTCGAAACCGACGAAAAATGCAAAAATTAATTAATAAAAATGGATCGTTTCCTTTTGTCATAATATAAAATTAATTTCTATACTAAACGGCATTGTTCTAAAGTGAAAAGGGAAAAAATAACATTTCAATAAAATGCCCCACCTAGTAATGAGTTTGGCATCTCAAATGCCACGAGTTGTATCTTGCACACATTATCGTGCAACAACATAATTTCAGCATGTGAATGTGGCCAATATATCTAGTCTATCGTTAAGCAGCGTTTTATTAACCATCAACTTCTCGAATTTTCACAATTATATTTTATTGATAATTTCATACCAACGCCGATATCCAAATTTTCCCAGTAATGACATCATCTTGGATAATAGAAGTTCCACCTCGCGGTTTCGAAGGCAGTTTTCAATCCCCCATATAAATTATGAAAAAGAGTTAAGGGGCAAGGATTCTTTGTAATATTACAGTTCATTTAAGGGGGAGGGGACAGTGGTAGGCAGAAAATCATACGTTAATATTTTTAAATTTATTTGATTTGGTTTAATTTTTCTTAGAATTAATATCACCAAATTGGCTTTGTTTCAATTTTGAATCCAAATAAAGATATTTATATAATATAATTGCGCAATTTCAGTAGAAGCGATTCTTGGTATTTGTTAGTCTATTATTTGCTGGCAGGAGAGCTTCGTAACATTTCGGACCGTATGAATACCGATCACGGTTTATTATTGATCAGATGCAACAAATACGAACAGCTTTATGTAAGAACTTGTAATGAAAAAAAATTGCATTTAAATTTATCGTGCATAAGATAAACGGAAAGGTAAGAATACAGGTTAAAAAAACTTTAAAATTTCTGCCTCTCACATCCCCAGTGTTCCATAATTATTCAAATACGATCATTACCACACTTCCCACCAAACCACTTGCCTCGATTATAACCAAAAAATGGTGGGGACTGAGAATTGTAATATAAAAGATGCTTGTTCATAGTAAGTCAGATTTTAACTTCAACACTCATTTTAAATTATCTCGTAGCTCAGAGCGAAGTCGCTCGCCTTTCACCAAGGAGGTCCGGGCTCGAATCCCGGACAATCTCATGTGAAATTTCTTCCAGCAAAACGAGTTTGGTTGCTTCACAAGGGCAACCCCAACCCCCTGCGAAGTGTCCTAAACACTTACTAATTCCTTCCCAAATCTGACCACTGGGTAGTGACGAAGGAGCGCGTGGTAGGCGCGTACGCGAAGATGCTACATGGCGGTCCTACTGACTACGAGTCTTGATACATAATGACATTTAGATGTAATGGAAGCGCACTAGTTAACGGAAGATTACGCCCCACAAGGGGCTTGGAGGCGTGTTACAGCCTGACGTAACAAATTGAATTAATTTTTTCCTTAAAAATTCACTTTTCTTTGGCGTTAAATAAAAAATAAAACACGATACTATGTATGCACCTCAGAAAAATGCTTGGATATGCAATGCGCGGAAAACTTCGGTACCCCAACCGTCGACAAAAAATTGTCTGTCATATCTCAAAATATGGAACTTACTTGTCTTAATAGTTTGTATGGCTATTGTGAAATTATGGTGGTATAAAATCCTAACTTAATTTGTATGGTTTTAAAAGTTATTTTTTTGTATATTTGTATTCAGCAGTTTGATGGTAAAAAAAGACCAAGTTAAATTACAAATGAGTTGAATATGCTGTCACAAATTGTAACTACTCTATTACAGACTTCCACGCGAAAAGAGTTTTTCGCAGACTGGGGGATATTTGAGCAATAGAAAGTGTTCTTAAAACATCTTCGCATTTTAGTGATATAAAATCGTATATTTCATTCAAACTAGATTGGTATAATTACATTAAGCAACACAGAGAAATTGAGAATTGCGTAATCTCTTAATTTAAGTTAGATTACTAAAACAATTGAATTTGATTAATTACTTGGAGGAAAAGGGAACTCATTTTCCGAAATGAAATGAAATACGCAAGTACTCATTCTTGTTCATTGGATAACCATTTTCAAACGCAATGTGGACTGACCTGTTATGAAGATCTCTAACCACGGGCCTTCCACCGCTAAGATCGAAGTTCAATTCCCGGTTGATTCATGTAGAACTTCTGGAGGGCAAAGTAAGTTCGCGAATAGTTTTCTTAGGTTTCTTTCGCATTCTCTGCTTCTCTTTCAATCATTACGCCATACTTATAAAATACCTTCGTTTAATTTATATTGGCTGTCAAGATGATACATACCAAAGTCTCGTGCTACTTCAGTTTTGAGCCACGAACGTTGCTCGACCTTTGCAGATATGACATTAAGGCGCTTGTACTATTACTATAAATTTGAACTATTTACACGCTGCAGACTGACAGTACTGTTCCCGCTTGCTGCACACACACTCGTCTAATAGTCCTTCCTTTTGTCATGACAGATGGCAGCACGCCGACTCACCGCCTTCAAGTTACAGTAATATTCTCATTACTTTTTATCCAACCTATGTATAATAAATAAGAATGTTAAATCTACTATTCGTAACCCTTCCATATGAGGCGATTATGATTATTATTATTATTATGATTATTATTATTATTATTATTATTATTATTATTTCTCTGTATCACAACTAAAGATGTTATAAGTCGGCTGAATACAAAATATACTCCAGGTTGCATTCAGTTATCTAAGGAGCACATCTAGGGACTGTCAGTGCCTCAACAATACTTTGCGCAAAATGTGAGCTGTTCCAAATAAAGCAATTTCTTGCACTTCCCAGTCGTTTGAATGACCTGGAAGTTTAACCAAGTTCTTACACAAATTTTGCGGAACAAATCCCAGAGCTCCGATAACTGTCGGGACGACCTGTGCTTTTACGCCCCACATTCGGCTGACCACGATTTCCAAACTCTTGTATTTAAGACGTTTCTCTGCCTCCTTGGTTACATTTGCATAACAAGGAACAACAACATCCACACGTAGACACAATTTTTTTTTCTACGAATTCCGGATAACAATAGCCGGTTTGTTTGCTGCTATCTTGCAATCCATTTGAATTTTTTGGTCGTACAATATCGTGTAGCGTCTAACCGATGTTACAGAGTTTGGTGAGTGCTTTTGTTGTTGTTGTTGTTGTTGTTGTTATTGTTATTATTAATATTATTATTACTTGTGTACCCGTGCGAGAAGTATCGAATGCTATACCCCTCCCTCTTTCTTAATTTCCCATTGCCATATTAAGCCTGTAATATATATTTTTCTTCAAGACCCTTTTATCCTCCGTCACTTGTTCTACATGTCACCTTGTAATTGATAACAATGTAATACAACCTTGTAAAAACAAACTATTCCTATTTAACTTTATTATCGAGCAAAAAGGTACACCCGTCTACTTTATTACACATTTTGTTCTCAATTCCACAAACTTCGATTTTAGGGAGTACTGGTCTCGTATGTCAAGTTTGTGCTATCCGAAGAAGTTTCTAGGAACATTTACTAATGTATCAACTGCAAGTTTGGACTTACGGGTACATTACAGTCACCCTTCAAACTAGGAAATGAGCAGACGCGTACACGGGACTTCTGAACTTCTCCATTTATTGTAATGCACGTTTCATGTTTCTCTCTTCATGTGCCTAAGGTATTAGGAGACTTCAGGAAAGATGTAAACGAGTTGTAAATAATAGATGAATGTTAACTTTTCCTTCAATTTTCTTCTTTTTAATTTTTCCTTTCCTTACCTTTCTTCTTTCCTTCCTTTTCTTATTTATTTCCTTTCTTTTCTTCTTTCTTTCCTTTTCTTCTCTCTTTCTTTCTTTCCTTACTTTTCTTGTCTTTCTTTCTTTCCTTACTTTTCTTGTCTCTTTCTTTCTTTCCTTACTTTTCTTGTCTCTTTCTTTCTTTCTTTCCTTACTTTTCTTGTCTCTTTCTTTCTTTCCTTACTTTTCTTCTTTCTTTCATTACCCTTTTCGCTTGCTTTCTTTATAGGGTACATTGTTCTGGGGTT
This sequence comes from Acheta domesticus, assembly GCA_031308135.1. Taxonomy (NCBI): domain Eukaryota; kingdom Metazoa; phylum Arthropoda; class Insecta; order Orthoptera; family Gryllidae; genus Acheta; species Acheta domesticus. Next base: position 203,708,035 of record JAHLJT010008446.1, read on the forward strand.
AGTTTTACCTCGCTCCTGTGGAGACTTTCGGAATTTCATCCTCGAGTGCATTTAGTAAAGATAACGGATACACAAACAAACCATTAACGAGAGATGGCTCAGTGCGTCAGCTGATGTCACTGCAGTTCCTCTGTCCGGGAAGTCCTAGGTTCGACTCCCGACGGCGGCAGGATTTTCGGCACTAGCTTGTCAGCTACGTCGAATTCAGTCGCCCTCTGGAAGGATTCTAGCGGCCGGCTGCTCTGATCGGTAGTTTCCCGTGGTTTCACCAATCAACACCAGGCGAATGCCGAAGCAATACCCTAACAAACAGGCCACGGACCGCGCGCGATTTTTCCTTCCTCTTCCTTGTCTTATCATCACCCCTTACACACACACACACACACACACACACACTCTAAAATGCACTACACTATTACAGATGCCGGGAGACCACTCGGAAGCTTAGAGCTTGTCCCGACTGGGGCGGTGCCCCGCTGGTGGGAAATACCTGGTTGAGGGGAAACCTCGCTAGTCGACGGTAGGGTCGGCGCCGGATCTCGCCATCCAACGGGGAAAAGATCACCGCCACCTCCCGATGAAAACATGCACTACACTTACGGGATTAATGACATCTGTCGTTGATGCGCCCGGAATCACGAATCAATCATTCAATCAATCAATCAATCTTTCTTAAGTTAATAATTGTATAGTAACGTGTAGAGACAATTCAGTAATATTCTTTAATTTTTGAAAGGGCGTGGTTTATTGACTCTTAAATGTTGTCTGTACTGTCTTTCGCACAATAGCAAAGCTTTTCAGATTATCCTACGTACCAGGCGCTCCATCTCACCTGAACTTACAATTTATTACCGTTGGTGACTACCTTAGGAGATGTACAAAACTATGGTAATACAGAACGTGCCATTAAACAGAAGTTTTCTCTGTCTAAATCTTGCTTGAGGCTTTCAAAACCGTCGGACATTTCAAAAAATGTTTTATGTAGAATTAAACTGTATAGATTTTTCTGAAAATTATGCTAATTCTTACGTTTCATTCTAATATGGTATTTCCTGGTACTTCGTACTGAGATGTTATCAACTTTTCGCTTTTTATTTAAATTCTAAATTATTGTTAATTATTTTTCACATTTATGAATATTGATTCCATTTTTTTACTCGCACGTGTTGGGTAATGCCAGGGGAGATTTATTACTATATTTACATCATTGAATTCCCTCTGTCAATGGTACTTGTTAGACATCAGTGGCATTTATGACCCACCATGACAACTTGCGAGGAGATAGTCGTCAGCCCATCATTTCACTACTGCATTTTCGAAGGTGATTTGCATTTCCTGGTGAATGCCGGTAACAATATCTTCTGAGGAAGATGAGATAGGTTCTGTAGTTCAGTCCTTCCATTTTATTGCTAGTCGCCATTTTGCGACACAAGCAATCCTGGTGGCATGAAGAGGAACTCACTGCCGGATTGTAAAATGACCGAAATTCGATTTGGAGAGTGATTCGCAGAGAAAATATCACCGGACCACTTCATAGGTAGATTATTATTCACACCGAAATCACCTGTTAATCCTTCATATCGGTTTACTATTTGAACATGAAGTGATGAAGATAAGCGGTCAAAGTGTAATCATTCACGAGTTTCTTGTTTTATTTGCAATGTGTTTTGTGTGTCACTGCCGATGGAGAGCTGTAAGAACCATGTGCCTTGTCATTTTCTTTTTGTTGTAATAGTCGTAAAGAAACTGTGCTGTTGTGAATTCCAGAATTCAACTGATGAAAAATTTTCTTCATTGTACTGAATAAATGGTACCGTCACACTTAAGATTCGCCAACTATTTCATATGAAATGAATGTTCCTTTCCCTGCCCATACATCTATCAAGCCGTTCGATGATGAAAATGCTAATTTTCGCTGGTAGGCGCAAAAACGGATTTTCGTTCGCGGAAGCAGGATGAGTAACTTTCCCCGAACTCTGGACCCCCCAACATGGCGCACTGCTGCGCACAGACAGCAATTGATGTGACAGCTGTGGGACCTCTCGCACGGCATTAACACACTACGCAAATGGAGAAACTGCGTTCAGTGTAATTTTAATTCAGGCCTCAACCCCCACGAGTCGTGTACATCAACTTTGGTGCTGGGAATGAACGTATTAACCGCCATACTTCATTCTGTTTTGACCCTCCGTCCACTTCAGAAAAAAAATGCTGTTCCACAATAATTTATTTTTCGAGTTAACCCTCATGCTGGGATACATCTGATCTTTTTGCGTACCTCCAAATACTTGTATATGAATCATCATTTGATGCAGTGCTTAAATTAACGTTTTTTAATAGTCATTTTAGTTGAGTATGCTTTTTATATATCAAATACTTTCAATTACACTTTTCTCCTTCCTGTGCGCGATATACAGAACATACCCGCACACGGCGAGCCCCACAAAGATTGGAAGGCTGAGAAACCTCACGGCTTTCAATATTACATAAAGCAACACACTGATTTCGGAGTAACACAAAAGGGGGCAATACTATCCTTTACTATCTGTTCACCTATTCATGCCAGTTTGTAACGCATGTGTTTTAGCTTTAGATCATCCAAACTAGAGCAAAGATTTGAGTATGATGATTTTATTATATCCGAAGTCCTTCAATATAAAGCATCACGTTAGCCTCATTTTTAACATCCTCTAAAACATTTATTTATTCAGTTAACATTTTCTTCAAGACGATAGTCTTGATCACACTATGTTTGTCACTATTGACACAATCTGAGAACTTTTTAAAATCTAAATAAATAAAATTGGAGTGTGTGATTTCCGAAACACTTTCCTTTAATTATTTTATTAGCTTATATAGATACTTTAAAACTCATTTCATTGATTCAATCAGTTTTTCATAATTATTTATGATTTTTCTGTTTGTTAGTCTGGGGGTAATATCTGGCACTGTTAACCGAATTTGATGCAGTTTTCACTCAAAGGGACAGTATTTTGTTGGGTATAACTTAGGCTACTTTTTCAAATTATTATCTTATCTTATTTAAACGTTTCTTTTCATTCCAATGTAGTTCTATTTCTATGTTAATAAAACATACACGTGACCTTCAAAACGAGGGAAAAGTTACTGTCTTCATGAAATTGTGAAAACAAATTACTACCATTCCACTTTCCTAATCCTTAAATCAAAAAATAAGTGTGCGCATTTTCCATTTTTCGCATCACTATCTACAAATCAGCGAGTATATATACAACAGCGAATTAAATGTTTCTGAATCCTCAAAATCTACTAAATACATATTGATTCATTCTAATAGCGTACTTAGGTTAAGAGTAATTGAAGGTAAAAATTCTTACCGGACGACTGCTTCGAGTATGCAACAATGCATCTGTTTACAAATCATCATGGCAATTAAGGTGGTAGCAACAAATTTCCCAGTAAACATCTCGGGGAGAGAGAGGCAAAAATGAACGAGGCTGGGAAGGGTTACGAAGGAAGGGGGTCGGGGCAGACAGAATGGTGAGGCGGGACAGGGCAGGTCCCAATGGGCAGGGCCGGCCACGTCAGGGCTGAGCTAGGCGGGGCAAGGCGGGCGGAGATACACCATGTATAGAATTTATTCCTTTTCCTGTTCAGTAAATGGTTATGATTAATAAAATAGCTGGGTATCTCAGGATATTTCGGCTAGTAATACAGTAGAGTCGCAATAATCCGAGGTAATTGGACTTGATAGTACTCCTGATTACAAAGAAATCGAATTACACGGAAAAAGGTAAATGCATAACGGAATTTTCAACTACAATGTATAAAGAAGTTAAATTTAATGTGTAGATACTATTAAAATTGTAAATACATTGTACATACATACGAGGTACGAGTATTCACGAGGTATTGGTAGACATACGGACACCGAACACTGCAGTAGTGACATTCGACGCATGTTGCCATCAGGTAAAGAGATCTGACTGTCGCTGCTTGTTTACTTGTTTGGTGACTTGGTGCACATCAACCTTTTTTGCTTCGCGGATTGCATGAAATTCCGGATTAACGACGCTCACATTACCGCGACTCTGCAGTAAATAAAATTTGAAGTTTTTGCATAAGCGGTCGCCTTTTGAAAAAAATTATCACCTATCAACATACTTTCCTATCAACAGATTTAACTGATAATTTTTCACATCAATCTAATATTTGGTCTCTTTGATCAGCAGATCCCAAGACAATTATAAAATTCCTCTCGCCCACCGATCTCGCCCAATGAACGACGGCCAAAGAACGCCCAACTCCTCACGGAAAAGAATCCAGCGTCGGCGAAGAAGGCATCGGTCTCTTTCCAGCGACCTTGACCAAAGCAATATTTTCGGTACAGCGCAGAGGTAAGCGAAATTGCGCAAGTTCCCAGGGAAGTATTTGATCGATGGCGAGATTCGACGTCGTCGCGGACGCTCGCAGTTAATCAGTCGACCCGAAATATTTCCGGCGCTTCCGCAGGCAAGCCGTGCAGGAATTCTAATAGAACGAAGCTCATTGTTACGCCTCCGACCCTCCTGGGGAAGAGGTTGGCGAGAGGAGGAAGGGAGGAGGGCGGCTTCCTGCCTCATTCCCCCACCCCTCCCGCGCGCGCGCGCGCGTCCTTAATACGACCTCCCCAGCATCTGCCGGCGAGAAACTCATTCCGGGCCACATCTAATATCCGAGAAGAACGAGCACACCGTCCCGGTCTGTCTCCGAGCTCATAACTATAGACCTCCACCGTCTCCACCGCACGCATTTGTGACGACGAGCTGCAGCCACCGTCGCTACCGCCACCGCAGCCTCTGCCCGCCCCGCCGACTCAGCACAAATTGTTTTCCGAAAGGTTGACGAGACTTGCGACACCCTGTTCGAGTGGGAAAGAGAGAGATGCAGGAGATCACGGAAGAAAATGGGCTGGCAGTGAATGCGAAAGGAATATCTGGCAATGGTGGGATTGATTCAGTCGACTCCACTGGCTCGGCCGTTTATCCGGGAAGTTCAATGTGCATCTGGTGTGACTGTTTCAGGTAGTTGTTTTGTGGAGGGCCATAACTCACTAGATCGCTACATTTTTTTGACAGAGACACAGTTTGCGCCTCAATAATTTGCACACTAAACAATACCTTAAACGAACATAAAAATTCAATAATTTCTAATAATTTATTTTATGTTTTCATTGCATATTATGTACACAACATACAATAGAAATGTAAATAGAACAGAAAATAGAAATGAAAATATAAATTATTTAGAAAATATTTATGTAAATAATTATTGAAATGAAAATGTACTATTTACAATACAAAAATATTATATTTAACCCTTTGCTCTCGTACCGCATCTCAGTAGTGGCCTCTTGAAACGTCGCCGCAGCTTGGAAGTAGTATGCGGATTTGTGCCCCACAGCTCGAACGGCATCTCTTGAATGCCATTGTGAAATGGCGCTTCGACCTGTCCTGTCAACCTGGTATTTGCTTTGGACCACACAGACAATACATTTTCAGGTTCTTTCGTTCTGTATTGTAGTAAGATCACTATAAACAACACTTCTAATTTAAAGAATTATAAAATCTTGAAACCCATTTTGGCTTCTTTGCTAAACGTATTGCCACAATAAACAATAAAAAAGCTCAGAAAACAATATAGAAGCAAATGAAGCTAAAAACATAAAGAAACGTATTATCAACAATATGCACTTCAAATCACTGTTGCGTCAAATAACTCGTTCCAAGAGTCATCTCTCAGATGCCCTACGAGTTCAGCTGAAAATTTTGCGATGCTTTTAGAGTTCACTGAGGAACACTGGTATGAAAGTACAAGAGTATTGATTCCGTCATCTTACAAATTCCTTTCGAATGGTAGGAAAATCCCTGTACATAGATCTGGAACGCGAAGGGTTGAAAGTAATTAATTTTCACCATGTGTAATTAAAACATACTGCATTCCAGTTTTACTACAAGCAAATCCATTGGGCAACTGCAAAAATAGCAATTACAAATTCATTTTTTGTATAAAATAATATAAAAATTTTAAGAATCGCACATCATCTTACTACTACATGTAAAAATACGTTCAGAAAATGAGCTATTCGTAATATCTAATTACATTTTAAGAGGTAATTAATGATTCAGCTTTTTCCAGCCTCGAGAGAACAATTATTATGTAACATGGAACTACCGTTGATCCGAAAGGAGTGAAGTGAATATATAAATAATGATAAAACTAAATGTACTAATTAAATATTAGAGGATTGTGGGAAATGGTATAGTTAGGAACTGCGAAGGCATTAGCTTTCAAACATAAAATGTTCAAACATTTATTATGTTAATGTTATGTGTGAAATCCTGAATCTCATCTCTTCCTTATACAATTTTTCTCTGTAGTACAATACTGCAATTAAGGCAGAAGGAATTGCAATGAGCAATATCATAGGAATTGAGTTCATTGTGTTGAAGTTTTTCTCTGGTGTTCTAAGCCTGATCACTATATCAATAAAAAGAAAAACGGGAACTTTCTCCTTAATAACTTAACATGAAATGTGTTTGGAATGTGCATAGGCATCGCAAGTACGTTTATAATAAAAAGTTACAAAACCTTGATTTCGCTTTTCCTTGTCCTCCCCCACTCTCATTTTTCTAGAGAATATGGTTCCATAGAAGTAGACATCACGTGAAAGGTAATCTACACTTCCTACTGCTGCACGTTTTTGCATCGTTCTCACCGGAGCTCATGTACTAACGCTCTCACGGAGGACGGAGAAAGTAATGTCATATCCCATTACAGTTTAATCTATTTGGATTCGCATGCAGAGAGCTTATATGTCCTTTCTCCTAGTGCTGCAGGGTAGATTTACATCGGAGATAAGCGTGAATGCGTACGCCGATCTCGTATAATGTAACACGCAAGGGCGCGTGCTGTCAGAGCCCTCTCAGAATGCGATTCATCGCGGAGAGCGGGCGCGATATATGATGTTGCCGCGACTAGTGCCAAGCAGTGTCTCGTGACAACGCGATACAAATCCTTTTGACAATACCAGCGCATTGGGACCGCCGCCGAAGTAAACAGTGACCACCGGTCGATAGTGTACTACCTTATAATGTGGCTTTCTCGAGCATCCCGTGCTTAAACAGTTACGAACAAACTGTGGAATCGTGATGTTGTAGTAATTGTTAAATAAGATATTTGTGTTTTATTATAATATTCTCACCTCTATATCACAGGTTCAATCTTCGTGATGTTTTTAAATCAGACCGATGAGTGTGATTCTCATTTCTGAACGTAGGTGTAGGTGTACGTAGGTGTACGTAGATGTAGTAGATAAGCAATTGTGCCTTTACATTTATGTTCTGCCTGTCCCTTGAGAGGTGAATACAATGGTGACTTCCCGCTATACACTGAGATGACAAACGTCATGGGATAGCAATATGCAAATATACAAATGGCAGTAGTATCGCGTACAAAAGTTATAAATGGACAGTGAGTTGGCAGAGCTTTCATTTGTACTCAAGTGATTCGTGTGAAAAGGTTTCTAACGTGATTATGACCGCACGACGGGAATTAAGACTTCGAACGCGAAATGGTAGTTGGAGCTAGACGCACGGGATATTCCATTTGAAACATTGTTAGGGAATTCAATATTCCGATATAGAGTGTCAAGAGTGTGCCGAGAATGCCTGATTCATAACCTCTCATAAGGGCATAACCTCTCACCACGGGCAACGCAGTGGCCGACGGCTTTCACTTAATGCCTTTCACTTAATGTTTGCTTGCTTGTCAGTGCTACCAGACAAGCAACACCACGTGAAATAATCGCAGAAATCAATGTGGCACGTACGACGAACACTATCCGTTAGGAAAGTGAGGCAAAATTTTGCTTGAATGAGATATGGTAGCAGAAGACCCACTCGACTGCCTTAGCAAGAGCACGTCATCGCTTGAATCGCCTCTTCCGGGCTTGTAACTATATCGAATGGACCCTAGATGATGACGTGGCTTGGTCAGATGAGTTCTAATTTCAGTAGACAAGAGCTGATGGTAGGGTTCGAGTGCGGCGCAGACCCAAGAAGCCATGGACCCAAGTTGTCAACAATGTACTGTGCAAGCTGTTGGTGGCTCTATAATGATGTGGTCTGTTTTTACGTGGAATGGACTGGGTCCTCTGGCTCAACTAATCTGATTATTGACTGAAAATGGCTGTGTTCAGCTACTTGATCATTTGCAGCATTCCTCGGACTTCATTTCCATAGAAGTGATGGGATTTTTATGGATGACAGTGAGTCATGTCACCGGATTACAGTTGTTCGAAGCCTTGCTGGTGGAGATACTTGATGTTGCAAAACCTATTAACTGACATACAGGCCGCCACTGTATCTCTCGTTCTAACCGGGGAGAATCAACATCACCGCCTCCGGAGATATAGCATACACCACATGTCTGGGACTATTCACGTCGGTCATTTTGGCCTGGAAACCAATTCTTACTCACTCACTCTCACTTATATTATAACGTCTTGAGTGAAAATATCTGAATTAGACTACTCACTGTTGTCTATTTTGCTTAATATAAATTTAACTGTTATTACACAATACCATGATTTTCTACGCGTGTTGGCTTTGCGCGATTACAAATTCATATTTAGCTTTTAACAAGCTTATCGATTCAGGGGAAATGTTTGTAAAACGGTTTATTGTGCGGCGACGGAAATATGTTGGTACCGAACACATTGTGAATATTACGTTAGAATAATTAAGCACAGAACTACCAACAATCTTCCTCTAATTGTTTTTTTTCACTTTTCCCCGGTCTCGCTTATAGAGAACCTGTCCTGACATGTTTAATTTTGTGACCTCCCGATCTTGCTAACATTTGGTCGCTTTTCCACGTTTACCAATCTTCTTCGTTTACTCGTTCGGTATAACGACAAATTGTACGCGTTGTAAGTTGATATTTAGACTAAGCTGGTGTATCCAATAATCGGAATCTTTGATCACAAGTGTCATCGATACCAAGGAAAATTTTGATACTGCATCAAGATTTTTTATGTTTTGAACATTACAGTCGGTAGAAGTTTCTTCGTATTTTCGCTGGTTTTTAAGAGATGACGCGTGCTCTTGGCGTAGCGAATTCTCTTCTTTGCGCATCTAAAGCCCGTGCACTTGGGAGGCACCAGCGACGACCCGAAAGCTGAAACCTTGACCTTTTGAGCTGGGGCAGCGGCCTCACGAACAGCGAATGTGCCGCAGGCAGCCAGTCTGCAGTAGATAACAGTGGGATGCAGACCTCATGAGCAGTGGAGTTTTTATCGTTGTTGCCCAACAAAATATTTTGAGGTGATTATGAAATAGTATTTGTGGTTATTGAATTGTAATTATACAGATTTTATCTTTATTGTTCTAATTCATTTTATCGACCAGAAGTATTGAAAAGCCAGAGTTAATTTTCGGTGACTTTCTCTGTCGTGTACAACATAAATCAGATGTAATCAGTTGGCGCAGATTGCAACAGCCTGCCGTGGGATCCAAAGCAAAGTTTTCGATGTGTATCAGATTTGTTATTTGCTTGAATAATAGATTTCGAATAAAATTCACTGGCACATATACACGTTTTCTGTTCATAAATTACTAACTGATCTTTTGCTTTCTCCAACTAATTGTTATGCGTTGCCCAAGTCAGACGAACTTTTATATTAAATAAGTATTCATTTTTCATTAGCGCGTGTAATACTTTCGTTCTGGAAGACATTAGGACTAAAGTCTAAAAACTGGCGTTTACAAGTTGGATTTTAGACGGGGTTGCGTCCCGTACTGCAGTAAAAATGATATCAAGTGCCTTCATCTTTTTAATAGTTCGGTTAAACTCTGCGGCAGTGCTCGGAAAAACAATCAGTGTCATGATTCCCAAAAGTTAATACATGCAAGTGTTCACATCAATTCACTTTTTTTGCAGATTTCAATAAACTATTCGTACATCCAAAAGCCTTAATTACAACACACATTAATTTGAGCTGAAACAGCAACTTCATATACAGTTGGCAAGTTCTTATACAATATTTTCTAAATACCTAACATAAATTAGCCTATCGCAATGAAAAATGGGATTCTGAAAATTCATTAGTTGGATTAATTGAAAAATCATAGGATATTGGACAATGGTTTTAATGTGGGTAGTACGCGAAGAATGTAAATAAAAATACTGCGCTACATTAAAAAAGTTTTATTTCAGTAATATGAAACGTCGGTACTAGCTGCGTAATTTGAATTTCAGTGAGTGAAGAAGGGATGTCTTGAACAGCATCGATGTTTTTGGTAGCGTTGTCATTGTCTCTATAGCGTCGCCAACCGGGAGGTTCTAGGATTCGAATCTCGACGGCGGTAGATTTTCGATACATTGCTACATATCTGGGTGGAATTCAGCCACTGACTGGAGGAGAATTCTAGCAGTCGGCTGCTCTGATGTGTAGTTTTTCGTGGGCTCTCCCCTCAATACAGGCGTTGGAAGACACTTCGACACTTCATTGCTCATACAATATGCCAACCACAATATTCAAATTCCAAACGCATGTCAAAACGTGACTTTCGAATCGCAGCGAGACTCCTATATCCACTTGCAGCGTGCGGTGCGGCGGGAAGCAGGAGACGGAATAATTGTTTCTCTATTAATGAGAGAGTCTTGCGAGCGAGTAGGGGGAGGGGTGAAGCGAGGGAGGGGCGGTGCGTGATGGGGGCGGCGGGGGGAGGGGGGCGCGTGCGGGCACCCGAGGTCCGGGACTCGCGCTCCGGGTGATGTATGGGCCGAACCATGGAGCAGCATACTAATTCAAGCGCCGGCCGCCCAGCCAGCGATCGTCCGTGACGCGGCATATGCATGCGTCGACTTATCGGCGGCGCGGGCGGAGGAAGCGGGGGCGGTGACGGAGAGAGCTGGGTGGGAGGGGGTGGGTCATACGTGGGTCGGGGAAACTGGTGAGGAGGGAACACGAAAGGATGAATGGAAAGAGAATATAGGATGGACATTCCGGATGGGGGGAGGTAGAAATGGGACCGGGGCGGTAGGGGGACCGGGGCGGTAGGGGGACCGGGGCGGTAGGGGGACCGGGGCGGTAGGGGGACCGGGGCGCGGTAGAGGACTGTGGTGCTTATGGATCGGGGGGCTTGGGGACCAGGGCGGTTAGAACGAATTTAAGGATACACGGATTGAGACGGACAATCAGCGGGAGCGATCAAGCGGAAAGATATGGAGGGAATAAGGCAATTTAGACACGGGCATACAAGTGGAGGCCGAGATGTGGCGATCTCAGATAGAAATTTGAGCATGAAGAGGGGTGCGGCGCGGAGCGAACGGGTTCGCGGGATGCCGTGGGACTGCTAGACAGTTCGCCCGCGTCTGCCATCTCTGCCCCCTCCCTCGCTGCTGCTGTGCCGGCCCCGCCGCCCGTGCCAGCGTCCGCCGCCCGCCACGTGTCATTGTTCAACGCCGCCGCCGCCGCCACCACCGCCGTCGGCCGAATAGATAGACGCAGGCCGTGCGTCGAAATGGCATTGTCGGTTGACGTTTGGCGCGGCACCGGAGGAGAGGAGTCGTCGCGTCGCCTGGAATTAGCGGCACGCAGCGGCGGCGGCGCGTTTGCGAATCGCATCGGGAGAAATGTGCGCTATTGAAGCAGCTCGATGATGCGCGTCATTGGCTCGTTGATGATAATAATAAATAATAATAGTAATAATACGCCACAATTTTTAACATATAAATACAGTAATGCCATTATAATTTAGTTAAAGCCATTCAGTTACAATATATGCTGTACAATATCAATTTACACATATCTTACATCCTAATTTGTTTTATTTCTTCCTTTTTTACAGTGGCGTTGTGTCAGCTACTGCTGAGTTGAATAATTATTGTTGCTATGTTGGAATATATATTTCATAATCTTATTTATTATATTTCATTTTTTAAATAATAATCGTAATGCTGATAATAATAGTGCAGTAAAATCTGTCTAAACCGGACCCTGTTCAAGCCGGAAACCTGCCTTAACCGTGAAATTTCTCCGACTCGTGAAGACACAGACACACGTGTATGACACAGCATAAAACGGAACCTCTCCAACGCGAAAATGGAACGGTTTTTCATGATTTGCAAGGGGAAAATCTTAATAAAACGGAATCCTTGTGCATTTCATGCAAGACATGCAGAGACTCGAGATGTTCTGAATAAAATGTATGCATCTGCAAGCTTGTTTTAAATTCTTTATCCCTGTTATACGCGATTTAGTTCTGTCAGCCGGACATTGAAGGAGAAGGGCTTAAGCTGTCAGCGTATACAAATGTAAAGAAGGAAATTAACATACGATGATTATCTTTATCTTAATTAAATGTGATAAATAAAAAAATTGTTTTCATGAATGTCGGTATTTTTGAAAATAGTTCTTGAAATCCTTGTTGTTTAGTTCACTATCATCAGGTCTACGTGCAATTACGAGAGATATAATCTAGGGCCACAACAAATGACATGTATGTAACCTGAAGAGGTGTCAGACTGGCCACGAGGTTTTTAGAATGGTGCAAGCAGTTATTGAGTGTTAATACGTGGTAGATGTATATGTTTACATCGATCTCGAGATTTTCAACCAAAATCGCATTGCTATTCGTGGGCTGATTGGAAAATCGATTTTGTGGGTGTCAATAGAAATCTGATTTAGGGTATCTGATAGAAACAAATACAAGCCACAATGTAGAAAGGCATTTATTTTACTTTCACATGTAGTTTCTACGAATATTCCGATCCTTTTTATCATCATGTTATTATTATCATCATCATTGTGACAGCTCAGCCGCATACACTCTAGGCATACTCGATCATAACAATGTTACTTTGTTTATAAATAAACTATTTAAAGTATGTGTGCACAAATATACTAGCCCACTGAGGCATGTATCATACCTTTGAAACGGTTTTAAAAGTTTCGTTTCATGCAGCATTGTGCCCTGCTCCCGGAGAAAACCGAGAATAGCGCGCGTTCATCGTCGTTGCTGCAGGCCACATCACACAAAGTGAACTGTGAGTCGACTGTAATCGTGACATTCACACGCTCAACTCTTTGGATTTTGCTGGATTTTACTGGACGTCCAGATTGTTGTTGAACAGCCACACTCGCGTCTATCACGGAACTAATGACATTATCGGAGAATCGTTGGCTCGGACGTCACATCCGATGCGTTCACCTCAACAGAGTGTGGATTTGATTTCTCTACCGCTTATGCCACGTAACGACAATTGCCCTCTTTTTTCGTTCACTTATGCAACGCACATCTGTTAGCAATTTTAGCGCCGGTTCTTACGATTATTTCGTGTTTCGGGGTTTGTCAACGTCTCTTACTTAGTCCTGTAAGTGTAGTGCTTGTTCGTTTCATGGGAGGTGTGTGCTTCATGGGAGATGCTCAAGTGAATATACTAAACTAGTGAGCTACAGAATGGCACAGAGTTTCTGCATAAAAAAGCAAATTTATATCTTAATATGTGGAACATTTTGAGTGTATGAACAAGTAATTTCAGAATTTGCTTTCCAATGACGGAAAGTTAGTGAAATTATGCGATGACTTGTGCGTATGTGGGGAGGGGAGACCGTCATGAAATAACATACGTTCTATGCAGAGTAAATGGAGCAATGAGCAATGCGTTATTCAAAATACGTAATTGTATACATTAGTAGACATTATAGTTAAATAACACTTAAATAATCTGAGTATTTTACCTGTCCTTTTCTTTATCAGAAATCATTGTAATCGTGATTCTAGCGTTAGAACCGGAGATACATCATCGACACTAAATCCCTTAATTGCATAAGAACGAACAAACAAATAATAAGTTAACTAGGATGCTGTGTTTTTTGTGACAGTTTAATGTACTTTTGGTTTTGGCCAAATTCTTCAGGAGGATATTTGCAAACTCAGCAAGTCAATGATGTGCAATTGAACTTTCGATCCTCTTTTGGAATTCCAATTAACAATTAATCTGAAACATAAAAAAATGCTTTCCAAAGTCTTTGCCTACATAGAATTTGTGAGTTTTAGTGATTCTTCATATTTTCTGTTCGATTTCATCAAAATCGAAGATAAACAATGAATCCTGAATAGAAATGTTGACAAACTCGTACCGCTCTATCCATTTTAATACACTAGCAATGCGCACATGCTGTTATATTGAACTCGTATGTTGGGGTACTGGGAATTTGGAAGAAAAAAGAATGTTCAATAATTCACTGTGATACAAAGGGAATATACATCTGAGCGAAGACCCATACCGACCAACTTGTATGTATCCTTTTATGATTTCGCAAACGATGTGTATACGGACTTTCTCTCTATTCACATGATGCGTCCATAACAGCTACGAGCAGTTGGTTCAGGGAGACTATCTGGATTATTCATCTGCGTCAATGAATACATGCATTTACACTTACTCACAGTTCCAGAGTAATAAACTTGCAAATGCACTATGTAGACTCGCGTCAAACCTCAACTGACAACACAGTTTGTACGGTTTCCCGTGCCTGTGTCTATTTCCCTGTCTCCCTCTTTCCTCCTTGCCCTTCTCGCTCCCTCTCACGTCTTCCTCCCTCGTTCCCGCATCACTTCTGTCACCACACACTCTTCTCTCTCCCTCTGCCTTTCTCGTTAGTTATCTCTCTGGCATTATCAATCTGCCATCTATCGCCATTCTCGTAGATCTTCCCTACTCGACATGCATTGTGTAACGCTATACTTCAAATAACCGGGAAAAGTTTTGAAGGTTAATGTCGCAAGAAGTGTAACAGTTTTTTTCAAGAAAATGGTTGAAATGTTGTGGAAGGTTGAATTCTAGATTTTAGTGTAAAATAAATGTGCTGATATGCAAGATGTAACATTTAATTAAAATTATTTCTTACATTTTTCAGCCAAAAAAATGTATTGTATCTCATACTTCGACATGCATACATTTAAAATATTTACGAATCTTGTAGGTAGTATAAAGTTCATTGCTACCACATGCGCGCGCGCAACACACACACACACGCCTCCATATACAGTTGCAAAACAAAGTCTCAAATCTCAAATGCCAATATCAAAAGTGGCAATCTCAAATGTCAATATACTCAATAATACCGGCTGCAAAAGATCAGCGGGAGCAACAATTATACTACTTTTTAAAGTTTGACAGATTTTTCGTCGTGTCTTCAAATTAATTCAGCGAACGGTATTCAAATGCAAAATACGAGGCGCAAGGAGCTCTGGCCTTTCCCTTTCCCGGCACCTTGGAGAAAAATAGGGAAGGATCAATCCCCTATATAGTATTTGAATAACCTTCTCTCTAGCGTGCGTGTATGTGCAGTTCCGTCACTCACGGCTAGACCACTTCCCGTGCACCAATCGAGACTTATGAGGTGTCATTGAACGCGTCTCGGTCTCCTGATGGGGAACTAATATATTGTTTTCCGATGTTTTGGCGCTACGATGTTTGTATGACGGGAATTAAACCAACACCACCTAAATAGATGTAAGCAGTTGGCGTCGATTAAACCCCCTCTATTTCGTGGTTATTTTCAGTCCACACCACAATGTTACTTTCACGATGATGGCAACACTGATTTTTGAAAAACGAGCAAAAATTAAATGAATATCGCCCAGCAGGATGTGTTGTAAATTCTGAAGTACTTCAGTTGTTGTTAAATGTGAAGTATTTCAGGCGTATTTTATATACAGAATTTGCAACTTGCCTTGGAATATTAAATTTGAAGAACATGAAGTGAATACGAAGGAAACAAAAACTGTAAATAAACAAAACATTTCTTAAGCGTGCAAAATTAGATTTTCAATTTAATGTGACTTACAACTTATACACATAAGCATACAAAATAGTAACCTTTTATAACGCAGAACAAAAGCTTACAGTTGATCGTGTATGTTCATATTAGAAAACAAAACGTAAAAAATATAGCTGTGCTGTCGCATCATTCATATATCTGTAAGTATTTTTTTACAGCGATTATAATTTTGAAATTGCAATATTACCAGTTCACATCCCGTTTGGAATTAATGTACAAGGCCATTGAGAATTGGGAATTTTTGAACGTGCTTATAACATTAACAGCTACTACGATTCATTAGTACGTCCAATGCCAGATTCTCTAAGAACATATTTGAACAAAGCTATACAAGAAAGAAATGAAGTATGAAAGAAATTTTCAACACATGAATATACTTTTAAAACAGTTTACAGCGTCGGCGATGCCACATTCAACTAGTGATACTAATATGAAGACGATTACTAATATGAATACGGAGTATTGAAGGTAATAGGAGGCCCAAGTGGAAGAGCATTAAATGAGGAAGATATTAAACTTTTTGAACTTGTACGTGAGGGGTTTTAAACAATGTAGAATTTTCATCAAGTTTTATAGCAGATGAAGAGCAATAGCAATTGTGTTATGTTATGCGCATGATCATCGGAGGATTTACCTGATTGTCAAAAAGAAACATTAAGGGAAAATATCCGCAATAATTAGTGATAGTTGAAATCTATCAGTAAATTACGTATATGAACTAAGAATAAGAACATGTATGTTATAAATGGCCATCATTCTTTTCCACCGATTCGCCCAATACAGAACATAGTCAGGGATTTATAATGTTTAAACTTTGAGTTCAGATCCGCAAGGGTTAATATCAACCCATTGACACAATTTTGTGTCTGGTTGAATCTGATGAAATTATTTACAGGGATAAAACAAGTGTCCCTTGAAAGAATGGCGCAGGTCTCATTTTGTTTCAACTCTAATATTTTAAAAATTGCGAAAGTTTGAAATAATGCGAGAAATTATTTGCTGATGTTGCTTCTCTAGTTAGATATGGATGGATAGTTAGGTTTTTTCTTTAAAAAAACATCAAAATCCATTTTTTAGCCCTCCCTCCTTTCTTTCGTTCTACGGAGATTTCTAAAAAGACCCAATAATATCGGCAGTCTTGGTTACTTTAAACATTTCTCCCGATCTTCATATATTAATTCTTATCGGATCATATAACCTAGTTAATTCGTTTTAATCCTTATTTCGCTTCCGATAAAATACGTAAAATGAAACTCATTCAAAATAAATAAGTTAAATAAATCAGTTAATAAATATGTTAGTTAATAAATCAGTAAGTGCGTTGGCATTCGCTACGGCGGTCGATATTGGAGAACAGGGTCTCCAATGTTGGAAAACGGAAATGTACTTTTCCACAGAGGCGAGTGTAGGTATCCAAATGGTGACTGCAAGAATTTGAAGTTCTGCCAGAAGTCTTAATAATACTAGATTCATGATTAGGCGAGTAAGAAGCACAATTGAGAAATCATTAGGAAATATGTAATGTAACTTTCTTCATCACTTTGGCTGTTTCTTATGTGTCATTTATCGTCTGACCAATTATTAGGATTTCCTGATTGTAGAAGATGTATGAGTACAAAAATTATTTGTATTCGATCATTTTTAGCCCCAGTGCTAGAATGTTTGCAGAGTTGCTGTCGACTCGTAGGATCTAGTGTGGAATTCTTTCGTCAGAACCGAGTTTCCCAGTACTTAACATAGTCCACTAATTATTTTACGCCAGTTTCTAGAACTTTCCACCGACTGTGAAATTCCGACAATTCTTTCCAACTCCTTTGTACATAATTTACTTTTTTTTCTACAAATTATTCATGTATATCAGTAGGTATCTCTTTTCATGCTAACAGGTAACTCCATTCTCGATTAGCCTCCCTGGCGCTAACGTAAAGAATCTTTTTTTCTAGTAACGTACGTCCGGACGTGTGCGTTGATACTCAGTGTTTTGTTAGTGCATCCGATTTGCAATGTTATAAATATTTTAATTTCTTGTTCATATTTCTGCTTATATTTCTGTTATATTGGGACAGTTTGATTGAAAACACAGAAATTGTATAGTATTATTTTTATTTCTACGTCCAGCATTTCTGTTATGAATGATGATGACCATATCAAAGGGAAAAACCGCCATGTTTCTCCCTTTTTACTTCAAATGGCCGTTACATAAATGGTGTAGTGTCCATGAACAGGGAATAGTAAACATTTACAATTTTCCGTGATTTCAGTTGAGAAATAATAAAAATTCTAGGTGTGTTTTGAAGTATTTCAGTAGACAATAATTCATTATAATATTCTGAAGTGATGTAAATGTAAAAGTACGGAGAGTAAAATGTTTGTTCAACTAATTTGTTTATTCAGTACTGTGCTTTATTTCTGTTCTGAATTTTTTGAAAGAAGCAGAATGATTTTCGGTGTGTGGCAATGAGAATTAGATAGCTCTGAGTAATTATTCATCCCTTCCATCTAATGTACTAAAAACCTATAATTTCTTGCTGATATTCTACCTATTGAAACTATAAAAAATATTATTGAATTGGCATTGTGGTAAACCGTATCAAGCTTCCTTCAGAATACAAGGGTTCTTTCAAGTGTTTTAAGAGTGACTAACTGAAAATATATATAATGCCTCAGAATAAATGTTCAGAAATTTTAGGCCACGAAGAGTGGTCGAAAATGGTTCCTTTTTGCCTGATGCAAATAACCGTGTTATGTGCATTTATTCTCATGGGTTTTGCCTCTGTTTTTGGTGACTCCAAAAGCACAGACGTTCAACAGCTACATGAAATTTCATGAATGCTGTGCACAAGGGTTTTTCCTAAACATCAGGGGACAATTTAACATATGTAACTAACAGAAGTTTGTAACATTATTTTGAGCTACATTTATAAATGGCATTAAAATACAAATGCACGAACGTGATGTCCATGACAAAACATCATCCGAATTGTTATTCGTGTTGTAACATCCCCATGTTAGAAACTCGGGATCTGAGTAGTCACAAATATGAGCGACGTAGCTCGTAAAGTTAGGTCTTTAGAGACTCACTAGAGTCATGATCAGAGCCTCAGGGCCACCAACAACCAATGCATCAGGTCGATCGGAAGAGGAGTAATCGTTAAAAACTCCGGAGGTTCATTTGGATAGAAGATCGCTCCTTTATTGGATAACCTTCGGGCGACGTTCGTGACGGTTGGCCACATTTCACAACGAAGGAGAGATCGAGTAAGGGAGAGAGAGAGAGAGGATATGGCGGGCAGCGATGGAGGCAGAGAAAAGAAAGAGGAAAAAGAGGAAGGCAATGAGAACAAGGGAAAGACGATCTAGTCGAGTAGGGGTGAAGCGGGGAGGGTGAAGAGGTTGAGATAGGTGGGGAGGAGAAGGAGGAGGGTGAAAGGGAGGAGGAGGAGGGTGAAAGGGAAGAGGAGGAGGGTGAAAGGGAGGAGGAGGAAGGTGAAAGGGAGGAGGAGGAGGAAGGTGAAAGGGAGGAGGAGGAGGAAGGTGAAAGGGAGGAGGAGGAGGAAGGTGAAAGGGAGGAGGAGGAAAGTGAAAGGGAGGAGGAGGAGGAAGGGGAAAGGGGGGAGGAGGAGGAAGGTGAAAGGGAGGAGGAGGAGGAGGAGGAGGAGGGTGAAGAGGTTGAAGTATGTGGGGTGGAGGATGGGGTTGAAGAGGTTGAGGTGTTAAGTGGGGAGTCGCGACCGGAAGTGGACGGAACGGGGAACGAGGCATTCCATAAACGACGATTCCACTAGAATTGTTGCGTGTGCCTCTCGAGCAGACAGCGAATAAATCTGCAGGTGACATCCGTGCTCGCTTTCGTTCCCTCGATAACGGGCGGCGGGCGAGGCCGCCAGGCCGGAGGGTTGATCAGAAGGATCTCCCCACAAGAGGGGTTGGGGGATTGGAGTGCTCAAATTATACGGCTCGCACCTGCCTCGCGACAGAAGATACCTCCGAATGAATGGTCTTTACATCAGGGGTGGTTAACTTCGGTTTTACCAAGAGAGAGTGGATTGAGAATAACGTTTCTCTACTGAAATACAAACCAATAAGCATCAAAAGAATCTAACATATCGTTATCCAGTATAACATCGATCAGGCAGTTGTTTCGAGAAGCGATGTATTCTAAAAATAACATTCCATTGTAAATTTCAGAACCAATTCCAGATATATCAATATATAGAATTTTCAAAATTACAGAAAGTTCTTAGCTTTTAACTAATTTTGCATTAAATGTGATTAAAGTTCAATAAAAACTGGAACAGGCTATAAAGTTGCTTTCGTTACCAATTTCTAGTTTTCGTAATTTCAGGAGGAAACATAGTTTCATGTCCTAACTTTTGTAGGACCAGGTGAAGCGGCTACTCATTATTGCAATTATTTAGTATAAGTACTTCTATTAATTTTTACTTGCGGGCCTTACTTCAAAGCAAGAAAAAGTATTGTAATCGTGCGTCAAAAATCAGGGATTTTTATAGTAAAATTCTTATTGTCGGACCCTGCCAACGAAATGGTGAATAAATCTTCAAAATATTGTAAATTCTTTCCTCTAACACATTTTGCAGTCAGAATCCATGTTTTGAGGGTCAGTGATACCGAAAAATCTATTAACGGCGAAACGTCCTTCAGTGCGTCTGTGGTCAACGCTATCGCTTAAACTAGGCCTGCACAACGTCTGCTTCTGCGAGCATACGTCACTCAAAATCTGGTCCCCTACCTGCCTGAGCGGCGAAAATGCAAGTAGTGGGGGATGGCAACTTTGCGGGGAGGGGATCAGCCAAGCCACTGCACAGTGGAGACGACGCACCGTGTAGATTGAAAGTTCCGATATAGATTGATTTGTTCTTCTCTGCATTGCTATGTAACGACCATTTTTCTTTCCTATTTTTTTAAATTTATGCTCATTGACACTTAAACAATATTTTAAAGGGGTGACCTAAAGGGGGTGAATAGCGTAAAAAACGGTTAAAAGAATGTCTCAAGTCTCGTTTTTGTTTAAAATCTCTGAATTTTTCGAAAATATCGAAAGTTGAAAATGTTATTGACGTTTTCCTGCTGATACAATAGTGAAGATAGATTTTGTTCCTTAACAAAAACCTGTTGTTCAAAGACAAATCTTGAAATCAGGTCATGTGTTAATTTT
The DNA here is from genome assembly GCA_031308135.1 of Acheta domesticus. Taxonomy (NCBI): domain Eukaryota; kingdom Metazoa; phylum Arthropoda; class Insecta; order Orthoptera; family Gryllidae; genus Acheta; species Acheta domesticus. Next base: position 203,729,085 of record JAHLJT010008446.1, read on the forward strand.
CAAAAATGTTAGTAGTTTTGGTGTAATTTTTTCTTTAATTAGAGACAATTTTAAACAATTGTTTTCTCAAAAATTGCTCCAATTTTTAAAAACATGTTTTATATAACAAAGAACGGGAAAAGAACTGGTGCTGGTCCCATTTCCAATGAACTCTCTTTATTCAAAAAAGTAACTTTGCATAAGGCCAAATTTGAAGGTAAGATATATTGTCTTATAAAATTATCTTATAAACAATCATAACATCAAAAGTGGTCATAATTTGTTTTGAAAAAAAAAAGAGTAGTTTTCGCGTAATTTATGCTTGCAAGAGATGTAATTTATAAAAAAAAATTCTCAAAAACTGACCGAATTTGTTTCGTTATTTTTTCACTGATAGAACAAAGGTCGCTTAAAAATGCACAGTTCTTGTTTCCGTCGAACACTGATTTTTTTTAATTGTAAAGGTAGGAATATTGTGAGAAAGTATATGCTTTCGTTAGTAGCACTAGTTCTTTTCCATATCAAGAGGCTGTGTTTCTCTTTCTAGATCAAGGACATTGGAATAATACGGCAATTACTATAAGGCATTTTCCTAAAAATAAAATCTACTATTGATGTTAATAATGTATTTCTCTGTGCATTGAACGTATTATGTAATTCGACGCAATGCACATAATGCAAAATTAATACAATATTACTTTTATTGTAACTGAAACCATACATGTGTATGCGTTCAAGAAAATGCTTTTGGATTTGTTAAAACCTTGGTTATATGATTAAAATGTATTACAAAATAAATTTTTGGTCTTCAATTACTTCTTTTAATTACCTCGTCCTGTTTTATGCATCTTCTTTCAATTTTAATTTATTATGTTTTATATTATGATTAATTTTTATGGCATTATTACAATTATTAGCATTCGTATTGCCTGCTAATATTAGTATTATTATTAGTATTAGTATTGTCTACAAATATTGTGACTATTCTATTACAAATGAATTCTTGACAGTGTAAGGAGCATTTATTTATTGTTCCCGTATTAAGTTTTGTGATAAACTGATTTCGGGGGCGTCACAGAAGTTTGTCTAGGGCCCACGAAATCTGTCGGCGGCCCTGGCGAAAGGCGAGGGGGTCATCTCACAACCATCACCCAGCAGAGTCGTTACCATCGTAGATTGTTTACGAAACCTAAAATAAACAAAAGAAGCTATACGCCACACCCAACATTCGCCCTACCTGTTGCCCACCCCTGGCTCTGTATCCACGCCACAGCACCAAAGCTCCGTCGTTTCCAATTCAAACGCCCCTGTCACCTCGCCCTAAGGCCACCCGCAATTGGGTTGTGTTTTCCTCACCCAGAAACGAAGAGTGTGTAGGTGTGTATGCATATAGCAGGTGTACGTGTGTGTGGGCGTACGTGCGCCACAGGTGTGATGTTCGCAGAGTAAAAGGTATTCGTTTCCAATGCAAGTGAGCGTGCAGGATGGGCGGGGTATCGCCGTGCGTTTTTTCTGGAAGCGCTTACTACTGCGTAGCCCTTGATGTGTCCTCCTGCCACACCCAAACCTGCTCTCACACACATACACACTCTCACACGATTTTCCTGTGCACGTTGGTGAAGTGTGGTGTTTTCCCCCAATGTCGAATGTCGGGCTAAACCAGGCATTTGAGGGAGTAAACGCTGTGTTTATTGACGTGAGTGAGGTCTCTGGTTTGGAGAGTTTGTGAGAACAGGTCACTACAATGTAGAGTGCAGAAGATTGGTCTGATAAATCTTTCGATAGGTTAGGCGATTTTTGAAAATTTGTATGAAAGAAGCAAATGTAATACTATTTAGTGTTGAATTTTTCAACGTGTATAATATTAGTGTTGAATTTTCAAAACGAGAGCAGTTGCTGTATATGTAACAAGAGTTGTTCATACATATACGAAAAGGAGAGTAGTTTCTCAATATAAATCTCAACCAATGGCCTAACATTTTTAGAAGTATATCAATTACAAGACTGCTAAATATATTATTGCAGTGACGACCCAAGGGGGGAAGGACTCATGGACTTCAGACGCAGACATTTTATATTCAGCGTAAATGAAAAAGTCTTGTTAAATCGCCCCCCCTCCCCCCGGAAAAAATCTCTCATTGTAATGTACTATTTTCTCATATAAGAGCCGATGTAGTATCAACCTCACAGCAAGCATCCGAAACCCACACTTCGAAAATCTAGAGCCGACTCATATTCTGTACACTATTCATTATTCAAAGTATAGAATGGAATTAAGAGAACTATAGCTCTTACGAAGCTGCAGAGCGCCTCGTTATCAACTGGAAATCTCTGTCAAAGAATACAAAAAAAACTTTAACAATTTCACAAACTCTTGGCAATGTTGCGAAACACAAAATTAAAGGCACACACTGACCAAGCGATGCTACCTGACTAACACAGAAAAGAAAAACCAAATGAATGTAACATTGAAAGGTTACGAGGCACACATGGCTGGGTTGTCGAACCACATCACTGTCACAGCACCACAGCTCCTACAAATACCCAGCTGTCTAGTAGAGGGTCTCAAATGCAGAAAGCGTGAAAAATGCCCTTCACCGCCGTGGATGCTTCATGCTCCCGGTCCACCATAGCTCCTTCCGCTTGGCCCACACTCCACCAGCTTTGTCGCCCGCTGTCCACTCGTGTTCTGGCGCTGCCCCGGGTTCAGACCCCGGGCAGGGCGCAGGGGGGCGGGCAGCCGGCTAGCTGGCGGCGGGGGGCGGACGCAGGCGGGGGGAGAGATAGGGGCGGCGACGGCGCGATGGTGTTGGTGGCGGCGATGACGGTGGCGATGTAGTGACGTCACCGGTGTCGGCGGCGAGGGTAGCTGATTGCAACCTGGCCGGGCGGCGGAAGAACTGTCACATGCTTCAAGGCGCGGGGAAACAATGATTCAATTAATGTTTTCATTCCATTTCATTCATTGATTGATGATGATGATTTTTTTTAAGTGGGACGCGCGAACTTTGGAGTTGGCGCCCCCATAACACACTGGTGTAGCATGGAACTCCCATAATTTAGCGGGATTACCGCAAGGAGTGCCCAGGTGGGCGGAAGTCGTAGGAACTTGTCCGCACCGAGCGAAATGTGCCAACAATCTCAGAACAAAATATTTTTAATAAGGATTTACTTAAGTGGACGAAGAAACTAAAATGAATATACAAACATGGAAATCACTAAGCCCTTCAGAACATCGAAGGATTCTCTATTGCTTGATAATGCTGCATCTGTGGTTGTTTACTCAGTACATAAATATTTTGCTAACAAATGCAGTGTAATTCAGCTGTTTAAAATCAGTTGTCTCTATCCAACATACATGTGGCTGACTTAGTTAAAAAATTCTGTTTTCTACCTAAAGGAATTAAAAATTTACTCGAAGCCTACGATTTTGTCTTTGATGAAGTATCGATGATCCCACCTGCAGCAGTATCGATGAACCCACTTGCAGCAGTCTATGATTGTCAAATGTGTCAGGGTATTTCTCTAAGTGTTTACGTAATGAGCACCAGTGCTGCGAATGGAACTAGTTGTGTTTAAAACAGCTCGTACTTTCTCGCCCGTACTTTCACGCAAAATTACGAGAGCACTCAAATTTTTGAAAACTTGTACATGACCTTATTTCACAATCTATAAGAAACAGATTTCATGAAGGGGAAATCTCTATCTTCAATATTTTAGTTGTAGGAGAGTCCGAAAAAATTTTGAACTTTTCCAATTTTCGAAAAATCAGGATTTTCAACGATCATGTGACCTGCACCATTCTCTTAAACGTCTCTTCGTACTATTTAGCGACAAAATTTAAACAAAACGATGGAGCAATTGTTTTGGAAATTTGGAAAATGTCCCAGTGGCTTCATGTACAGAACCCCCCCCCAATTGAAATATGTTTCAAATTCCTGGGGCCGTGACATAAGCCAGATCGATTGGGTAATATCAATTTGGAGAAAATCAAATATTCTTATAAAAGGACAATTCAAGTGCCACTCAGTAGTCGATCAGGTTTTTCTCCATAGGGGCACTATTTACAAATAGTGTAAGATTACTTGAGGATTATGATTTTTTCTCCAGGAAGCCAAATACAACAATAAAAACTGTTAATATGTATTGTGAGTGTTGTAAGGTATACAGTTTCTACTTTTTTGAGACGAGTTTTATTGATTTAAATTAATACTCTGTTTCTTGTGTGGACAGGAATCATAATCAGGAGTGTACTTCATATACATAAACTATATAATATTTACAGTGAGTAGTAATAATGAAACGAAACCAAGATAATTTAAAATCGCGCCCGAATAAAATGGGAATACACATGTGACTCTAACTCAGGACTTAACTTCGAAATGAGTGATACAAATTGAAATATTTGGGCCAGATACTGCATTATCACAGTTATTGCTTCTTCGCTGTAACATGCAAATGCATCTCTGGTCATCTTAATATTGGTTAGAACTTCAGATTACTTTTGAATTGTACTCGTCTCCGATACTTTTCACAGTTTTTTACTGTCCTCTGACGAAATAAATCAGATCAAAACAACTTTGTGCATTCACTTTCCACTAGTTCAGTATATGGCGCTTGTGGAGTGGTGTGTGTGTGTGTGTGTGTGTGTGTGTATTAAGATCATCATAGAACAAGTGTGCTTCAATGCAAATACAATTTACAGTGTAAAGAATTTGTTTTAAGAAACATTATAGTTTGTCGTGCTGTCATTACAAACATTTTTCTAAGTGTGCAAATATATGGTTACAATAAAAATACCGGAGGATCCACGAAAGTGCGTTTTATTTCCTGCCTCAGTCATATAAAGTAGTTCTGATGCTTCGCGTAGATAACTCGCACCCACAACAAGGAGAATCCGAAGATGCAGATTGCCAGGCTCATCTCCGCTCCTTCCACTAACCTTTGTGCGGACTCCGCTCTCCATTACCGCTGGCGCTCCTCCGTTCCTTTATCTCGGTCGGCAGTAAATTAGCACCTTATCGCACGAACGTCTTACTGGTACTCTCAGTGAAACATTGTCTCTGGGGAACGCGGTGATATTGGACTGAAGGCCAAAAGGGGAAACACTGAATGCTCATTGGCAAATGGAAATAATCATAATGGACTTTGACGCTAAGTAATTACGGAGAACGCGTGTCTAAAAATGGTTTCACTGGAAGAAGTGGTACTATAATGGTACAAAACACTTGCACAACTCTCGTAATAAGAATCTTGAGTTATTATTCTAAAATATTATCATTAAAATGCCGAAAAAGTTTGAAATTTTCTAATTTTTCTGTTTTCTAAGCGTTCTTTGCGATATCTGAGGAAACAGTTCAATAAAAAATTTTGGAGCCATGTTGAGAAAATTTAGAAAATTCGTGTAAATTTAGAGGTTTGTGTAAGGTAAAGTACTCTCCAAAATCAAAATATCATTTTTAAATTCGCTGATCTTAGCGTTTTTAGAGATGTATTAAGGAATATTAATTTTGGAGTAATTTTTTTAAAACGGTTTCAGCGCCAACGTTGACCTGACCCATACACTTTCTGCCGTCAACCCCTTTTTCGCTATCAAGGACCCACAAAACGAGGATTTTGACTACATAAAATGTTATAAGAAGTAATTTGCAATGTATCTAACAAGCTGTATGACTTTTTTATATCATGGACGTACAATAAGAGTTTATTCTTAAAGATCGCAGATATTTACCGAAGCTTTACAATGTCATTACGTAATTACATAGTACGTAATTACATAGTAAAGCAAGAAAGTAAAAAAATCTTTTATTCCCTCCATAGACTATAGAGTCCAATAGCAACTTCATCAACAATAACCTTTCATATAAACAAGGTTGTTTTGTAGTGCGCGAAAAATTATCTAGGAGGGATTAATACGAATAACAATTCAACTAGCGATCATTGTCTTAACATGTGGGACTTCGATTTGAAGTAAAAGTGTTTTGTTACATCAGAGAGCGCTTGCCTTCATTTGTTTTTTGAGAACAAATGACTACTAAGGGAGGGTATATTTACATATACGCCTGTCCCTCCTGTCCCTACCAAAACGTCGGAGCAAGACCTTTCGGTGCGCGGGACAATACCCTTTGATTCGCGTGAGTTTCCCGTGCGTTTATCCGTCGAATGCCGCTTCGCACCACCCCCCCTCCTCCTCCAACCCCCACTCCTCCCTCCTCGTGCTATTTTGCGTGCGTGCTGTGCATGTGACGGTCCGCGAATTCCGGGCGTACGCGGCGGCGCGCCGGTGTGTTTGCAAACGATCTGGATCAACGCACGCTCCCGCCCGCCAGGTTTAGAGAAACAGTCGCTGGCGCCACTCTCCCCGCTCCCTCCCCCCCGCTCCCCCCGCTCCCCCCGCTCCCCCCGCTCCCCCCGCTCCCCCCGCTCCCCCCGCTCCCCCCGCTCCCCCCGCTCCCCCCGCTCCCCCCCGCTCCCCCCGCTCCCCCCGCTCCCCCCGCTCCCCCCGCCTCCCCCCGCTCCCCCCCGCTCCCCCCGCTCCCCCCTCTCCCCCCCTCTCCCCCCGCTCCCCTAACCCATCACCTCTTCCACGGGGCAGCGCGGGCGTGATTGGGAATGCCGCACCGATTGCGCCCCGGGAGAGCCGTGCTGGATCTGCCCCCCCCCCCCGCCCCGCGCGAATTTCTGTAGCTGTCAGGCTTTGGTTAATTTGACATTGAGTGATTCGAATAACTGGATTATTTGAAAAGTGTTTTATTTAATGTCAAAAACTGGAAGTAATTTGTGTGACATTTTTGGGTAGAAAAGCTTCATTTAGTATCCAGAAGCAAAGCAGTTAAGCACTTCACTACTTATGCATTGGATGAAGAAAACTGAGCAACAAATTAGGGAATTGTAATCACATTGTCAGATGAGGTTTGTATTATATTAAAAGTGTATGTACCCGAAACAAATATTGCAATGTGAAGGTTAACCTACAATTATATTTTATTTACGTCAAAAACAGTTAAAAACTGCGTGTGACGAGCTATGGGGAGAAGTGAATTATAATTATTATTATTAATACATGATTTACATTATTCGGGTATGACTACTATTTGTGTCATTATTATGCGGTATAATCTCTAATCGAATGAAATCAATTGCGCAGCATTACCTGCGATTCTGTCTGTTATTGATTTTTGACGGTGGAAACCCTTCTAAAATATTATTTTTGTGTTACTTTACGGATACTATTAGTTTTGCGTTTGGCATGTGTGCGTAAGAGGACCATCATGGTATTTAACCTGGTAAAAATTCTCTGAATCTTTTTTTTTATTATTTTCTGTTAGAAATATTCGGAGTTATCAGTAGGCTATCACTGTAGTATGATATAAATATTATTCGTGAACTATCTTCTCACCAGTATATGAATATGTAGAATAAAAATAAAGAAGGAATTAATTCTGTGGTCAAGGAGTAAAAGTTCTTAAGTCAAAAATCTTAGTTTGGAGAAAACAAGGGTTAGATTATTGAGCCAACGTTTTTTCCTACGCTCAACGCTATTTTCCAACGCTTTTTTTCTCGATAAGGAGGCGACATTTGAATTCGGTCTTTTTACTAAAATAAAATATAGATACTTAACTTATAATTTCAGTACTTAACCAAATTTTGCCAAAAATTGACTTAAGAACTTTTACCACAGAATTGTTGAACCAATAATCTCAACTGTAATCACAGAAGCTATTAGAAACTGTTTTGTTTCGTTGACTTTAAGTGTGTTTCTGTGTAACGGTATGAATACCAAAGAATGTCACATACTGTACGTTTAAAATGTTCTGGTGTATAGACAAATACTTTCCCCCTTTTCCCACATTGTAGTGCCTTTAAATTCTTCTTCACCAGGAAACCGTATTGAATTGGCGCATTGGTCTCAATGCCAAGAAATTACTTTTTTTTCAATTTGTCTTGTGTCTAGCATTGTTTATTCTTTTCAAAAAGCATGTTCCATTCAATACAACATTTTTCGCAATGTACTTGACAATGTATATCATCTGACTCGCATGTTCCATTGTAAAGAAAGAGCACAAAAAACGGAAGAAATGACAATGTCAGAGTTTGATTTGATTTATTTTCGTTAGAAAACAGTACAAACGCTGTGATGTAAGGGGGGAAAATAGAATCTGCTCACGTTTCCTTCAGTCCTGGAATCTCTTCCCCACCCTTTTACTACACATAGTGGAATGAATAAAAGCAGAAACAAAGCACAAGCAATTTAACTACAAATTTTTGCTCAAGAGTTTTAAAAAATCTTCTTTGCTTCGGTAAACAAATTGCAGATTTAATTTTATAGGATTGCCTCACAAAATAGCAACCTACACCCTCAGCTCTACTTCGACAAGTAGCAAAACGAAAGCTCTATGAAACATAAGCATAATGAAGCTACATTTATCCACGTGACCATCTTACCATTTGCTGAATGGGTCAGAGAATGTGGACGAAATTCTGATCAAGATGGGAGACATTGATACAGAAGTTGAAGTAGATAACTTGTTGCAGGCATATGAAGTCTATTTAAAATTACACAGTACAAAAGTAAGATAATGAATTATACATCATCGCTAGAATAATAATTATTTTTCTGATTGTATAGAAACAGAATGCATCAATAATGCATCAGAAAAGAATACTAGGCAATTAACCTTGGGTATTGATTTGTGGATTTCTTGAAGTGCTGTTGATTCTGACACCCATGAATATGATTCCTACGACGTGTGTTGCAATTATAAATATCAGTATTGCATGAAAATGTTCCCTTTCTTAAGCCAGTGGGTTTGAAGAGCACTAAAGTTCATGAATAAATAGGTAGTATTTCAGGCTCATTGACGAGAGTTTTGAAAGCATAACATGGATGGCATTTGTATACAATTTGTTCGTATTTAAAAAAAATATCCAGCACTAAAGTTGGATTTCAGAAATTACTCATTTCACTTTCAAATGCCTTGATAATTTAGATTTGTTCACGGGATGACCAGCATATAAAGCACGGTTAAAGAGTGCATATTGTTTGTCGGTTAGTTAATTAGTTTTGCACTGTATGAGTGTTTTCTTGCGAAATATTACATGTTTACCTTTTGATTACGGTTGTATCTCAGTAAAAGCCATAGGAGGCTTGTCTTTTTGTGCCAAGCGTTTCCAATATTTATTTTGTTTTCCAACTGGAAATTGTGGACATTGGGCGCTACCTTACGGGTGAGCTCCGGGCCCGGTTGCGTGGTCGCAGCAATAATCCTCCACCGGCCAGGGCGGCGCAGGGCGGCGGTGGGCGGCGGCGAGCCTCGCGTAGCACGCGCGTGTCGTCCCCGGCCTCCCACCGCAGCCCCCGCCCCCGCCGCACTCCTGCTCACTGCCACCGCTCCCGCCCCCAGGGCCCGAGGCCCCCGCCGCCGCTCGCAAACACGGCGCCGCCCTCGCAAATGGCGGCGTAGCCCCTGTCCATCTCGGCGATTTGTGTGGGGCGGCGGGCGGCGGCGGCGGCAGCGGCAGTGATGGTGGTGGCGGCGGCGGTGGCAGCGTGGCACCCCTCTCTCGTCCACGCTTTGCGCCGCCCACCCCATTCGCCCCGCTCCCTGTCCATCTCGGCGATTGTGTGGGGCGGTGGCGGCAGTAACGTGGCGCTCCCCTCTCTTCCACGTCCCTCCCCCTCAACCCGCCCCAGCCCCGACCAACCCGCCCCAGCCCCGACCGCACTGGTAGTCTCGCCCGCAATGACAATCACCGCCCCGCCCTGATCACCCAACCTGTCCCGCCAGCTCCGCCCCGTCCGTCCCGCCCCGTCCGTCCCGCCCCGTCCGTCCCGCCCCGTCCGTCCCGCCCCGTCGGTCCCGCCCCGTCCGTCCCGCCCCGTCCGTCCCGCCCCGTCGGTCCCGCCCCGTCCGTCCCGCCCCGTCCGTCCCGCCCCGTCCGTCCCGCCCCGTCTGTCCCGCCCCGTCCGTCCCGCCCCGTCCGTCCCGCCCCGTGCGTCCCGCCCCGTCCGTCCCGCCCCCGTCCGTCCCGCCCCGTCCGTCCCGCCCCGTCCGTCCCGCGCCGTCCGTCCCGCGCCGTCTATCCCGCCCCATCCGTCCCGCCCCATCGGTCCCATCCGGCTCTACTCGTCCCATCCGTCCCGCCACACACCGTCCGCCCCGAGCGTCCATTCCACGATGCCCAGCGACGCCCCTCTACGGACCCCGCCCCTTCATCGAACATTGCCCTCCCTTCCCCGCCACGGCTCGCTCCGTCCCTCCTCAGCCCTCAACGCTTCTCCCCTCCCATTCCCTCTCCTCTCTCTTGTCGTGCCTGGCCTGTTGCCGCCCTGCCGTGGCCTCCGGGCCTCGGCTCATGAGATAGTGTCCTGTTCGTCGTGGCGTTGGGGACCTCTGGCCTCTCGTCGTCTGTCTCGCCTCTCCTTCCTCGCTACCATTGCCATTCATGCAGTCGTTGGTACATTTTTTTTTGCTCACTCATACCCTCTCTTATTCACTCAACAGTTTCATCATCCTTTCTCTCGTTCACACTCTGTCTCGTTCACTCATCAATCTGTCCCGGAAATATGGTAGATTCACGAATTCTTGACTATAAGTGTACGAAAAATGAATAAATGGATTAAAAAATGACTATAAATAAAATATTAATGTAGGGATTGAAAACAAACAAAGCCTGAAACTTGACGAGAAGATCTGTTTAAAAAAAAGTGCGGTAGTTATGTTGCAAAGGTTAAAGTGTGAAATTAAGAATACTGTATCTACTGCTTACCACCCTCAGTCTGAGCTGCTTTAAGATACCTGGCATTAACCTCCAATTATATTTTTTTAGCTTAGGAATGCAGAGTGCGTTAAGCAGCCCCATTAACGTCTAAAGTTTAAAAAAAGAATTTATATTGCTTTGAGTAACGAGCCTCTATTACACACCCTACACGTTTATTTCAGATACCCTCAAAAGGTCAAGTGAAATTTCTGTTACGTAAAAAGTTGGGAAGAGAAGAAACTTGATTTTTCACTTGTTAAAGTTTCGAAGCAAAATTTGAGATAAAATTTTGTGTAATTTGGATAAACAGATAGCTCGATGATTTGGATAAACAGATAGATTTTATGAACCATAACCTCTGAAATAACCCTGAACTCATTATGAAAAATAATCTGTAAAAAAATCGATAATAAATTCTCGGTATTGATGTGGCTATTGCTGCATTTTCATGTATATCAATTCCCACTTCCTATAAATAAGTGACAAAATTTATAAACTAGTAATCTAACAATAATAATGAACACATAAGATTTTGAGAGAAGGCTACATCAAGTACATCCAGCATTCTTATTATTTGTTCTTTGAAAAAAGAGTTTTACTTTATTCAACCGTCTGTTCCGTGCCTGTGATGTAGCTACTTGATGTGTACCCTTTGAGTGGCTAGCTCTGAAACCTCTTCACCACTCATCCTCATAAAGCCTTTTTAGGGTAAATATTTCGCTGAAGGTTTTTCTTTGGCCCAGTTACACGGAATCGTAGTTTCATTACACCAACTACCATGTGACCTTCTGAGTCCACATTGCGCTACACCACCAAATGTGACTCTCTCTTTGCGTGCCTCCTCCCTCGAACTCCCCACCCGTTTTCTACGCCGCCGGCTCGCAAACACGCACCTCATCTCTCTCGTTACGATCTCACACTTTCCATCGTCGGCTGCCGGCCTCGCTCGTGTCCCCTCATTCACTCTTGTCAGCCCCATTCGGGCGCGCGGTGTAGCCCCCCCCCAGCCCTCCAGCCCCTAGGCCCCCGCCCCTCCCTCGACTCCATCCGCCCCACCCCATCGTGGATCCGCTTGTGTTCCCCCGCCCCTGCCATGTCATTACCCCACCTCACCCCCGCCCAGCATCGTCCTGCCCCGCTTCGCTCCGCTCCTTGGTCCGCTTCCCCGGTCCGCTTCCCCGGTCCGCTTCCCCGGTCCGCTTCTCCCGTCCGCTTCCGCCACACTCCACCTGCCCCACCCCTTCCTGTTTTAGCCCCGCCCTCCTCTCCCCCTCCTCGCTTCCGCAACTCTCCCCCTCCTCGCCCCGCCGTGCGCCAACTGTCCGCTGTCGCGCGCGGCGCCGGCGGCGAGGCCACCCGCACAACAGGTTGCCTCGCGGTTCCATTGTGCGCCTGCCCCCGCGCAAAATATACATTGTCGGGGTTCTGTGCGTCCGTGGACGCTGCGAGCGTACGTGTCCACGGCCTCTATTCCACTCCACTGGCGCGGTTTTTCTTTTGCGACCATCCCCTCTTCCCACCTCCGGCCGCTCACACGTAGGCTGTACCATATCATATCAATGCTTTCGCTATCGATGAATCTTGGTGCTACTTGTGCGGCCCGTTGTCCAAAACAAGTCACATGAGATTCAAAACATTTCCCAGGGAACAAATTTTCTAAGAATACCGGCAGAGGTGAATTTATGCTAAAAGTTTTCTTGGATTTTTTGTGTCTCGTTCACTAAGATTTTTTTTTCAGACGGTCGTATTGTAACAAGACGACTATAGGTCGAAATTCTTTGTGGCCTTGTGAACGCAATAAGAAAAACTTTTGGAGAAATCGTTGCAAAACACTCGCTTCTTTTGCACGAGAACCACTATCACATCGATCGGCATCGGTAAATAAATGACCTCGCCAGGCACAACATGACTGGATTGGAGCATTCCCCATAGTATGGTAAGGTATGGAACGCATTCCTTTCAGATGTGACTACATAACGCCTTTTCTTTCCGTCACTGAAAACTCGTTGTAGGGGAGGAGATTTGGGAATGGTAGTAATGGTACTGCAAATCCGACTTCTCGTTTCACAGAATCCCCTCGGGGAATGCTTCCGCACATTATACACGTGGCAGATGAATGTCGTTTAGGAAACGAACTATTTTGAAGGTAATGTGTAAACTGCGTTGCAGTAACATTTTTCTGTGCTCATCAACACATTTTGGCAAAGTGATTCAATCTAATATGTTGAAAATTCAAGTATAATTGGCGTTTTTGTTGACCCAGTTTTCTGAGAATTGATCAGCAAAACATCGTGGCTTACTTCTCTAAAATGTAATACACCTTCGGGGAGCCCCTAATATTTCTCTTTATAATACAAAGAGCGTGATCATCATTTCTGCATGAATTGGTAGTACAATCTCAATATTTAGATACTTCAGATTTTTATTTGTAACGCAGTTTTTTCCAGTAATCGCTTTGAATTTGAAGCTTGAATCGGACCTGTAAAGCCATCAACACGTGCTTGAGAACGCGTCAAAATAAAATAGACTGTTTAATATAAGAATTGTCTTATCTTATCATTTATGTATCAGGGTCACGTTTTTTTCCCTTCGATTCCTTAGTAATGTTAGCGAAGGAGAAAAATGAAAGGTCGCGCTTGCACCGCAAACCCCTTCCACGTCACCAGTGCTTTCAGATAGTACGCGCCAAGTATTACTGCTTCGGAAAGCGATATGTTAAAAAAACGTTGCAACGTTGATAAGAAATCGGGGCAACCCCCGCACAGCGCAGAGGAGAAAAAGTACGAAGAAAGTGCTCGACTCTGCCGCTTTGGTCTTTCACGTTTCGTTTCCTGTCCTTGTTTTTTTTTGTCCGTGTACGTTTTCTTGTTCAGGCATTCTTTTCCCCTTCCTTGTCAACTACCGTTTTCCTTAGCTTCGCCCCAACCTCAGACGTTCGTCGCGTGGAATGGTGGTTGCAGCAGCACTTGACGCGAGCAGCGAGGGATGGGGAGGGTACACGGCGGAGGCACAGCATGGGGCGTTGCAGTTGCCGAAGGAAAAGGCGGAGCCGTAAGGATGACTTGTTTTCTCTAATTCGAAAGTCAGTCGAAAACGTAACTTCATTATGATGAGGGATAACAGCCCAAATCTTTAGCTGATTTACCCTTAAAAATATATGTTATTACTTTGAAGCGAATATTTTGTTAACAGTGCTCGCAAAAATTGCTTATTTCTTTCTGTATTCAAAATTCAACTAGTATATGACTTAAGGTAGGGATCAAAGAATTATGAAAATGTGTACAGAATTCACTTCTCCCCGTAGCACGTCACACAGTTTTTAACTGTTTTTGACGTAAAATAAATAAATGATTAGGGAGGGAGCGAGAGAGAAATTACAGGAGTTGGATGGTGAGGGGGGGACTACGCAATCAGGAGAAACGGAAGAGGACGAAGCTGCATTCTTGAAGACTACGTCTACGAAAATGTTCTTCGTGTCTCTCTATTGCTTCCAGGGAGAACACCAAAAGAAAAAGGAATCCTATCAGGAGGAACTGTCGATTCTAGTTTTAAAACGCTTCTTCATAAAAAGCTAAACATACCGTTGGTGGTGCTATCATATCATTATTTTGTTAATGGATGCAATACAAACATGAATTATCTGAGTTATTTACTTAATTAGCTCGTAAGACATAATATTGTACGAGATTGAACATTTCAAACAAGACCCATAGGCCGAGTTAGGAAACCAGAGTACTAAGAAATTACGATATGAGTACAGTACAACCTTTCACCTTTTTTATAAAAATGCCGTTGTATTATAATTTTGGATTAAATATGACCATTTATCATACAGAAGGAGAGGCGGAGCCGCCTCCACTCTTAAGAAACTGACGATTATACTTGTTAATTGGAAGACCTAGGCCTGGATTATTATAACCCTTGTGGCCTAGGAAAATACAATTTGAAAATTATTACAATTATTAACAGTGAGCCATGGAATATTAAAAAACTTGTTTTAGAATATATTTTACAAAAATGATCACGGGTTCGCAAAGTTTGACTTTCCATAACTAAATTAAAAAATACGTTATCGTCCTCTAATGCTCCGACTCTTAACTTTTCTCAACTATTTCAAGCCCGGAATTGGCTATATTTTTCAGCATTTTCGGATTTGTCACCAGATGGAGGCCCAACACAACGCTCTCGGATCATTTTATACGTTACTTGTACGTCATATCCTGGCTAAAGCAATACAAGATATGATTTGCATGAGAATTGTCAAAGGATTTATTTTTGCGCGAGATTTGTATTCCACAAGAGTAACCTGTCACAATTAGAATATTGTACCCTTCGAAAATTCATCGCAACAAGAAGAGGTTTGAACCCTAAAAGTATAGTGACGGAATCTAGGGTGAAAACAACCGTATCATGAGGTAGCTTGCAAACTTACAATAGTGTTACAAAAGTCTTTTAATTTTAGTTGTGAAAGGTTTCAGGTACGTACATATCTCTTCTATGTATGGACTTTGTAAAGTCAAATTGAAATGAATGCCGCTTTAATAGTTTTTTCTTTCTCACTTCACTTTGTTTATTAAGTAATGTGATGGAAAGAATGTAATAATTTGAATCAATTATTTCAAGAATGATTTGAATCAATTATTTCAAGAATGATTTGAATCAATTATTTCAAGAATGATTTGAATCAATCATTTCAAGAATGATTTGAATCAATCATTTCAAGAATGATTTGAATCAATCATTTCAAGAATGATTTGAATCAATCATTTCATGGTGTCTAGGTAGAAATAAAATTGTATAATTGCCGTCATTTGGAAGAAGGAAAAATGATAAAGCAGTGATTGCCAACTCGATGCTCTGTGACGTTACAGAAATACACGGGCACATACGGACGATGTGGTGGGCGCACATTGTCCCAGTGATGGCACGGAATTGAGGGGAAAGGGTTCACTTGGAAAATCTATAATTACGTTTTTAAATGGTAATTGTTATTTAGAATGTTTATGATTCAATAACAATATGAAAAATTAATAAAACATAGTGTATTATTACATAACTTAAAGCCATATCCGACTCTTTATCACAACCAGTACTGTAATTCCACTTTCATTCTTCTATTTTATAACATTTTTGGAATAGACAGTTTTAACATTTTAGGACAATATTTTATACAATGGTATATAATATAACGAATTTATTTCCTTCTGAAACAATAATTAATGCTATCAAATAGGTGCCCTGGAGGGGTCAGGTGGGAAAATTTGGACCCCAGGCTTGAGTAATTCATGTACAGTTTTGAAAACGTTGTAAATCGACGTGATTTTCTGTATCTTTCAATTAATCTAGAATATGCAAAATACTTTACTCATCCCATGATTGCGGGCTGTCAATTCTCAGAATTTATTTTTATCTAGCGGCTTTCTTTGGGTCGCAAAGCTGCGTAATGCACCTGTAGTTTGGACATTTTAACATACTGTAGTTCTTTCGAACACTCTAAACACTTGGCCATTGTTTCAGTATCTACAAAAAGAAACCTTTCTTCCCAAACCGAAAGAAAATTAACTGGTGTAGATGGTCTGCCACTCATGTTGACTGAAAAACCGGCAACGGCCCACTGTGAGGGTTTTCGTCACCGGCGATCGCAGTCTGTCGATGTCTCCTTCCCTCCTTTGCTCGCACATCTTCTCCGAGCGTCTACCTGCTGACTGCAAGGCTGCTCTGACGTCATTGGCAAACACTGTGATAAAGTATTTCGAAATGACTGTCATTGTACGATTGGCTAGTCACACGAGTTCAAGACTTTTCGGCTTTAGAATATTCTGATCCACTAAAATGTTTGTCCATAATTCTGTTACTGTATACGAATATTCACGCTATGTGAACATCGAGAAGCAGCACGTAAAATGTAGATATTTGAATCCAGTATTACTTTGATTTTAATAATTTTGCGATGTTTTTTAGAACCAGACCGTACGCTTTATGGCCAGAAAAAAATCGTGGCTCAAAGAGCCTCTAAAAATGTAGTGGTCAAGAGGATGAATATTCAGAGTCCCGATTGCACAATACCGAGAAAGCATATCGAGTGCACAGCTTGTTTCGGAGTCTGGTGGTGCCGCAAAAACCACAGTGGTCTCGCGACCCTGTAGCGCTTCATATCTGAGAGAATCCCTCTGTAACCGTATGTCTATTCTATTGTTGTAACAGTAGTACTGCAGATTACAATGGTTCCTTTGTTATGTAAATTCATTACTATGTTCACTATGAAACGCTTTTCAGCTGAATCAAAGTGGGTTCTTCCTTTCATAAATCCTCTTGCCTGTTTGCAGAGATAGAGTTCCATTCCCAGCCTCGACCAAACAACGGTGCTTAGAGAAATCCTAAGGGAGATCAAAGGCAATGGGATTACGGCTTTCTGGAAGGTTGTGCTCAGCATGATAAAAGCATGGAATTACGAAAAATATTTATTATTACAATTATAGTATTTATCAAGCAAAACTTGTGTTTTCAAATTTGAAACCTTGTGATCGAACAATCTGTAGGTACGTGATTGAAAATTGAGTTTTATCACAAAATTATCTTATCTTTCATAGCCTGATTAATTTAGATTCGAGCCACCAATCAATGCTTTATCGTATTACTCGCATCGTAAGCACATCAACTCCACAATTTTGTGACATTTCATACTAAGATATTGATTTACGGGGAAGTACAATTACATATATCCACTTAGGTGCGCTGCCATTCCTTCCATTGAATGGTATTTTGTGATTAAGTTCATGAGATGCGTGAGCAAACAGATAAATATCGAACAAATTCACCTTCGAATTCGCTAATTGCCATCAAGATAAGTAAGGTAATTAGCTGATTTCATCTTGCGCTATGCGTTTTTGTTCCCCTCCCTGCTAATTCCTAGCTATTTCGGAGAAAATGTTTGATACCTGGAAAGTCATTATTGACACAAGAAAATTGTATGTTATTATTTCTCGCCAAGACTTTGAGATGGTTCCGGCAGTAGTATGAACGAAGCGCGTTGCAATCAATGGTGACTATTTAAAAGAAAATATGGATCTGATTCTGTTATCATGTGATCGTAGGATACAAGGTAATCGTGGAGTACGAAGGCAAGGAGCATGAACTAGAGAAATGTACGAAGGCAGATCGGAATGTAACGCACAATAATGTTTTTGCTCAAAAAATTAATTGGTTCCAAAATACAAAAATTCACCGAAGACTTAACATTTTTGACCTACTTTTCTACACAGTCGCTAAGTTTGTCAAAACATTTCTGCCAGCATACCACCAATTTCAATATTTCCTGTTCGTAGAAGTCCGTTTAGTTGGAGTATAGCCGTCCTGGAAGAACGCACGCCATCTGGGATATTGCTACGCTCCACTCAGACGTCCCCATACACGCCACGCATATCCCTGTAAATTTCACTAGAATTATGTCCTTTGGCTCACAAATGGTTATTTTGTGTTCATGTGCAGGTCTAGCGTGTGTAGCGTGAACTACGAAACAAAAATGGCGCATATGTTACTGTCGTCAACTTGTGAGAAGCAGAGGCTACACTCGCTTGACCTGCACATGAAAAGAAAATACCCTCTATAGCGGAATCATCTCACTATCTCGTCGTGAAATTTCACCATTCCTGTTGCAGTACCAACAGAGAAAAAGTTATTGTGCATTACTTTCTGATCTGCCCTCGTAGTTGATGTAGGCTAAGCTAAATTTTGTAAATAAAATAAAAGTAATAAATCAACATGCGTTGAAATACTAACGCTGCCCGCCGTACCTGTTTTCAAATAACTACACAGCCTAATCCCTCCTAATGTTAAAAATAAAAGTCATGTCTGCCGGTTATCGAAACCTTTCATTGGTTATTACTTTATCAGAGTGGATTACGCACAAAGTCTACAGTGAACAACATAAGTCTTTCTCCTTCTCTGACTAAAAATTATAATGCAAAATCTTAACTATTTTAGCATCAAGAGAAACGTGACTTTATTTAATATTTTAAAATATAACCGCAAACCAGACCTACTCTCAAGTCTAGTTTGTAGTTATATTTTGAAATATGAACACGATTCCTACCTTTTTAGTAGAAAGACAATTTACAATAGCATTTTTATGAGTGAAGAGATATTTAGTTCATAATTTGTCTCCACATTTTCTCGTCCATCAAGCTAATTATCAGACAATTACAGCTGATGGTGTTTCGAGATATTTTGTATTTGCTATCGAATGTCTGTTGATGGGCTGGAAATTTAATATCAGTTACTTCCGCATTGTGTAACTAGTAATAACAGTTTATCTTTGAACGCAGTGAGCAGAAAATTATTTTGTCTGTTACCACGTTTCTTCATTTGAAATAAAAACTCCGAACACTTTTATTGACCTGTATATTTTCTTTGACGTGTCTGTGATAGCAATGGCATGTTGTCGGGCATTATTACTCTAATAATGTTAACACCTCAATGTAATCTTCACTTTCTTTAAACCATTGGCTCATGTTCGTCTATTTTTACCTGCAACTGAACTGGAATTTTATTACATATTCATTTCAGATGTGTATGATTTCTAACACGCAAGTGTTTTACATCTGTTAATATTTGAATATCTTTCAAGATCATGCGAATAAAACGCATTTCAGAAAATTGGAAAAATTGTTAATACAAATTCCAAATATTGAGCAAACTGATAATCAGCATTCATCAATATTGAATTAGTTGTACATATACTTCACGGACTAACTATTCCTTCCCCACAAGATCTGGGTTACCTGATAGAGAATTATTGCATGCGATACTTTAAAAAGTATTGATCCCAGATCTTACCACTAGCCTGAAATGTACCTGTGCGGTCTGCCTGCCGTGATTGCGATTGAAAATGTTATAATCACTGTACACTTCACTGTGTTACAGATTTGACTAACGCCAATACTTCTATTAACTCAAAACCATATGTGTATTTTATTTTCGGTTTCCTCCAGAATTGATTTGAACACAAGTGAATTGGTATGCACTGACATATGGTATTACTTTATTCGTTCACTCCACTGTTCACGCCAAACACCGTATGAATATATTAACTCCTTCTCCTAATTATAATTACATTTATATGTCCATAAAGCTAATGAATTTAAAATTGTGTATTTTTGCGCATCATTTTATATTTTCTAATATTGTCTGCTTAATAAAATATATGCGAAATCATCCAGCTCACTCACATTATTAAAACACATTATACACAGGATTACCGCATTAAATTTATGAGGCAGCACTGGGTATATTCAAATGTTCATTACACACTTTTATTGACACAGAAAACGGTGACGTTAAAATATATCTTCATTGCATTGGTACCAGAGCTTGGTTAATTCGTACAAGGAGAATACTATTTGTATGCCTTTTTGTCCAAACAGTTGTCGCGTCCTCTGCTCAGCACGTGATATCACAGTAAACAGCGGAACAGCGTGGATACTTTCAAAGTGGACACGTGTGGAATGCGCCACAATAGATAAGGGGGAGGGCCAAACCCAAGGGTCCAAGCCGAAAGGGTAGATACCATGCTGGCCCCAGATGTGTCGCAAGATCACGCGGCATGTGACCATGGAGAGGCGACGGGGTCACAGCGAGCCTATACAGGTGGGAGAGTGCAGCAAAAAAACCTGTGTTCCGGAAATCTCTGCACGAAGACGTCAGAAAGCGTGGGAGACCGCCAACTTGCATCTATGAGCGCCAGGCTCATGTCGAACGGTATGTTCGGTAGTTGGCAAGTACTAACTGGGAGCAAATGCTCCGGCAGTAAATGATACGGTTCACACGAATAAATGTAAATTATATCAACGCCATTGTGATTTGTACATCTCAAGACGTCACTCGGTTTATTGTCACTGAACTCCGCGACTTGACGATACCACTGTTGGAGAAGGAGCCTCAAAAACAACTTAAGAGTCTGGCTTTCTTTCTGGAATCTTTCTCTCTCCTTGTGCGCTACATTCTGGCTCAACCTCATACTGGAAAAGAAGGCATACACTATCAGCAATACGACTATCATTATTACAAATAAACTCATTTGAACTTTTTATTTGTGCATCGCTCCTCCCTATCCGCACAAGTTCATTAAAGGAACAAACACTTCGCGGATTGTTTGAATTCCTATGGACCTTCGTCAAGACGTTCGCAAATACAATCTCCCTTCATTAGTGCATCCAAGTGGAAGGGTCACAAATTACGTCCCCCTCCCCATAAAAGCTAAATTTATTGCAACCATTTTGTGCGACGTTCTAAAATGACCGAAACTGTTTTGTAATGAAGCAGACATCTTTGTTTCATTATTTGGAACTGCCAAAACCACTTAGTTTACATGACATTAGTAGTTTTACGGATACGAGTTATCAGTTTACCGTTACTAAACGGTACATCACTCTAGAGTTCACATATGATTCGTGGTCGTTTAGAATACATTAGTAGTTGGTCATTAACCCAGGATCACTACCAGGAATCAACTATACTCCTGCTTCACTTTAGATGTTGATTGCACATGATTATGCAAAGGTTTGGCGGTGACAAATTGGCAGTGCTACTTTACTCATTACACATTATCCAGCTGTATATCCTCATTATACAGTTGCGTGTTCTAGCCTTCCAGACAAGAGTTTGGAGTTATTTTATTTTCGCGTATGGAGAGACGTTTGTCCATTGATGACTGCGTTGTGTAATCGGTACCTGCAATTCCGGGTGAGGTCTTTGCCGAAGTTGCAAAATTATTGGAAGATGATGTCTTTTGGGATCAGTACGAAGACGCTGTGGAAGATGAAATTTTGTCAGACTCCGGCGAAAGTGTTGAGAATCCAAATTATGTGGGCTCGTCATGTGAAACACGAACTAAATAATATGTTTGGGAATAATTGACACAAGTTTTCAGTCTCTAAATAGCTAATTTATTGTATTCAAATAAGTACTTTTAATGATTTATTTTATTTATTTTCATTATTTAGATGGTTGTGACCATTCTTCATACGGAAGTCAAAATTACTCCCGGTTGTGAACAAGCGCAAGCACAAGTTTTGAGTCTCATGTTGAAATATATTTTACACATATATTCGCATTTCAAGCTGGAGCAAACGTCTTAGTGTTTGAGAAAGAATCGAAAAAAACTTTTCTTTTCTAAACAACAATGTTATAAATATGTATTTTTAGCTCCCTGACTATTATATCGTGACTTTCTCTGTGTGTTTTCCTGGGGCTCCGTGTGTTGTAGAGAACTCTGGATGGTCATCCGGAGAAAAATTTGTTTCTAAATAAGGAGAAAAATTAAAACAAAAAAGCTTCATCTGACTAGATTACAAAAATAAAACACTTTTTCCATTGAATTTACTTCAATTGATAGTAAAAAATGTAGAAAGGACGGAGGGACGACTAATACACAAAATTGCATTTAGTGTAATTATTAGCGCACAAAATAAGCTGCATTCCATGTGATGTAGACAGCAAAACGACGTGTACTGCAATAATGATAAAAGCGTTAGTGTCTGAAGGTCTTGTTTTGTTTGTTTTCAGAATAATCTAGATGAATTATTAGTCCTAACACAAGAAGTCTGTGTTCCTTTAGGAGAAGTCGAGGGCCGATATCTTTAATCGCAAACTCGTGAGCCAGTTTCTTCCTTCTTTAGCATTCAGTAAGAGTAAACTCGTCAGAGCCCTGGTTCTGACAAAAACGCCCTACTCGCACAAAAACTGTGTGTACACTTGCCTACTAGATGCGCAAGTTCTCTATGTGCGCCGACAGTGCCTACGTGTGTAAACAGAAGAGACTTCCTGCTTCGTCACGTGTGTGACGGCGTTCAAAGTAGTTAGTCCTGAAGCAACCAAACGAGATTGCATACGCGAGGGTGAAGTGATATTTCAACGTGAAATATCGTCCAGCACAATGTAGTTGGCTTGTCGTTTTATTTAGGAATCCAGTTACAATTAATACTAATTACGGATGTTTCGGATCATGAGATTTGGTCACAGTACGCATTGAATCACTAACTTATTTCCGTTTGCGAAGATTTTAGTTTTATCTTCAGAGCTAATAATCATGATATAATAATCAAGTCTTTTTCTTTTTATAAGTCTAAGACGAAAAACACAAATATAAAAATACACAGTAATTTGAATTAAAAGTTTTTAACCACAGGCAAATCTTTAAATGGTTATGATTGTCACATGAAATTTAAAAAAAAGACAAATGTTGTATTTTTGGCAATCAAAAAAGTTATTCTCAAAAAATAGTCTTTATTTTTCAATTACGGCGTTTCGCGTGTTGATTACATGTATCTTCAGATATATACATAAAATATTAGATATGTTTTCATTTAATAAATCGGGCAAAATAACTACGGTTGAATGGATTGTGTCTTCTTATAAAGTAACAACTACAATGGTTAGTACCAGTTTTATAAAGCTTCATTGATAAATAATACAGCAGCAGTATATGGCAATAGACTTGGAAAAAACAATGCCAACAATCATGTTGGTATGGTTTAAAAGATACCAGATCTTATATTTTATTTATTCCATTTTAACAAACAATCTTTCATTATTGTTATTTGTTACTTATTGTTGTTATGTTAGTTGTTACTTTCTATGTAAACACTTGTACGTTTAATAGAGTTTGTTTATTAATTCACGGACGTAATCAAGCAGACGAGAGCTTGAAAAGAAAGTAAGGTCGCACATATCAAGGATATTAAGTAGACAGTGATATCTGAATAAAAAAAACTTTTTTCGGGAGGTCTACCAATTTACATAGATCTTGCTGTGAGATTTAAACTACTCCTATATAACTAAGAATTACAAACATTTTATGCCTCCTAGACAACAAAAATAATACAAATATTTGAGAAAATATAAATTTACCGACCTGCACGGCAAAGGTGACTAAGAGCGTGTACCGACTCAGCACTTTGGTCCAAAGGTTGTTTGTCCCTTGTCTCTCATGTATGTGTTGTCGTGGAGGGCCCAAGCCTTCTGCTGACCCCAGACCAGAGGAGCCCGCAAGTGTGTTGGAGTCTCGTGTACATACGATTGAATATGCGTCCCATCGGGAAGTATAGGGTAACCGGCTATCCCCTGGCCTAGAACAAAATTAATTTCCCCGGTTTTTGTAGTTTATATTAGCATTTCATGATTCTAGTTCTTCTTTCTTGTATGTGGAACCTGTTATTCTCCCCATATCACTTTCATGATGAATCGGGAGGTGTCGATGCCCAGCTTTCGATCCATCTTTTCTTTGGTCTTCCTGGATCCCGCTTACCTAAGGGTCTTCAATCTCTTGCATTTCATGATTGGAGTTTAAAATCTTTTGATTTGTTACTAGGCGTAAATTGGAATATTTGAAAGAAATGTCTCATTTTTTTATCTTGACGTCTTAAGAAGAATTGAAAAGAAGAATGGAAAACAGGTAGCCCTTGCCATATGTGCGATCTGCGTACTAACAACACGTAAATACCAAATAAATGCATGAACAAATATGAACTCCTCTCTTCCTATCTTTGATCCCATATTACGAGAAGTAATAAGAAAAGAGATTAATTGTCTCAATAATTAATATTTCATGTTGCCCCTACCTGAAGAAGGTACTCAGCATGATTGTTTTCTACAGCAAGCGCATCCCTCTGCAAATGGCTTGGGTCCCAGTATCGCTCCGTGAAACGAGTTCTATGTGTTCCTCAGACGGCCGTATTCTCAATCATGGATTACGTCGAAAATAATCTGTGAATCGAGGAATTCATGGATTAGGTTAACACTCGGATAACTCTCAATTCTTATTCACAAACCGCGGTCATCAGAGAATTGGCGGATTCGAGGGTTACCCTTGGTCAGAATGTTACAGGAAATATGATTGGCTGTGGAGTATTCGATGTGATTCTGTTTGTAAACATTAGTAATAGCGCCACTTCAAACGCGATCTCCAATGTTATCATTTCGCGTACTAAGTAATGTATCCAGGGCCAACCAATCTAACATTTCTATTTAAGAAATTAATATTTTCACAATTGTCATTGACAAATACGCGAATACTGTTGTAAGCAAAGTTACAAAAGCAAAAAAGAAGCATCACATAACCTGCAAACGAATTTCAACGCAGTAAGTATTGTTTAGCAGTTTAAGAACAACTATAAAGGCTTGAAAAGAATGGTTTAAAAGGCAGGAGTGATAATAAAGTTCCTATTTACAATGACAGAAGCAGCTACAACACTGTGTACTTAATTGGATGGGAAATTACTGCATTCATCCGCCTGAAGAACGTACTGCATGTGACTATGATTTGGGATATGAAAAGGCAGTTAATATGACTCGAAGTAAGTGTTTTGGTTTTATCTACCTTGCAAGTTGTGTATTTAATTTTCAAAACAACAGTACTGGCTCTCTACCAAGAGTTTTACAAATATTTTTGATTGATACTTTGTGTTCTGGTGAAGGGCTACATGCAAAAGTTATTTCAGTAGTTTTTAGTGCAACTAATAAAATAATTTCACCTCAAGACTATTTTCAAAGGAATCGTGCCACCCTAAACCATGGTTTTACCAAACAAAATCAAATCAAATATGATGTCATGAAACATTCAAATGCAAGTAATACTTGCACAATTTTTTAAAATGAAATGTATACAATAAAACATGATAAACCATGTCTTTTAATAAAACAAAAACAAATTCAGCATAATTGTCATAAAATTCAAAAATTGGAAATAATCCTGCCCAGATATCAAAGTTACTTTGTCTTCTTCAGAAGATACAAAATAAAATTTTATTTTTGTTTTGGTGTGACATACTGGAATAAATGTGAAATAGTATATAAAATATTCTTTGGTTTTCACATAGATTCCAAAACTATTATTTGCACATTTTCATGAACTCTTATTGTTAAATGTACTAATTCATATTTATGTTTTGTGCTTCTCTGAATCCATAGTAATATATACTTGTTTAATGAAAAATACCCTTCTATTTCTGGAAGCTGAAGCAGATTATTGTTACTTCGTTGCTGAAATGTAAGGTAGGCTAAATATAAAAAATATTGAATTTTTAAAAATCATTTACATTTTATAATATCATTGAATTTAAAGAAAGATTAATTAAATGTCAACAATCATTATTGATTATATATCTGTCTTATGATATCTGATACCACAACTCTATAATATATTGTGCATATTGTTAATGTGCATAGTCTATATTAGATTGGGATTCCAGTATCAAACATTCTTTTAGAATATTATTTATGTTTGGACTGATTGCAGGGTTGGATTTCTGAACTTAGGATTTAAAAAAATTAAGATCTGTTGTATAAGGGAAGTAATTAAAACAAAATTGTTTTGGTTTTTCAATTTGTTTATTGCTAGTAATTTTATTATCAATTTTTTAACAACCGAACCATCTTTTAAAGCATTTGTAGAGTGCTGAATTTATTTTTTCATTTATTCTCTTTTCAAAAATCTAATTCTACACTCTCAATTGTAAATGAATTGAAACACTTATGTTTCCTGAAGTTCATCTTTGGTAATCTTTACTATAACGTTGATGGATTTGTGACATATCGTTGACATTGTAGATAAATGAAAACAAGTTTCTTTATTATCAGCAAACTTTTGTTGGCAGTGATGAAACCAGTTATTTACAATTTCTACAATCATATTCATGTCAATAATATTCGTATGTTTTTATTGTTTGTCTTTCTTCATTGCATAAAGAAAGGTTCCATTCATTATAGACAATCAGGTGATAATAAAAATATTTCATACAAGGTTGAAGTTTGTACATAAAACAAAGTTGGAGTTTTTACAATGTTTCAGAGATCATTTGTCTCCATCATCAGGTACTTTTTGGCTTATATTGGATATAAGCCAAAAAGTACCTGACGATGGAGACAAATGATTTGTGATGGATACATGATTGTGATTGACATGTGATGGAGACAAATGATTTGTGATGATGGAGACAAATTATCTCTGAAACATTGTAAAAATTCCAACTTTGTTTTATGTACAAATTTCAACCTTGTATGAAATATATTTTATTATCACCTGATGTCTCAATGAATGGAACCTTTCTTTATGCAATAATTTCATATTTAGAAAAAGGGACTCATAAAGATATCCTTTAAAAATGAATATTTTATTTCCAAATAGGATATGTCAGAGATAGATACCAGTACCAGCAGCTGCTGCGAAAGGGACCAGAAATTACGAGAATGGTATCTACTTCCCAGGAATGCAAACAGTACCTGAAGGATTCCACATTCTTAAAGCATCGAGAAGAATTTGAGTTTATGAATGAACATGAGTTGAGGATGCAATGTTTATCTACCTAAAATTTGAATATTATGAAGATATGAAGAACGAACAATTCATTCTTTAAAAAAAATTAAATTTTGTCTACACGTTAAATTAGTAATGGAATCAAATATGGACTACATCCTTTATTTGCTTGTTTTTAGCAATTTGAGATTTTATATTTGTTCTACAAATGGTTAGCAAAGGAATAAAATATTCATTACATTGAAACCATTCAGCATATTTTGCTATGTCTCTTCTTTTTTATTTTGTTTATTGTGTTTATAACTTAGGTTCAGTAATATTCCTGTATTGGGGCATTAAATTTGTGAAAATTATCATTTATTTACCAGAAAAGTTTCTGTTTCAATATTGAACATTAATGAAATAAAAATATTGTTAACTGCATTCAGTTTTTATTTATTTACTTCAAATGAAAAAATTTATAATTCAATTTAACCAAGGAATCTACTTAGTAGCATTTTTGTCTAATTGTTATTGTATTCTTTCTTTAAACCTTTGTAATCCATTTCAATTTATTTGAATTTATGGTATATTCAAATATTTAACTTGAAATTCCTTGACCATTTATTTGCCTGATTATGTTAACAATATCTACACTGTTTTTGGGTGTTGCAAGTATATATTTCTGATGATTTCC
Source organism: Acheta domesticus (assembly GCA_031308135.1). Lineage (NCBI taxonomy): Eukaryota > Metazoa > Arthropoda > Insecta > Orthoptera > Gryllidae > Acheta > Acheta domesticus. The sequence continues at coordinate 203,756,810 of JAHLJT010008446.1, forward strand.
TATAGTGAATGTAAAAATTAAAAAAGACATTCTAATAGATGAAAGTAAGATAAACTATGACCATACCTTTAATTGAAAGCAAAAGCTAATAATGTGATTTTATTAAAAAATAACCTGCACTGATAGAATGATAAGTCCAAATTATATAATATTAAATACAATAATTGCTGAAACCCGTTACTAGAAACAATATTATTATTCAAAATTATTCAGCATTAACTGACTACTCAGATTATATTACTGATGACGGAATGGAAGCAAATAGAGGAGTCTCTCTTTATTTCAAACGCATTCCATAAATTCAACAGCAAACAAATCGTACTTGGCGGAGTCGTCTGTATTGTTTAACAGGGTCGCCAATGGCAACAAGTGCAATTCGCGAATTATACGCCGAAATCGGATGTATAACCCATGGATCGAAATCGGGGTGTCTAATCCTCGAATCGCAACCGATCCTGCCTCGTGAATAAGGATTTTTGCTTTGATTCGCGAATAATTTGGACTGGACGATAATTCTCGTATTACACGGTATTGAGAATATGGGCGAGAGAGTCTTGTGAGTTGATTACATCAGCTAAAGAATATGCATTGAAGTTTCTAAGTATATAACATTATTAATTAGAATTGTCCGAACGTTCACCTACCATATTTGCTAAGTTATTTACCGAATTTGCTATATAACCTTAGTTATATTGCTAAGGTAATTATCGCCGACTTCTGTTCTCGCGAACTTCGTGCTTTACACGTCGCGTGATGTAGTACTTTCTACCACGTACCTATTATTTCCTTGCAACTTAACGATAATAGTTCCATTCGTACGTTTCAATCTGTGTTCATTTCTTTCAGAACATGTATTTCTGCTATTTTGTACCTTTCCCTCACGAATTTTTGTTATCTTTCCCAGTGCATCTACAATTCACTAGTACCTCCAATGTTGCTTGAACGAGGAAATATGTTGAATAATCATGAATGGTAATTGAGAACAATGACATTTTCTTCAGATATAGTTATTGTATAATTAATTTCCCTCTATTTCTTGATCGAAGTATAGTGTTAATCGGTTTTAGATTTTTAACATTGTTTTTATCCTGGATATTAAATTTAGCTTCTTTCCCTTTCGAAAATATCAGAAAAAGACTGATTTTTACTTAAATAGAAATAATATGTATTAAATAAATACTTTGCCTATTCTCGTTAAACAGTAAAGTTATACGGAGCATGCCTTCACTATCCTAAAACTTCTATGTTTCTCGTATTGACAATGTTTGAATTCAACATTTGAGATTGCGTGTTCTTATTTCTTGTGCAAGTAACAAACGTTGAGGACGTTCAGTTGATCTCGATTGCAGACGCAAACGCGAGGTTTTAAATGCCAAACATCAAGAGGTTCCGCCGCTGCCCGCTCTCAGCGGCATTCATAAATCTCGGGCAAGCAAGCAGATTGTGTCGACTTGCGAAAGCTTCCCCAACGATCTTGTTGTTCCACGAAATTAAGATTTCTTTTTTGCTTTTACGCACTTTATCTACCCCCCCCCGCGCCTCCTCGTGGCATTATAACCGACGGTTTTGCGCAGGAATGGGAACATCATGTTTTCTAAAAATACAAGCGCGCCCTCCCCCGCGAAACCCCTCTTGCATAATTACAAAGCAGCATTATCCGAAGATTACAGAGCTCCCATAATGATCCTCGACACAAAGGGTTCGCCACAAGAGCACGTTTCGGGCGGGGAGAAGAAAGGATTCGAGCGCCGTTATCTTCGCAACATCTTCTTTCGGATATTATCAGACGCAAGATGTGTGTAACGTCTGGCGAGCGAGGGTGCAGAAGGGCTTTAGTAAGCATGCGTAAAATTTGCTGCAGTTCGTGAAGTGCTGGTGGAGGGGAGGCTGAGGCGATGTTCCAAGGCAACGACGGCACACCAGGAGAACGGCATGATTGCAAACGGAGAACGACGAGTTGTGGCACCATCACGGACAATTCCGACCGCGAGCGTCAGTGATGGGATAGTGGGGTTGAGTGGGTCGCCGCGGAAATGCGAATGACAAGATATACGCAAATGTGGATACTGACTTTTGACATCATTGCCGCCAGCACAAGGAAGCAGAATAGATGAATAAGAATGTGAACAAATTAGAAAACAACTAGAAATTATGTATGAAACGCAATGGGAAATGAGAAAAATAAAAGAAAGGTAGGTGAAAACGAAAAATAGACTAGCTGAGAAACGGAAAAAATAACGGCGATAGTAAAGAGAGAACAGAGAAGTTGACTCGAAAGAGTGCGTGACCTCTGAATAGGGAGTCGAAAAGGGGAAGGCGTACAAGGCGAATGGAGTGGGGTAAAGTGGGTGATGGGGCAACCACGGCGCCGCGGGCTGCCCAGTGAAAGGCGGGGGCGGAAGAGTTGTGACGCGAATGAACAGCCGGAGCATCGTTCTTGCAGATTGCAGGCCGCGTGATATCGCTGCGGGAGGCGCGAGCGGGGGCTGCAGACGGAGGCAGGGGCGTCGGAGAGCAGGGCGGGACGGGGTGGGCCACAGCGTGTGGCCGCGGGGGAGGCGGGGGCGTAATTTACGGCGCCGAATTAGCGTCGAGTGTGGCCATCAGATTCGGCCGCCAGCGTCTGGCCTGGACCACGAGGCCCCCGCGGCCACAAACGCGCCTGGTGACCGCTAACCAGAGCACTATTTGCTCACCCGCAGCCATGGCAGCCATGGGTCCCTGACCTCTGCGCTCACCCGTTGTCTGCGCTTACCCGTTATCCGCACTCACCCGTTGTCCGCGCTCGCCCGTTGCTGCCCGCGCTCGCCCGTTGTTGCCCGCGCTCACTTCGTTGTTGCCCGCGCTCACCCGTTGTTGCCCGCGCTCACCCGTTGTTGCCCGCGCTCACCCGTTGTTGCCCGCGCTCACCCGTTGTTGCCCGCGCTCACCCGTTGTTGCCCGCGCTCACCCGTTGTTGCCCGCGCTCACCCGTTGTTGCCCGCGCTCACCCGTTGTTGCCTGCTTTATGTTCAGAAAAACTTTTGTTGAAGGTGAACAGTACTAACGCATACTAAAGCTATTGCTCTGTAAAGGGTTGAAGATTAGTTTTTACGTGGATCATTTTTTATTGTTAATATTGCATCAGGTTTGAGAAGTAAATTGTCTCTAATAACCACATATTTTTGAAGTGACAAAATAAACTAAAAGTTTTTTCTGAATGAATGGCTATTGATGGTGTACTAGCTCTTGCCCGATATCCTTTTCAAGAATTGATCAGAAGAGAGATTTGCTTTTAAACTTTCAACATTTGGGTGCAACTATGAGCATTAAGGTACACTATCTCCATAGACATCTAGACTAATTTCCAGAAAATCTTGGCAATATGTGTGAGGAACAAAGCGAGCGGGGCAATAAGAAATAACGGTCATGGAAGTTAGACATCAAGGCAGATGTGATAAACACAATGGCAAACTATTACTGGAGCCAACAGCGTGATTGTCCTGATTTGCCACATGAAAGGATATCACACAATGTTTGTGGTTCTTTGCAGGCTGTAAATATAAATATATTGACTATATTAATATTAAATACTTCAATAGTTTAATTTGGTCTAAATAGGTATATCTAGTTACATTTATTTGAAGTTTTATGCAATTTACGAATAGTCTGTACTCAATAAAATAAAATAATATTTTTCGATGCGATTTTCATTATCTCAAAAACTAGAGCCAATCTACCAAAACCTGCCATATTTGGAATAAAGCATTTCAGGGTATGTTTAGTGCACATAAATTGTTGGGCAAGAAAATGAGTGTTGACCTGTGTAATTGGCATCGAGTACGGGTGTACCGAGAGATGTGACTCAGGGCATCAACTGATGTCACTGCAGTGGCCCTGACCGGAATGTCCTCGGATCAAGCCCCGACAGCGGCAGGGTTTTTAAAACTAGCTAGATAGCTAGGCCGAGTTAAGTCATTGTCTGGAGAATTCTAATGGCCTCTGATCGGTTTTCCGTGGTTTCTCTGATAAACGCCAGGGGTGTGTCGTAGTAGTAACCTAACAAACGGGCCGTGGACCCCGTGCGCTGTTGTATCTATCTTCCACATACATTTCTGTTATTGTCTTATATAACGTTACTGTTCTGCTATTATTTTCATTTCTACTGTTTGTTAACATGCTTCACATCGAATTTGGTCTAGCTGTTCCGTTCTGAATCACTAACATTTCTATACACACGTTCAAGACACTTCCATTCTTCACGGTTTCGCGCTCTCTGTTACCGTAGATTGCCTGCAACTTCCTTTACCTCATCGGCCCATCTTCTTCTGGGTCTTCCTTGTCTTTTTCCAATTCTCGGGCCCCATAGCGTTGTAATATTGGCCCATTTCTATTTGAGTTGTTGACCTGTGGATCACTTGCGTCCTTCTTCTAATATCTGAATTCTTTATTCGATTTTTGAGTGTTACTTATAGTAATTTTTCTTTCTATTTTCTTCTGCGTTATTTGAAGAGTTCTCTTTCCTGCTTGGAATGTGCCCATGGTTGTGCTCCATACAGCATTGTTGGTAGTATACAGCTAATACGTCTTTTTTATTTTATCGTTTGGGATTTATTCAACAGCACAAAGCTCAACCCCAAAAGTTTTCCATGCCTGCAATATTCTTCTGTTTCTCTTTCTGATGGCTATTGAGGAATGATACCGTTGACTTAAGTACACGTAATCCTGGGTGTAGTTGTTATTTTCTGTGCCTAGCTTGATTTGCGTTCCTTCGGTGTTTGTCATAACATTTGTTTTATTTAAATTAATTTGGAGACCTACCTCATTGCATTGTTCTTTTAATTCTTGCAGCATGATTTCTAATTCTTTATCTGATTGTAAAAACTATAATATATCATTTGCGAATCTTAAATTTAGCAATTTCTGTCCGTTAAACAGTGTTCCTTTATTTTTACAATTCAGTTGTGAAAATATCTCCTCTAGAAGGCATGTAAATAATTTCAGTGACAATGGGTCTCCTTATTTTACATATCTAAGCAGTTGAAATGAAGTGCCTTCTTTGTCAGTTCTGATTTTTGCGTGACTGTCTGAATAAATATTGCCAAAATGCGGATGTACATTCTTTCTACTCCTTGTTTCAGCAGTGCTTGTGGGATGCAAGGGTGTTCGACGCAGTCTAAGCTTTCAGTTAAGTTCACAAATGCTACACAGAGTGTTAGATTGAATTTATGCGATTTCTCCAAGATTTGACAGACTGCTTGAAGGTGATCGACAGTAGAATAGTCTGATATGAAACCTGTTATCATTTAAATAGCATATGTAAAATAATGGGTTGTCGTTCAATATTAACCATTCAAAATAATTTCAACAACTCGCGCCCTTCTTATGAAGATTTTTTTTATCATTGGACTCATCGCCCCCAGTGTATCATAGCCCTCATGTCTTCACAATATCGGAATTGATAGCCTCTATTAATCTCCAGTTGATAATGTGCTTGACTGTAATTAAACAGCCTGACTGGGCGAGGACTTCACTTCATTGCTGAGCATTTCTAATGAACATTTTCAAAAACTTCTCCCCTCTCCTAACTTTGGAAGCACCGCCCCGAGAATTTCATAAGCTCTGATGTTTCCTTCACGCTACCGCAATTGATAGCGCCTAACAGGTAGCGGTCGTTCCGCCAAATCAATTTTTTCTGCGTGTGGGTACGGCGGCGGCTGTTCCCTCAGCCGCCCGGTCGGAAACGGTGCGTAATTACACGCGAGATAGCGGCCTGATTCACAGCGGGGCCCCGGGCCGCGAACGGACGAATTATGCTTCTCACCAGGGTAGCTAACAATGAGCCATCAAGTGAAATTTACAGCGATTACTATGCGCTGAGCCGGCGTGCAACCGCGTAGGTCGTCTTCTCCCCGTGTATTAACTTTGGCGACAACGGGGCGCCGGACCGTGTTTGCAGACGTTATGTGCGGAGTTGAGACAGGGGCCCAACGAGAGGGCCCGCTGGCACGAGACAACAGCGTGTGTGTTGCCGTAGCAACGTCACGCTTTATCACCTTTCCAGCTCGCTTTGTTTCTGGTTTGCGTGATTTACAGGCGAATTACAGGACATCATTGCCTCGTAGTCATTGTTGCGAACGGCACGTTGGAAATATTTCTGGTATCCCGTGCCTGCTAATGAGAGCCGCCTCTCTAATTGATGTCAATCTCGTATTAATATTTCGCAATCTATTAGTCTCGTCGGTCTTGTCTCGATCATTTATCATCATTACACTATAAACATTTTTATCTTTTATGTCCGTTAATGTTCATTTTACCCGAAATCCAGCGAGTTACATCTTCATTTCGTTTATGCTCGTTTAATTATCAGCTTTAAAGCTACTTTGCGATTTCATAATCCTTTTTGATTTTTAATATTTTTTCTTTGCGAGGAAAGATTTAAAATGAGGTTTATGCTATTAGGGACGTAAACGTTACATCTTGGCTTCGTTTCATGTTTATGTGTTTGGAAATGGTATCAACTTCCCGTTTATTCGAAAGAACTTGCCCCAAGATTTAACAGTATTTTTATCTGTAAGGGATACGTGTTCTAAACAATCTTTATAATTTAGCTAAAATTAATATATCACGCCCTCTTCCGCTAATTTAAATCAGCATTTGCTATAAATCACAGTCCTTGTGGAACAAACACCTTCTTAGTACAGTGTTTTTATTAAGTATTACGTCTGTCTTGAAAATAACCGAAATAATTTCACTTCTTCGCGAATTGCAGTATTTTGCAACACTGAATGAATGAGACGTTTTTGCAGATTACATACATTATTACTGGTTCGCTACTGTTTAATAATCCTCACTCACGCTTTCCTTAAGCTTAGTAACTCCGAAAAAAAGCTGAACAACACTTGCGCGTAAAAGAGCGAAAAAGGTTCCACCGTCTTGTGTTATGTCTTATACGCCTGTGGAGTCGTATCTATGACAGGTTTTTTAAATTTATATTGCTTGCTGACACCTTTTGGAAAAATTATTAAAACCATCGTCTCCTCGGAGTGTTTGATTTTATTTAGTTGGTCAAAAAACAGTAAAACTGTATGTGGCGTATGAGGCAGAAGATTTGCGGTCCTTTTCTTCAGTTCCAGAATCCCCCTCCCCCAACATTTTAACCATAAATATTTGAAAGATGAATAGATGTAAAAACACAAAATAAAAATAATAATAATAATAATAATAATAATAATAATAATAATAATAAAGTTTAAAAAACACGATTAGTAACATTAAAAAACTAGACTTTTCATTCCCGAGTTACAGAAAACTTATTTGCATCGGTAAACAAACACCAGATTTGATTTTTCTGCATTTGTAACAGAATAGAAAATCACCACCCAGCTCCACTTCTACCACTACAGGCAAAAGGTGAGTTCAACAAAACGAGCCCATAGTGAAGCTACATTTATGCCCAGAGGCAAAACAAGGGGCCATCTCAGCATTTGCTCAATGGATCAAAGAAACTAGAAAAAAACGGATCGAGATAGAAGTCATTGACTCGGAAGCTGAAGTACAGTACTTGTTACCGGCATATTAAGTCTTTTTTTAAAATTATACAATACACTATACTAATACAATACACTACACTAATGCATTATATATTATTGTTTTGTTAAAATGAATATTATTTTTCTTTTGATGATCAGTATAGTCTCTAATTGTATAGAAACAGTTGTGCAGCAGAAAATATTTTATTTTTTAACATAAATTTGTGTGCCAACTTTAATTTTTTAATGCCATCTGACAATAATTAATTGTAATGTCATCTGGCAATAATTACTGTTATCTGACTAATTAATTTCAACCTGTATCATGGATTCTCTACAGCTTCTCATATTACCAGATCAGTCTTGAAACTCGGACGTTGTCGGACGAATTGCAAAAATAGGCACAGTGATTAAATTTCTGAACCGCAGTCTGAAGAAAAAAACATTTCAAGCATTCCGTTTTCATAAGACTTTCATGTAATGAACCTTCTATAGGACTTAACTCACATATAGAGAAACAGGTATCGAAAGGGACATCGCGAGTAAATACGACTCTGGAAATTCCTAAACATTACCAATAGTTAGTTTGAAAACCCACATTGAACTTTCCAATCAGTTTTAAAACGCTTACACACTTACGAATGTAATAAATCGCTGAGTCATTGACATATAGGTATATTGGCGATTCTCTTTCTGTGTAACCCTAGTCTAAAAGTTATTTTGCAGATGATGACGCCGACGCCGGTTTATTGTAATAAAAACTACTCTTAGTGTAAATTAAATACAAACTCAAAACATTGCTTTGGATAATGGGTTAAAAGTGAAATGTCATGGAATAATTGCATAAACGGGGGAATCTTATTCACTAAAGAAGATTCAAAGCAGATAATTGTAATACATAGAGAAATCAAATGACTTCTGTTTGTGAGTTTTTGATGCCTGTCGGCTTCAGTGTGAACCTGGTGGACGTGCTGGTAAGTTGCCATTGGGCGGCTCTTGCGAGGCAGTTGAGTCGTCGGTGTCGTTTGCCTCGGCCGCAGTCGCCCCGTTGAAGGCGACCGCCGCCGCCTGAGAGAGATGTCCGGCTTTTGCGGTGACGGCGGCGGCGTGGGGGGCGGCGTCGGGGGCGGCGTCGGGGGCCGCCTCCGTCGCAGCCGCAGTCGCAGTCGCGCGGACGTGTGAACTGATGAGGCGCTCGCGTGCGCCGCTGGCGCCCGCCGGCGCTTCGCGGGTCGGGACAAGGGCGAACGCGGCTACGGGGTGGAGATGTAGCGGGGGCGAGAGGCAGGATACGGTGACCGGGGGCGGGGCGGAGATGGATGGTGGTTAGCGAGGGGGAGGGGCGGCGAGGAGCGGATGGGATGCGAGGGGCGCGGAGCGGCCTCCAGAGATTGAGAGGCGGGGGTGGGGGGCGGAGGGCAAGAGTGGGAGGAGGGCAGTGGCGGGGACCAATAGAAATGGTTGGGAGCGAGAGGTGGGGGGCGCGGTGTCGAGAGATGGCGAGAAGTGGTGGGGGGCGTGGGGTGGAGAGAGGCGTGGCGGGGCGAGAGGCGTGGGGGGCGAGAGGCGTGGCGGGGCGAGAGGCGTGGCGGGGCGAGAGGCGTGGCGGGGCGAGAGGCGTGGCGGGGCGAGAGGCGTGGCGGGGCGAGAGGCGTGGCGGGGCGAGAGGCGTGGCGGGGCGAGAGGCGTGGCGGGGCGAGAGGCGGAAACGGAGATCGGTTGTGTGGGGAATGTTGACGGTGTGAACGTGGATCTGGGATGATGATGGGGGCAGAGGTAGGGTGTGAGGCGAATGGAGGTGTGGACGTGGATGTGGGATGATTATTCTGCGCTCGCAATCAAAAATATTTCATATTAAATCCGGAAATTGTGCGGGCAGGAGAAGAGGGCAGCCTGGATTAGAAAAAAACAGAAACCAATTATTTTTGAAAGTTGGATAAAAAATGTGTTCAAAAAAGGACTATTTCAAAAAAAGAAAATTTGTGCTATGAACATTACCATTCTTTGTAAATACATTTTGCTCTCACGTAACAAAAAATTCTGTGAACTTCTTTCCCTGGATGTTGGAGCTTTTAAAACGCAAAGAAGTTCAAATTTTCTATGAGATATTCCATTATAAAATCACAATCTTATTGCTGCTTATTAAATTTTACTGTTAGTTGAATTAAGGCTCTCCTTCTTATGCTCGTTATTCTTTTCAAACGATAATATTCGGACATTTGACTGGTGATTGACCCAGTCATTTTGCAGCGTTTTATGTCAGAATAAAATGGTTGGAGAGGTACGGGTAGTTGCTTATGGATAAAAAGTAATAAAATATTATAATTGTACTAATTATGAAATGATAATATGGAATGTGTTTCTTAATTTAGGTTTCAGACAATGGTTTTCAACCAGTCTTGGGATGAGCGTTAAGAATATTATTTTACTCAGGCGTCGTAAGGGGATAGTTTTTTAAAATATACTTTGGATAATTACTGGTAAACAGCATCTGATCCGCAGTAGCGAACATGGACCCTTAAGTTTGGACGAAGAGGTCCTCTGCTGCCAGCCTTTGTTCAATGCCTCTTTGTCTATATACTTTTCCTCGTTTTTAAACGGAGTGATCATCAATTTGATCGATCGAGTTTCCTACATCTGATAGATCTCAATCTGAAGGGAGTGAATCTCTTTCACTTTTTCTTTTACTGGTAGCTACAGCATATTATGTATCTGCGCTAACAATTCCTTTTTAATTACAAAATTTGTCCTTGCACTTTCATGGGGAGTGTTAAGCAAAGTACTGATAATTTTGAATCATTCATCTCGCTATTGGTGTAAGGTTTCTTTATACCTATTTTTGTAGTAGCCAATTTCCTGTCGACTTATTATATTAAAGGAAATGATTTTTCATATTATTGAAATGTCATATTACATTGAGCTTTTATGTAACGTTTCTTTATTACATACAATAATAACTATTTAAATGGTTATCAAATAATAAAAGAATAATTTAAAATTCAAATCATTGCCATAATAATAGTTGTGTTCTAGCGTAGACCATCTTCAGGCATATATTAACCTAAATAACAGTAAAGTGGAAGGAAATAAAATAGGGACTTATTCAATTTTTGTGATAAATATTTATGCTACAAATTATGAAGAGAGATAATGCATTTTCATAATTTGTTAAACAATATTATAAATAACGTATGAAATTACAATTCTAAATATTAATTTTTAATTTGTTAATAATATGATGTTAAGGAATATGTCAAAGAGGGAACAGAAAAAATCTGTTATTGGATTTCATTTTATTCACGTTGTTGTGAAACATTCACACTGTCTCCATCTACCAAGTCTAGAAACGCATTACCTTCCTAATAGCGTCACCATTGCCATGCAACCTGTCAGTCTCTTTTGTTTATTGCTCATTTTCCCAAGACCGGCGCGACAACGGCCTTTGGTTGCTTTGGCCACTGCCGTTAGGTACGATACGTAAGTCGGTCTCGGGTATACTACGTGTCAATACGGCAATGTTTGATTAACATATTTTTTTATTAAATTTTTAATCTTCAAAACGTTTTATCTAAAGTGAAGGTTTTAAATCACTAGGTAAAATAACGTTGTCCAGCTCCGTCAGGAATGAACCCTAATATCAAATATATATGAAATGTTTCTCAAAGATACAATGAATTAATAATTATTAGGTCAAACGCAATTATTCTTGAAATGAGACAGAGGTTTCGTCAAAAGATTTATATAACACTCATGACATTTATTTGATTGATTTAAAAGGCTCCATGATATTCATAACAATTTGCAAACCTGGAAATAAAAATATTAACAGTATGTTTGTAATTGACGGAGCAGGACGGTGCAATTAGGACTTCACCAATACACTACTTTCTTTTGACTGTGTATATAGGAAGTAGGCGAAAAATAAAAAAAAATAAATTGAACAATTTTATGTAGTTCATTAATACTTATTTGTACGATTGAAAATTCTTAATACTACCTTTTGTAAATGTCATTTAAATGAAGGAAAGGAAAACAGGTTCAATGTTGCCCATGTTTATATCTAAAGTTGTAGGATTCATTGTGTAATTATGTACCACGAAAAAATTTAAACAAGTGTTTATTTATAAAACTAGGTTTCAAATCCGTTTCGAGAACGATCATTCCGTTTCAATATTTACAGTCCAAAGTATGATCCAAATAACAGGCCAATGTTGACAGATCTCTCAGGAGAAAAATAAGTTAACAGACAAGGAAAATTAAAATAAGTTAAGTGCTTGATTTCTTGACCTCTATTGATAATATTATGGACTGATTCTTGAGTATAGGTCATTAAACAATACCATTTTAATCCGCACCATTTAAAAAAAGGAAGTGGTTTGATTGTAGCCGGTGTCATACATAGTGTGAGAGGTGAGGAGACTTACAGGGACAGTCCTTACAGACTTGCAAGGACGAGGTATACAGTTATAAGGTGGCGTGGTAATATGGCGCGGCTGAAGGAATGGATGTGTGGTGGAAAACTATGAAGTGTAGAAGGAAAATGTGGGGAGGATCGTGGTTTAGACCCGAGAGATTCAGAGAAAATGGTGTGTAATAATACAATTTTTATATATATCAGTCAAAATTGTGAAATAGTCTAGTAGATATTAGTTTAAGCATCCTTGTACTTAATGTGTATTGATATAAAAAAATCCGTCTGTAGCCCTGATGAGGGCTGAAAAAAAGCCGAAACGTTGGCAGGTTAAAATGGTGTTGTTTAATGACCTACACTCAAGAATTAGTCCATAATATAAGTTAACAGTTCACGGAAAAAAAAGATTCTAACAATTAACTACGCACCAGAGAATATTTAATGTATATTCCTCTTGGGAGCGCTACTAATATATTTTCGGTTCTCGGAAAGGACATATATTACTGCCTTCAGAGAAACTTCGTTCCTTGCATAGTCAGCATCTCTGATATGACAGATTTTTATTGTGTTTTCGTGGACCTGATGTAAAATAATTACTGTAACTACTGTAAAATTGTGCAGAGCTCCGATTGTATAAATAGACGGTAGTTATGAAACATGCCCATATCCTTTAAAACAAAACCACATTTAATTTGGGGCAATGTAAATACACCACAGTAATAAAAACAGAAGATGCACTGTTACGTTTCATGTTCGTGTGGTGGCGCCCATGTATTTTGCAAAATAATCGAACGCATTGCTTTACTGCGCGTGTTCATCCGTCCACTTCTATCTCCAAAAGGCGCCCCCGCTGGCAAGCAACGGGCAGCCGGAGAGTTCGCCTTCAGATCTTTGGAAGGCGGATCGTGAAGGTGGATGGGTGAGTAAGTGAGATGGAAGGAAAGAGGGAGGTAAGGAAACGGCGGGGGGGGGGTGCGGAGGCCGCGGCTCAACGCGGGAGCCCAGGGCTCGACCGGAGCGCGACCCGCCGCTATCTCGTCTGGCCGCGCCGCCCTTCCCCTTCCCCTTCCCCTCTTCCCCTCTCTTCCCTATCTCTCCCCCCCACCCTCCTCTGCGACCCACCACGCCCCCGCGACCGCCTGTGCAGGGCGCACTCCGTCTGCAGAAGTCGCTTTCCCCTTGAACGCGTCGCTGCACTTCGATATTTTTTTCTCTCTTTCCCATGCCGCGCTTGCAGTATTTCTGGCTTGTGTTGCTGGAAACACAATATCTCTATCGTCCTTCAGTCCTTCAAAAGACAAGGATCTGCTGACTTTTTCTTTGTATCGTCTAGTCTGTTACTTTTAATTTCCCACCACGCTACGTACTTATGGAGCATCGAGAAAGTATTGTATTACTGCAGCGCAAATTGAAGATTTTTCTACAGAAATCTCGTATTGACCGATATGTCTTGATATTGAGAAAAAGGATAAATCTTATTCCTGTATGTAGTGTCGCGGATTTTCGATACTAGCTAGCTATTTTAGATAGGTAAATTTCAACAACTGTCCGAACCAGAGATTTAGCGACAGGCTACTTGTCCGTTAGTTTTTCGTGATTTCTCCGATAAACATTAGGCGAATGCCGGAGGAGTACCCTAACAAAAGGGTCATGATCGCGCGCAATATTTTCTATCTCTTCCTTGTCCTATTCTCACCCCCTTACTTACACACACTTACACTTACATGCACTACACTTCAACACGTGTCGAGAGACACATCAGGAGCTTTGAGCTTTACCCATCTGGGGCGGGAAACCGGTGGTGCTGATTGGGAAAACGCCGCTGACCGACGTGTAGGTCGGCGCCGGATCTCCCCGTTGAGAAATTTGTAAAGAAAACTACTACATCTATTGTGACATGCACTACACTTACGGAACTAAAGAGTATAGCAGTCGACGCGCGGAAACACGAAGTAACAAATCAATCCACCACAATTTCCACGTGCGTTCGCTGAAGATCGAGCCCTAGCCGCCGCGGTTGAAAGACGTTACGCGACTATCACCAAGAACCATCATCCTTAGAAAGCTAAAAGGTAAAGGACGAAAATTTTCTTGTAGAAATGTGAAAAGTTATAGCAAAAGACAGTAGAACGATGTGTGTTTACCGAGCAGCGAAATCAAGGAAATCCTTGGTGAAAAATAGTTTTAGAGAGTAGTTTACCTTAATCTATAAGGTTTTGTCTTGAACCGCAATTTTTCCCCCTTTCGAATGTAAAGATAATAATCTGCTTTCTCGCGAAAGTTAAAACAGTTTGTCAATGCGATAAGTGAATTGCTTGTCCATTGAGAAGTCAAAGATGCTCTGCCTTGTAGGGACTAGATTCGTTCCGGAGACCAAATCACATTATGTAACGATTTCATGATTCAGAGACATTTTCTTTTATCTCTTTGAAAAAATGGTTTTGGCTAAGGCTTTGGAATGGATGAGGCAGGAATGGTTCAAAACGGGCGGAGTTTCTTCTTTTAGACTGACCATGTCCGGTTGATCAGATCCTTGAGAAGCCTGTTTAGTATTGCTAAGATTCCGTTCTTCTTTCTTTCTTTATTTATTTCACCCTCTTTTAGGCTTACTATCTTTATTATTACTTGATTTTTTCCTTAACTGTCATATTCATTTTTTATCATTAATTGTATTACTTCAATAACCGTTAGCTTTTGTAGGGTGCACCCTCACCTCCCTTCATGCACCCTCACCTTCCTTCGTGCACTCTCACCTTCCTTCGTGCAACTTCACCTTGCTTTGTGCACCCTCACTTTCCTTTGTGCACCCTCACTTTCCTTTGTGCACCCTCACTTTCCTTTGTGCACCCTCACTTTCCTTTGTGCACCCTCACTTTCCTTTGTGCACCCTCACTTTCCTTTGTGCACCCTCACTTTCCTTTGTGCACCCTCACTTTCCTTTGTGCACCCTCACTTTCCTTTGTGCACCCTCACTTTCCTGTGTGCACCCTCACTTCCTGTGTGCACCCTCACTTTCCTGTGTGCACCCTCACTTTCCTGTGTGCACCCTCACTTTCCTGTGTGCACCCTCACTTTCCTGTGTGCACCCTCACTTTCCTGTGTGCACCCTCACTTTCCTGTGTGCACCCTCACTTTCCTGTGTGCACCCTCACTTTCCTGTGTGCACCCTCACCTTCCTTCGTGCACCCTCACTTTCCTTCGTGCACTCTTACGTGTTTCTTCACCAACCGACGTGCACCGTCGCAGCTGTTCGTCTCACCCCTTCTCATCCCTTTTCCTTGATTGAGAAGCTCCAGAGACAAATTGACCATCATGACTTACGCTTGTACGTGGTGGAACCAGAAAGAGACGGCAAATAAATGAACTCGCCATGCACACGCGACTACCCACCGAAATGGAAAGTCGAACGGGCCAAAGATCAAAGCAAAAAATGCATAGAAACTCAAGTGCACGGTAATCATAAATCGAGTCCTCCGTTTCTGCCCGCGCCCCACCACGGCGGAGGGCTTCAATGTAAACAATGCAGAGGGTAAAGAGCTGATCTCTGCGAGAGCGCGGCTAATCATCGTGCGCGTATTAACATATTCATTATGTTTATTTAACTGGAAACTCGCTCCCCTCTTGCTCTTGATTGAATGTAGCGTGCATAAAGCGGACAAACTCTTTTTCGGGGGTTCCTGAAATTATTTTAATGCATTAGGCTACGGCCCATAGGTTTTTCATTCCAGATTCTGAATAAAGATTGGAAGAATTTTGCGTTTTTTAGGAATATACTGAACTGTAGGCATTTTCAGCCCTGGGGGTTGTGTGATTTGTAGAAATGTTCATTAAAACCATTATTTCCATAAATAAACACGTAGTGGAGGGTCAGTATAGCATTCGGTTAATTAAAAAAAATACTCCAATCATACAAGCATTTCGTGTAACCACTCTAAAGTTTCTTGCTGCGTGCACATCTGACTTTGAAGTTGGCGCCCGCCCACGAGACAGCTCGCGTTCTATATTGAAGTATGAGCAGCGAGGCAGTACCCGCTCCACCGGACATTTAGCCACGAGAGGGAGTATGGGGCAGTGTCGGCGACCGGTATATGATGGACTGCCTTGCGCCCGGAAAGACAGAATATTTAGTGACGGAGTTTGAGTGCGCTTAGAAACTGTTTTTGAGACCGCTACGCGGTCCACTCCAAGTGCCACGTTTATCCCGTTAAATAATTTTTGAACGAGCTGCGAACTGGTACATCTTCTGGTGATACGCAATACGGATACGAACGTATCACCAGTTTCTGGTGAGTGGTAGACCTGGCATTGTTGTTGTGTATTGAATAGTGACTTTTTGATTGTAACGCTTGAGAAGCGCAATAAATTGTAAAGAAGTATTATCTACCTACGTTTTTCATACATTTCATTTTTGAAAACGTGTATGAATATTTTGAAGATAACTGTATACTCTTGTTGGGCCATTAAATGAGGGATACGAATGCTACTTCAAAAAATGTATTTTTTAAAATTTCGATACAAAGTGTCATTTATCCCCTTATTATATGCTAAGAAAATATGTTTTGTAACATTCATCAGAAACCATCGTCAGAAAACAACGTATGTGTGCTACTTGTGGATAGACAATCACCCCAGGCCTGTATTGAACATTTATGACGAAAAAATAAGACAGTTTGAATATTATTATGTTAGGGAAACTGCAGGCGCACATGCAACCTGCCGCAGACGTTACGCAGAAACACAAGTCACCATCGTTTATAACGGGCACGATATGTCCTGTGCCCTTAGGGCCAGTAAATGAACATGAGTTATGTTTCTCATGACGAAAACAACAATAATTTGTGGGTGATCTATTCGTACTGTTACATTTTTGGAGAGTACCACACTTAGTGGAACGGGGAGTCAGAAACGTTCGAGACCGATTCCTAGGATGAAACTATTTTGAGTTTCAAAACTATATATAAGGTGTGACATTTTGACAATTGAGACTTTTTCCCAAAGACCAGATATTATTGTTATTTATTTAAAGGCAAAAACAGTTAAACACTGTGACTTATTACGAGGAGTAGTGCAATTCGTGCACGATTTCTTGAGTTCCAGAATCTCTGTTCTAACGCATACGAGTATAGTACGTATTAAGTTGAATTATGAATACCAGTAGCAAGAAGCGTTTATTATCCCTAGTGACCATTACCCCTAATCAAAGACCTGTTACATTTTCGGAGATTGACCTCTTCAGGCCGGCGAAGGTAATTCGAAATGTGTAGGATATGTAAGTATTAGTAACGGTGGATTTTAGTAATTGATTCTGAGTGCAAATTAAACGCATCATGTCTGTGTCTTTCCTTTTTAAATAATTGTTTAGGAATGTTTTAATGTTTGCCTATACATAATACCTGGCCTAAGAAACTGCAATGCAAAATTCCATGGTCTGGCCATTCGAAGTTCCATGGAGAAAGTAACTTTTACTTTTAAAACTGAGATTTACAAAGACCGGAATATTCGTACAGGTCTAACTAGTTTTAATTTAGTGTAAGGCAAGAGTAAAATGCTCTAATACACGCTAGCCCAGTAGTACTATGATTCCTGATGTTTGGCAACGAGTTCATTTAGACAATATTCAGCTACGAAAGGCAAGAGTATTCTTTTAATAATTTTTCTTCCCACGAACAGAAACTTCTTTTCGTACAATTATGAGAAAATTGATTGATTCACTTTGTGCAGGGGCGTTCTGACCTTTTAGAAAATATGTAAACTGGTTGCACGGTCCGAACATTTTGCACTTTGTAAACATTTGTTCTGACAGCGAAAATATTTTCAGACTGTTGAAATAGCCTGGTCCTGAACAGAGCGTTGCATCGTTTAGGGTCAGTATGTTCAGTTACTTGATAGGTTGCATCATAATTGTGCTAAAGGAACACAATTGTGTCAAACTTTTCTCTAAAACTGTTCCATGAAAGTTTTGCTAGACTAGAGTATTTCGCTTATAAATATGGTAAAACTCTTATTTTCGTAAATACCTCCTCAAATTTTGAAAATTGAGTTCCATCTTTTAACCTTTAAAAATTCTTCATTATTAAATCTAGATATTTTTTCTGAATCCATTTTTACTTTCTCGTTCTTACTTTGAAAGAGAGAGTATTGTAATCGTGCGCTGGAAATCGGCGAATGTTTGACAAAAACATTCGTATTTTTGGGCCCTGGTAACGAAAATTTGAATAACTCTTGTTCCCTCATATAGCAAATTACTTCTTCTAACACATTGTGTAGTAAGGTTGTATGTTTTGTGGTCCTTGATACCGAAAAATGAATTGACAGCAAAACGATTGTCTGTAGTCACTAGTGACTAAACGGTTCGTCCGATTTTCTGCAAAATTGATATTCTGTGACCAATTTAAAGGAACTCAAGGCTCTCTGAATTTTTTTTTTCCACAGGCCAGCATAATTGCTTTACAGGGATTGTTTTCATATAAACCAACTCAAACCACAAAACTTACAAAAATAAATAACCAACAGACAGTACAATTCAATCATCGAAGGAACAAGGGATAACATTCATATAATACATTCATTCTTTAATAAGTAGAATTAAGGGAAGCCCAACAGGTTCCTCATTATTGTTTATTATTTTTCAGATTTTGTTTGTTTGTTTATTATTGTTCAAATTCTGAAAGATTTATGGGGGGTCAGCAAATTGGATTAAATATTTGTCATATGGGAATCTGTTTTTGATTCGAGAAGTTGTTGCTGATTGACCAAGGTTATAATAGTCAGTTGCTGGTATATTATGTAAATATGTGAAAAAAGAATGTGAACGTTTGAGCATTGTTTGGTGGATAGTTTCTGTTTTTAATTCTGAGTGTAATTGTTTCTAATGAACCAGGGGGCGTTTACAGCTATACGAAGGATTTTGTTTTGGAAGGTTTGTATTTTCTTTATATTAGTTGCGGCAGTGTTGTACCATATCGGGCATGCATACATTATAATGGGAAGAACTATTGCTTTGTAAAGCACTAATGTACATTCTGTTTTGAGGGCGCTTTTTCTGTTAATTAATGGATATAATTTATGTAGTCTTCTGTTTGCTTGTATAATTTTGTCATTTATATGATTAGTCCATGTTAGTCTGGTATCCATTAATACCCCGAGATTCTCTGAATTTTAAACGGATATTTTCTTTACGGGGATACTTTAGATGAAATCTCAAAAATGTTTTCATAATTTTCTCAAAAATGGCTCCAAATACTTTTAAACTTTGTCCTCGGTTCGCGTGAACGACGCTTAAATGCATGACGCAAGTTTTTTTTCGTTTAAATTTCTCTATATTCAAAAATTACGAATTGGAAATGAGAGACAATTATAGTTTTAAGCGTCGGTCCAAGTGAAAACGTGAGAGCGACTCAGTTGTGTAGCGGTAACGCACACGGCGAGTTAACTCGGTGCACTTGAGTTCGAATGCCGACGCTGAAAAGAAATGGTGCTTGAAAATTCTATGTGTAATATCTGCAGATCTTCAATGAACTTCCAGAGCCTGATACTCAAGTTAATGAATTAAGTGTTCCAAATGACCGAGTGATGACGCGACCAAAGCGTCTCAAGTACCACTGCGACGATTCCTGGAAACGTTTAACACTTAAGACGGAAAGAAATAAAGAACAACAGTCCCATGAGTTGGATAAAGGAATTGAAGTACATTTCCAAATAAGCTTTAATCAGTGGACACAACTCATTTTTTATCAAGTAGTCTGTTCTTAAAGTCTTAAATTAATTATTTCATTGAAGAATTGTATGTATGAAAAAAATGGAATTCAGTGGCTTAGTGAAAAATTTTCGATGCGAGAACAGCATCGTCACGAATAAAATCGTTTTTAAAATGGGTTTAGGGGTGCTACAAACCCCATAAACACCCCATTTTCGGCCTTTTTTCGCTACTTTTTGGAAAATAGCGAATAAATATTATTTAATGTGATGTTATCAACGTATTTTTGGCTGAGGTGGTGCCCGCGTTATTCTACAATAATTTTATGATCATCAAACATTACTTATTTGATTCATTGGGCCACATTAATCCGAATATGGTCAATTTCACGTTAAAACGATAGAAACAGATTCTTTTCAATTGCCCATAGCTCCGTACATTTTTATCCAAAATACTTTTAGTTTAAAAGTAGATTAGAGTTTGAAATCTCTGCTTTAAGAAATTTGCTTCGCACAATTGAACTATTTCATTGCAACCGGCTAAAATTGCGGTGCGCGTCATCACTGGTAGCAACCCTCATTTGAGCCGCACTGCTGTGACTGATTTTTTATTTACTATTAGGCTATATTGAACATATTTGTAGGGACATCAAACGGGCTTAGAAGTAACTAGACTGTAAAAGACAACATACGGCATTTGGAAGCCCGTGAGTTATTTTTTTCCTTTTCGTTTCGGTGCGTGTAACAGTGTCCATGTGGCCACACAACAGTGTTCATTCGCAGAAACAAACTGTTTAGAATGCGTTGTCTTTTGGTTGATGAAAATATGTACCTTTAGTTTGTTAAAACGTAACAAGCCACCTGTGGCAGGAAGGGTAGGGAGCTGTCCGCTAAGTGGCCTTGGCTGAATCCCGGATGTCAACTCGCACACACCGATTCAATTTAAAAGTAACTTATAAAAGTTACCGTCAGTCGTAGAAAAAGTACCGTATGAAACTCTATGTAATGAGTATTAATACACTTGTGTAAGGTTCATGATAGTCGTTTGTTCCTTGCTTGTATCGTAATATCACACTTTTGTTTTAATATCCCTCATTATACCCATCATTTTCTATACTGACCGATGCCATTAGGTCCTTGTTGCACCTCTTGCCCTATAAAATTAAACTTATTAACGGTGATAAGCACATATCTGATGCCACGAGCCCCGGACGTTTGCGAATTTATTTAAAAGATTCATTTTATAAGGCAGGATGTGTAATAATGACCTGTCATGGGCCACTTTAAAATTAATGGAGCTAAAACAGCACATACTTTCACGCCCACATTTACATGCAAAATTACGGAAAAATATACTCAAATTTCCGAAAAATTATATGTGACGTTATTTTAATATGTATTTAAGGAATAGATTTTATTAAGGGAAAACATTTCTATCTATAAAATTTTAGTTGTAAGAAAACACCGAAAAAAGTTTGAACTTTTCCAATTTTCGAAAAAGCAGGGTTTTGAGACCTGTACCATTCTCCCAAACTTTTTTCACACTATCCAACAACAAAATTTAATCAAAAACGATGGAGCCATTGTTCTGAAAATTTTAAAAATGATGCAGGGGCTTCATGTAAAGTACCTACCAAAATTAAAATATGTTTCAAATTCAAGGGCCCGCGACATTAGGTAGGTAGATTGAGGAATATCGGTTTTGGAGAAAATCGGCTGAACGGTTTAGCCGCTAGCATTGCTCACAGACGGACGGACAGGTTGACGCTTTGCGGTTATTCGATTTTTCGATATCAATAATCCACAAAATATGGATATGAAGGACCCACATAACCCAATACCACGTGTTAGAGGGTTTTATTCTAAAAGCAACTGGATTTATCCACTTTTACGTTACCAGGCCCTGTAATGAGTTTTTCTGCCAAACATTCTGCGTCGTTTTTCCGCGCAGCATTTTATAACTTTCTCACTACTCTGTAGTGAGAAAGTGAAAATCGAAGTATACGTCATCGTTTCATAATGCACTATTTCAGTAAAGTAATCACAACCCCTGTGCCTGGAGACATCCGTCACCGCCTTCGTGTATCCTTTCCGTTGGCAGCGACTGCAGGATTGGGCGAAGGTGCGAGTCACCGTCTCGGTCGCCTGTCTCTCATCCCGACACCTCACGGCCCTCCGCGCCGCCACCCGGGCAGAGGGGGAGGCGGGCGAGCGCGGGCGCGAGCGGGCCGGGTCAGCGGGTCGTTATGCCGCAATCGATCTCCGCCTCCGCTCCCCCGCCTCTCTCGCGGGCGCTCCCGCCCCTCCCCCTTCGCGCCCGTCCGCGGCCACTTAACGTCGGCGCCGCCGCTCGCGCCCCCGCCCCGCCCCCGCCGCCGCCCGGCCACGCGGCTCGCGCTCATTGAGCCGGCAATTTGTTTGGCGCGCGGCCCAGCCCGACTCGCGTCGGGCGACTTGGCCTGCCGGCTTCCGGCTTAAGGACTCCTGCGTGTAATCCATTAGAGCCCCCTCCTCCTCCTCCTCTTTCCCCGCTTCTTCCCGCCCCGAGCCGATGCAGCAGTTCACTCTCCCGCTACAGGTGGGATGTGCTCTTGCAGACGACTGGAGACAGACTTTCTCCAACATCGATATGTCTCGTATTCTCATCAGAAATTAGAAACCGTGACGTATTTGCCGTAGATTAGATTGTGATAGAGTAGCCGAAACATTCATTGACTGACTTTAAATAAAAGTCAGCTTTGTCACTGTCTCTAGCGACTCTGACCGAGAGGTCTAATGGTTCGAGTCCCGACGACGCCTGGTTTTCGAGACTATTTAGCTAGGTCAAATTCAGCCGCTGGCTGGAGGAGACTTCTAGCGGCCGGATGCTCTAATCGCAAGTTTTCCGTGGTTGTTCCGATCACTAGGTGAAAGCCGAAGAAGTTTCCTTAGAAACGGACCACGGGCCGTTTGTCACTCTGGATCTCGCTACGTAGCTGGAGAGGAACATCAAGACCTCCCGCGGAAACACACTACACTAACGGGGCAATTGACCATAGCGATTGACGTGCTCGGAAACATCAATTTTTCAATTAATCAATGAAATTAAACTTTGGCCAAACAGACTACGAAATGGCGCCATGCTGAGAGAGCCAGGGTCTAAAACCCACGTATAACTTTCTTCTTTAAATTTACCATTTTTCCATGAGAACATTTCAAGCTTGGGGATTTAAAATTAAGAAAATCGTATGAATGTGTAATCCGTTGAAGGACGCTGAGGCTAATTTCGGAAGATACACCTTAGCATTCTGAAAAAAACATTTTTTGAGGACCGATGACTTTCCCAACCAACCCATTGATGTAACTGACAATCACTCTATGTGCAGGTTTAAGGGGAAATGCGAGATGTCGTGGCACATTGTATCGGTTACAGGCATTCGACGTAACATCCATTCTGTTACCCGTTCCATCACAATCCTTGAATTGCAGACAGACCAATCTGCACATCTCCATACGGTGTCTGGTCTTCTGTAGTAGGAAGAGGGAGTACTCGGAGTACATTCAAAATCCAGTGGCGCCTCTTGAGTGGTCCTCAGTCGGGATTCGTCTGGTGCAGAGAGCCGCGAATCAATATCTTCAGACTTATTCTCTATTCACTTTGAACATGCCAGTGAAGAAGCTGGTCCCTCGCGCACCTCGAATCCAACGTATAGGCTACGTTCTAGAGTACGTGAGTGAAGAAAGTGGTTCGTGACAGATTCCATGGAAAACACCCTACCCGAGCTCTCATTTTTTCAACATTTCTGCCATCTCAATATGTCTCGCTTTTGAATTCTGGCCCGCTTCCGAATTCAGGTCTCGGCCGTAAAATTCACTGGAAATTACTCTTTTTCTTGCGATGTGAGGGAGGCTACAACTGTGCGTGTGCTCTCAAAAAGTATCAGGAAGTAAGTAGTGCCTCTTTCGTGTCCCTCGCGCGGGATTTCGATTCTTCCCACAGTACATGGGATTCTGGAGGTTTCTGGAGGTATATTGATATCGCCTGCTTCCCATGTCCGGACTGTCAGCGATACCCACATCGTTAATTTGTGTGTGTGCGCGCGTATAAGCTTGCGGGTTTGTGCGCGGGGGGGTGCATAGTGAGGAAGCAGGGAGACCTTGAGCCCCCGGGTATGGTAGGACCCGATTGTTCCCTGTGGGTTGGACCTGCTTTGACAGTACCTCCCCTCGCCCACTGAGGAGTAATTGAGTAGAGGCCTCGTGCAGTGTTCTGCGCGTGAGTGACGTATCCACTCCACCATCGCCTGCACGGTCAGTAGACTCATAGTTGGCTCTTGAATTTCGGGAGATGCTCTTCAGAGCATCACGTTGTGGCGCATCTAGATGTCAGCCGAACGTTCAACGTTTTAAGGACTTTAAAAGTATTGATTATATTTATTCCGGGCACGTCAAATTCGAAGTTTATCAGTTCCGTAAGTGTTGTGTAAGATATCCCTGGAGATGGCGGTGTTTCTGTTCTGCAAGATACTGAGATGCGGCACTATCATCCCTCGAGTGTCTCCACCAGCAGACCACCGCTTCAACCAGGACAGCCTCTAAGCTTCCGAAATGTGCTAGTATAGTGCATATAAGTGTTTCTATGTGGGTATAAATGGAGACGATGAGAAACTGATGAGGATGGAAAGATTCTGCACGGTCTCTGGCCAATTGTGAAGGTGCTGTTCCGATATTCGACTGGTATCAATCAGCGAAATCACGGAAAACTTCCAAAGAGAGCAGCAGGCTTCTAAAATCCTTCTCTAGTCTGCCTGAAATCGCCCTGGGTACATAGTTAATGTCGGAAATTAGACGCTGGGAAGTCGTAGTGTACTAGACCTGACAGTCAGAATTGCTGCAGTGGCAACAGTTGGTGCCCTGAGCTAACTCAGCCGGTGGAATTAAAAGACATCATTTGGCACCCAAACTTGGAGTTATCAGTTATCACCATTCCACTTCCGCAGTCGTTTTTGACGACATCTGTGGAGTGGTGAAACTATTCTCCTTCCGTGTATGGATCTTAGAGGCTTTGAATCTTGCAATTTGAGTGGAGGCGAAAGAAGATCCCGGTTGATTACTCGGGAAACACTGTTGCTCTTATCTTTAATATCTCCTGAGTGTCTATTACTCTATCCCGTGTTCCATCTCAATACAGAGCGGGGGTGGGATTCCGGCGTGAGGACTCCACCGTGTAATCCATTAGAGCCCCCTCCCCTTCTCTTCCCTCCTCTGTTTGAGAGGAGGGGGATCCGTCACCCCGCTACATATGTGATGTGCACTTGATGAGAGCCGAGAATCGATCTTCCAGGACTGTTGCTTTTACGGTGGTTTTCAAGTGGTCCATGTGTGCCTTACACTTGTGTAAAGTGGTGTATTAATTGTAGCGTTATTTTAAAAAGTTTGTATTTACGGTTGATTTTGATACATTCATGTGAATCGCCCGATTTTTTATTATCTCAACTCTTAATTATTAATACTTTTTGTTCTTAAGAAAAAATCCTAATGTTCTCAATTTTAGCCTTAGAAACGTCTCATTTTCTCACAGCAGTAATATTATGGAGTCCATTGTTGTGGCGTTCCCTGGTGGCAAATATGAAAATCACAGGGTTCCGACAATGGTGGGTGCCTGTTGCGAAAAAAAACAAATCAGTTTCAGCCTATGTTGGGTGTGGGTCAGGTGATCAAAGTCAGAATGCCCGAGCAGAAACAAAGGAACAAACAACGACCATACTTTTCCCGCAACGGGGGAAACTACAGGTGTTTTTACTTTCTCACTACAGAGTACAGAGGAAGTTATGTAATGCTGCGCGAAAAAACGGGGAATTTTCCGCAGAAAAAACTGTTATTGCAGAGCCCTGGTAACGAAAAAGTGCATAAATCCTCTTACTAAATTTAGAAAAAATTCTCTAACTCCTGGTGTAGCCAGAATCCATGTTTTGTGGTCCTTCATAGCGAAAAATTGATTGTCGGCAAAACCTCTGTCCGTCTCTGAACAACGCTAGCGGCTAAACCGTTCAGTCGATTTTCTCCAAAATTGGTATTCCCCAATCGATCTGCTTGATGTCGTGAACCCTTAATTTGCAACCTATATTTTAATTCTGGGATGGGCTCTACATGAAGCCTCTTGGTCATTTTCCAAATTTGCAAAACAATGGCTCCATCGTTTTTGATTAAATTTTGTTGTTGGATAGTGTAAAGAATATTTAGGAGAATGATGTAGGTCCCATGTACATTGAAAATCTTAATTTGGCTATTAATTAATAATTGATTTTTAATAATTGCCAAAGTTCATTTTTTTCGACGTCTTCCTACAACTAAAATATTAAAGATAGAGATATCTTCATTAATCAAATCTATTCCTTAAAGATAGATTTTGAGATAAGGGCACGTACAATTTTTCAAAAATTTGAGTACTTTTTGCGTAATTTGGAAAGTACATGGTGTTTTAACTCCACTAGTTGTCGTTGGAGAAGAAACTGGAAGCGTATGTTTGTCTTGGGAACGATTTGTTTGTGTTTAAATTGTTAAAATTCCCATCCCAGAACTGAGATTCAAATGGTGAGGTTTTAGAGGGGCGGGAATAATTCTCTGTTAATTTTATGATTCGCTTGTTAATTTATTTCTCTAAGGACTCTTGCTTGTAATTCAGTACAACAATCTCGCTTCTCTATGATTAATTTCGTTCTACCGCTGCCGCTCAGATGTGCACACCAAGCATATAGGGTTCATATCAAGGAACTTTGGGAGGTCTAGAGGAGATAATGGTACCTCTCAACTTTTATCTTTTAGACTGGCGCTCTTTCATTCATGTTCAAAGTGAAGTTACAATAAATTAACAGATTTTCACATTAATGTAAACAAAAAATATATTCACATTCCTGAAAGTAGAATTTACACTGAGGTGACACAAGTCGTGGGATACCTTCCAATATCGTGACGAACGTCCTATTGCCTGATAAAAGGCAGCAATTTGACGTGGCATGGTCTCGTAGAGTCGTTGGAAGTCCCCTGCAGAAATATTGAGCTGAGCTCCCTCTATAGCCATCCCTATTTGTGTTGCCGGTGTAGGATTTTGTGTACGAACTGACCTCTCGATTATGTCCAATAAATATTCGATGGGATTCGTCTTGGGCAATTTGGGTCGCCAAATCTTTCGCCCAAATTCTTCAGAGTATTCTTCAAATAAATAGTAAACAATTGTGGCCCCTTGACATAACTTATTGTCATCCATAAAAATTCCAACTTTGTTTGGGAATATGACGTATACGACTAACTGCAAATGGTCTCCAAGTAGCTGAACATAATTATTTCCAGTCAATGATCAGTTCTGTTGGACCAGAGAACCCAGCCCATTCCATGTAATAACAGACCACACCGTTATGGAGCCACCAACAGCTTGCACAAGGTCTTCTTGACAACTTGAGTTCATGACTTCGTGGGGTCTGCGCCACACTCGAACCCTACCATCAGCTCTCACAAACTGTAATCGGGACTCATCTGACTAAGTCACGGTTTCCAGTCGTTCTAAGGTCCAATCGACATGGTCATGAGGCCAGGGGAGGCGCTGCAGGCGATGCCGTGCAGTTAGAAAGGGTACTGGAGTCGGTCTTCTGCTGCCATAGCCCATTAAAGCCAAATTTTGTCGCACTGACAAACGGATACGTTGGGCGTATGTCCCATTTGGATTTATACGGTTATTTCTCGCAGCGATGCTCGTATGTTAGCACTGACAAATACAGACAAACGCCGCTGCTCTCGGTCATGTGATGGCCGTCGGCCACTGCGTGATCCCTAGAGAGAGGTTATGCCTGAAATGAGGTATTTCGGCACAATCTTGACACTGTGGATCTCAGGATATTTGATTCCCTAACGATTTCCGAAATTAAATGTCTCTTACGTCTAGCTCCAACTACCATTCAGCGTTCAAAGTCTGTTAATTACCGTGTTCGGTTTGGGGGGAACGGGAACTGACATCAGCAATCGCAAAAAAATAACATCCACAACTTTTTGAATTATATCCTTTCGGATCTCGAGACTTACTTTTGACCTACGTTCCACGCATACGTGAGATTTTTCACGGTGAAACAGGCCGAGCTGAGAAACGATACAACCACATGCAGAAACACTCGCCAGAATAGAAGAAAGTTTGCTCGACCTGTCGCGCCACACGGGAGCGCTGTTCTTTTTTCTTTCGTCGACAAATCAGCAGAGAATGGAGGCGCGATACGTAAGTCGCCCCCCCCCCCTGCGCTTTGAATTCGGCCTCGCGAGCGTCTGTGGGGGAGGGGGGGAAGGGGGAGGGGGCACGCCTGCAGGAGTTTCGCGACCCGCGCGGTGGCCGCCGCCGCCGCCGCCGCCGCCGCCGCCGCCGCCGCCGCCGCCGCCGCCGCCGCCGCCGCCGCCGCCGCGCCTCGCTGCAAACAGGATCACCCACCTCGGTGACTTTTCTCGTTTCCGAAGACCGTATCCGAAGTTGGGAGTTGGTTGTGGAAGGAGGTTCCCGCATCCTCGGGTCCATGTATCTTCCCGGAGGCACCAGCCGCCTGCCAGATATCCTCTACCCATGAATCTAATATTCATGACGTAATTACTTAACGCTGAAGTTTCCTTCTATTACTTAAAACGGTTCCGTGAATATTGATGCTCTGCCGCGGAGGACGAAGGAGGGTATGGCGGGGGGGGGGGAGCGGGATGCGGGAGGCACGGAAACGGGTGAGAAGTCGGGAGTGGATTCCGAGAGGGAGGGGACAAGTTATGGGCTGATTAGACATCTCAGTTGTTCCTCACAACCTTTTTTTTTATATTTAGATATCATTTTCTTCTATTTCTTATTCTATTATTGCAAGAGACCGAGCCAAACTTGCTAACCAAATGAAAACAAAAATAATTAGTTTCTTTGTGAACTGTATGTCGATAGCTGCAGGCTCCAAATAATAGTTCATTTATATATTTGACAGTTAAGGATAATGAAAATAAATTATTTAAATTCAGTATTACAAAAGCATACAGACACATCAACTACTAGAGATCAAATTGTTTATAATTTTAAAATAGTAATTGATATTTAATAATTATAAGTCATAAAAAGGAGGATCGCAGTTCAATTAAACATTAAATAAAATTTTAATCCGATGAGAAGCTATGAACCGCGGGAAATTATACAACTACGTCTAACTTACAACCATGAAGCAAACGTAACTTACAACCATGAAGCAAAACATATTTATCTCAATTCTGTATAATACATAAATGGGCAACTAATAAATGAATACGATTATTGCAAGTTATTTTTTGCAAGTTGCTTATACAATAAATTACAGTTCCAAATTGACAATTTAATCAAACACATTAAAAATAGCAACTAGACATGCAATCATTTGATGCAAAGGAAACCTGAGAACAAACTTGTTTGTAACCAATTATTCCATGAATGGAGTTATAATGTTTAAGTTCGTGGTAACAAGTGCTGAGAAATTAAATTATTATAAACACATCAAATATTTTTCATTAGTATTCGATACCCTCCCACCATTTGTATTAAATACGATGTGAATACGCTATTTCTTTTAAGCTATGAACTAAAATTACATTGGAGTTATAAAATTAGTGAGAGCTAGGATAATAAAACATTATTAAAAAAGGTAAATATCGTAAAACCAATCTGAATCACTCAGCACAACTGACTTTACATTGTCTATGCAGTTTAAAATGAAATTACAAAGCCACATTACTATTTGAATAGTAATTAAAAATAAGAATTGTTTTGCATTATTGAAATGTATACAAATGATTTGACTGCTGGGACTATGAATGCACATAGGTTTTAAATATATTACGAACCATGTTATCAAAGGCCCATATTCAACTACAGATTGAGTAAACATGAAATACATTGTTAAAATGCAACAAATACCAACATTGAGGCGATGTTTACATCGCCACGACTAGCACCAGAGTGAACCAATAACTTAAATAACATAAACTACATGGCGGAATGTCAACTCCACCATGAAACAACTTCAAA
The DNA here is from genome assembly GCA_031308135.1 of Acheta domesticus. NCBI lineage: Eukaryota > Metazoa > Arthropoda > Insecta > Orthoptera > Gryllidae > Acheta > Acheta domesticus. Next base: position 203,786,466 of record JAHLJT010008446.1, read on the forward strand.
GTGAAGTAAGGCGAGAAAGTAAAAATAAATTTTAAATTGCGACGGAGTACCTCACTCCGCTCTGATCTGTACCCAAAATGAAAAATAACATCGCAACATGGTGGAGATGTTACCTCCGCCGTGAGCTGCATGAAAGTGAACAAGAAATGAGTCTGTTTGTTCCAAGTAAACATTTTCTGGCAACCTTCTCGCTAATCCAAGGTTCACATAATGGATTTCAGAAATAAATATGATATAAAAACAAATTAAGGATGAGTACTATTATTTTCAGATTACAGTTAGATATAGAAAATATTTATAACATAGTTTCATATCATGTTTATTTTGAATAATAAACCTCAATTGAAATCATTAATTGGCACTAGCACCACCTTATTAGGATTATCCCTTTAACCGCAGTTTAATTGTCGCCCGTTTATGCCTGCGTCAGTTATTACAATTCTTAATATGGCATTCATCTGTGTTGCCAAATGGGTTAATGGAGCACTTATCATCTGAAGCATTATGTATGTAATATGTGGAACGTTTCTGAAATTATATCAAGGAATTATGAAATTGAAGATATAAATAATTCAAAACCCGCACCAAACTGACAGGAAACATCATGTTATTTACAAGAAGGGCGGGAGGAAAATATTGAATTTAATTTTAAAAAATAACTTCAATTTAGTTTCCACCAATTATCTTGTAATTTTCTTTCCTAGATTCTTTCTCACACTGTCCTTTCTCGCGCTCCGTCCTTACCTTTCCCTCGCGCTCCGTCCTCACCTATCCCTCGCGCTCCGTCCTTACCTTTCCCTCGCACTCCGTCCTTACGTTTCCCTCGCCCTCCGTCCTTACCTTTCCCTCCCTCTCCGTCCTTACCTTTCCCTCCCTCTCCGTCCTTACCTTTCGCTCCCTCTCCGTCCTTACCTTTCCCTCCCTCTCCGTCCTTACCTTTCCCTCCCTCTCCGTCCTTACCTTTCCCTCCCTCTCCGTCCTTACCTTTCCCTCCCTCTCCGTCCTTACCTTCCCTCCCTCTCCGTCCTTACCTTTCCCTCCCTCTCCGTCCTTACCTTTCCCTCCCTCTCCGTCCTTACCTTTCCCTCCCTCTCCGTCCTTACCTTTCCCTCCCTCTCCGTCCTTACCTTTTCCTCCCTCTCCGTCCTTACCTTTCCCTCCCTCTCCGTCCTTACCTTTCCCTCCCTCTCCGTCCTTACCTTTCCCTCCCTCTCCGTCCTTACCTTTCCCTCCCTCTCCGTCCTTACCTTTTCCTCCCTCTCCGTCCTTACCTTTTCCTCCCTCTCCGTCCTTACCTTTTCCTCCCTCTCCGTCCTTACCTATCCCTCTCTCTCCGTCCTTACCTTTTCCCTCCCTTTTCCTCTTTCCCTTTCCCTCCCTTTTCCTCCTTCCCTTTCCCACTCTCTACCTGTTCCCTTTCCCTCCCTCTTCGTGCCAACTTTTCCCCCTCTCCGCCTTTCTCTTTCTCTGCCTTTTTCGTCCTTTTTTGTCTCTCTGTCTGTCTCTCTTTCCCTCTCACACATGCACACGTTTATGTCTTATTTCTTCCTTCCGTGCCTGTCTCTACGTGTCTGGCTTCATACTCATCTGTACTTCCTCTGTTTCTCCGTGCTGTACGACACAAAATTTGAATCATTATGAGAATTATTGCAAATGTCTGGGAAAAATATACACAACAAAAAATCTTAGGTTTAGTGGAACACTCCAAGGTGACAAACTTGGACACGTTTACAAACACTTTTAGTACAAGATTTATTGTGCTGTCATAATTTCAAACTTTCTTTAGCCTGAAATTTTGAAGGAAGTATAGTCAACCTCGCCAGCCGAATAAAGTTATCGTCAGCCTGATCCCTGCTTATCAGATATTTGCTATTGCTCGTCACCGTAATGTACTGCACCTGCTCCATCCATCTCGTGTTGACTAATTTCAGCTTCATCCGGCTAAATTATAAAGTATGCTTCGAGGCTGGTCCTCCTTCCGCGTTCCACTCATTTCGGATAATGTGAACATTAATAGGCTAATCGACAATTGGCCAGATTCAGATTTTAGCCGTAACATACACATTTTATTTTCGCGTTATATGGACTACCACTTCCCAGGTTAGCCTCATAGCCGGTTTGCGGTGGCGCTGGTGCGATCGACTAACAGGTGGAGCCCTGGGGGAGGGAAGCGCCGTGAGGGAGGGGTTGGCGAGAGGGTGGGGTGCAAGGGTGGCGGCTGTGTGCCTCTCATCACCATTCCCTGCGCACCCAGGCTTCGGACTCGGCCAAACAAGCGCCACAGGCTATTTGAATGTAAATGATACGCCATTTACTTGACGTAGACAGTATATTTCCCCTCCCCACCCCTGATCATCCCGCCTCTATGGAATATTATCTTTACTACGAAGCGATGAATGTGCGATAATTTACGAGAGTAAAACGCACAGGACATATGTTTCTTTTTGGGCGGTGTAATTGGCCATTGAAATGCTGAGAGTGGGAATTCGACGCAACTGAAAATGCAAATCGACACACTTTCGTGTATTGCACAGTGTTAGTGTTTTAATGCACTATACTTGTAGCGTAGTGGACGAATGCTAATGCGATACTTGCCTTTTATTTTCACTGAATACACATGTCTTACTTTAATAAAGTGAATATTTTTCCTTTAAAGCATGATGATTGGAAAATATATTTAATACTGTCAAATTAAAGAAAATTCTCGCTGTCTTTACTTTTGTTTTAAACAACTGTAATGTTTAGCGAATACATTGTCTTCCATAGAATATATTATTCCACCCATATAATAGGCTTGGTCATATCTCAATTATAAAAGTTGAAATGCAAATATATACAAGACAACGTTTGAAGCGTAGTCCGGTTATGTTGACCGATCAAAGACTGATTTCAACAAATATTTTAATTATAATGTATAATATAAATTTGGAATTTTCCTTTATATTTTAAACTAACATTTGAAAAAATATTCCAACTGAACTATCAAGATATAAAATAGGCGCAAAATACACACAATTGAAACCTTTATTACTGATTATGTACGTTGTGCGTTGAAGATGATTTAAGATCTATACCAATTAACATGTTCTCAATAGAGATTAACGTTGATAGACAATAGCTCACCAAAACGTAAGCATAGTAAACACAAACTACATTTATTCCCACAAGCAAAACAAGGTGCCACCTCAGCATCTGATGAATGGATCAGGTAAACTGGGCGATATTCTGATCAAAAGCGTCACTGTCATGGTAGCTGAAGTATGGCACAGGCATATTTAGTCTTTTCAAATTTTAAAATATGGAACCTAATGTATGTAGTAACATAATATGTATGTAGTAACATAATGTATAATACGCACATATGTTTGTGAGAATTGTAACACCAAGAAGGAGACATTCTATTAGAATGACATTTATCCCACAGATTAGGAATATCATAATATAAAACTGATTAGAATTACAGAACTGTATCTGCATTTTGACCTTTAAATGTGAAGCTGCTTGCAAGAGGGGCAGTACCTCGGACTCTGAAACCCTCCTAATGTAGAGGCCGTTGGTCAGATTTCCCTCAATACGTATGACACGAGATCGCACATTGTAGCCAATGGCGCTCCAAGCCAACACACTTGGCGTTTGTCCGCTATGGCGCGCAAGAATGCAGGCTGGCAGACTGCAATCACCACCGTAATATCAAACACGTACGCGGCCATCTTTCTCCCACAAATTGAAGCGGGACTCGTCCCAAAACACCACATTTTGCCACTCAGCACACCAGTGAACACATTGACGTGCCCATAGCTGTCGGAGGCGTTGATGATTTCTGGAGAAAGGAATTCGATGCAGTTCGTATGCGTGCCACCCGTTCATCAGTCCAGGCCTCTGCAGACGGCGTCGAACCGTCGACGCAGTCATGACCATACTCGAAGCAGTGTTTCAAAGTCGAGCAAACACTGGACGCCGTCGTTCTGTCGGTTACGGCCGTGGGGTCAAGGCGGTCATCTCGCACTGAGGTCACATTGTGTGGTCTTGTACCCACTCGTCGCTGTGTATGACCGTCTTCTATCCACCGGTTCCACGTACGCATCACTGTCGTAGCAGCGCGCCCAGTTCGAGCGCCATTATCACCGTATGACAAACACGCTTCTCGGATACCGATCATTCTGCCCCGTTCGAACTCACTCAGATGCTCATAGTGCACCCTTTGGCGTCGACGAGGCATACTGGTATCTGCTTGCACGTTTGCACGTTGTTTGTCGGCTCTACACCGACTAGGTGTGGCGTAACACTAACTTGAACTGTTACACAAAAGAGGGTGATGGTAGGCCAACGTGCACGCCATCTCTATGCAATCACGTCTTGTGGATTTACTATTCTACACATCCACCAATTTTTAAGAGATTCCTACCATTTCTTGTGAGATTTGCAATTTTCACGAACAGCAGTGTATGATTCTTAAAATAAATATTGTTTTTCTTTGTGATGGTGAGTATGGTCTCTAATTGTAAGGGACAGTTAATATAAACAGACATAATACAGAGTTCTTACAAATTGAGGCCAAAAGATGGGAGTAACGTATTCGAGCTCAAGCGCCTCCTCTCTCTGCTTCCTCCTTCGAACACGCGCCGGACGTCCCAGTCGGGCGTGAGGATGTTCATCAGTGGAACAAGAAAATCATCTTCATGACTCGCTCCAGGTACCTTCGAGATCCGAAACTCTTCCCGGAGGGAGAAATTCGCACGCGTCACTCCGGGAAAGAGGAGGCGGAATCTGGTGATAATGATAAGAATTTGTGCGGAAATCGTGACCCGAATCCGAAAGGAGGAGGCGGAGCGTCCTAGCTACTGCGCAGCACCTTCCTCGCGAATGAAACAGAGTCGAATGTTGGTAGGAGTCTCTTTATTTCTCAAAGCACATGCCTTTTTCATAATCGGTAAGTACCGAGATCTATTTTAAAACGTTTATTAAAACGATATTTAGCTTTATTTTATGTATAGATGCCATAGTGTTAATAGAAAACCCTGAAGATAAAATGCAGATAGTAGCAAACAAAATAATCCAAATTGCAACACAATATGGCCTTAAAAATATCCACAGAAAAAACAACCATAGTACCCAAGAAACCGCCTTGTAAGGAGAAAAATTGTTATACATGAAAACGTCATTGAACAAGTACATTTCATACTATGTTGTCACATCTCGTTCCAAAAAGAGATTGATTTAGATTTCATAAATAAAATTAAATAAATTTAGAAGAATTTATTCATTTTATTTATTTATTTACTTATTAACGTCAAAGCTGTTCAACACTTTGTGTGACTTTCTACGGAGAGAAGTGCATTATGTGCACGTTTTCTTAATTCCGAAATCCCTACCCTAAACCACACAAGTTCAATTCTGAAGACGGATAGAAATTAGCATTTTTAGCAAAAATTTATAAGAAAATATTCGCTGATGAATAAAAACTGTTTGCAAGAGTAAACCAGCTATAGATTTGTGCTTTTATTCCTCATCGTGCCCTTCGTGAAGGAATAGACTTCCATCCGTAACATGGAGAACGATAATTTGAATAACGATATTTCCCACTGAACTGTAGATGATTTGCACAGATAGTAATGTTACTTTTACATTTGTGGTCCAATAATAGATCTTTAAATTCGAACAAGGAGAGAAACAAGAGTAATTTCAATACAATAGCTATACCAGTGGAGACAAATCAGAGGAACATCAAAGAAAGGCAACTCCAGATTCCAGGCAACGGAAATGCAATTCATGACCAGCATACTTGGCTACAAAATTTTATATAAACAAAAAATATTGTGGTGAGAAAGAAATTGGAAGTCGGCTGCTTGAGAAACTAGAAAGACATAAGAGTTGCTGTGAACATCGAGGAATAATGCCAGATAACAGATTACTAGCAGGCTACACGCAGTGGACTACAGACACAGAGGAAGGAGAGATGTAGGAAGGCCAAAGAAGAAATGAACACCAGACGTTCTAACAACCTAACCCTTGAAGTGCCGATGAAGTAAACATGCCGTATATAAACGGCAGTGTTGGCGTCCACTGCTGATACCTTGGGCAACCTGCCTTTTATTTACTCAGTTTCGGCGTAAAATACATCTAACAACGTATTTACATGTAATTGTATAACTCATAAAAGGGTTCTGTTATTAATTCCACACTTAGTTATGATTGTCTTAAAACTAAAACTCTATGTTCAAGCCAATGAATTCACTTCTCTAACGCTAGCGCGCTATCGTCAAATCGGAGTGTACTACAGACGAAAGACCTGACTGCGAATGCCGGGTGCTCCCTTGCCCCTGCACCACATCTTCGTCTGCCGGTGCGAGGCAGGCGGAGTGGGGGATTTGCGTCTCTCTGCGGGGAGGCGCTCTCCCACCCGTCTCCCGGCCCCTGCTCTCCCAGCCGCGCTCGGCATCCCACCGCCAGCCTCCTGCGTGATCTCGTCAGAGCACGTAGACTGCGCGTCCCGCCGCCTGCTCTGATTAAAAGCACGCCCCGCCCCGTTCCGCCCTTGCCCTCCCCGCCATGCTCAGCGACGCTCCGCTCTCCTCGTCGCCGGAATAGCTGCTCACAGGCCCGCCTGTGAGCCCCTACCTGCAGTACCTGTACGCCTCGGGTCCTGTACGACCAATCTGTATGACTAATTTCCGATGCGTGCAGAAATTAAAACAAAACTACGCAGCCTCCGCTCATGTGAGATGTGACCATGAACTCGGAAAAATACAAAACTATCCCTATTAATTTCCAATGCACCCAGAAATTGAGTGCAAACTTAGCAGCCTCTCGGCAAGTCAGGGGTGGCCTTAGATCAGACCTGCACAGCATTTTGAATTTCATTGACGTCGGGAGCTGCGCGCGGGCAACTCGGGTGCAAAAGCGAAAATCGATGAAGGGTGGGGATGAGACGCACTCTAGGAGTGGGACCACCAATCAGAATGCGCAATTCGAAAGATAGCGCGTAAATTTAAAGAGCAATCGGCAAGAATGTGACAGTCATATACAGTTCAAGTAATATTGCCTTTTGTACTACATTGCAAATGTTTGTTGTCGGTAAATGACAAGGCGAAATATGGAACTACAACGAATTATACATATTAGATTTGGACACCAAGTATTATAATTGCTTGTAGGGCTGATAATATAATTCTCTTTGCTACGATGTAATAACAAATTTAGAGTTGTACTAAACAAAATTATGACACTGAATTATTTTTGTTTGATGACGACAGCAATACACTATTCTTTCATTAATTATATTTAATTGAATAAGACGGCTCTATTAAAGCAAAAGCATATTGTTCTTGAAAAAACATTATTTTCTACTGAAATTTCTGACAAGAGTGTAGAGTCGTTTACTACATCGAATAAAAATATAAAGCCCTTTGAATTAAATTTAACAATACCCATGATAATCTTATGATTGTCCGTTACATATCGTCACAGAGGTTTACTCGTTGATCTCTTGTATTCAGTTTCATAATGGGGGAAAAATGGTTACAAATGTGCTGTCAAACTTTACCCTTCTTGGAATTGCCACTTATTCAATTTTTATATCAATCTTGATGTGAGAGATTGCTCTCATGATTTTTTTTCATTTTGCTATGATTGGAGATTATAACATTCCTGATGAACAATCAATTATTAAATTGTAATTTTTTGTTAGTTAGAATTAAATATTTTTTCTTATACATAAGCATATATTTTAAAGCTATTGCTTTAAAATATTGCTTACGAGTCAAAATGAGTATCTTGTTTTCTTTAAAAATTAGAAAGGAAAATACGTACAGTGGTGGATACAAAGGTGGATATACAGCAGTGCACAGAACGTAAGCAGTGAATTATGGCCCTTGCAACTTGAAATACTAGACATAATACATTTAAACAAGTGGGCATTTAATTTAGCAGCATGGATCATTGTATTAGACGCCCAGGCATTCAATCTACGCGCCGTGTCCGTGCTACGTCAGACTTCTCCCCTCCCCGCAAAGTTTTCTCCGCCCTAGTACTTGCACTTTCGGCGCTGCTACGGGCAGACGATCGGCTCGCAAGTGCAGAATGTCCGCGGGAGCAGGCGTTGTGCAGGTCTGCCTTAGATACTGAAGAACTCCAGGGGAGTATACAAAAACAATGAAACACTTTTGATTTTCGACGAAAAATGCAACTATTTTAGTTGTTATTCCAGATATTCTCAAACTCCCACTACCAAGAGAATTTCCATATTCAGTGCGTCACTGAACACGGCACAGCTGACGTTATGCGACTTCAAGGCTCCAATGAAGAGGCCATCCGCGATTAAAGGGAAGCCGGCAACGTGTCACCGGGTTTCGTGCCATGGGTAGAGCTGCCCGGCGGGTGATGGTTTGTCATCTTCCCTCCTCTGAAACGGAGCATTTGCGGGGGGAGGGGCGATGAGTCGCGGTGAGACGCAGCGTGGTGAGCGTCATGGAGGGTGCATGGCTCGTACGTGTGCCAAAGAGTGAATAATAGGACGGATGTATTTTAAAGTACAACCTCTCAGCAAAACCAAAGAAAGGAATGTTTATTTCCCAAGGAATATGCGGCTTTGACAATAGAGTTAATTGAAATAAACGACAGTGTTCATTTCGCAATGTATACAGGTGAAGACTTAGCTACAAACATATTTCGGTTTCACAAACCCACTATTATTTCACTATTACTTGAATTATGTGACGTGCGTAATTTTTTTGCACATCGCAATTGAATCTACTAGCAACTGTACATAATTTCTCCAATTATTTGAAAACATTACAAAACATTTCTACTTTCACCTGTGAAAAACTTCGCATTTTTAAACTCTGTTATGTAGGCTTTTCCACTCAGCGTTCTAATCATTACACATGTTGCTCTTGATATTTCGTAGAATCCGGCGTTCTTTAAATGCTATTTTTTGTTCAGTGACGATTTCTGCCGGTGCCTCCATGATGGTAGCGGCGGGTACTTGTTTCTGACGGTCAATAGCATTGGCAAAGTAGAAAATATATTATGTAACTCCGTCGGGTTACTTTACTTGGCGATCTTCTTATGGACCCAACCCATGACTTAGTGTTGCTAACCTGCACAAACATTGGTCTGGCTGGGGTTTTAACTTGATCGCGAAGTTTCCGTGACTAAAACTCTATTTATTATACTGCCACCCACGATCGTTCGATAGCTAAGGAACAGCGATAAAATTGGTGATAATAGTAAGTTAGATGGACATGTCACGATTTACCTAAATCTTACGTAAAAATATAAAGAATTGAACACACAACATAACAATATACAAAATGGTAGTATTGACTAATAGACTATCTTAAAGATACTTCTGGCTTCAATTATGGATCAGTAGTTTGAAAAAAATAAATTTCAATTTTTAAAAAAATCAGAAGTTTTATAGACAGCCCCATATCTTACTAATTTACGTACTGCCTGGATTTGAGTAAACATTTAAAGAAGAAATATGAGCCATATTTCGGAAAATATTGATAATAATCTAAGTTTTCACGTAAAATAGACCGGAGAGTTGAAAAATCCTATTCAAATTCGCATAGATTTTAATCGGGACATATCGATGTAAGATTATTCATTTTGAAGAAAATACTGAGTAACATTCAGGCACCAATGTCATTCACTGACAGTTTTTCGAAAAACAATTTTTTTAACATGACGTGCGCAAAACACTGTTTTTCGCCCTCGTTTTCTTTGTGCAAAGTGTTATTTTTCATTTTAACTAATAGAGTGTAATATAAACATCTTTTGCACAAGGCGTGTCAAAAAATATAATATATACAACACCTGTGCGAGATGATTGGCACACACGTCTTTTGTCGTACTCGTATACGCTTGGAGGACAAACTCGACTGGTGGGCGAATCACATGTTTCGCGCACTTGCTACGCAATTTATCGTGCTGTCAGAGTCAACCAAACAAGTCACAACCCCGATATCAATTTGGTTTTAATTCATAACTTTGCTCTTACTGCGAACGTATTTACTAGTTTAGGATGAAGTAAAAATAGGCAGAACTAGTGGGTCTGCAGCAACAAAAATGTTGAATAATACTACACAAAATATTTATTTCAAAAAGTAGCTTACACGCACGGACTGCTAATGAGCAATAAATAAAATACTCTCGTATAACACAGCAACAAATTAAATATTTTAACACAAACAGTATTCACGAATATTTCAATGATTTCTTGATTGAGATTCCGGGCGCGTCAACTACTGAGGACGTTAGTCTCGTAAGTGTAGTGCATATTTTTTTCCTACGGGAGGTGTCTGTGATCTTGAGTCATTTGATGGCGAGTTCAGGCGCCAACCTACCGTCGACTCGCGTGGTTTCCCCAACCAGGTATCTCCCACCAGCGGGGCTCAAGCCGGGACAAACTGTAAGCCCCCGACCGATATCCCAGCATGTGTGGTAGTCTAGTGCATGTTAGTGTGTGTATGAAAGAGGTGACTATAGGACAAGGAAGAGGAAGGAAAGATCGCTCGCGGACTGTGGCCCGTTTGTTTAGGCTGCTACTCCGGCATTCGCCTGGTTTTGATCGAAGAAACCACGGAAAACTACCGATCAGAGTAGTCGGCCGCTAAAATTCTCCTCCAGACAGCGATTGAATTCGACTTGGCTGACAAGCTAGAGTCAAAAATCCTGCCACCTACGGGACTCGAACCGAGAACCTCCCAGTCACAGGCACTAATATTTCAATAATATAGCATACTTTATATGGATACAGAATACAACGCAACACGCAACACGTTCCATAAGGCAACACGTAAATATTTTTCTAATCGCGGACGGCCTCTTCATTGCAGCCTTGAAGTCGCATAACGTCAGCTGACGTCGCATAACGTCGCATAACGTCAGCCGTGTTCAGTGACGCATTGAATATGAAAATTCTCTTGGTAGTGGGAGTTGGGGAGCATCTGGAATAACGAATCAAATAGGTGCACTTTTCGTCGAAAATCAAAACTGTTTCATTGTTTTTGTATCCTCCCCGGAGTTCCTTGATATCTAAGGTGGGTAGGTATCTATGGTAGGCTTTGTCTGTCGTCCATGCAAATCGTGTTCCATTTCACTAAGAAATGTTTCCCTGCTCTGGCGATTCACACACATCCTTTTTTAACTGTTGCTGATAGTCTTTTACATTCTTGTTTGTCATTAAGAGATCAATAGGAATGATACTGTAGATAAGCATTCTTCTTTTTTCTTATGAGATCTGCTAAGCTTTCATTCCATGTTCTTAGGCCACGCTTATTTCTTCTCTTCTTTTTCCCAAAGCTTCTTCTGCTGCTTGCAAGATGGCACGTTTCTGATTATTCCACCTCGCATTGATGTTTTGGCTTCCAGGCATTTCACGTGTTTGTCTATTCTTTGTTGGTAAATATGTCTTATACTATCTTTCTGCAACAAATTCATCCTAAATAATTCTCGTTCTTTTGTTTTGTTTACTGGAGAGTAATGACATTTGAAGTGTATAAGTATTTTGGATATTTATAGGAAATTATAAGTATGAACATCGTAGCCTCTGTAAACCCTCACATCTTGTACTTAAAGAGCCCGTTTTCTTATTAACGTGCACGTAATCAATAATTGATCGCCTTTTCCGCGCGTTCCAAGATGTTTTGTGGATATCTTTATGGCGAAAGAATGTGTTAGTGATCTTCAATGAATTTAATGATGCAAACACCCTAAGAGTTTGCCCTTTCTATTACAGGTTTCTTCTCCATTTGTACCCACTATTCCGCTAATTGAGGCGTTTCCAACTCTTGTATTCAAATTCCCGACAACAATCAGGTAATCATTTCTAGGCACTCTGTCAACATCTTGAAGTTCTTCATAAAACTTCTCAGCAACTTATTTTCTTTCTTCTTCAGGTAAATAGCAGTCAATAATAGATTGGTGACCTCTTTTCATTTTGCATCTCAATTTTATCATTCTTTCATTTATAAATGTATATTCATCCATCTTATTTTTTAGTTTCTTTTTTATCATTATTCCTAGAGCAGCAGATGTCCTCTTCTCACGCTCTACACCACAGTAAATAAAAATATATTCTTTAAGTTCTGTCGAACTTTGTAACGTCTTCTTCGTTTCGAGTGTGAATACGATGTCTATTTTAGCGCGCTGTAATTCCATTTCTAACAAGGCTTCTTTTCCAGGTAACCCTCTTACATTCCAAACAGCTACCTTCAGTAATCCTAAACTCTTGTCCTTTTTCATAGCTTTGGTTGTCTTAATCATAGTAGTCCGACATTTTCCATGGAGAAATTCAGTAATTTAGTACATCCCCTTGCCGCGTTGCGAGCGCAGCGCAGGTTGAGCTTGACGGTGGGGCTGCCACCTCACAATCTTCGGGCGTACTGGGCAATATTTTGGGTTGACGTCCCTTAGGCAGACCGCCTTCACGAGTCTAAGAGCTCTGCCTACCCTCTCAGAAAAAGAAGAGGAAATTAAAGAAGTTGAGAAGCGGAAGTAGTAAGAAAGACGACAGAAATGTAAGCGAAGAGAAGTAGCGAAAGTGAATGACTCCCTGTCCCTCGAAATCTAATAGCATCGGGGTCGAAAGCACAAGGTGTCTAGAGTGACCAAAGCAGGACAGTTGAAAGAAGTGAGCACAAGTTAGTGGAAGTAATGCCACACTAGGGGACCCTCCTCGTTTACCCGGGCTTGGGACCGGTAGTGTCTATCGCCCGTCTCTGCACCACCCAAGACATCCCACTCCCACATCCGTATGTCTGGGGTAGCACAAAATGCAATAGCCAGAGGCGATGTTTTTATGAAAATTGTATTGATGAAATTTATAAACGCGCTAAGGTTTTATGTTTAACCAATTACAGGGTTGCCACGTGGTTTAGAGAGCCTGATTCCCAAAAGCCCTCTATCAATTCCCCATCGAGATTAAAAAGGGGGGAAATCAGGAACGGACGGCGGTTGGTCACAAACGTTCTGACGTCATTCGATTTTCCAGTATCAAGAACCAACGAAACATTGATTCTGGCTATACCACGTGTTAGAGTCATGCTTTTGTAAATTAAGCAACTGAATTTGTCCCCTTTGTCGTGACCAGAGCACGGCAATATGAGTTTTTCTTCCAAAAATTTCGCTACGATTACATCACTTTCCTTTCTTACGATGTACTTTCGTAAAGGCGAGAAAGTAAATGTAGTATTTTGGTTGCATTGTACTATCAGCGTACCTTCGGTGTAGCCTCCTGTACAGTTCGTATACTACTACGTCGAATGCAGAGACAAACATGTCTCCCGTTGGGTGGCAAGCCTTGGCTTGGTGGAAGGTGCTTTGGGAGCCGCTTTCCCCGTCTTGCCCGTTGGGAGGGCGGGCGGACGGGCGCGGTCGGCGTCGCTTTCGCATGCTAATTATCCTCCGCTCGCTATTACTTGATTGCCAGCGCGCGCGCCCCCGAGATCGATAGCCCAATTCGCTTCATTGCCTTAATTCGCCTTCCGTGTACACACGTGCGGCTGGAGATTTCCATGTGAGAAAAAATCGATGCCTTCGGAACGCGATGATACGCGGCCCCGACGGCTATGGAGCGGTACAAAGTAAAAGTTCTTGTAGGATTTTTGCCGAATGTGTTCTGGAACGTGAAAACAAGGCGGAAAAAATGAAGACCACGGGGCAATAACATGTTATGCCACTATACGTAAGTTTTGAGAAAAGGAAAATGAAGGTTCAGACATCGCATTCCACACATAGGTATAAAGAACATTAATTTATGAAATACACTGCCATCTTACGGCGTATCTTTAAAATAAAATTCCAACATCTAGATACATTTATGGGGCATCGAAAAACATATCCCAATTTCATTAGAAATGTTGCTTAGCATGTTATTGCCCCAAGGTCTTAAAATTAATGTATAAATTTCGAATAAATTTTTCGAATAAAAAGTTTTTTTTTCTCCCTACACTGCTTTTCTCATATTTTGGCAAAAATGTGTACGTTTAGCTGCTAGTGTCACCACTTCAATTTTATTATACTTTTCGACAGCATTATCAGAATATCATTACATTACTGTGGTACTGTTAGAAAATTATAAGCCTAAACTTTAAGGGTGGGAAAAATTCTTTAAATAGGGAACATTTGTGAAAGTTATCACGGATCAAACATTAAAAATTACTAGACTATTTCCTTTTGAAGTTCGTTAAAAATCAGTTTTGGTGCGATTTATATTCGTGAGTCCCTTAAAAATGTATCAGTAGAATACATTGAATTCTACTTGTGTGGTTTTATATTTTGCAATACAATTTTACACAAATTTGTTCCTTTTGTGGCTTTTCCCATGCGTCAAAAGACATTAATGCAACTATTGGGGGTAAGAGATCTATGGAACTTCGATATTTGAAATCTAGCTGTATTTCCCGCTCGCGTCTCTAGGAGAATTCAATGCACTGCACATAGATCAGACGTTTTTGTATGAGTTACATATCCAAAGGGAATCGAGACTGATTCTCATCCCGCAAAACTCTTCTCCGTTTGGTGTTCTTAAAAAGTGCGAATGATATCCAGAAAAATTGAAGTTATAACTTGTGTTCCGGAATACGCCCGCTACTGGAAATAAAACGTGTCATGTAGCGAGAGATAAATAAACGAATACGGGACATATTTTGCGCCTGCGGCCGGATCTTGTCCCTGTTTTCTCTTTTTTCCACCGAGCAGCGAATTAAACAGATCAAATCTGTCAGTTGAATCCATCCATGGCGCTCTTTAAAATATCTCTCTCGACGGGATGTTAAGTGATTCACTGGAAACTAGAGCTCTGTGTGACGTGCCCATCGTACGAGGATTATGCGTTGCTTGATGGGGCTCTGTTTAGCGGTCTCGAATATGTGGGTGGGTGGGAGGGGGCGTAATGGTAGGCGGAGGCCAAGAATACGTGAGGAGGGATGGTGCTGCCGGAAATGTGGTAAAGTGCCAGTGTATCGTTCTCGCTACTAATTGCGTCTCCTCAGGGCATCAACTATCGTCACTGTAGTGCCTCTGGGCGCGAGGTTCTAGTTAGTCTGGACGGCCCGACAATGGCAGGATTGTCGACACTAGTTAGATAACTAGGTCGAATTCAGCCGCTGTCTGGAGGATAAGCCGAACACCCGGCTGCACTGATCGCTAGTTTTCTGTGGTTTCTCCTTACAACACCAGGCAAACGTTCGAACATCAACAACCGAGTTACGAACTTACCCTCATTTCTTACCTCACACATCTATAAATGCACTTACATTTCCACACACTTTGGTAGACCAGGCGGGAGCTTAGAGCTTGTCTCGGTTGGGGTGGTAGCTGGCTGGTGGGACATTCCTGGTTGAAAAAAAACAACAGCAAGTCGATGTGTAGGTCGGCTCCGGATCTCACCATCCGACGGGGGAAACAACGTTACCTTATGTGATGAAACATGCACTAGAACTACGGTAATCATGACAACGGCAGTTGGCGCGCCCGAAGACATGAAATTATCATGTGATTCTCTGAGATGCATGAAAATGATTAATAAGTCAAAATCAATCTATTTTAAGCTACATATTGATACCTTTTCTTGTACATATACACATGGAAATTGCAAACAGAAGTTGGACTTGAATATGACCTGCATCATATAGTGCGCATGCCCATGAAGATATAAAGTTTTGCGGAACCACACCCTCTTCACTTTCAACACGTACGGGTATCTTATTAATCTTCATTTCCTAAAATATTAATGATTATCCTTGGTGTATGCATATTATCGAGTAATTTCACGGAATTTACAAAATATTTTGCATAATTTTTTTTGTCAAATATTTTCCTCCTATGCCACTGGAAATCCCATACGTAGCAGATGGGGACATGTTTCAAATTTGTGTAAAATAAGTGAATAAATATGTAAATAAGTAAATAATACATAAAGTAAATAAATACATAAATAAGGTAAATGAATGCATAAAACAAGGTAAATAAATAAATATATAAATAAAATAACTAAATAAATACATAAATTAAATAAACGAGACTTTAGTGCTACACATATTTAGTCGTTACAGTCGTTTATGGTTATTTTCGAACCAAAAACCTGGGAATTTTATATTTTGAAAGGGTAGAAATTGAAGCCAAACTATAGCGGGGTTAAAATATTCTTCGTTTAGTGTGTAAATTACAATATGAGTTTTATCTACACTTCGTCCGTATGTTGAACAAGAGGAAGCGGACAGAGGATGATGAGAGAAGTGAGACTTATCGAAAACACCCTTGAAGCGTGATGTTTAAATAAACTATCTCATTTATTGGGCTCCTTTCAATGGCGCCTGATGATTCCTGCACACGGTTTTTAATTATTAGTTAATTTTCATTTGAGCATTTATTTAACAATGCGATTTCCCATATTTGGCAGCATCCATAGTCATTTTAAGAAGAGTCTCATGGCCTGTGCTATTTCAACCGCGCCGATTAAGCCACATCATTGCCGATCTGTCACGGAACGACCAAATCTCTGACGCTAGGTGCTGCGCATTGGCGCCCGAGCAGACCACAACGAAACGGCCAACGGCGGCGGCGGTGGCGGCGGCGGTGGCGGCGGCGGGGGCGGGGGCGGGGGCGGGCAGTGGCGTTCGGGCAATCCCAAGCCCGAGCGAGAGGGCCGGCTGGCGAGAGGGGGGGGGACGAACAGGCAGGGTTAGTGTCACTCGACGCAATCGCGGCTAATGCTGCACGGCGACGGCCACCGCACGCGGACCCATCCATCAGCCGCCCCCACCCCTCCTTCCCTCCCTCCCCTCCTTCCCTCCGCCCCTTCCTCGTTCTCCCAATCACGGATGGTAATCTGCTTCCTGCTTATCGACTGGAGCCATCTGTGAATGAGCTGCCCCCGCGCCGCACACCGCCGACCTTACAAATGTTGACGAGGGTGGGGGTGGGCGATGGTGGCTCGCGGCCGGCAAGTACCCGCAAACACTCGGTGATCGAGTTAGTGCAGGGCGATGTGCGGAAGTGAATCGCGGTTTATGGGCGCCACTTGCGCTGAAGAGGTTTAAGTGCCAGTCGCTGTGTATGGCTAGCAATTTCATGTAACTTAATTGGAAGAATACTGTACCTCAGGGGTCAGGGAAGTGATGAAGTTTGTGAGGAAAGGAGTTAAAGTGTGTTTTAATACTCTGTAATAATAAAAGGTACTCTTGAGTAAATCAGTTGTATTATGTATTAAACTATGCTACACGAATTTCATGTTGTCGATCTTTGTCAATAATAATTATTAATAATATATAAAATAATATTACAAATAATAACACTAATACAAATAATAATAATAATAATAATAATAATAATAACAACAACAATAAATTGAAAATCTTTTTCCAAAGTTACCCGTCGAGGTGGGTAGGTCCACGTCCTGAAGGGAGGGATGCAGAGAAGGCTCTTAAGTGTTCCTTTCGCCATTTTTTCATCTTCTTGCTTCTCATTTCATCACGTATATTATTTTCACTCCGTTTTCTTCCTCACTGGCCTTCTCTGTATGATGAACGCCCACACATGTTTGCCTTGTTTGGCGACCGGTTTTGAGTATGTGGATATCCAGAGATTACCGTGAATTGGAGTCGGTTAAAAGCATTGTACTAAAATGTCTTCGCTGATCCGGATATTACTGGTGCCTGAGGTGGTAGAATCACTCTGAGGGTTCGATAGATTGTGGTTGTGGGAATGCCATAGAAATCTCATCCAAAGCTTGCATCAAACGCCAGAAAAAATGTAATACAGATGTGAAACATTATCTTTTTACGTTTTGAAACTAGCGTGAAATCAACACAGTACACTTTTGGATGCGTAAATTAATGTACCACTAGAAGAAACATCAAAGCGTGCATTTGCGCAGAAAAATTTAGAAGGTGTGAATAAGCTTGCTCACTATGGATCTCACAAAAACAGAAACGAGAAAAGTAACAGCAAAAAGAACAATCAAATAGGAAACACTGGCAGGCGAATTATGAAAATATCTGCTTCGTTTTTACTGAAGAATCAGTAAAATCAGTAAATGTGACCTGTACAGAGATGTGGACTGATCGATTTTAGTCTTGTGTGAGTAACATTTCACAATCAAAGCTCTTATACATTTGGTACATTTTGATTGTGATTCTGTTCATTTCGCCCTCATCCAGTGTCTTATGCTAATTTAACGACTATACACCTCTACGATCTTCATGTTCGTTCTCGAATTATCGCCAAGCGACATCTAGCGTGCGGGTGAATGCCTGTCGGCCATGTCGCCGTTCTGTCCCAAAGTCACTCCACGGTTGGTTGCTGACACTCGGGCAGGGCGGATGATCCGCCGCCACGGTCGCCCAAGTCACCACTCCGAGACTGAATCCCCTCCGTTGCTGTATTTGTTGTCCTCACCACTCTCACACTATCCATCACCACCGTCACATCTATCCATCACCACCGTCACACTATCCATCACCACCGTCACACTATCCATCACCACCGTCACACTATCCATCACCACCGCCACACTATCCATCACCACCGCCACACTATCCATCACCACCGTCACACTATCCATCACCACCGTCACACTATCCATCACCACCGTCACACTATCCATCACCACCGTCACACTATCCATCACCACCGTCACACTATCCATCACCACCGTCACACTATCCATCACCACCGTCACACTATCCATCACCACCGTCACACTATCCATCACCACCGTCACACTATCCATCACCACCGTCACACTATCCATCACCACCGTCACACTATCCATCACCACCGTCACACTATCCATCACCACCGTCACACTATCCATCACCACCGTCACACTATCCATCACCACCGTCACACTATCCATCACCACCGTCACACTATCCATCACCACCGTCACACTATCCATCACCACCGTCACACTATCCATCACCACCGTCACACTATCCATCACCACCGTCACACTATCCATCACCACCGTCACACTATCCATCACCACCGTCACACTATCCATCACCACCGTCACACTATCCATCACCACCGTCACACTATCCATCACCACCGTCACACTATCCATCACCACCGTCACACTATCCATCACCACCGTCACACTATCCATCACCACCGTCACACTATCCATCACCACCGTCACACTATCCATCACCACCGTCACACTATCCATCACCACCGTCACACTATCCATCACCACCGTCACACTATCCATCACCACCGTCACACTATCCATCACCACCGTCATACTATCCATCACCACCGTCACACTATCCATCACCACTGTCACACTATGGCATAATATTCTCGGGAAACAAATCTCCCTATGTCTCCCAGACGTTTATATTTCAAAAAGGCATTGCATGAATAGGCAAATCCCAACCACGTGATTCTTATAAGGTTTTCTTTATTAGACTAGCAATTCTTCCATTACCTTCCCCCTTGATTTACGAATCAGTGGACTTTGTCAGAAATGATTTACTCAAGTGTGGGAACATATTTTCAGCTAATACTGATGTCTATAACTATAACACTCGACGTAGTAATCATTCTCATCAGGTGTCAGTATCAACTCCTTGCTACAAAAAATTCACATATAATATACGCACATTATTTTACAACACATTGCCAGATGACATAAAATGATTAAATTATATACACACCTTTAAGTGCCAAGTAACATTTTTCTGCTGCATAACAGTTTCTATACACCCACAGACTATACCGACCATCAAGAAGGAAATTAATATTCATTTTAACAATGATATTGAATGCATTAATTACCATTTGAAGTGTATAATTCTAAACAAGTTGTTACAAAAATTGTACCTCAGCTTCTGGGTCAATGTTCCCCATTTCGGTCAGGATTATCGTCCATTATTATCCTGGAAGTTTCTCTGATCCTTCCAGTAACTGCTGACATGGCCCCTTGTTTTGCTTCTGGTTATAAATGTAACTTCACTAACTGTGCACGTCTTCTAGATTTCTGTGGGTAATATAGTTATTCAAATTATCGTTCTCCATGTTCTGACGACAGGGAGTCGATTCCTTCACCAAACGGCACAAGAAAAGCAAACACATTTAGACTATTTGCCTTTGCAAACAGTTTTTATTACACTTCTGCGAATTTTTCCTACACCATTCTTGCCAAAAATGCTCATTTCCATCTGCATTCAGAATCCCACTTGTATTTGGGTTAGGGTATGGATCCCAGAATTTAAGAAACGTGCACAGGATACTCATAGTACGTCACGCACTCAATACCCATAGTACGTCACGCACATTTTTTTATTGTTTTTGACGTGAAATAAGTCAATAAATTAACGTCAACGCACCACTCTGTTTCAACTATCACCATCGGTTCCTTCTCCATTCGCGACTCTTCCATCTTGCCACATATCCAGACACTCTACCCTACCAGCTATTCCACTCCCGTCTCCTACTGCTGCTGACGACTTGTGCTCCATTACCTTTCGGTCGCTTCCGCTACCACCCATGCCACTTTCTCTCTTGCCCTGCCAACCGTTCCCGCCTGCTTCCTATCGCTCGTACACCGTTGCTTCCATCCCTATCACCTCTGCCGACGCCTCCGTCTACCCCCATCCTGACATCCACTGCCCTCCTCCCCAACATCCCCGTCACAGGCGTTTACGTTTCTCCCAGCATTAGCACCACCACCACCACCACCACCACCACCACCACCACCACCGCCCCCGCCGCCGCCGCCGCCGCTGACACCGACATTGCCGCCCCCGCCGCGGAGATTTTAATTAAGATATCGAGAGCGAATTCACGTCGGCGCCTAATTCTTTTTAATAACGCCGGTCCCGCGCGCGGGTGAGCAGCTGGTCCGCCTAGCCTCGCCTCGCCTCGCGCCGCAGCCGGCGCCCGCCGGCTAAGTACGCACGTTCTTCCAAGGGGTTCCCCCGGCCCTTTGCCGCCGTCGCGGCCGTTCGGGCCCCCGTCTTCAGAAACGCCGCCCCCCGCCGCCCCCGCCGCCCCCGCCGCCCCCGCCGCCCCCGCCGCCCCCGCCGCCCCCGCCGCGCCCGTCGCGCCCGTCGCGCCCGTCGCCCCCGCCGCCCCCGTTCGAGGCGATGCTACCGGGGGCGATGTCGCCTTGGAGCGTCGGTGCGCGGAATCTCCCAATTGCTGCTCCGCCGCAAGCAGACCTGTCCCTCGCCTCCTTCCCCTCGGTGATCTACCCCCCTCTCCAACCCCCATCCGCCGGTTTCTCCCCGCGTAATCACGGTTGCATCACCTCCCGTAATTACTGTTTACTCGCGCCGACAACCGTGTTGTTCCTCGCCATCGACCTGCACGCGGGGACCTCCGCTCGCTGGGTCTTGACTAGCAGGAGGAGAAGGAGGGGAGGATGGAGAGACGGCGGTGTGGAGGAGGAGGAGGAGGAGGAGGTAAGATGCTGAGGAGAGCGGCCAGGGCACGGAAGTCGAGACATTTTGGGTTGCTCGTTTCGTGCGCGACCAGCTGCTGCCGAGGACGCTCATGGCCTTTGGGAACGGGGCAGGTTTGCGACGCTGAGCCGTGCAGATGGCGGGTTGCTTCATTGCGTTGGGATTCTCCGGGATCTGTAGATTAGTTGACTGCACGACTTGAATTTGTGAAGGTGAGCTCGTGCGACACTGCGTCTGGAATGGTCGACCTTGTCTCTTTGGGGAATGATCTGTTCCGTATGATCCGGGGTTGCTTTCTTGAGGAAAAGGGTTAAAATGTTTGGTGCACCGATACGGAATCGATGATGAACTAATTAGCTTTTAGAAAACTCATTACAAACTTTTTCATTCAAACTTTCATTTAATTAAATAAAGAATTTCCACTATTTCAAACTCTATTGTATTCATCAGCAATTATATTTAAGAGGAAAAACTTGACAATAGTTGAACAATTGTTGAACGTGATCACATTTCGAATTATTTTACTGCATTTGTTGATCTTGAAGTAACCTATTTTCTCCGCGTTGGTAGCTCTAAAACGCTTGGTTGCTGGAAAAGATTCTCGAAGGCGCAACGGAAAGTAGTCATATCGAAATGTAAATATGTAATATGTAAGCGTGCGTACTGACATGGCACCTTCAGCACTTGTGTCGTATTAGGGGACCAAAGTCCCAGGGTGTGTTCCTAGGCGTTACCCTTTATCCACACCGTCTTCGGATGTACAAGTACACCCTTAGAGCAATATCCGGATTCCGCCGGAACGCAGTTTGCCCTCTCGGTAACCTCTATTCAATGCCTGGGTCTGGGGCCGCCCTGCCAGCTCAGAGCTACTAGCTATCCGGGCTAGTACCGGAGTCAGTTGTCGGGTGACAACGCACCATTGCGCCGGAACACCAAGACCCTCTTTGCCCGGAGTATTTGCCACTGCCACGACGAAGCCAAGATCTCAACTGGGGGCTACCCGAACTAAGGTTCGGGCGGCTCGGGGCCCCCATCCCGTCTCCCCACTGCCTACACCTTTGAGCTATCGACGTGGGTCGGACCGTAACCAAGGCAACCTGATGGTAGGTAGTTTCCCGCCGGACTTCTAAATGTGGATTCCAGAGTACCCCCAAAAGGTCTCCTTTACCCGAATCTGCCTTAAGGTCGACACGCCAGGGCCCCAGCTGGTGCGTTGTCGGGTTGAACCGACAACCACGAGCTTAGCATCGCCTACTCACTGCCTCCACCTTGAAGCTAACGGTGTGAGTGCCACCGTGAAACTTAGGGTCCGCGTGATCGTCTCCAAATCTTCACCAGAGATCGTGACCACCTATATGACCACGATCCCCCTTGAGGGATATCGAAATGTAAACCAAGGAGGATGTACCTGCAGTTGGAGATACGTTGGCTCTCAGCCTCTTGCCAATACGAATCTCTTACACAGCCGAACAACCTACGCAGGCTAAACATGTACATAAGGCAATTTAACAGTTCGCGACCCTCCTTTTCGGACATTAGCCTGTCATAGTCATCACTGTGAAATGTCTGTTATTCAAAGCTAAGAAGCGGATATTGCAAATATTGCGGATATAACATCTTTATCCACCTGTTCCCAACATTTGTGGGTAAGGTACAAACTGTGAGCGGTTAGTGTTTCGTATCTGTTTATGTGGTTAGCTGCTGTTGAATACCAGGAGGTCGATGAGAAATATCAAGATCCTCGTTTTAACGAGAAGGCTAACATATTTCCCCGTCAACAGACGCCTGTAAATTGAAGAGCGGAAGTAAACGAGGAATATTGTCAAGAATAGAAAATGTAGAAGTTACTTTTATTTTTTTCTTACAATCTGGAGCAAATGTTGGGATCGGACGTTTGCTTCGTACTGAGAAATAAATCTAACTATTCTAGTACTAAACATTATATTGAGTTTTTATTGTTCATTGAATTAAATAAATTTGATATTTGTAAAAATGTGTGAAGTTTCTTATGTGTATGTTGTTTATTAAGGAAAATTCAGTTTAAAAAACCTTAAATGTACCTTTAGACAAGGGTTGTAAATTACTTCGGGTGAGTCACCGGTCTTGATTGTAGGTTTTTGAATTTTTCACGATCGGTGTAGTAGATACTGAAATAACCTATTTCTCTTTTCTCTGCAGAGTAAATATAGTTTCTTCCACCACTTGCAACGCACTAATGGTGCCACCTTTGCTCTGACATTTGCTCTACTTGTTTGTTCTTTTCGTCTTTGATGCAACGGCCTTCGATCGCCAATATCGTGTTTTCCTGGTCGGTAAGAACTCCATTTCTCACTCTTGCCAGTCCTCATCCTTCTCAACGGGGCTGCTCGTGTGAACGCCACACTGGGATAGCCTGGCTCAGTTCGCCGCAGGTGTGGGGAAGGAGGAGGCGCTCAGGTGTGATCGGCTCTAGTCTACTGAACAACTAATCACTACAGCCGGGCCCCGCGGACAGTCTGGCTTCAGTTCTTGCATTTGAGCAGATCAACATTATACCACCAACCCACCCACTGGGAGTCGAGTTTTTAGATTAGACAAGCGAGTCCGAGTCTTCCTACAATCTACAGAACTGATAGCAAACTTTCTTACTGTCCTACACTCAAATGTATTTCTCGCAATGTTTTTATTTAAAAATCGTTTCATGTGAAGGTTGCGAACGACGTGTGTCATCTCATGTATCCACGAAGATAACGGCGCCCGGTAGAGGTAGCTCAGTAACTGATGTCACTGCAGTACCTCTGATCGGGAGGCCCTAGGTTCGAGTCCCGACGGACGCAGAATTTTCGACACTAGCTTGTCGAATTTAGTCGCTGTCTGGAGGAGAATTCTAGCGGCCAGCTGCTCTGATCGGTAGTTTTCCGTGGTTTCTTCGATCAACACCAGGCGAATGGCGGAGCAGTACTCTAACAAACGCCATGGACCGCGAGCGATATTTCCTTCCTCTTCCGTGTCCTATTCTCACCCCTTACACACACACACACACACACACTAACATGCACTACACTACCGCATGTGCCGGGAGACCGGTCGGGCGCTTAGAGCTTGTCTCGTATGGAGCTGTGCCCCGCTTGCGGTAGATATCTCGTTGGGGAAAACCTTGCTAGTCGACAGAAGGTATGCGCCGAATCTCGCCACCCAGTGGGGAAAGATCACAGCCATCTCTCAATGAAAAATCATGCACCACACTTACGGGCCTAATGACCTCGGTTGTTGATGCGCCCGGAATCACTACTGACTTCACTATCTGTAGCCCTTGTAACCCTCATAGAAAGGCATCAGGGGACCGGCGCACTCCAGGCTTCCGAAAACACTACGCCACTACACGCAGTACATAAGAATTTTATTAAGTCGTTTCTAATAAATGAAATGAGAAAAGAGGTAAGATTTTTAAAGCACTACAAGGGTTAAAATGTACTAGTTAATTAGTGTAATCTGTATTAGTTTCTGTGAACTTATTTTTGAATAAAGGATTTTTCGCGTCAAAGGGGTATGTTGGGTTGAGTGAAAGAAACAACTGACCTAATTTCTAGTTTCTTGGACATTTCCTGTTCAAAACATAACTTTGTAATAGTTTTGAAATTGTATAGTTTCGTTCTCCAAAAATATTGATCTTGCAAGAGGAAAAATATGAAAAGAGAACGATCCACACCCGGTCTGTGGCCCGTTTGTTACGGTACTGCTCCGGCATTTGCCTGATTTTGAACGGGAAACCACGGAAAACTACCGATCAGAGATCCAGCGTCACAAGAATTGTCCTCCAGGCAGCGGCTGAATTCGTCCTAGCTATCTGGCCAGTGTCTAAAATCCTGCCACCGTCGGGACTCGGACCCCAGGGCTTCTCGGTCAGAGGTACTGCAGTAACATCAGTTGACGCCCTGAACCCAGTGGCGGCTCTAGAAACAATTTTAAGGGGGGCACAATATGTTTGAATGGGAATATGTAAGGCAAATGGAAGCAAACAGTGAATATAGTATAAGCCATTGTGGAAGAAACATTCATCATGCAATAGGTTTTGTGCACTACTGCGCTCTATAGACGAATCGGAGGAACGTATTTGGAGTTCGAAAACTCGTCAGTAGGTAGCTCTGGACATCCTGCAAGAAAACATTTCCCAAGTAATATAAGTCACTGATCCCGATCTGCGCCCGCAGACAGCTGACATTTGCAAGTCCCATGTTGCAATTTTCACAACTCCAAGGCATGATCTTACGGCAACACCATATTTGGCTACCCTGTAATAGACCGCAGTTCTCGAACATCGCTAACCAATGAAGGAAAACTTGCATTATGAAATGCCGGCTATTTTCAATTCCAAAATCGGAGGAAACGTGGCGAACAACTATTTTAATATCAAACACTAAACAAAAGTGAAGGAAAATGGGTGTGTGTTATTTGGGAGGGCAGTGCCCCTTGAATCTCCCTGCCGCAGACGCCTCTGCCTGAACCACCACTTCGTGTCCTGTGATCGCCACTATAACCAACGCCCAGTAGCAAGTTGGGAAGCCTGGCTGCCAACTGATGACGTGACACTTGTTTGTTTGCGTTCCTATCGGTGTTGCTGGCGCTTCTCGACTGCGTGCCACCGCGGCTGTGCACGCGAATTGGCGGCTCGGACTCGCGCTCGGGCCGCACCGATGTGCGATGCCTATTACAGGGTTTGAAGGGACTTGTGGCCGATGTGTGGTTTTCTTTAACCGAAGTTCCTTCTCCTCTTTTTACATCCTTCTCGTAAAAATAAAATAAAGCAACCCATTGAAGGGAAAGGAAACTTCGGGAGTGGTCAGAAGTGCTCCGCCCATACGAATCGAGGTGAGCCCTCCACGCTTCTTGCTCTTGACATCTCTCTAGTCCTCAGCCTCTTTTACCGCTCTTTCTTCGCTGTTGCTTTTTCTCTCGTTCTCCTTTGGTAGTTACAATGGCCGACTCCAAAGTATTCTGTACACGCATACGTGTGGTTTAAATTATGGGAGAGAGATACGGTCACGAGAGTACACGAGTTAATAAATTACGACCGAAGTATTTGTACTATATTAGTGGATAACATTAGTGGTAGCATTACATTTGTGTTATACGAAAGGTTAGGTAATGCTAAAAAAATGATTTTATGGAAATATATTTCGGGGTCTCCGATACTGTTAAGTTTTTTTAAACGTCTGTCTCGCCGTCTGTCTGTGAAATAGCGCTTCAACCCCACGCACTTTTGATGGCTCAGTGCATCAACCTGATGTCAGTGCAGTCCCTCTGACCGGGAGGTCCTAGGTTCGAGTACCGACGGCGGCAGGATTTTCGACACTAGCTTGTCAGCTAGGTCGAATTCAGTCGCTGTCTGGAGGAGAATTCTAGCGGCCGGCTACTGTGATCGGTAGTTTTCCGTGGTTTCTCCGATCAACACCAGGCCAATGCCGGGGCAGTACCCTAACAAATGGGCCACAGACCGCGCGCGATCATTCCTTCCTCTTCCTTGTCCTATCCTCTCCTCTTACACACACACACACTTACACTAACATGCACTACACTTCCACACATGCCGGGAGACCGGTCGGGAGCTTACAGCTTGTCCCGACTGGGGCGGTGCCCCGCTTGTGGGAGATAACTGGCTGAGGGGAAAACCCCGCTAATCGACGGTAGGTCGGCGCCAGATCTCGCCATTCAGCGGGGAAAAGATCATCGCCACCTCCCGAGATAACCACACACTACACTTACGGGACTAATGACCTGAGTAGTTGACGCGCCCGGAAACACGAATCAATCAATCGCACGCACTCTTGAGGCATACATATTTCGTGTGGGTATATTTGGTCGATGGAATGCCGACCTGGATAGCCGAGATGTCTAGACTGTGTGCCAACTTAGCGACTCGGTCTGAAGGGTCGCGGGTTCGATTCCCGTCGTGGGCATGGTTGTTTGTCCCTTATCTTTCATGTATGTGTGTTGTCGCGGAAGGCCTTGTGAGTCTGCTGAACAAAGACCGAGGATCCCGCATGTGTGCGTCTAATGTAATGGATAATGTGTATCCCTATGAGAGATATAGTGTGGGTACCCGGCGCGCATAGTCGAAATCGACATCCTCTGAAGCTGGAGAAAGCTCCAGGAAGAAAAAAAATTGGTCAAGATAAGATCCTCAGATGAAATAACTCGTTGCTTACCGCAACTCGCGATGTTGTAACTCGTCCTTGTGTGAAATCAAAGGTGTGAAATTATTTTTCGGACTCAAGTGTAATGTAATATAACCTAATAATTCGTAATATTAGCAAATACGTGCTGTTTTAGCGCCAGACGTTTCTGTTTGTAAGCTTGCAGTCTATTGACTTACGGCGATGTTTCTGGAACGGCTTCTTTAATCACCATGTGTGAATGTGTCATGGCACACCTTTTTTTTAGCTAGAGAACTATTTCATTTTCAGTTAGTTAGGTATATTAATAATGCGCTCATTGACTTTCTTAAAGAATAGGGGATATGTTTGAATATTCTATACAAGAACCATTCAGAGATCTGACAATTTGTATAACTTGTTATTAATTCATTCATTATTATTTCTCTAGTTTCATTTCGATTTCTGCTGCTTTAACCATCATTTATTTATTATTAGTAGATGCAATAATTTCGTATTGGACCTCCTTGCTGTTATAAGGTAAAATTACGTAGGTCGTAAATGAAGTCCTGAAATTCAGAATATAGTAGTTTAGACTGCTGGTTCTTGTAAACATTCCACAATAGATAATTAAATAAGTAGAATAATGTTCTTTCCTGGATGATAATTCTAGAGTTAAACTGCTCTTCATAGGGTGTTTCCGTGATTTCACTCCATCATCTTCAAGCTGATAGACCCCTAGTACAGACTCTCAATTTAATTTCGCTTGGTTGCGATTCGATACTTACATAATTGATGGTGATTATTAATTATTTATTTTCTGGCTTTTTGTTTTTTGAACGGAAAATTAATGCAATCAATATTTTATTTTCGATGTAAAAAAACGATTCCATTCCTTTTCCCGCCTGAATATCCCATTTGTTCTTTTTTTGCCTTTCAATTTCGAAGTAAATTGGAAAAAGGAATACAAAAACAGTGTGCAAAAATACGGTTCTTTCAAAACAGTTTTTGTAATAAAAACGATTAAATTTTCTGGTGGGTCGGTTGCATGCTATATTCGGTGACATTTCTAGACAAGTAACTTCGTTGCTTGGCGTTGAACCAACTCTATGGTTTTAATTGCAAAAAAATCTTATTTGTAGAGAAGGTTGTCGATGCATTCTTCTACGGAGGTAACAAGGATATTTTTTGGTCTTAAAAGAGGTTGCTCAAAACACATACCTACGAAAGGGTTTACCATAGAGTATTGCGAATTCAGATTAATAACTGTTTCACGAATTTGGCCCCGATTATTTACTTGTGTCTAAATCTCTGACTTTGGAAGTAATGTCCAACTATTTTGTAATGAAAGTACCATTATAAAACATGTTCCAGCATCTAAACAAGCTTTGTCAAAGGAAGTGTAAGTTAAATCAGCGTTTTAGAACGAGGTAAATAAAATAAAAGTTTTGTTTTTCAATTACTAGATTTCAGTTACTACTTTCAATTACTTAATTGCCAGAAACTTCGCCGTTTTCCCGTATATCTTATATAAAGAACAGTATTTTCAGGGAAGATCATGGGTAAATTTCAGCCCTTGTTAATTTTGTCAATCCTTGTGCGCTCATCTAGTATGTAGTGTTGAAATGTTTGTCATGTTGCTCAAACTTCTCACTAAACATTTTGTGTTGTATTCAGAAACCTCTCAAAAAAGTGTACTACACGAAACTATTTAAAATTTTAATGAATATTAACTACATTTTTCTCATTTTCATCTCTGTTCCATGTTCAAAATTTAAGGCAACAAAAGACATTTTAAACTCATTTATGACCCTTTCGTCTTATTTCTATACCCTCCAAATTGTAATATTTTTAATCATGATAGAAATATTAAGTTTTCAAAAAAAATTTATAGTTTTGAATGAAAAATATTCATTCAAAAATATAAATGTATTGTATGTTTCTAGTGCATTTATAAATATATGTATCAATCTTTCAATTTAATAAATGTGTTTCAAAGATGTATTATACGTTTTATGTAATAGAAAACAACACTCCACAAATTATTGCTGAAAATATTTAGAAAAAGGCGACAAATTCCGAATTCTTTGCAAATATTCATTCCCCTGAATTCGTTTTCACCCACGTCACACTTTCGTTTCATACACACTCCATAAACAAGGATTTTCTGGAGGCCTCATTCCACTTGACTTTTGTGTACTCCTTGTCCTTCATACGAATTTGAATGCGTATGCCGCGTCACTGACTTATTGAAATTGCCTCTAGCGTGAAATATTTACGCTTACGCATCGATTGCATTTTAATATGACGGCGTCTTCATCGCATCTGCAATTTCGCACCGAAATTTGAAACGGTTCTAAATTGTATTACCGGATTGTCGAGGTTGAAATCCCTGGAGAATGGGTTGTAGGTTGCGCGAAAAAAAATTGTAACACGTCCTCCGACCTATACGTGATTTCCTCGCAGATGGCAATTCACGTGAAAACATTCAGTAATGTATTGCAATTATTTCCGGCGCGATAGAGAGAGAGTGGAAGCAGAGGTGCGAGGACAACTAAATGAAGTCGAAATAATGTCTCTCCTGAGTATTTGGACAGTGCGACTATTTTTATCTCCTGATTCCGGTTTGTTCTGATACCAATTCATGCGAATTGTATTTGTAGAATAGTTCGCATGAAGCCTTATGGAGATTAACTTCTTAAGTATTTGAATAATGAAGGGATAAGTGAACTTCAAAATTTAGACTATATGTACTTTGTTTTGTGTTGATTGACCTTGTAAAGCGAATTTAAGTTTCTCAGGTTTGAAGAATTCCTTTTTATTTCACATACTACATAAATTGCTTCGATTTTTTAGATACTCAAGGAAAATATGTTATAACAGGTTAACAGAAAGCCTATAGTATTAATTAAGTATTGTATAATTATCACAGGCAGATGAAAACTTCAACATCATCAGTGTTGCCAATATAATTCCTTAGTTTCACTTTATAACCTAACTATGTTTGTATTTTTATGTACGAGCCAGGTACTCCAACATCTTGCGTTGTACTCATTTCGAGTTGGTACAGTAAAGCAAGGAAAGAAGAAGAAGAAATCAAATGCGATCTTCAACCTTCGATCCGAGTTCTGTTCCACCATCTCACCATGTCAACGATTATCAGTTATGCAACTAAGTGGGCGTATTGTTGTGTACTGTGCGTTTTTATAAGGTGTTTATTGTAGTAATTAGGGGGATTTTTATATGAATAATTATTACTGAGTAAAGAATATACTTTTTTTCAAAACTTCAAAAAATGTTTCAAACCTCATGTGCTCCAAGAAAAGTGTACAAAATTATGAAAAATTGTCGTTGATACCTTTCATAAAGATAAGATACCTTTAATATTATATACTTTTTATACCTTATTATATTATACCTTTATTATTTTATACCTTCATTATATTATGCCTTCATTATATTATACCTTTACAATTATATAACTGGTCGTATAGAATGAACTGATAGATAACGAACTCGGTATGTATTTTTGATGAAAACTTTTTATTTATTAACGTTTTGTCCAGTCAGGCTGGACTTCTTTCAGAGCTTAGTTTTAAAGCAGAGAAACATTCGAACGTTTCTCTGCTTTAAATGCATCTTGAAGTTTTTATGGTTGAAGTCCTAATCTGGTATAAGGTTTGAATATTCCTCGGCTGTAAAATTAATTTCTGAAGAGGTCCAGTATGACTGGAGCAAACTTAAGCTAATAAAATGTGTTTTATTACAAATAATTTTTGAGGTTTTGGTCCACCAGGTCAATCTACCAACCTAATTATCTAATTGTGGCAGAAGTTCATTAGGTTATGCGTGCAGATCCTAGGCCAACTTTGCACAATTTCTGTAGGTCAATAGAACAGCCGTACGGAATAATTTAAGGAAATTGTCCAGAAAATCGAGAAAACCATCATGGTTCAGCATGACTGGACGAAACGTTAGCAAATAAAATGTTTTTTTTCATTAAAAACACTTACCGAGTTCCTGATGTTTAACCGTGGCAGCACGCCCCTTCACACGTCAACCACTCTTCCTCAGTTTCTAACAATCAAAAGCATTCCGATTTCCGTTGCACACCGTCCCTATTCGCCTGGCCTAACCACGTATGATCATTTTGTGTTCCCCAAAATGAAACTGCGAGTGAAAAATGCCATTTTATACGCGATAGAGGGCTTCAAGCTGATGTGTCCTCAGTTTACATTCGTAGTTGACTTCCACGCAGATTCTTGGGCTCGTTGGTAAAATATTGGGATAACTGTATACATTCTCATGTAGCCTGTTTGGAAAGAAATTGTGAAAAATAAGTTTGTCTGTCAGCAATATGTAATACTTCAATTCCCTGAACTTTTGTATAGCTCCTCGAATTGTTGAAACTACACCGTTCTCGAACTCGAATCTAAGAACGTATTGTCTGTAGCGTTTATGCTGCAACTTTCAACAACACAAGCAGACGTGGATTATTTATCCCAATTGCATTGTACGTCTTTTGCCTTTAAAATATAATTAACTCCGAACATTGAAAGTAAGTAAATAAATTCATTAATAAGAATAATCTCCTTTGTCTTTCTTTAGTCTCATGAGGTAACGTGGTATTTCAATTGTAATATGGTTACATATTCGGCTATCTCGTTTCAATATCTCTTATCTCATTGTGGTTGGTAACTTTTGCACGCACTTATTATAGTGCTAATTGTATATTACTGTTAAGTACCTCGTAATACGTAAAATGATAATTATCATTCTATTATTAATAATGCAAAAAATTAACCTTTGACCTTTTTTAACTCGTAGATGCATATTTACTTCTAAAAGTAACACTTTTATGCATTTTTAATTGCTTAACATGCCGTACTTCGATTACAATTCGCTAGTCTGGGATATGGCACGCTATGCTATGGCTTCGATCGTGCATAGGTCATGCAGAGATGGGCGAAAGCTCCATTCGGAATATTCCGTATTTAAAACATTTTTAATAAATGTTTTAAAATCTTTTAAAACTTGACATTTTATCGTTTGGCATATCAAGAAATTTAAGGTTTATTTCTCTTAATACATAGAAGAGAGTGTACCGCATCATCCAAGCACACTCCGACTCGCGAATTTATCTTAATTAACAGATATCGCGAAAGTATGTCTGAAATCGTGGTGTTGGTCAACAAAATACTTCATGCATTATTTTGTCAATAAAAACGTTGGCGATGATTTTATCAGTGTGAAACGAATGCCTTGTTTACATACTTGTATTTACAGAAAATATAGTATGGAAATTGTGATAAAAATGACGATAAAAATTAATTGAAATATGGAATTTACGAAATTGTACGTTTCGCGTTATTGAGTTTGCAACTTGAGATTGAAGATAATGATAATTAGTGATATTAGCAATATTATTTGTTAATATTACTAATTCTCAAAGGGAGCATGCTAACATATATTCCAGAAACCTTCAAAACAGTAAACATTCTCACGAATTAAAGGAGATGTTAAGTTTATGGCAAAAATAGAAAATGGGTATAACGATATTAAATGTAGAAAAAAATCAATCAGGAATTCTGGAACAAGAGAACAAATAGTTTTCGGATGCAAACGAGGGCAATTAATTGTTGCAAAACCTGTCTTTTCACACTCCTTTTCCTCTCTATTAACACTCCGAGAGTTTACCAATGATGCATATGATGTTAATGATTAATGTTGATGATAAGTTGTCATTAAAGTGTAGTAAGTTGTCATTAGTAACGATTCTGTAAAGACGTATTGAAAACTAGTGAATGCGTTGAATGAATTCCAGAAAAATAAAAAGGACAGAGATGAAGTGGGAGAGTGACGGTGGCAGAACAGAAGATGGAGGGAAAGAAAGAAAGAATTGGAGAAAGAAAGAAGAAAAGATAAGAGACAGGAAGTAGAGGAAATGGAAAGAAGCGGAGAAATAGCGGAGGAAGAAGAGAAGGAAAATCAAAGGGGAAGAAGATATGAAGAATAATAAAAGAGTGGGGACGACGAGGAGGGAGATAAGAAGATAGGAGGGAGGAGATGGGAGAATAGGGCACAGGAATAGAACAGGAAGACAGAGAAAGGAGGAAGAAGAAACGAGGAGATGGCGGCGGCTTACAAGAAAAAAAGAAAAAATCAAACAAAGCAGGCCAAAGTCAACTCCTGTCTTCAGTGAGCACATCAACCCCGTCGCGTCGGCGGGTCCGCCTCTTGCGTTGCCCGCGCTCTTTCTTCGCGCGATTTAAGACCAAGTTAATAGCAGCGACGCAGACGAAGCCGCCGACGTAGACGCCGGCAAAGGCGGAGCCCGCCCGTGCCCCGTGCCCCGTACCCCCTGCCACCTGCCCACGGCCTTCAGCCTGCGGGCCGCGAGCGCCGCTGGAAATTGAAATTCGATGAGGGCGTCTCTCCTAACTGCGCACGCGGCGGCGGCTTTTGTCTCGCGCAGACGGGAAAATTGACGCGCGGACAGCCCAAAGTTTGATCAAAACGGACGGGATGCCGCTTAAATAAAACAAAGCCACCTCTCGCGCGCTTGCGAGAGAGGGAGATTTGCGAGATTCATTTCTCGGAAAACCTAAATAACGGTATGATCTTTCGCGTTTATTCCGAATCTCGCTACATAAAACCATTCTGTAACTGACACTCATGGGTAAAAACCTGTATCCGATATCAATCTGAAATTTCCGTATTATCATTTTGGTAATGGTATTGGATTTCGAAATCATGTCCTTCACGTTGGAACTTTGAATGTATTTTCTCATTTGTGTGAGAGAAACAAAGTGTGGAAGTCACCAGTCTGATTCAGAGAACAACAAAGTGATTTGACGAAATAAATTTTTTGTGCAAATAAACTTTTAAACGTGTTTGTTTGAATTACATATAAATTATTAACAAAATTTCCATTTTAATTTCATAGTTAATATTTAATGATAATCGAAGCTGTGAAAACAAAAACGGAAATGTAATTGTTAACGAGTTGGCTAGAAAAGATCTCAAACTAAACCTCTTGAAGAATTATTGTGACGGTCCATATCATGTTAAAAAAATCATTTCTTGAAAAAACACATATTCTGTAAACATTTTCTGATCAACTAAATTTTATTTAAATTGTGATGCTCTTTTTTAGACCTTTATGGGGGTTTTTATGGGCTTCGTGGTCAGCTACATTTTTATTGATGTTGTAAATTTAAATCACTTTTTCGCGCTTACTATTATAAATTATTCCTGGTACAAAATCGAATAGGCCTGAATTGTTTTATGTTTATTTAAGTCAGATCTCAAATCTCATTCTTTTATCAGACATAAAACGTATTTTGCAACAAAAATATAATTAAAAAGTGGTTTCAAACGTCGACTTCACATTTCCATTCGGCAATGACACTGTACGTCAGGCAATTTTAAAGTAATGTTTTTTGCTGAATTAGACTCCTATTTTTGAAACCCCTTATTTACTTTTAACCGCTTTTATACATTTGGAAGTCTGCTTCCAATGTTTTTTAAATTATATTTTTATGTGTCTGGTACCTAAGCTTATCATTCTCGAGA
Source organism: Acheta domesticus (assembly GCA_031308135.1). Classification (NCBI taxonomy): domain Eukaryota; kingdom Metazoa; phylum Arthropoda; class Insecta; order Orthoptera; family Gryllidae; genus Acheta; species Acheta domesticus. The sequence goes on from JAHLJT010008446.1 coordinate 203,821,591, forward strand.
ATTTTCGGCTCTAAATTGAGCTCACCATGATACTTATTTTCTGACCATATGTGAGATACATGAGAATAATCGGGGTTTCAAAACTACAGATCAAGAGTAGCTATATTTTGATACTAAAAAGGAAATGAACCATTACACTCAAATATTGCAAATAATATCATTCGTGTACCTTTATGTGAGCTCGGAGATTCCTACTCTGTGCTTTTGAGGAAACGCCTTGCGCAGGGAGTTCATTTTCATATTAAGAATCCTCATACACCACTTGCAGATACCAGATTTGGAGGTTCCAGATTTGGGCTCCTAGATATTAGAACTATTTGAGGACCTGACACAGCCATCGATTGAGTTTTCCAGAACGAGCTCAAACGAATCCGACAGCCGGCGGGTCTTTGGCGTTCTCTCCATCGTGTTCACCATGGCACTAATGACGTGGGGTATCACAGAGAAACAGAGAAATCAGGGCGGACATTTTATCCCCCAGGGCGATAAACGACGTCCGATCCGGGAGGTTAAGATATTACGATACCAGTTTCTAGCTTTCGTGATATCAACTTCAGAGTGCCGCCTTTGGCCCTACGCGGCGGTAGTGACCCCGCAGGTGATGCCCCGGCGCCGGGCATTGATCGCGAGCACCTTGTCGATCCCAACGGACTCGCACTGCACTGGCCGCCGTCCCGTAAACGCGGCCCTAGCCCCTCCGGCCCTCCTAGCTCCACCCCGTCTCGCGCGCTGCAAAGCCTTAGACCCTGCGGGGGCTCCGCTGCCCGCGCTCTACACCCACCACCGATCCCCGTCGCCCCCGCCGTCCGCCGTCGCCGTCGCCCTCGGCCCCCGCCGTCGCCCCCGCCGTCGCCCCCGCCGTCGGCCCCGCCGTCGCCCCCGCCGTCGCCCCCGCCGTCGCCCCCGCCGTCGCCCCCCGCCGTCGCCCCCGCCGTCGCCCCCGCCGTCGCCCCCCGCCGTCGCCCCCGCCGTCGCCCCGCCGTCGCCCCCCGCCGTCGCCCCCGCCGTCCGCCCCCGCCGTCGCCCCCGCCGTCGCCCCCGCCGTCGCCCCCGCCGTCGCCACCCGCCGTCGCCCCCGCCGTCGCCCCCGCCGTCGCCCCCGCCGTCGCCCCCGCCCCCGCCCCCGCCGTCGCCCCCGCCGTCGCCCCCGCCGTCGCCCCCGCCGTCGCCCCCGCCGTCGCCCCCGCCGTCGCCCCCGCCGTCGCCCCCGCCGTCGCCCCCGCCGTCGCCCCCGCCGTCGCCCCCGCCGTCGCCCCCGCCGTCGCCCCCGCCGTCGCCGAGAATTATAATGCCCATTCGTGATTTATAGTTAATTTCTTATTTGAAAAATGTAACGGATAGCAAATTATAACCAATACATTTAAAATAAGTGGATTTGATTTAAATTTGATGGCCTTTACGTAGCAGACCACCACATTACAAGCATTGTGAGCGACAGTGGGAATGATGAAGCCGGCTGGAGGTGGAGGGCAGGGACCTTTGTCATGTGTTTGCAAGTACGTGTTACATTAAAGTTGTGGATTCAATTCCGGCGTAAGGTGTGGATGTTTGCAGTTGTGTTGTGAGGCGGTGTGTATTCCATTATATAAGCGTCCACTACTTTATGACATTGAACCTTTGAACCTGGATCTTTCCCCTACTTTCTCGCCGGTGAAATTGACGAAAATCTGCTGCCCAAGACGTAATGTGCCTAGAAGCCGCAGCCTCAACCTCATCCTGGCTTCCTTTTCCAAGCCGGACTTTGCACTTGCTCTTTTCCCTTTGCAATACACCTCCGAAGGCGGGGATTTGTTTTATGCGACGGGTACATATTGAGCCACTGGCCTGCGACTAAAGCAACTAGAGTGAGGTTTTCTTAACAACTAACTAAAATTAACTTATTTTGGCTTAATATAATTGAACAAAATGCATGAACTTTGTCATGCGTGACTTAAATAAGATTATTTTCTCTTAATACTAGGAACCTTCTCTGAATGTGTTATTTTTATTTTCCTTTTTCTTACATACAAGTATCGGTTCTTACTAGTTTACATTGTATACATAACCGTTTCAAATTAGCACGACGGGGTCTCTAGCTACGCTTGTTAGAGGAAAATTTACGCTCTTGACCGATTTGGGCTTACAAGTCACATCAGCGCAAATGACGGGCAACCTGATAAGTAACCGCAATGCACATGGGGATCAGAGGATGCAGCTGCAGTGACCCATAAAACACCAACGAAGGATGGAGGAAAAATTGTGGGTTAAAAACAGGAATGGCATATCGATTAATTTTCAGGGTATTTTGACTCCTTATTGAGTAATTGAGTAAGGATCTGATCATCATTGGCACTTTGTTGAATTTTTTTGTTCTTGTTTTTCGTTCTTCTTCTAGCACGTACATGAACCTCTTCTTTGCTTAATCTTTTTTTCTACCTTCTTATTTCATCAATACATCGTGATTTTCCGCATCTCACTCATCCCCTTCTTTTCCTCTTCCTTCTTCTCTCCCTCCTGATCCTTGATTTATATTTACTATGTTTCTACAATCGTTGCTTCCTGCTTTTACTTTATCCCTTTTTCGCCTGCTACTTTTTTATTTTTCAGTTTTACACAATCTTTTTCAAAGTGTTTCTAAACTTCACATTATCTTCTTCTAGACGATTCCAAACCTTTTCTATCATCGGCTTCTTTAAGAAAACGAATTTTTGACCGATTACTAAACGTTTTCATGTGTAATATGCAGCACACTATCCTAACACAAATAATGACACGTATATAACTTCAATTTAAGTTACTCAATGAAGAGGGGGAAAATATTGGGCTTACGATTTGTTATTTCTGTAGTATAATTTTTTAATTTTACAATTTTAAACACATTCTCTAAAACAATATCACAGATTCTAACAGAACAAAAATTGGATTTTATTCATGTGAAAGGTATTAAATTTTAAAAGAGGAGCAGATTCGTAATTTATTATTAGATAAAACATAAGATATTAAGTATCTTTTTATCAGAAAACAATTACCAACTTCATTTAATTTTTGTAATCAATGGCATCCTGATCATACTGGTACGTCACCGGTGCATACTCGGCTCATGACATCATTGACCCTTTAAAGTATCATCCACCCCTGAGGGAGTCAATATTGACCCTTTGGAAATCCCTTATCTAGATGTTCTAAAATACTTCTTTTCCGCTGCAATGTACTTTGTCTTTTCACCTTTTCCTTTAACCAGTTTTACTACTCGTTTTTGTTTTTGTTTGTTATTGACAAAAACGAGTCATTATGACTGATTTTACATAATCGAATAGTTACTACTGATGCTGATAATGTTACTAACATGAATGCTTTATATATTTCTAGTTATTATGATCAGAAATGCTAAAAGGTAACATTTGTAGTCGAGTAATTCCTTTTATTCGTGTTGTTTTCCTATTTAATTATATTATCTGCTACACTAGCTATGAAGAAATAGTTGGACACGTCAGCGTTGATTGTATTTAAAACATCAAATAAAACCCCCCGCACATCTTCGAATTGTTGCTACGAAATTTCTCGTTGTGAAAATTACGTTTCTATTCTCCCCGCAGTCACAAGGTTATTGAGAAAAGAGTTGATTTGTATTTTCGAGAAACACGTCTATATGTGTGTGTGTAATGTTTGTTTCATACCTTTTTTTGTCTTTGCAGGTAAATGCAGTTTCGTTAATGAAGATGGAATATGCATTCGAGAAATCGAAGCGTCGGAAAACATTGGCAGCTGGTCCCTACGCTTCAAGAGTCATAAATCTACATGTCTAGTATGTATATTTACTTTCTGAGAGTTTGGTATTGATCACTTCGCGATGTTATTTGGTACTCAAAGTTTATTTTAATATAAGTAGGCAATTTTGAAGATGTGGAAACTCTTAATAATGTCAAAACAATCGAGATAGATTAGGAAGGTGGATGCAGATGGAGGGATCCTGGCTATTAAGCCGTTTCTAATTCTAATGTCGAGAGGAGATGCCACAAATTCTAGAACTGGCTACTCTCTTAGTATCGTAATTCCTTCATTCTTATTCTTTCAACCCTTTATTTTACTTGTTTCTAATGCAAATATTGATATCCAATTAGTATAAGTTACTATCATAAATTACGGACTGGGTCTATCATTTTCGTATCTATTAATTTGGTGAAATAAACGGTGGGAGGAGCTCTATTGCAAACATATGGTCAAATATTTGCAGTTGTCTAATTCTAGGGATCTAGAAACTTTTCCATTGGTCATCTCGAATATGACCTATATTGGCATTAGTTAGGCATTTTCATCTTTGGCAGCTGTGGATGCTCAACGCTACCAACATTTTTACCACCCTTGTTCGTCTCCAGGGAGCATCACAAGAACGCTGGAGGTCATATTTTTCCGTTACTTGTGTCGTTCTCTGGCTGATCGAATTTGGGATCGGATTCGAACGGGAATTGTCGGTGAATTTACTTTTGCCATGAATTCAAACTGGATTCTTTATATGCTCAACACATGTCATAGTACACGAAGAATTGTCTGCGGCCTGGAGGGTTTTAACCCCTGGACGATGGTTTAGAAAACCTGTGTGTCTATCTCATACCACAATCTATGTGTTTTTAATTTTTTCAAATAACTTTTTTAACATCGTTTCCAACAGAGATAAAAAGAAGAACAATACGAATACAAGGAATTACTTGACTTTGAATGTTCCCTTTAGCGTTTCTGATTCTAATAACTAGACATATATAAAGCAATCGTGTTTTGCCATTTAGAAAGAATTGGACACAGTCTCTAGCATAAACTTTGCGCTGCAGAGAACCCTTCTCGCGCCCTTTCGCCGGTGATTGTTCTGTCTTCAGCAACCGCAGTTTTTATTTAGTCCTTCGTGGTCCTCCGTTCTCGGCTTCGGCGCGGTCTTGTCCCAGTCTCTCTCTTCGACCCCAATACCGAAACTGGCCACTCCCCTTCGCCTGGGTCGGTCCTGCACCCGTGCCCCTCGCCGGTTCCGTTCCCGTTCCCGTCCCCGTCCCCGTCTCTGTTCCCGTCCTCATCCTCGTCCCCACTCCATTCACATTCCCGTTTCATCCCCATTTCCGTTCCGCCGACCTCGTCTCCGTTTCCACCCGTCACTACCGCCGCCACTGAAGAAAAGCCGCTCTGCGGCTCCACTCACCATCTCGCCCGAAGTCTGCTCTCGTCGGGTCAGCGAGCGACGGACGCAGCCCGAGTTCCTGACCAAGATGCAACGCCCCTCCTTCCTTGCTTCCACCTCCCTTCTCCGGAATTCCGAGACGCAGGCTACAGATTTACGAGACGTGCAGCGGGCACAGGCGGAGACGGAGAGGGTGGGAGTGGGGTATGCGACGAAGGCTGCAGACGGCTGCAGGAAGTAGTACGTGACGGCATTGCTACGCAGGAAACTACGTAACTTGTAGAGTGTAGAATGATACGGAGAAATGTCGAATTTAACGCTCTGGTCTCACAGTGGGGGTCGACTTGACTCCACACGATTTTTAAATGTAAAACTCTGTAACAGTCGCATTTCATTAGGGGTCAACGGCGGATCCCAGCGTAGTTATTTTCATCTATCTTTGTTTAGGTAACAAGTAACTCACAATTTAGGACTTTCATTATTAGAAGCTTCCTTCCGCCTAAGACGGCTTTCTCAGTGGAGACGATTTTGCACAAAATTCCAATCAGGGGACGTTGCAAAGTTTTTGTCCGATGCGCGGTAATATCATAGTGATTCCGGACAATCTCTTCTGACGGCGTCCAAAACCACCAACTGTCAGAGGAACATCTGTTTCGTTTGGTTCAGTCTGTTCATGCGCGCAAAATGTGCTGCAGAGTCAAGGCCATCTGCAATACATGCATGAAGAAGATGTTACACGAAGTAAAGTGACTAGATAGGAACTGTATCCGGATGCTCTGTCACCTCGAAATACAGAGATTGGGACCGTTCATAAATTTCGAAACGTAAATTTGGAGAATCCTGAATTCCCTCACTCACCCTTGTAACGCAACTGAAAAACGCGCTTGAATCCCCTCTCCCCTAAAAAAATATGTAACCCTACTGACAACATCCTGTATTCACATGAAATAAGACAAAAATTATGCAACAGTAAAAACAACTTGTATTAATTTTTATTTGTGTTATATATTAAAATTTGGGATAATTAAAATCAAAATTGGTTGGCGATGCTGATTGCATTTAAACTATATGATGGGCATTTTTTGTGAGAAGGAAGGGCGCATATGCGAGAAAATTTTTGACACTCCATCGTGGAGGATACATGGGCGAGAGTCCATAGCCCCAATTTAATTGCATTCTAGAATATGCTGTAATCCCATTACTTCCGCGAATTCACTATTCGTAAGTTATGAACATTCGCAATAAAAGAACTGCTATTGATTTTAACAGTCGCGACTTAAACATGCGCGAGTGCGTCTTTTGGTCGCAGTACTTTTTTAAGTGAGCACATTTTATTTCCTTTATCAGCTTCATCTCTGAAACAAACTCGGCAGACACGGGAGATCAAGTATCACGTTCTGCAAATATGTCAAAGTTGGAATGTCAATTTACATTAATAGAATTACAGAACTGTAAAATAATTCAATTCAGTTGCGCCAAATTGGAGGTCAGGGTTTTGGCCTCATGAAGAGAAAAGCCGTTCAGGATCTGTGCAACTCTCATTACTGCAGTGGAGCTTCGGGAATTCATCAGCGAAGAAAACCTCCTAGAACGTAATGATGAAGTAATTGAAGCGAAACTGCGTCATGGAGTAACTTCATTGTCAAAACTGTTAATGGCGTTCTAAAACTTCAACAAGCTCTAGTGGAAAGGGTATTCGAACGTAATGCAAACATGTAAATAACTTCGAAATTTAAGATAGAAATAGACACAGCAACTCTTTCATATTCTGTTATTAGAACAACAAGGAGGAGGATGAAACCAAAAAATTACCAAATCTTGTATCGAATCACTTTAAACTTTGAAAACTTTCAAGTATTGTTTTATTTCTTTGGGATGTTAATTGTGAATTCTGTTTGTAGTAGCGCTTACTCAGTTCTACCGCAATTGTTTTTCAGTTATTTTTCTGTCTCTTTTTAAACAGTTCTTCGATATAGAGGAACCCAACCCATTTTTCTTCATTATTCGCCATTCGCGAATTTGATATTCGCGATGCTTTTGGGAACCTAACTCTTGCAAATGTTGAGAGATTACTGTACTAGAGATCAGTTTTGAATATTTTCTTCGTAACGTAAAACATTCGATTGATACATCGTTAATAAAAGTATTTCATTTTTTGACAATAATGTTTCTACTATGCAATGTTAATTTACTGATGTGTTTAAGAAACATTAATTTATTAATGTTTCAATGTTTTGGTATAAGTCTGAATATTATGACTAATTTTAGGAAATGTTCAAATGTTAAATAAATAAATATCCGAGTTACGCTACACTTCCCTACCTTTGAATAACGCAGTGTAACGTTGCTTTAAACCCCTTCTCCTCTCTCTTCATCGTTACGTAATTTTTGGACGACCCCAAGGGCGATACATTCTTGCAATATAATAAAAAAATTACTTTGAGGTAATATCTTGTATCCTTCTAGACGCGCAGAAAGTAACTGCTCAAATGTGTTGGTCAACCTTTCACGTCAACACCCCTGTTCTTACGCCAGGCTCCCAACTGTTACACCCCAAGCAGGGGCGCGGCTCGGAATGCGAATGCAATTGTATGAAATGACGGCTAGCGCTGAAGTTTAAATGCACATTTTTAACGCTGCGCGATAAACAGAAAAAAAGAGGTCCGTTATTCACTGCAAGGGCGAAGAAGGCCGGGCGGAGAGGTGTTTCTGGCTCTTTCTGGTCTGCATGTACCCTTCACAACGCGCAAAGGGCTCTGCCTGAATTAATGCAGCGGAACATTCGGATTTCCTCTTTTGTGTTGTTTGCGATTCAACGCTCGTTCTAATGAATTCGCTTTTCATGCACGTACCAACAAAGCAACCGGTTTCGATTTTATTCGCGCTCTTCCCTTCCTTCCTCTTAAAAGTTCTATTTGCAACTCGTAATTTTAATAATCAGCATTGCGTTTGAAGAGGACGAGAATCAAAATAATCATTCTGTAGCTTTGAAACATAAACTAGTGTTACTTGAACAGCACACTTTGGTCACTGTTACATAGTATTGTAATATTGCCACTTCTAATCTACTAACACTGAATAAATCAGTTGAAGGCATGACAGGTTTGAAATTCGTACACTTTTAAAATTCAAATGTATAAGGGAAAATGTTTTTTGCCATTAAATCTAGTGTATTGTGCTGCATTTTCAAGTAAATTACAGAAGGAGAATATTTGATCACGAAGGGATTAGAATTCGTGCGCTTAAAATTTCTGACCTTTTAAAATTCTTACTCCAGAACAATGTAAATTGTGTTCGCGATACTGAAATGAATGCGTAAATTTGCTGTGATTGTAACTTACGGGGAAATATTCATGATATAAATGAAAATTATGCAAAAAATACATTGTAATCTATTTTGAAAAAATATCAGAATTGGTTTAAAGATCAAATATTGAGGAATAGATTGTATTAAAAAGCAATTCTGTACATTCAGTATTGAAAATGTAGGACAGTTTCGAAAAATATTTCAACTTAGCCACGATATAACTCAGAAAGGACTCAATAACTAATATTTTGAAAATGTCTACGTGAAACAATCAAAAATCTAGTAATCAGAAATATATTACATTCTGAATGAGATCTGCATGTTTAACAACTAAGTTGAACGAGAATGTAAAAATAATTACTTTGTACTTTTCAGATGTCGAAGAATTTTAATTAGCATTTAGCGCATTTTGCTATATTTGAACGTAAGAAATCAGTGCTCATTTAGAAAAAATCATATTAATGTATTTGTTAATTGTCTCAATTTCATTCAATTATGCCAAAATTGACAATATTGTACAAATCATTATATGATTATCTAATTTCCAAGAGTAGATTTCATGAAGAAACTAGTGATGCTAAAACGCACACATGTTCTCGCTATATTTGTAACATTTACGTAATATTATGAGTGTTAGTTTGCAAAAGAGTTTCCATTTCCCATAAATATGTGTACGGACTGGAATCCCAACCTGAGCACATAGGCTCTGCTAACAACTACCTTATTCACTAGACAGACTGTTAACTTAGTGCAACACTTCCAACTCCACGAAAAGAAAGTTGCATTTTTATGAAAGTTGCAAAAGAAAGTTGAGGATTTAATTACAAACTAATTAGCGTCGGTTTTATGAGCAAACGTTGCTCAATTCAGGAAAAAAATTTAGGAAATAGGTTTTTTATGTAATTTTGAAAATGGAGTTTCAGAAATTGAAAGATCTACTTCAAAATGAAAAGACCGCGCCATCAGCCCAATGAATTGGCGAATATGCATTTTGGAGGAATATTTGAATATTGATGTTCACGGAGGAAAGGAAGTCTTGGGAAGAAACTGTTTTTTATTATCATGAACATCCAAAACGTGTTTTTCTGTCGAAAATATAGTTATTTTTCTACTCAACTACAACATTTGTCTTGTCAGATAATAAGAAAATAAAAGTAAAAGGAATCCAGTGTCAATAAGGAAGTAGTAGTAGTAGGAGGAGGTCCAAACGACTTTAAACATTTATATATTTAGAAAACCCGAATCTTTAATAAAAATCGAACTCGCGCTGCTTTTCACGCGCGCTTCAAATTTCAAGGGAAAATTTTAAAGCATATATACGAAGCTATATTTGAGAAAGTTTAGGAAATTTATTGAAAGTTTAGAAAATGTTTAGTATTCCCAACAATTAAAATACTAGTTTCCAATTCCAAAGCATCAATGCGGCCAGATCGATTGGGGAATATCAGTTTTTGAGAAAATCATGTGAACTGTTTCGCACTAGTGGAAATCGTCTCTAGCCGAGCAGATGTGTTAAAAAAACACTTCAGTGTCAGATACCTCCAAAACATATATTTTGACTACAAGAAACATTGGCGGAACTCTTTAAAGTTGTTAGTGAAAATACCTTCATATTCTTACTGAAATATAATTATTCCCTGTTAAAAGTGGAAAACTATGTGTTTAAAATGGAAAAAGGTTTTTGTTATCTGGGACGTATATTTCTGCCCAATGTAAATTTTTGTCAAAATATCGTTATGTTTTACAGCAATACATAACTTGTTCTCATTCTACGTATTCGAGAAAATACAAGGAACACTGGCGGAAGTCTTTAAAGTTTGTCTGCTTCTTAGTGAAAATACTTTCCATATTCTTACTGAAATATAATTTCCTGTTAAAAAGAATATTTGTTTCACAACTAAATTTTTTTAAAATATTCGTATTCAATTTCCAATTTTCTCCTGAAGAATAGTCAAAATTAAAGAATGAAGACGATTTCTGTTACACTTTTCCACCATACTACGAAGAAATCTTCTGAGAAAAACGCCGAAAACTAAAATGTACTAGAAATTTATGAACTTTTGGTTTCAAATGATTTCCTCTTTGGAAAACAACATTCAAATGTGCGATGAAAACTGTGTAGAAAGTGCCACGTAAACACCATCGGTATCACACTTTAAGCTTTGCCTCCGTATGTGGCAAAAATTAAAATATATTTCTTAAAATACCAAAAACAAAATTCTTCATTCTTTTGATTTTCCAATTTCCATTCAGGCGAAAAAACTTTTTTTTGCATATTTGTTAACACTGACTGCAATACATCTGCATTATTTTTTCATGTATTTTATTTTATTTTAATTCGTGTCATTTGTTTAATAATCGTGTAATTCAAAGCAGTATTTAGTCGCCTAAGCTTTAACTAACATTAAAGGATAAGCGTGATAGTAATAATTATTTAACACATTATTACTTTTACAATAATTTTTACAACTATATATTTCCCCAGCAATGCCTGGGAACAGTTTTCTGAAATATGGAAGTATGTTTGTTTGAGATACTAATTCTGTAATACGACATGCACAGTATTCTGCAATTCACACAAAATCTCATTACATTATCTTGAAATTACTCTTAATTATTTATCATGATTGACGTTTGTTTAGCATAATGTGTGTATTTCATTCCTTTTTGATATTTTGAAAGCTGTAGTTGGTTATTATGTCCATGTCACGAAAGTACGTAATGCAGTAAAATAACATCAAGATTTGGAACTTTGTATTTACACGTTTCTTACATGAGTAAGTTGAGAACTAGAAGGAACTCGTTTTGAGAGAAGAAAATACTGCTAACAGCAACGTTAAGCAACTTGCCTGGCAGAATCCGAGGAAGTGTATTTCTGGCTCGCGTTTTCCGGGATCTAGAGCTATAACATGACGCAGAGATTCTCGGAAACTTGTAACAACCAACACTTCCTCGGGTGAATTCAATTATCGTGCTAATGAAAGTTGCCATTTGCGCCCTGTTACACTCCGGTTAATGCTACAACACGTAATCAGATAATTAATTTATGGAAGGGATTCTCTGCCCTGAAGCACGGAGGTAGTAGTTGGAGGACCTGTATATTTGGATGGAAACATCTCGTTAGATATGTGCGGGTGCGCAAACAAGATCTGAACTAAACCGGGCCAGGAATGTTTGGGGGTATGAGTATGACAGTCTCCAGTGCGCCTCAAAGTCTTCTGCAACTAGGATAATGAGATAAAGTGGATGTAAAGTCGTTAGAAGCTCCGTAATTTTTTAGCATGTCTTGGACTTTATGGTAAACACGTTAGGACAGAAACTATTAAATTAAAATGACTTGCAATTATTTGTTCTAGGGAGAGATATTGATTTGTCTTTTAACACTTACAAAATAAAATCTAAGCACCCCTCAGATTAAATACATTTAATTCAAAATTAAATGGTAGAATTATATATTTTCATTTTGCTCTTGGTCTCCTTTTTACGTAAAAGAGCTTCTGAGAAAGTCGTTATTAGAAGTAGGATAGGAAAGGGATAAGTAATAAGGTTTAACTCCAAATTTTACAAAGAAAATTCAGAATATTACCAAGGAAGTAATGTCAATCTCAAGAATGATTCTTAGGCTATAATAACAGGGTGGATGGCGATAGACCCGAAACTCGGAAAAATGACAGATTGTCAGGGTATTTTGTTATTCTCTTTAAAAAAGAGAGGCAATGAGGATTTTAATCTTTTCGTGGAAAAAAATATTTTCGATGTAGTTAAAAAATAAATTTTATCCGAGTTGTCCAAGAGTTACCGAATTTTTTACCGAATGTGGGTTGCTTTGTGAATGTTACGACCATCTTGTGGTCTTGTTCAGAGCCGAAATGCCACGACAGGTTGGCCTAACCATAATTCAGTACAGTGCTAAATGAAGAGCGTAGAGAAATCGCATGACTCCAAGCGCGGAGGCCTGTGACTGAATTCTTGGTTAGTAAGCGTAAAATTTGTGTAACCTCTGGAGGTTCGACAAGTGCATTCCAACTGGCTGAGGTAGCTCAGGGCATCAATATATTGCCACTGCTGTGCCTCTGACGGCGAGGTTCTACAGATAGAGTCCCGATGGTAGCGTCTTTTTTTCACTAGCTAGTATATAACGAGGTCGAAATCTGCCGCAGTCTGGAGTAGAATTCTAGCGGTTGCCTGCTCTGATCGGTAGTTTCCCGTGAATTTTCAAAATAATAACGGGCAAATACCGGAGCAATACCCTAACAAACGGGCCGTTGATAGCGCGTAATATTTGGGAGCTTACAAGTAAGCATTCCCTCCCTTGTGTCAAATTCGAAGAAAAAGATATACACCATTCCATTCACCGCAAAAATCTAGGCCGTTTTGCAAAATTTCACAACTCATGAAGTTCATAAGATACAGCTCCTTAAAATGTCAACTTCTTGCAGAAACGGTTCTCGCGACCTTGAGGGCGGCGTTCAGATCTTAGATTGCAGTGATGACAGGAAGTTCTTCTTTGTCAGTAATGTGCCTCTAATTTCACTCGTTTGAGATGTACGAAGGTCGTGTCAGAGATTGTCGCAACCAACTGGACGCTATTTCGGTGTGATGTTATCAAAACAGGATATGTTTATTTTTAAAACTGCATATTTTATACATTCAGTATTAAACGCAATAGTAAATACAGAATAATCTGAATATGCACATACATTTTACGATTATTGCAGAATATAAAATTACATCTGTTAAAAAAATATTGGAATAATTCTTATTAAACCTTTAATATGAAAATTACACATCGTTTTATAAATAATATTAGCAAACGCATTGTACGGGAGGTATTAGAAAGGTAACAAAATATTGTTTATAATAATTAACAATTAATTTGTTATTGTCAGAAATGTACTTTAATTTGTCTTAGTTTATTTGATATTATTAATTATTTTTCAATATACTATTTAAAAATTACTATTTTTTGAAGAAATTATGATTAACAACACTTGCAGAAAAAATGTTTAGCGGACACAGCAAATAATTGATGATTTGTCACTCCCATCACGTATGTATTGTAAATTCTTGTAACGGAAGTCCATCGTATTTTTAAAATATTCTGCTTCTCTTGGTGAGAGTCCACCCAATACCCATCCCAATTATGGGATGCTTCGAATCTTGGCGAGAGGGAGTGTTTAAAACAAAAAAAAATGTTTGATGTGATGATCTTGTCGCGTTGTTGCAAAATGTCTTCATATCTTATAATTCAATTGTGATACCACTTATGAATCGTATGCTTCTGCTACATACAAATATGTACAGAGCGAGGCGGTGCCGTTCATTTATTATATTTGTCGATATATTTTTGTCTTGTAATTTGTCAGGGTCAAAATGTTCATTTTGAAGAACTTCACAATATGTTGCTGGCTGAGTATAGCTCAGAGACTCATTAACAACTTTTAGCTCATTGACGATATCGCTGCAGCCACTTTCACAAGGGAGGTCCTGAGATTGAATCCCGACGTTTGCAGATTTTCTACATTAACAAGATAGCTAATTCGATAGTCGAATTCGAACAGTGGCTGTGTGAAAAACAGTGTGGCCGGCTGCTACTGATTGGTAAGTTTTCGTGATTTCACTGATAAATATCAGGTGAATACCGAAGCAATACCCTAACAAAAGGGCCACGGACCGCGCATTTCCTTCTCCTTCCTTGGCATATATATTTCCCCTTACCCACACACATACATGGCATTACACTAGCGTACGTATCGGGAGACTAGTCAGGAGCCTGTCCCGGCTGAGGCGGTGCCTCGATGGGGAGATAAATGGAAGGGGAAGTCTTTGGAAGCCAACCTGCAGGTCGGCGCAGGATCTAATCATCCATTGGGGAAGGAACACCGAAACCTCCAGCGATAAAACATTCGCTACACTAAAGGAACTAATAAACATAGCAGATGACGTGCCCAGAAACATCAGTCAATCCATAAATGCGGTTATCATTTACGTGGACGTCGACTAAAATCAGGGCAAGTAAGTTCATTGTTTTTTGAATCAGAAAGAAAAATGCTTGTCTCAGAAACGCTGAAAATAAACCTTTTTTGTCATTTTCTCCAACGAATTCCACTCACTGATTAAGTTTCCAGCGTGGAACATATTTTCAGTGACTTTTTAACTCACGGCTTTTGACTTAAATAATGTGAATTAGGGGGCAATGATCCATAGCCACGGCGGCTGGCGGTAGAAACGACGAAACTCGTACCAGAAAAGACGTTCTCGTGGGGGACGACCGTCTACGCTCGACACCGTTAATAGTATAAAATTAGCACCTTTAAGGGATTTCTTATACACCTTATATCTGTGATTTGTAAAATTGTGCAAAACGACATAGGTTTTAAGAGAATACATTGGTGTGTGTTCCGTTTTTCTTGATTTTGGCACAAGTGAATGTTCGTTAATTTGAAGTTGTCCCGTCTGGGGCGGTGCTCGCTGATAAGGAAGGCTGTGCTCGCTGGTGGGGAACTTTGTGCTTACCTGAAAGGGAAACCCGGTAAGCTGCCGTGTCGGTCAGCGCCGGATATTTCGTTCAAGCGGGGGAGGAACACCTCCCACTCCCGCGATATAACATTACAATTACAGTACTAATGAGAATAACTTTGCAATTGATGCGCCCGGAAACAACACAGACCAACAAATAAAGGTTTCAAAAAACTTTTTAAATTTTGATGGCTGATTTTTATGGTTTTTTGGGTGCTGAATCCGCATTTGAACTCTGTTCGTTTTCATTAACCACACTTTAGTCACGATTTGATCTAGTAAGATATGGGAAAATATGCTAAATATGCAATAAAATGAAAAGTAAACGACTTTTAATATACCAAGAGACCTTTATTTAAACATAGAAGATTGCTTTATATTCTTAACATTATATTCTACAAAGGCTTTGCGTGTTCATTGACGTATATTTTCTTTGTCTCTTTTCTTATAGCTCTTGATACAGATTTTTCTCCTAAGCTCCATTTGCTGTCACTTTCGGTGAAGTGACAGTATTCGCCCATCCTGTTGGTGTTCCAGCGTCCCTGATGACGTTTCCCATCAGTTTTAGATCTTGATGAAAACGCTCACTTTGTTCTTCACTTACATGATATAAATTGCTCGGAAAGAATTGTAAATGACTGTTTAAAAAGTGAACGTTGAAGCTCATTAACAATCCCCATTTTTTGAAAGCATTCAGCATATTGGCAACAATATGCTTGATGGCCTGAGACATTTTTTTGTCTAGGAATTTATTTACAATCCATGCTTTTTTTATTTACAGCCATATGTAGTTCAAATTGGGATCGAACACCATTTTTCTAATGTCAGGGTTATTCTCATTAGAAGAAACCCTCTTTTAATTTTGAATCGGATAATTGCGGAAACTTTTTACAAAGGTATTTGAAACACTGCCCATCTTTAGGGTAGGCCTTCACAAATAGTTTCAAGAGGCCTAATTGTATGTGGAATGGTGGCAGCAGAATCTAATATTGGTCTACCAGATGTTGCAGTGGAATGGTTTCTCCTGGCTGTAAAGATTTTCTTACAGGCCAATTCCATCTACATCAATGCTTATCTCCTCCTCTACTGTCCCATTCATATAGGAAATGTGGGAATTTAGTCAATCCACTTTGCTGCCCAAGAAACATGCAGGTTATTTTCAAGTCACCACATATCATCTATCCATGAGCGGAGTAGTTTTATTTTCTCTAAAAGGTTTTTCTAAAATGTTTTCGTAACATTCCTTCGTGAGTACAGAAAGAGCAACAGGTAATGATGAATATCTGTTACATTAGTTTAAAAGCAGTTCTATTAAACAATTTTAGAACAATATATAAACAGCTTCCGTTCTTCTTTTTCTATTCAGTTTCGAACTCGTTCATTAGACCGGCAATATTCGAGCAATTTTCTAAATGCTGTTCTTGTTTCAAAAAATGAACAAATTGATGCTCTCTTCTTTGGTACTCATGAATTGGAGTTTCCACTGCCGACAAGTTATTTTCCTTGAGTCTGGAGCCAAGCAGTTCAGCTTTCTCCTTTGTTAACACCAAATCTCTGAACAAATCATTTAGGGTCAGTTTGAGTAAACAACGGAGGTGCCACAGTTTACGGGACACTGAAACTCTTCGTCAGCTGGTTTATCTTTTTCACTGGGAGATTCATCACTTGACATATTATCCAGGTTAATAGTTGCAATAGCCACTGGTACTTCAGGAACAGGTAGATCCTGACTATTCCATTGGCCGAATTGCAGATGACAGGTTAGGGTACTGAATTACTTTTGTTTTTTTGAGTTGTAATCAGTAACATCGCCTCAGCAACAAAAGTAACAATCATCTGAATGAATTCTTGACTCTATCCGTACCATTGAAATGTCAAATTTAAAAGAAGGGAACTTTTTTTGACCATTTTCTAAGGTCTTCTACACAAATATAACTTACCTTATGTGGCGCACAATATTTCTCCTGTTTAAGTTTAATTCCAAAATATGAAAAATACACATTTCTAACAAAGTCTGTGATTTTCCGTTGGTGTTTTTAATCACAAATTTGCGAAAAATATGACAAAACTCTCAGGACTCTTCTTACAACCACTGATAGCAGTTACGCATCACTAACTGCTAATGTAGTATCTTATTTTGATAGCAACAATGCAAACACGTACGCCTCGAATAAAACAAGCATGGTACTGCTTATGGAAGTCTGTGAAACCGCAACGCCTGTCAATGCGCGGTAGTGGAAGGGATCACAATGTAGAAATATTTTAGCAAAGCGTATACTACTCTCTTTGTTGTCCTAATACCTTCTCATTCTAAGTTCCTGCATCTCATACGTTTCTAGAGACTCGGAGCTGCATTTGCCTAGTTATACAGAGAAAAGTGTGAAGAGAGAAATGTGAACAAATGGTGGGTGATATGACATTTTTAATGTTAGTTTTGGATCAGCACACATAAAACGAAAAGAAGTATGTGAACACATGCAAAACGTGTTTTGGTCGTTGGCCTGTGTAATCAATCAACCAATCGCTCAAGCATTCCATTTCTAGGATCTAGTTTTCCAAGCGCTAAATGCGACTTGTACGAGGTAGATACGGCAATTTTAAATTCTAATTCTGAAGAGGGAAATTAGACGATATCATATCAACAGTGATATCAACGGCCAAAACAATGGTATTACGCGCTATTCGCGTTTGATTCATTATATAAACATTTTAATATTTGATCTTTAAGTGTACCCGGCATGCGCGTCTCGGGGCCAACGAGGTGGAGTCCGGTCCAGCGAACAGAGAGACGCTCGAAAAAAAAATCCAAATAAAGAATAAAGCAGCGCCACCCCGAAAAAAGAGTCGCGGTCGAGGCAGCCGGCGCGGGTCGGGGCGGAGGGGGCCACGGGGGCGAGGAACAGTGCCGGGGGCGGCGACCGCATAGAAATAGCCGTATCAGAGCAGCCACCGATCTCTCCGCGGGCGCGCGGGCGGGTGGGTGGCAGGAGCAGGCGGGGGAGGGAGGAAGGGGGGGTGGGAGGGACGAAGGGAGGGTGGGCGAGCCGCGACCGCACCGCGGCCAGACCGCACCGCACTACACCGCACCGCACCCCGCCGTACCGCGCGCACTCCGATAACTGAGCGGTCAGGAGACACTGGCGGCGATGTCTCGGGTGTGGGCGGTATAGAGAGAGGATGGAAGGGTGGGAAGGGGAGGGGGTGGCAAGGGTGGAGAGGGGCGGGGCGCGGAGTATTGGCGTGGTGGTTTGCGGGGTGGTCACGGGTGACCGCCTTACAGAATGGTGAAGGGAAACTAATTCGGATAGAGTGTAGGACGGCAGAATTGATGTAGGAAGAAATAAAATGTTGAGTAAGATGTTTGGAATGAGACAATATTAAACAGTTATTAAAAAGGAAGCAAAAGGCGACGAAAGATAGAGAAGAGGCTCGGGAGAAGAGGTAAGTCTGGATTAACAGAGGAGATGTTGAAAGAAGCTAGGGTAATGGAAGGGATGGCAGGTAACAGTTTAAAAAAACGGAAAAGAATTTGAGAGGAAATAAGGAAGAAGCAAAGGAAAAGAACACGAGAGATGCTACGCACGGCTAGGGGATACTCCCTAAACAAAAGACGATCCAGGATAAAGACTAAGAAACGAGTGAAAAGAACGGCAGGATGAGAAGGCGAAGGTAGGAAAGACAACGGAGGGATCGGGAGCACCGGGAGCAAACCCAGGATTTGACAAAGTGAAACGGCCGAGCGCCGGGAGAAGTGTCCGGGGCGCGAGAATTTTTTTGACAAACAGCTAAAGCACATACTATTTTCAACCAATCAAAAATTACGTTACATCAATAATAGAAGAAAAATAATGATAATAATATATATTATTTTCTAAGAATGATTCTTGGGAATCTCCTGGTTTTGTAGTCAAGTATTTTAACTTTTTTATTACTAATGACGCCTATAGGCGTCCGGATTTTTTCGTGCCCTGTGTGCTAACGCCGCCCCGAAATGGCTTCTGACGCCTATAGGCATCTTATACTTCGCGCGGCTGTCTTCCGCTTTCTTCTGAATGTTGAGGGTCTAAAGGACATTTCTTTAGTTTAAACCCTTATAAAACTAGGGACTACTACTGTGGATATTCTCTTTGTATCTTAAAGGTGGCCCTTTCCTAATGGCCCTAATAAAACTTTCTCCAGGGTTTTCGGGTACTATGTATCACCCTTACTTTGTGTTAGGACATTTAAAAAAAATCCCTTACTAAACGAATATTCAACGCTTATTTTCGGGGCGATAATATCTCGAGTTATATTTTTGCTTACACTGAGAATACTTCATTACATCGCGATAATCGCGTTTTCAAAATAAGAGATGTCAATGCCATTTGACCATTTTCCGAAGACTAGCAACCTCATTATCCCCGTTCGAGAAATTGGGCGTAGAAAGCCTAATTTTTGTTCAAAGGACGGCTGTTTTTAAAATAGAATAATCTTTCAAAACGAACCAGGCTCGGAATCAAATTCTTAGGAAATAATTCTCACTTTTATTATTCGCCATGAGTTACGATATTTTTATGAAGAATGTATTTACGAATCAGGCTTGGAATTAAATTCTTAGTGTTGTGTGATTGTGAAAAGGAGGAAATAATTATCGTCCCGTCCTGGCCTAGTGCGCGCGATCCACACAAAAACAGCCGTCCGACCGGTTCCGTCCGTCCGTGCCATACCGACCCAGCGCGCGCGAGGCTTTACGCTTTAATCCCATGTATAATTTTCTAATTTTTGACGCTTTCAGAATTTTTATATTCCATGTATAATTTCCTGATTTTTGACGCTTTCAAAATCTTTATACCCTATGTATAATTTTCTAATTTTTTACGCTTATTATGAAGTTAATTCGTTTCAAAATGTATAATTTTCTTAAATCTTTTCTGGTTCCTTATATCTCTGTGCGTGAGTTCTTGACTCTAGAAAGTTTTTTTGTAGTATCACTCTTTATAAAAGATCTCCGGACTTCTGAAATTTTAGTCTGTATTCGATCTTTGAAGGTGTTGCAACTCTTTATAAAAGATCTCCGGACTTCTGAAATTTTAGTCTGTATTCGATCTTTGAAGGTGTTGCAACAAGGTATGTATCGAAATATTATTTCTGTATTGGATCTCTGAATTTGAAATATTATTTCATAACCTAATAATTATTAACTTAAGATTGTAAATTTCTAAAAAATAGATGTTCAATTCATTTAATAACTATTCTTGTATAATTATGACAAAAATTAATTGTAAATTTCTAAGAAGGTGTTGCAACAAGGTATGTATCGAAATTGCAATAGGTGTGTATTGAAAATATTATTTCATAACTTAATAATTATTAACTTAAGATTGTAAATTTCTAAAAAAATAGATGTTCAATTCATTTAATAACTATTAATTATTTCATAACTTAATAATTATTAACTTAAGATTGTAAATTTCTAAAAAAATAGATGTTCAATTCATTTAATAACTATTCTTGTATAATTATGACAAAAATTAATTGTAAATTTCTAAAATATAGATTTTTTAGATGTTTCAATTCATTTTGTGTAATTATGACAAATGAATTCATTTGTATAATTATGACAAATCAATTTAACTATTCTTGTTATGATAAAAATTATTTATTGAAAATTTTTTTATCTATAACGGCGAAAATCGGAGAAGAAACTCAGAAACGCCTGTTATCGGATCTGTAAGGAGTGAAAATTGGAGATAAGCCTGACCGCCTGTTATTGGATCTGTAAGGAGTGAAAATTGAAGAGGACGCCAAGCTCCTATTAAATCTGTGACGGCGAAAATCGGAGAGGAAGACTGTTCTCATCAAACTGGTAAGCGAAGCTGCCTTTGAGACCTTTTTTGTACAGGAGATCTGCTTCATTAATTGTGCCTGCTCGTTAACAATTATCACAATGTCCAATTGTCTGTCCAACGGTTGTTTATATTACTTGACAATATTAGTTGTCTCTGCTTTATGAAAGCGGCGAAGTGCAATTGGCGAAATCGGGTGAGGCATGTTGCCTGCGGGACCGTACACATTTTTTCAATGTATTTTGGCTTGTGCCTGCTCGTTAACAACGATTGTTTGTCTGTCTGACAATATTAGTTGTAACAGGAGACCTGCATGTGTGCCTGCTCGTTAACAATTATCACATTACTTGACAATATTAGTTAACAAATAAATGTTCATCACCACTTTTGTCTCTGCTTTATGAAAGCATTTGAGGCAAGATGGCGAAGTGCAATTGGCGAAATCGGGTGAGGCATGTTGCCTGCGGGACCGTACACATTTTTTCAATGTGTTTTGGTTTCTTAATCAGGAGGAGCAATTTTTTTCAAAGTTTACTAAGAAGGCGATGGAGTGTGAACTTGGGAGTAGTATGGTGAAATCAAAAATTGGTAGCAATTTTTTTCTAATGTATATTTTATTAATCGATTTTATACAATTTTTTTTCAATCATAATTTACAGCACAATGTCAATTCAATTTCTAAAGGCTGAGGGTGAAATCAGGGTGAAATCAAAAAATTGGTAGCAATTTTTTTCTAATGTATATTTATTTAATCGATTTTATACAATTTTTTTTCAATCATAATTTACAGCACAATGTCAATTTCTAAATTTACAAGTGTTAGATGGAGTGTGAACTTGGGAGTAGTATGAGGGTGAATTCAATTTCTAAATTTACAAGTGTTACAGCACAATCAGTCAATTTCCAAATTTACAATAAAGAAGCCCGACTTCTGGGGTTCTCTAGCCACCCATTTACACACTTGGGCAATTTCCCTGCCCCGATTGTATAATCTTAGATGGAAACTTGTTGGCGTCCAATGATGGACAGACTTTTTACGAATTAAGTTTCCATCTATTATTTTTAATTCGAACACGGACGGTTGTCCGTGTCCGCGCGGGGCAGGGATGAAATTGTACAAAGAAACGAGGCCGTCCTCGTCTAGATCAACTCTAAACGGAGGCCAGCATAACTGCTTCGCCAACTCGACCGTTTCCGCCGTCGCCTCTGTATCAGGGTGTTGCTAAAAGCAAAAAAAAAAAAATTGAAGTTAATTACATTACAGTTAAATATTGATAAGAAATCTCCAAAGATAACAAACCAGTTTGCTAAATTTTTTTTTGATTCTTGGTTGACAACGTTGGGAGTTATCCGGAAAGAAATTGTACTGACCGCTCATCGGTATTTTCTCCATTAACGTCTACTAATTTTACTAATATGCAAATAGAGTTTAAGTTTGTAAAAATCAAATGGAATTTAAATGTATTTGACGTTTCTTTCAAACATTGCGTTGCCTGTATGCATTGCTTAATCAAATGGAATTTAAATGTATTTGACGTATTCCAAAAGTGCCTGGTTCTTTCAAACATTACGTTGCCTGTATGCATTGCTTCAAAAAATGGACCTTTAACTATAATTCCCTAAATATCGATATGACAATTCTAAGAAGAAAAAGTAATATTATGCACTCGAAATCAATACCTAACATATCAAAAACTCATCATGCTTCTCTATCATGTAATCATGCACAACTTTTGTTCGAAGCCGAACGGTCTGATCCCCTTTTCTTGCATAGAATCTGCAAGAAACAGCAAGTGCTTTTTATTTTTTTAACAATTTCCGTCAAATTTCCTATTGGTGCCTCATACCATACCTTGTTTTAGAGCATATTCTACCTAATATTACATCTATTTTCAAATATTAAGCTCCCAAGAACCGTTTGTCGCGGTGCCATAGTGGAATTTGGCCGTTCTTAATTCTGCCGGGAAACTCCCAACGTTGCGTAAACGCAACGCAACATATAAAAATCGTTTTTGCAAATCAAACATTAACGCTTTTATTTGTACATATTATATTTTGCAAATTGCAAAAATCCACTTTGACCACGAATTTCAAGGTCCAAAGGGGAGAAAAAAAATTAAAATAAATATTCATGTATTATATATTTATCAAATAAAAATAGTTAATTGCAAACGCTTTCAAAGAATGATATTGCGTTGCGTATGCTAATGGCTTACCATATCCTCCAGTTCTCCGGCGGGCTGGCTAGCCTCCAGTTCTCCGGCGGGCATGTTGGACATCCTGGCGAAGTAATGACGTGGTGTCGCTTCTGTAGTACGTCTAGCCTCTCGACGTTTTGTGAGGGCTGTTTATATAGGCGCAGAGAGAGGGGGGGGAGCGCTGGAATGTCGAATCGGTGTTCGCTGGCTTACCATAGCCGATGGGCATGTGGCGTCGCTAGCCTCTCGACGTGGATTTTTCTCCAGATAATTGTACTTGTTATGGCGTTGAAATATGGCGTTGAAATAGTTTGTTGAAATAGTTTATAATAATCGTACTTGTTATGGCGTTGAAATATGGCGTTGAAATAGTTTGTTGAAATAGTTTATAATAATCGTACTTGTTATGGCGTTTGAAATAGTTTGTTGAAATTGAAATAAATAGTTTATTGATCGTTGGGTAATTTATAATAATCGTACTTGTTATGGCGTTGAAATATGGCGTTGAAATAGTTTGTTGAAATAGTTTATAATAATCGTACTTGTTATGGCGTTGAAATAGTTTGTTGAAATTGAAATAAATAGTTTATTGATCGTTGGGTAATTTATAAGCATTTTGTTGATCGTTGGGTAATTTATAAGCATAAGATCCTGTATTCGTTTAAGCATAAGATCCTGTATCATCCATTTTATATTTTTTAAATATCTTCACCACAAATCTAGCGATATAGCTCACTACAGGCTCACTGATACATTCTTCTATTGCTATTCCTATTGGATGAATACCAGATGACTTTGTTAAAATAGAAATAGGGCATTCTTCTTGGATTATTATTATTATGCCCCCACAATTACGAATGGCACTGAAAAAGTCTCCAAATGATCTTGAGACATTTTATAAGGTAATACAAATTTTAGCAAGTTTAATTTTGCAACATACGTTTTCATAAATTCCTTTTAAATGACAATAAACTTGTGTACTTCCATTGGACAGCTTAAGGCCTTTCAAAAACCTAATTTTTTCAATTTTTTGAAAAACTTTTTCATGGTTTTTTAGTTTGTATGCCTAAAATCATTTACATTAAGAATAAATTCCTCTGTAGCCTCAGAATCCTTAAAATCAAAATTGTCAGATTTTAGGGCAACAGCGTAGCCTTACTAATAGAAGTTTTTCTTCGGAAGTAACTACTTCCAGAGTAAGCGTGAAGACGCCTAAAGGCGGCTCCACACATTCGCTATTCGGCAAACAGCGAGCAATCGCTCGCCGAATCCCGAGTAGTGTGGATGGGTCGCTTGCTATTTGCCGAATGACGAACGTTCGGCGCTCGCCTTACCCGCCGCGTGTCGGTCTTTTGGACACATGAAAGGGGAGCGAACATTTGCCGAACACATAGCTGTTCGGGAAAACGGGCGAGCAGAAGCTTGCTGCTCGCCGAATGCCAAATGTGTGGAGCCACCTTTATAAAAACCTCGTGTCGACTTCGTAAGTCGAATGTTCCATCGATAGTTACGTGTATGTATCGATCATATTGTGTATTATTAATAAATCATCGGAAAGACGTCTTTGCATCAGGTTTCGGCGTCCAGCATCCGCCCTTTGCTGTAGAAATATGAATATACGGAGAAGCCATTCTTCACAGCCGAAAATGAAGCCCCTTATGTTAAGCGATAGGATAATTTGACCAATTGCCTGAAATCTATCTTTCGTAATATATTTTATATTTATCATGCATTGATATTTCGCTAAGGAAACGTATTGCAAATATAGATAAAAAGATGAACGCGATAAAGCAAAACAACATGGAAAGAATATTAAGCCTGAGTACATAACTTTAAAGAATCTGAAATGGAAATGTTTTTAAAGAATCTAACTATAAGATTTAATTCCAATTTTTCGAACAGTTAATGGATCTGAGAAGAAGAAATTCTCTGAAAAGGAATAGATGAAAACTGTTCGGTCTATAGTTGTAAATTAAAAACGTGAGTGAGTCCAAAAACTTGTCTTCAACATAAATTGCAAAAACAAAATCAGTTAAAGACATGCCACCAACAAACAGCTTCATAAAAGTTGAATCCCGTGCAGGATCGGTGGGAAAAATAAGAGTAGTTTTCAAAATTGCTAAGAATAATCTATCTAAAAACTGGTTTTCACACCACTCATACATATTTTTGGAATATTCTTGTGAAAACTGTTAATTACAGAAAATACCTGCTCAAATGTAACTCTCTGTCTAAAGCAATCGGTACATATTTTTTAAAAAAATTAATATTAAAATTCTTAAGGTCTGAGGCAGGCGCGGATCCAAGAGGGGTCACGGAGGTCATGACCCCCTAAATGATGAACCGAGTTTTGTGAGAACGTAAGAAAACCGCTTTCAGCACAAGGCTATTAGCTCCATTCATCGTTTTTTTGTTCAAGCAAAATTATAGGTAATTTGTTCTTTAAAGCTTTCGTTTCTTCACAGTTAATTTCCCGTGGAATTTCTCATGATTTCTTCAACAAAAATCGTCGGTAATTTGTTCTTTAAAGCTTTTCGTTTCTTCACAGTTAATTTCCCGTGGAATTTCTCACGATTTCTTCCGGTAATTTGTTCGACCAGTTTGTCTAACAAATACTACTACAAATACAAAACAACTGCCAGGCATGTGATTTTAAATTATTAATGTTTACATTCGTCAGTTCATTTTGAAGCCTCCCACTGTCAAGGAATGGATATTGTTTTATTAGGAAAAAACATTTCTGAACAAAAGGACGCTTTGTAAGTGAAAAAGTGCTTTTCGTCAAGATATTCAATAAAATTAAAGTTTTCGAAAAATCTTGAAGCCTGTAGTCCGATCTGAGGCACTGTAGTCCATTTATGACTACTTTGATGCAGATTTCAATATTCTCTGCATATCTGAGTTGAATTTGACTGGTCGAGACATGGGTGCGCATCGCTGTAGAAGTCCGTGTCTACCGGGAGCCTAGGCTACAGCTGGGGTTGCGTATAGATAGAGTTACCGGCCCCAAACTCTGATACTTGCGCGTAAACGGGGGAAAAAAAGTTGATTTTTTTTTTCAAGATTCAGTAACAAAAATATTGAAAAAATGGCACGGAACGACAGATGTTATTGAAAAAAATAATTTGGGTGGGTATTATAAGGCTCTCAGAATACCCTTCAGCTTCGCCACTGCTGAAAGACCTTTCGCTGAGTCCGAATCCGGTGTGATGCGAGGTCGTTGAGTCCGAATCCTGTATCAAAAGGATCTCTTGACAGCTCTCGGGTTTTAATTATACAAACCTTGGCAATGCAAAAGAAATCAGATCAGTTTTTTAGATGTTTGCATGTCTCGGTGAAGTTGTCCCCCCCAAATTATAATAAAGTTTACATCATTGTTATAGAAGAATCGCCATTGAAGGAGATTCAAATGTGATGCAATTTTTTTCAATACACACGTATAAGTTTCTTCGCAATTGTTTCATATTTTTGCTAATTTGAAAATTATTGTTGATAACTTTATAAATTTTAATTTGACATATTTTTGTGGGCAGAATGCGAATCTGTAACGAAAATTGGGGTTTCCATTTAAATTTCGAAAGTTACACCTGAATCACCCACAGGGGATTGGGTAAGGATCGTATAGTAGTAAGCTGATTGGTATCTGATATGTGATTATGGAATATTGAATTTCTAATATATTTATTGTGTAATAAAGTTCAATCTGATATATGTTAATACCCTCCCCTATTTCTGAAATAAATGCACTTGAGTCTTAACGTGACCCCTCCCAAAGAGAAGCCTGGTCTGAGGAAGATTCAATTCCATATTTTTGAGACCCCCTCCTTTTTACAGTGACAATAACATTTTTTACCCTTTTTATTAAAATTTTAATTAAACATGACAATTATCATATTTTTTACCCTTTTTATTAAAAATTAATTAAACATGACAATTATCATATAATATAACTTCTGTATGTCAAATTAGCTGCAGTTACTAAAAATGTTATTAATGTAACCTCAGAGCTTATAATTTTCAACTGAACCTTATTGTTTTTATTATTGTACAGTGTGTTTATCAGATGAGAATGAAAATGGTGGTCTTCGAATAAATCTATTTTCGTTTATCAGAATGGTGGTCTTCGAATAAATCTGTTTTTAACTCTAACAGTGTAATTTATCAGATGAGAATGAAAATGGTGGTCTTCGAATAAATCTATTTTCGTTTATCAGAATGGTGGTCTTCGAATAAATCTGTTTTCAACTCTAACAGTGTGTTTATCTTCGAATAAATTTGTTTTCAACTCTAACAGTGTGTTTGGTGGTCTTCGAATAAATCTGTTTTCAACTCTAACAGTGTGTTTATCAAATTAAATTTAATTTGTATTTCTGTATTGCAACTAAATAAAAATTTGCATATTTTCATAACCTTTTTTTAGCTTTGCCACTTTCTTTAAGACTTTTTTAGACCTCTTGGGCTCTGAGGCTCCACCTGTAGCTTATTTACCTTAATGCTAAATAAAAACTTGGATTTATGCCACAAAATTCTAATGACATCAAACGCCATTTCATTACATTCTGGATATGGGTACCTTAATGCTAAATAAAAACTCGGATTTATGCCACAAAAATTCTAATGACATCAAACGCCATTTCATTACATTCTGGATATGGGTATTCTCCCACGAACTGGAACAGAATTGGATTTATCTACTAAATTTAGGCCCTACATGTAAAGAGAGGTGCACTAAAAAATGTTCCAAAACGTTTATTCCCAAATAACCCCAAACACTTTCCAAAACGTTTATTCCCAAAATAAAATTCAAAAAATAAATAACCCCAAACACGTAAACTGGGCGTACGCAAGTACAAAGCTTGCGAGCCGAGTTAATTGATCGCGCCCGACTGGAGTGCTTTCATCAAAAGACCTTCACTTTCTGAGGATAATGTCATGTAAATTGCACGGACTTGCACTACTTCACGCTAAGCTTAACCCGTTTTTGCCCGAGTTTATAATTTCTTGAATTTTCGTGTATTTCTTGTATTATCGCGCATAGTTTTGCAGGTATCTTGCACAATTTTTTCGCCTAAAAGCCATTGATCCATATAGTTGTCAATATTTCCTTTCCTGTACAACTGCAATCTCCACTTCTGTGACCTGAAGGATACTCGGTAATTTAAAACATTTTTTGTCCACTCTTTCTACACTTTCCATATTCTTGTTGTAGCATGATACTGTGTGTGGCGGCATAATTACATGAATTTTTTTTTGTATTGTTTTCGTGACCACCGCATCACATCTACTGGCTCAACCGGATTACATGTAGTGATAATATGGACAGCCCGGTTGTCGTTCCACTCAATAACTAGTACTCCTTGTACGTACCTTTTATTTTTTATTTATTTACGTCAAAAACAGTTAAAAACTGCGTATGACGAGCTATGGGGAGAAGTGAATTACCTCTCGCTAGCTTCTCCATTAGAACAGTTTCCAATTCTGTTGACCATTATCGTTCCAGTGTACCCGAGTCCTCGGTCCTTCAATTTATTAGCCAAAGCAAAGGTTGAGAAAAAAACTATCCACTAAAACATATTCCCCAATCCAATGTCCTTAGGTCTATCTTTGTCCTTTCCGGTGTAAGTATGGAACTAGACCACATCTTGAACTACCTTGAATCAAGTATTCCAAATTATGGAATCAGGTTTTTCATTCATTGACAACTTTTCTACTAATCATGCATGTTTAAAAAATCATTCCTGTCGGTTGAATCAAGTTGGGAAATGTATATGCAATGAGCAAACCTTTTTAGTAACTCAAATCTGTTTCTGGGCATTGCAAGGCTCGTTCTTTGTTCCCATACCTCCTCCACCTCGGCACGGTCCACGTTTTTCCAGTTGTATTTTTGTGTATCATATCTGGGAGATAGGTACCTGCCAACTCTTCCGCTCCTTCGCAGGTACTACTAGCCATCTTTCCATTCAATAGCAATGGTTGTTTCAATACCGCCAGGGCAATAGCGACATAAATGACAAATGGCCAACGTCATCAGTCCTAATAAAATGGCAAATGGCCAACGCCATCAGTCCTAATGTCATTCCACAAAACATCCACGCTTCGATTTCTTTTAGGGATTCCCCGATCTAGAAGCAATAGGCTACTAGCAATGGAATTTCTAAAGGCTTTTAGAAGCATAAGTTGGCACAAGTCCATCTGTGTGTACGGAATTCAGTTCTGTGGAGGGCAATCAGCATGCTTGCCAAATCTTGTACTGCTTTATTACAGCTGGGCTACTGGCTCATCAGCAACAAAGGAGCTTGCCAATGCCACAGCCTTATTGTCAAACCATTTGACTGTAGCCAATCTCTCGCTGTTGCACGTGTACATTTCAAACGATCCCCTTCCCTCCTTCTTCAGATCTTTATCACTCTTGAAAGGACAATTTCTGATGCGATCTGAACGGATTGTGCCCAATGAGAAAATACCAAATTCTTTTCAGATACTCTATGAGTTTGAAACTGCAAAAAAAATTATCAAAGTACACAGCAGAACATGGCTTAGACACAACAATCGATCCTCCAAGGCTTAAATCATACCAGATACACCACATCGAGCAAACATTTTGAACCCCATTTTTCATGAACAAATCCAGCGAGCACACTACATCGAGCAAACATTTTGAACCCCCATTTTCTAGGCTTGTTCTGGATATACTACCTTTAAATCAGACACAAATCCAGATACACCACATCGAGAACCTGCCCGATTACCTTTAAATCATACACAAATCCAGATACACCACATCGAGCAAACATTTTGAACCCCCTAAAACCTGCCCGATTACCTTTGTATGGAATCAATACTTGCTCCTTATCCTCCTCAATTGCCAAGCTTTTTTCTCACAATCTCTAAATTTGTCTTGCTTTGTAATAACGATCTGTTGCGTCAAAATACTAAAGTACTATTAGAAAATTTCTTCATTTCACGGACAATTCCGCCTGTAGTATTTTTTCAAAGGCATGATTGAGGTTATTGCCTCATATCGGTAGTCAGAAACATATTCGCACTGAAAAAAAATCTACAAATATAAATAATGAGTGGTACAATGTAAATAGATTTTTTCACATATATTGCAGTGCATTTATGTTTAGAGCCCGAAAAATACGTACATACGAGCCCGAAAAATACGTACATACATCTTCTAGCTACTGAAACAATTTAAAAATTGCTAAAAGATACTTTAAATAACTATTTACCTCAATTTCAAGATATAAAATGCAGCCAAATTAAAAAGTATAACGAATAAACACACAGCATTGGCACGCTGACTGCAAAAGGCGGAAAATCGCTAACATATGAATTCAAAGGCTTTGAATGGTACCTAGCGACATCTATTAGTTGATCAAAAAATGTGACACATCTGTTACACAGCGTCAAGTTAAGGATTAAAGAATTTCATACGTCGATGCAACTTTAATAATAAATAAAAAAATCATACAATTGAAGTCGCGTCACTCCCAGCGGCGCACCTACCGAGAAAGAAAATAATGCAGGTTGCGCAGGTTTCCGCACTTTAAAATTAGTGTCAACGTAAAGGTAGATAAATACTCTATATTATGTAAAATACCTGGCGCAGGTTTCCGCACTTTAAAATTAGTGTCAACGTAAAAGTAGATAAATACTCTATATTATGTAAAATACCTGGCGCAGGTTTCCGCACTTTAAAATTAGTGTCAACGTAAAGGTAGATAAATACTCTATATTATGTAAAATACCTGGCGCAGGTTTCCGCACTTTAAAATTAGTGTCAATGTAAAGGTAGATAATACTCTATATTAGATAGATAGGTTAGATTTAATTAGTGTCGCTTTGAGCTAATGCTCGATAGATAGGCAAACATGACACATGACAATTAGAATTAGAAAATAAAAAATAAAACCATTACAATTAGAATTAGAGGATATCCTAGTTCTAATTAATTTCTAGTTTATCTCTAAATTGACTACTAGTTTCACTAACACTTCACTTCACTACACTACACTGCACTCCCCTTCACTACACTACACTCCCTTCCCTTTCACTACACTACACTTCACTTCACTGTATAACGCTAATATGTAATAATAATAAAATAACAAAAACTATATACAATATAATAATAAATTGAGAATTATACCAAAGCTAAAAGCAGTGTTTAATGGTGATATTTATATCAGTAATAATAATAATAATAATAATAATAATAATAATAATAATAAAGGTAATTGTCTCAGTATTGATAGTGATCTAAATAGAATTTAGTATGTTTTTTTAATTTGCCTACATTAGAAGGAAGAGCCTCCAGTGCTTTTGCAGGTAGTTTGTTCCAATCTACTATAGTGCGATTCACAAAGGAGAACTTACCTACATCGGTTCTTTGCTTTCTACATCGTATTTTCCACGGATGGTCTCCTCTGCTTTTGTAATCTGGTTTATGCAATCTCTTACCGATATCTGTCCATGCTGTATCTCCTCTGTAAGTCTTGTACATTACGCATAAACGCGCCCGTTCTCTTCTCTTAGATAAGGACTCCCATTTTTCTCGTTCATCAACAATGCGCCCATGATTTGAAAACTTACCGGCCCGTTTTTGAATTTTATCTAACGCCTCAATTTGCCCTTTCCTGAACGGGTCCCCAGCATGCTGATCCGTATTCTAAAATAGGACGAACAAGTGTAGTATATGCTAGGGCTCGGGCATTTGGACTACTATTTTTTAGGATACGCATTACAAGTGAAGTGCTCTCCAGGACTTTTTTACCGTATTGTTAATATGATCCGACAATCCAAGTCGCTTCTCAGGACCAAACCCAATACTTACAGCTTTTTACACGTGGTATAACGTTGGTTCCTAATTCATAATTGGAGTGTACATTTGAACGACACTTGGTAAAACAAATGAATTTACTCTTTTCCGGATTTAACTCCATCTTATTTTTGCACGCCCAGTTCCATAAACAGTTTAGATCGTTCTGTAAAACATTTTCATCCGAAGATGAGCCAATACTCCTATATATTATACAATCATCGGCGAAAAGTCTAACTTCCGATTTTATTCCAGTTGCAATGTCATTAATGAACGCTAAAAACAGTAGTGGCCCTAGCACACTCCCCTGGGGGACCCCAGAAGTTACATCGACTTTTGATGAATATTTATCGCCTATCCTGACTGTTTGAGTGCGCCCCGAAAGAAATTCTTTTATCCACAAGATTATTCGATGATCTAGTCCCGTTTCTGACAATTTGGCAATTAAGAGACCGTGTGGAACAAGATCGAATGCCTTAGAAAAATCTAATATTATTGCATCGACCCTACTCCCTTTGTCTAGTGATCTGCTATGTCCTGACCATAAAGCAATAGTCTGGCTGTCGCACGAATACCCAGGACGAAAACCGTGTTGATTTTGAATAGCCAATCAGTTTTTGTTCCAAACTTTTCTAATATACTCTGCAATTAAGTTGTTTCCATCTGCTTACATACAACTGATGTCAAACTAATAGGTCTGTAGTTGTTTAACAACCCTTCTGTCTCCTCCCTTGTGAATCGTACTACAATTGCCTCCCTTCCAATTTTGAGGAATCATTTTTATTATTTATAGTTTACGTCCATTAACCGCGCAAGGTACGGAATCATGGCTTCCCCTCCCAGTTTGTAGTATTTCTCCTGGTATTCCATCAGGACCTACAGATTTATTTCTCCTAATTTTTTGCGATTCTTTTTCCTAATAATTCCTGCATCAACTCGAAGTTTCTTACTTACTGGGGTTTGAATCCTTCGCTTGAAAAACAGAAGCGTAAA